>JBBBDQ010000264.1:1060000-1692500 GCA_037127315.1 Ascarosepion bandense
TAAACTATATTGAAAAAATATGTACAAAAATGTTCTTAAATCTCTCAGATCTATTTGATAGTAGAGAAACAATATTTCATGAACTTTAGGTCTCTGAAATACTTCAACTCTGATGAAATTTTGATTTTAACTGCTACTTTGATAAAAGATTTTTTACATGAAATAAATATAAAATATTTTGTTGGATACAAAAACAGAGTATTAATATTTTCAGACCTCAAAAATTAGAATGTGAATCTATGGAACTTCACACATTGTCATTCAATTATTATAGAAATATGAAGCTCATATTTCTCCAAGCTTTTGCATGTGATTGTATTGGCTACTTTCATATTCACCTTTTGTTCTCTATGATAACAATAAGTATCACTTCAATGTAACATGGCTATCAGCAAACAATGAAATGCTCTCTCCTCTTCATTTCTTCATTTTTCTAAGTTTGGACATAGAATTCTGCTTCTCCACTCTTTTATCATCCACAATAATAGGATCCAATAATATAATAGGAAGGTATTTGCATGTACGTTTAATATAAAAAGATTTTGCACCTATCTCAAGTGTCCTCTTGGATACAACTGAAAGTAGATGTTTAGATTATGGAAAAACTGCTGCTCTTTCCATAAAACACTTACAAACTTGAGACAGTTTATACAAAATAATTGTTTGCCTAAAACATCATTATCATTTTTTTCCTCTTTTTGTTTTGAAAATTCAGAAAGAAGTATAAGAAATAATGATTTTAATATGGCTAAACTGTGACCAATGTATATTATTTGTATCATTTAGTGCCTGGATTCTCCCTTTTTAGTATCAATACATGAATACAAATACATATCTATGCATTAAAAAAAATTAAATGAAGTTATGGAAATAACTAAAAAGCATAAAACTTCATTTCACTTAGATATGTGTTATGTATTTAAAATAAGGCTGAAAAATAGAAATAATATTTTCTAGCAAATCTGTAACAACATTCTAGGACATTCTTAGAGCTAAATCCCAATTTATATTTTATAGAAAAAAATATAACAGGTAGTTAAGAGTAATAAAAATTTGAGTTGCCTTCAAATGATCACTCTAACTTCAATTTTGATTTAGAAAAAGCAGCTTCAATTTTCTTGTTTATTCTAAATCAACTACTATATCTGAAAAGTTGTTGAAAAAAAGGGCAAAAAATGAAAGAGGGAGAAGTAAATAGCAGATTTTACATGCATACTAATAAAAGAAATGAAAAACTTGTTCAGAGTCTGTGTAGTTATTCAGAAATTCAAACTAAAATGCAAGATTGCATTGTAAAGAATGCACTTTATATCCATCCAGTTACATTTAACTATGGCCACTCATTCGACACAAACTGACATGATTTTTACCATTATTATTTGATATATTGTACCTCATTAGAATATTAAAATACTGATATAATATACTTTTTTGACTAAAAACATTTAGAATTCTTTAACTTTCATGTATGTCTACTCTGAACATCATCTGATGATTTTAAGTCAAATGGTATTTAAAGAGAATAAGTGTTTTCCTATTTTTCTTTGCTTATACATGTTTGACCTCTACAGCACAATAGATTACAGAACTGATCGTTTTATCAGATAAGCTAAAAAAAGTAGACTGAGTAGTAATAAAACATAGCCTAAAGGAAACAAAATTATTTGCTGTTCTTAACTTCATTTGCAGGATCAGATAACAATCTTATCCCTGATCAATATAACCATATTCCCCAGTATATTGCTAGATAAAAAGTTTCATCCATCTTGATTATTTGTTTTTTTTTCCAATTGACTGACACTTTATAGTCTCAAGAATGATCACTATAAATCAGTATGAATGCTGGAGAGGAGATATCTCATAAAAAGAACAAACAAGGATTACATTTTCAACAGTGTGTATTTGTCAAATTTCAGAATATATACATAATTGTTTGAAAGGTAGCACAAATTGTTAATATGTAGTTCTCTAGTTGCTCTTAGTAAGGAAAGTGATTAGATGGAAGAGTGTTGTTGGTAGGGCTGGGAGTTGAGTGATTACTTGGGTTGGTTGGTCAAGGTCACAGTTGATGTCAAAAAAGAAACCTGGAACAAATTAGTGAAGCTAAGTGGAGTGTCATTGGCAGGATTTGATATATGCCTTTCTTCAGGGTTGAAATCAACACCAGCGAGGTGTTTGATGGGTTGGTGACTGTTGGCAAGAGTTGATATAGGTCATTGTGGTGGTGATAATATGGAACACCTGGAATAGATAGTGAAGCTACAAATCTGACTTTGCTGATAGAGAGGGTGTGAGCACAATGTGTCAGGAGAAGTCGCAAATCTGACTTTGCCCATGTAGAGGATGCAAGCATGAATAGTCAAAGAAGCCACAAATCTAACTTTGCTGATATAGAGGATGAGAGTGTGAATAGTTAGGAAAAATCATGAAGTCATAAGTCTGACTTTACTGATACAGAGTGTGTATAATACATCACTCAATAAGTCCTGGGCCTGACATATAGATGGCACCACTAATAAAAAATTCATATAATTTTTATGAAGTACTAATCTTTAAATGGCACATGACAAAATTTGAGCTCAGTCGGAGTATTAGTTTACAAATTACAGTTTTTTAAGTGAAGCTACTGCTGCAAATTTTCAAAACAATAGAAAAATCTGAATTTTGTGTGTTGATAAAGCATTGCTTTCTGATGAGGAAAAATACTGTTCAAGCAAAACAATGGCTTGATAAGTGTTATTCGGACTCTGCTCTGTCAGAAACAACAGTTAAGAGGTGATATGCTGACTTTTAGCGTGGTTGTACAGACACAAATTATGCTGAATGCTCAGGTCACCCAAAATCAGCAGTTGTCCTGGAAAACATAAAAAAATCCACAAACTCATTTTGGCCTATCCTAAATTGAAGTTGCGTGAGATAGCAGAGGAGTTGAACATATCAGAAGGAAGGGTATTCACCATTTTGCATGAACATTTGTTAATGAGAAAGCTGTGTTCAAAGTGGTGCTGTGTTTGCTCACAGTCAATAAAAAACAACAATGTGTTGACAATTCAGAGTGTTGTTTGCAGCTGTTTCAACGTAACACAAAGGAGTTTTTACGTAAATATGTGACAATGGATGAAACATGGATTTTCCATTTCACTTCTGAGTCAAATCAGCAGTCAGCTAAGTGGACAGCAGAAGGTGAAAGCTGTCTAAAGCAACCAAAGATACAAACATCAGCAGGCGAGGTTTTGGCCTTCGTATTTTGGAATACGTAAGATATTTTGTTCATCGATTACCTTGAGAAAGGAAGAACCATCAATAATGAATATTATATAACATTATTGGTGCATTTGTAGAAAGAAATCACTAAAAAAACAGCCACAAATTTAAAAGTAAAAGTGGTCTTTCACCAAGACAATGCACAGTATCACAAGTTGATCACAATGATGGCAAAACTACATGAATTGCACTTTGAATTGCTTCCACATCCACCCTATTCTCCAGGTTTGGCCCCCCAGTGACTACTGGCTGTTTGCAGACCTCAAAAGAATGCTCTTGGGAAAGAGATTTTGCTACAATGAAGAAGTGATATTGGAAACTGAGGCATATTTTGAGGCCAAAGACAAATCGTTCTATAAAAAAGGCTTTGAATTTTTAGAGAAGCGTTGGAATAAGTGTATCACCCTAGAAGGAGACTATGTTGATGAATAAAGTCAAATTTTGCTTAAAAGTTGTTGTTTTATTTGTAAGGCCCAGGTTTTATTGAGTGATGTGTTACATCAAGAGCCATGAAAATGACTTTGCCAATACAGAGGGTGTAAGCATGAAGAGTTGGGTGAAGTCACAAATCTGACTGATACAAGGGGTGTGTTGACAGTTGGTAGAGGAATGTCTCCATTGGATTCTGGTCGAATAGATCAAATAAAGTGGGGTCACAGTGGTGACAATGAGGGGGGCCTGAAGTTGAATAGCGAAGAGATCAAGGTGTTAGAAATCAGTGGTGGAGTCAAGAGCTTGGTGGCATTGAAGCTTGCCTATCAGTGTATTCTGTGTTTGACAGGTGGCTTCTGCTGCTGTGACAGTTGTTTACAAGGAGCTTTCTTTTAAGCAATTCTGCTAGAATGTTCATAATTGGGTACTGGATTTTTGCGGGAATTTGTTTTCTGGATCAGATATGATTCTCGGAGTCTCTGCATAGAAAACAACTTTTTTATTTTGTGTTTTATTTTGTAGGCACTCACATCTGGCAGAAAAGACGTGAATCAAAAAGAGATCTAATTGCAATGGAGTATAACATTAATAAGCCACACTACATGCAAGTCAGTGAAAATGTCTTGATCGCTCTCCAGTTATAAAATTTAAATATTACAAACATTGTATGTTTATTCAATGTATACTGACTAGCATTTTCACCTGAATTTAATATTTGTACAATTCCTTATAATACATCATATTTAAAAGATGTTAATTAATGTAAGAATCTCATTTTTATGTGCTGTCATAAATAATATGCTTGACATTAACTGTTGTTTAACTCAAAGAAAGGTTAGATTTTGAGTTTGGTGACAGGCATTTCATATGCACTTGAGATTAGTGCTATACGATCTTACTCCAGTAGTCATATTAATAAGTATGTAATTTTGAAATATTCATAAAGTATAAATATCAGCATTTTGAATTTACTAATTTTTATTTTTTGTAAATTTTTTCTATGATTGGATTAAAAAACCGTATACATCTAGGCATAAAAAAGTATGTTTTGGTATGCCAATCCAATTCAACAATTAATATTAAAAAGGCAGGCCAACTATCATTGACATGATCCATTCATATTTGTTATACGTTGTCAGATTTTAGTATTCAAGCCAATATTTTCCCAATAAAATTGCTATTAATCAACCAATGTGGGTATCATTCTCAGTGTGAGTGTTTGTATGAGAGAGGAATATAAATTTTTATCAGAAATATTTGGTGGTGTGAGATTTTGTTATGCAATTCTAAAGTTGTTTATCATATTGTAAATGAATATATAACAACAGAGTTATTATAAATGTATAAAAATTGCCATGCGTCATAAAAAATAAAGAACCTGAAAAGAGAGACAAAATATTGTAAAGTTCATGAAGTATAGGAAAACAATATTGAAAAATGTAAAAAAGAGATAAAAGAAATAAAGTTGATCATAGAATAATAAAAAAAAATATACCATGAGCAAATAGAAGAACTTTAAGGATATCATAAATGAATTTGATAAAAAGAGTAATAAGCAAGGAAAGATTTAAAGGTAGTGTTATAAATCTAAACAGAAAAGACATAGAATATTAAAAGCACTAGTTAAACAGCACAAAATAAATGTGCAAATTATAAAACACTACATGAAAACTGATTCTGGAACAATCATTTTTAGTAATATAGATAGAGCTATGTTAAATTGACATGACAGCTAGAAAGATACATGCTTATGTAATTATAAGTAAATACTGAAATTTTTATTTATATTGGTTGACTAATACAAATTTGGTGTAGACAGGATTACAGAAATAGTAAATGAAATCTACAGCAGTGGTGATATACAGGAAGACTTAAGCAGATCTATTCTCATAGCACTACTTAAGAAGCCAGGTGCAAAGGAATATGAATTCCACCAAACGATCAGTTTAATGAGCCACATAACAAAACTCATAATCCAGATTCTGATGTACAAAGTGCACAACAGAATTCGATAAGACAACAGATAAGACAAGAACAGTGTGGGTTCATCAAAGACACCGGAACAAGGACCACAATATTCATGCTCAGAATGTTATCAGAAAGAGCAATGCAAATACAAAACGATGAGTACCTGTGTTTTATAGACTATGCAAAGGCATTTGACAAAGTACACTACAAAGACTTGTTAGAGATGCTCGGCAACCTCAACATATTTGGGAAAGACATCAAAAACCTACACTGACAGCAAACCACCTGCATAGAGACAGGAAATGAATTAAAATATACAAAAATAGAAAGAAGTGTAAGGCAAGCATGTGTTTTTTTATTGGATCAATTCAACTTATACAGCAAAACAATTCTGAGAGAGCTAGAAGTCCTGCCAGGATTCAACATTGGTGGCCACAAGCTGAACAAAAAAAGGTATGCAGACAATACAGTGCTGATAGCAGGCATGGAAAGGAAAATACAGGACCCCCTATAGAAGGTAGCAAAAGAAAATGAGAAGAAAGGGTTAAAAATAAACTTAAAAATAAATGAATTTATGGTCCTCAGCAAAAGTACTCCAAAATGCCAACTACAGATTGGGGACACTAAAATCAAACAAGTGCAGAAATTTAAATACCTGGGAAGTGTTTGACAGAGGCTGGAAAGGCGCACTGGCATGGCCAAAGACACATTCCAAAAGCTAAGCAGAGTATTGAGAGACAGGTGGATTTTGTTGGAAATAAAATAAAAAAAAGAGTACTTGACTCTTATGTGATATTTGCCTTCCTATATGGCAGCAAATGTTGAACAATCTCCTTAAAGATGAAAGAGACTCAAATCAACAGAAATTTGGTTCTACAGAAGGATGCCATGGACCGAACATCTGAGCAACAATGAAATTTTGGAGAAAATGCAGATGAAAAGAAAACTTATACTTGGCATCAGGAAGAGACACCTGAGTTTCTAGGAAATGTAATGAGAAAGGAGAACACAGAGAATCCAATACTCACAAGAGGAATAGACTGGGGAAGACAGTGCAAGACATACTTAATGGGCTTGAACAAGTGGATGGCAGGATGGGGTTTGGGAGAGATACCAAGAGGTGAAATGTTAAGAGTGACAAGGGCTTGGGATAAGTGGAAGTCCATGATTGCTTACGTCCTGAAGAGAGATGGTAGATAAAGAAAAAGACCCTGATAACTTGTTTGGCAGGTGTAAGTTTTTATTGTTCAATCAAAGTCCAACATAAATTTTTATTTATCAATAAATCCTAAAGATATAAGCCATATAAACATCTGATTAACAGTATTCCATATACTTGAATAAATTATTTTACTACAAGTTAATATAGGCTCTTTGGCATTTATAACCTTCATCTGTTAATTTTATTCATCTTTCTCCTGTTTCAACTTTAACATTGCAGAAGTTTTTATTGATTCCCAAGGACCTTTATTTAAATATTGTTTCTCCTTCTTATATGCATCTTTTAAATGATGGATCACAATATTTTTATTTTCTATTCTTATATTTAGAGAAATTGATGAAAAAGAAATGCTTCAAAGATACCAAATTTCATGATTCAAAGTGAACAATAGTAAGCTTTATATAATTGAAGATGCGTTGTCTTACAAGAATATACTCTTTAGCTTAAAGCTTTTTGTTTGTGAACTATGCCATTTAAAAAACGTTTTGTCCAAGAACTTACAATAATTTTCTAGAATTTTGAGGGAATCTATAATTTTACTGTTTACCTTACTGTCCCCAAACATTAATATCTTCCTCCTGTTCTAGTCTAAGCAATACTAGTTTACAATATTCTTCAAGACAAAGGTCTTTTTCTTTTTATATTTGTTTTTTTGTTTTTTAATCATATCACCCCAAGCAAGGCGGTAATGCCACTGATGTGCAGGAGGCTACATAAGAGTGAAAAGATTGGAAAAGAGAAAGCCGGAAACCACATCCTAAACAGGGAACAAGGGATGAGCCTCTACACCTGTTCAATAGACGTGGGTGGAGTGCGAACCGGGCGATAGTTTAGTCTATCTACTCCAATTGTTTTACTAATGTTTTCAATTTCTTTTATAATAGTTCTGTCATGTCTCTGTTAAAAGTTTTTACAACTAAATATCAAATAAATATCTATAACTATACTATTATATATATTATATGATGAACAAATCTGTAATTTCATAATCAAATCTCACACAACCAAATATTTCTAATCAAAACTTACAAGTTAAAATTTACATAGCATATTTATCATTTAAATAGATGTATATGCTGAAAATGTTACTCACATTGGTTGGTTGATACTAATTTTATTATGAAAATATTGATTGTATAATAAAATATGACATAGCTTATAATTATTACATTTTGATCCTATTGATGAAAGTTTTTTATACATTTTGTTTCTTACAATAGAGCGACAAAAGGATTTACTTATGCATTCAAACAATATTTTCCTATTAGAATTAAGAAAAGCAAAACAGTTTATAATATCTGCTATAGACCATGGTACCATACATTTTTTTTATAAAAGTGGTTATATATCATATTCTTATCATTTGTTTGACACTGTTATTAATAAGGAAAATTGCAAAAGTGATTTTTTTTTTTTTAATTATGGATTTTTGTGATGTCACTGAGATTAGACAATGAAATATTTAGCATTAAACTTAGTTGCATAATGGAAAGAGAAGATGAGTTTAAAATAGAGCAGAGATTAAAAAAAGCAATGAAATATCAATTGGGGAGAGAGAAAAAATTAATAATATGAAAGAGTTTTAACTTCTTATATTTATTCAAGAAGGTTATTTGTATTAGAAGAAAATCTTTTCTACAGCTTGTATTTTTAATAATGAAATAATGTGATTCATGTAATCAATAAAATTGTTAAGACAGACAGATAAATTTTTACTTTAAAAAAATCAGCATTATATTCACATACAAATTTGACTTAATTTTTAAGCAATGTGCTGAATTCACATTTTTATTTGTATTACACTTCTATTATTTCTTTATTTTTCATGAGTTTCTAAATTTAATAAGAATAATCCTAACTTTCTTGTAATTTTTATTTTAGGAAACTATAGCAGTGTATAAATCCTATACACTATTTTAGTATTGTATGATTTTTCCCTTGTGTTTTTGCATATTATCTTATTTAATTTTAACTGATTGTAACATTTATCAACCAACTAGAAGAACATTGAAGCTCTTTTTTACATTTTTTTACAAGTAGCACATTTTTTTATTAAAACCTTTGTTCTTTCCAATATAGGTTTATACCTACATAAATATTGACTTGCATGCATTTATGTACATTTCTTAGTAAATTCTAATTTATTACTCATATAGACTGAGTGTAATAAACTGTAAATGTTTCTTTTAATTAAGTGAATAATTTTAACAAATTTTTCAGAATTTTCATTAGCAAATAGTGATTATGCCATGATATATTTTGTAGTGAAATTCAATCATCTTCAAATAACAATATTAATAGGCACAATTGTACTTCTGTAGTTGAACATTGGATCAAGGACTGAAAAATTTCAGTTTCATTCCAAGTAGTTTTTGAAAAATATTATCCTATTTCCTTCCAAGGAAAAAAAAATTAAAACTAGGCTCTGTGTTGTTCATGTTCGGAATTGTATTTAGTATAAAGAAAAGAAAAAACATGTAGTTTAATGATATCAGTATTATCAGATCACAACTTTCAATCTTTTTCACTTTCTTGTGTCTCTTTATTGCATCTGTTTTTTCACCTGTCATTCAGGGATGGGATCAGCTTTATTCTTATATTAAATGGGCAAAATGGGCATAATAGTTGTTTGGTTCTAGACATACAAATTCTTAGGCAGCACCTTTCCATTGCACTAAAGAGAAGGATTATAGGGTGCTTTGACACCTTTGCAGTAGAGACCATAAGAACTGGATAATATTAGCTTTTGCCTATACATATGAATGTGGAACCTCACACTACTAAATGTATTAAATTTGTCCTTATGATAAAGCAAATAAACAGTATTTGTTCAATTTCTTTCCATGTATCCCCTAAAAACTTTTTTGTCTACTACTGTCTGTTGTGTAACATACACACAGCTTTCTTACAAATCTCAGAACTGCTCCTGATAGTTTAGAAATCACCATCTCAAGAGAAAATCCTTCATGCCTGAACAAATGTCATTATATTTAGCTAACACTTTTCTTTCTTTTTTTTTTTTTTTTTTTGGCTATATGTACTTTCAAGGATGTTCATTGTGGATGTTCATTGTGGTGTAGTGGATATCGACTCAGAACAACAAATGGGGGAGCTGAGTTCAAATTCCAGTTGAATTCCTTGCATTCACTTACACACAAATATCCTTAACAGTTTAATAATAGGACAGATTGGGTTCTATAGCCTTGGCTGGCAACCAGTCTACTGCAGAAAGCAATGGCAACCTACTGCAGGATAATCTTATGTGCCACTCAATCTGTGACTGCTTATAAAAATTCAATATCTTTAAATTTTGGAAGACAGAATATGGCAGTTTTGTGAAGTTGATGTTATTGATTTGGCTCAAAACCATTGTTTTTTTATCTTTTTAATAAACTTTACAGAGTGTAAATTAGATATTTATATTTTTGAAAAATAGACAATATTTTTCAATGCCCTTATCTAAAAATAAGTTACACAAAAATCAGATGAGTCAATTTTATCTGTTTTATGATAAAAATGCTTCAAATAAGAATCCAATTAAAACAAGAATTAAAAATCAGAAGAAGCAAGAGTTGCTTGCCTCTAAAATCAAGTATTCTTGTTAGTCAATAGAAGAAAAACTATTGAAAGTCTCTGAAATTAAGCCACAATATCAAAATATTAACAAAGCAAGTTTAGACACTGTGCCAAGGATTGGAAAATATTTCTTGTTATAAATTATCTCAGCTATTTTAAGTGGGACAATCTTTAAAGACTTGTGTTAAGTTTCTTTCAACAGTCTGGAAAGAAGTAATACTGTAGGAAGAATATCAAATGAAACACTGAGATCAAGTTAAAGATTCTTTATTCCAACAGGTTAATTAAAGTTTCTTTAGTGATTTGACAAATATAGATGATTTTCCTATACCATTATGTATTCTTTCTTTTCTATATTGTTGTTATATAAAGTAAAACTGCTGGGCTCAATTTTTCTCAAAATTGTAATTATTTTTAAATGCCTTTATATTTATTTCACTTACTGTATTAAGTGCTTAGTCTTAAATTTTCCATAATGTTTTGGATGCCAGTTTCTTTATCAAATCCACACAATAGCATTGCCTTGAAAAGAATTAGCTGCAAAAAAAAGCAATTCATCCAAATAGCTTCTTCCCAGCATCTTATTCACTTCTGATTTCTTCAACTCCTTACATGTGAATACTTCCATCAAGTAACACGCTATTAAATATTGCTTTGCCTCAGATCATTTCTGCTGACTTTGTTTGCTGAAAAGCCTAAAGAAAACAATTAAATAGTTTTTTCTTCTAGAAATAGTCTTCAAATCTGCTGCTTCTCTTTTTAACTCTACTTCTAGTTTTGATCTTGTCAATTCATTTAACAACCATATTAAACTCAATTTCAACACTTGAATTCACTTTTTGTTGTCTATTTCATTTGCTTCATTTATACAGCATTGAACAGCATTTGTTATGTTTGTTTGAATAACTGAATCAATTTGAATAAGAGATCACTTTTGGAGATTACATTGATGAAAATTATGAAATTATTGATCTATATTCTTACATTTTTTTTAATTACTGTGTACAAAAACAGAGGAGCCAAAATTGTAAAATTATTTTTCTACTGAACCGTATTTGCATGTGTACACATGTACAAGGTCTGCCCAGCAAGTATCTATATTAATGAAAACAAAAATAGTCTGTCAAGAACAATGGTGCCTTAGCTCACTTTAACGTACTGTCATATAATGTTTGTAAAGTCCTCTTTTGGGATCACCATTAGTTGCCTATTTGTGTTCATGGTAATTTTATCTACAGTCATTTTTAGTTTTTGAAAATGCAGGCTGCATATTTTTTATCAGCAAGAGAAACTGAGTTCAAATTCCAATCTTTTTACTGCATTCATTTTTGCACAAATGCCCACATAAAAGGCATGAATCCATCTTTTCTCCTCTTAGCTATGGGTTAATAGCAGGGTAAATTGAGCTCTCTAGTTCAGGATAAAAACTTTTCTAAGAGAAGGAACACTCTGAATTACAAACTATGGAAAAGATGACTGGAAACTACTCCACTATCCTTCCCAAAAATGCATGGCAATTTACAGATAATAAAGAAAAAGGAATCTATGGAGAGACATAATTGCCTACAACCAAAATGAATATGGCATTAAAAAGTCACAGTGAGCCAAACTGGACTATAGTTGAGTTGACACACTTGGGTGATGTGATATTTTACCTCCAAACTCTCCATAAGTTATAAAGAATATGCAGACACATTGTCATAACATGAACATAACACAAGCTCATTCAATAGCATCTCACTATTAAATAACACAGGGAAGACTGTCTGTTCACACATTCATAATGTCTTTTTTGTTTGGAAGCCAAGTTACATCATGAACATTCAACCAAGATTTTCAAAATGTCTGGATATTTTCCGGACAGTAAAATGTTTTTGCTTTACATCCACTAGAAACTTATTTACACTGATTTGCTGTTTTTAGTAATAATTTTATTTTAGTCTTGGCTCTTTATTTACCCCCGTGTTCACCTTTTTCAGTTTCTCCATTTTGATTATTGTTACTCCAATAAATCTTTCTGAAGTAGTGTAGAACAAAAAAGTTTCTTTCGAGACATGATCACCCAAAGCGTGTATCACGTATGGCAGTTAACTGATTGACTGAAATAACACAGTTCATACCAAAGGGTCTTAAAATGTTTCAGCATTAAATGAACACTTAAATATGTTTTAATTTGTGGATAAAATGAGTACTTTTGAGTTGGGATAATGTCTCTATATAATATACTATCAGTATAGCCCGGTGTTGCTCGGGTGTAATAAAAGCTTTAAAACTAATCCATGGTCCTGGAGCTCAGACTCAGCCTAAAGAATATTTGTGTGAAGTTTGGTGAGAATCGGATAAAAATTGTGGATTTGTATAAAGGACACACAGACAGATAAACAGACAAACACACACAAACATATTGCCTTTTTTATATATATATATATATATATATATATATATATATATAATCGATTTTTCTGCACTATTGTAAAAACTGCAACCTTGAAACTTCTGAATATCATTTCTTATGTCTTTGTCTATGAGTGTATCAAATTTGATTAAAATCGGACCACTCCTTCTACAACCCGATATTTTCGATTATCAATTTTCGATATTTATTGGGGATACCTTGCCACAAAACCTAGCTAAGAACACTCGCAGATGCTTATAGTACAACTGTGTAAATCTTCAAGAAAATCGGTTCAGCCGTTTCAAAGTCTATAGGTAACGGATAGACACACACACACACACACAGACAAAGTTCCATTTATAAATAAGTTTAGATATAATATATATAATATTATTACAAATGCTACTGATTAGATAGATTTTTACCTCCAGCATCAAACATTTTCATGCAAATGGCTTCAAGATATACACCCTACCATGCAAACACCTATTCATTAATATCCCAAAATGAAAATTCAGATTTAAATATGGTTATTGCAAACCACTGCTGTAAATATATTGCAATTAAAAATTGAAATCAGCTGATAGCCATCATTAAAATAAGAATAAAAAAATTAGTAATACATATATGCATATATACAAAATAACAGATGTACTTATTTATTTAAATCAATATGAACATGCATTCATATACAGATAAATGCAGATCTACTTTCCTCAATTTAATCCAGTAACTTTGCACGATGAAATCAATTCCCATAAAATCTAGGTCATTGCCAGACTGTAAGCAACACTCTTTTGCAATTTTTGAATTGAGTAATATATATATTTTGCTTGGCCTTGACCTGATGTTTCAATTCATTCTGTAGATCATTGAAAAAGATGATTGATTTTGTAATAATCCACAGTTGATTTATTTTGATTTGGTTTATTTTGGTCGTGTTTTTTGTAATTGAATCTCACAAGAAAAACAAAATAATACCTCAAACAATATTATCATTAAACAAAAAGTATTATAAACTACATGATACTGTTTATCTAAGCACTAAGAAAAAAATCTATATTCATAATTATTTTGTGCCCACAGTAGAGAAAAATTGATAAGAAGCAAGATTGCAAGAATTATATATCTAATCGTGTACACACTTGGAAATAAAATAATAGGCACCTGATATTATTTTACTCAATTTTATATTTAATAAAGATGTACTCATTATATTAATTACTCAGTTTACTCAGTTTACTTCACATTGCCATGCTTTATACTCCAGGCACATGAGAATTGTCCATTTTGGAATATGGATTAGTGGTACAATGTGCCATGGTCAGTTAGCATTAGGTTTGAGAATTTCACTTTCAACTGTAAGTCACATTATTGTACAGCTTCAACAGCATAGATAAAGAAATCAGTGTCTCTTTAAAGTTGACTGAAGACATCAGAAAATTTTCTTGATATAATGTGACAGGAAATTGACAATTTACATTGCAAGATAGCAAATGTGGCAAAACATATCCAAATCAGTATATGGAGTCTTGCTTAAATTGTCAAACATTGCAGATTTTATGATTCTGTTAGAAAGAGTAATTTGGAGTATTAATGGTTTGAAGTGTCTGATGTGTCAAGAACAGGAATTCAGAAAAATACACAGCCATTCTGCAAAAGATCTTTCACCTAATATTCACTTACATTTACAGAGACAAAAACAGCTTTCTTCTTATGGTGATGGATCTCCATAAAAAATGGAGGTACAGAAGGATATCAAAATAATTCCTTTAGCTAAGTTCCATGAAATATGGCTGCACTGTTTTAAAAGGAATACGGTTCAAAAAAGCAGAAATGTTCTTAATGCTACATAGTTGGAGATCCTACAAAAAAAAAGAACGATCTGGTGAATTTGATTTCTGAAAAAATCTTATAATGGCAAATCCACCAGATTCATATAATAAAATATTCATATATTCATATAATAAAATATACTATATATTAAATTTATAACTAAAGCTAAAGGCATATATCTCTGTTATCACTTTATACATATAATCCATCGATTAGTATGGCTAATGTGTACATTAGTAACTATAAAAATCAATTTTCAATTACTATGGCTAAACTGAAGAATGTTTTACTGCACTAATCAAGTAGTATATATGCACTGATCGAATTTTGGTATATAAAAATTTTAGCACACTAATAGAAAGTGCATTAATCAAGGGATTCCTGTACTTGGTAATTTAGGATGCATAGGTATGCTATTTTATTTTAACAGGAATTATTATGTATATGCTAGCTGTCTAAACTTTATTTTAATAATTTTTAAATGTACTACACATGCTATCAAATACCTGCGTGAGTGAGTGTGTGTGAGTGTGCATATATATATATATATATATATATATATATATATAAAACAGACCTAAGTATTGTTAAAGCTTGCAAATGCAACTCTGCCAACACAAAGCCTGCTAAATAAAAATGCTTGAAACATTAAAATAAAATAAAAGGATGAACCAATAAACAAAGAAACCAACAAAAAAGAGAAAGGATACATAAACAAAAAAGAAAAACTAGATGTCTAAATAATCTAATGTGCTCAATGTCTAAATACAAACAATTCAGAGAAGTAATTTTAACCAATAATACCATGTCAACCATATCAAAAATTCATTTGTATTTAATTCCAATTCATATATAGAAGTGGACACTGAGGTCGATACCAAGTTTTCAAGCTTGGTGTCGACCTCAGTGTCCACTTCTATATATGAATTGGAATCAAATACAAATGAGAATCTGACAGAATAAAGAACAAATACAAAGCATTTATCAAGCTAACGTATTTCATTTTTATTAAAGCTTCATTGGAGAATGAGGTGTAGAGAAAGAAATTCTGATATTTTTATTTTTGTGTTATTAATTGGTTAATTAGGCTTCATGTGCATTTGACTTGTTTAGCAATGTTAGTATAATTTATGATGTTTGCAACTCAAGGAGAGACAACATGAAGTTCAAAAGAATTAATGGATTCCAAGTCTAACTGAAAAAATGTAAATATTGATTTGTATCGTAATTCTAGTTTGTCAATGTTGGATTCAGAAGATAATGTATATTCATAAGCGTGTGTGTGTGTGTGTGTATTTCTAATAGACATTATTTATGTTTGGTGTTTGTCTTCATATTAATTGGGTACATTTTCACCTAAACACTGATTGTGGTAGATAAACATATTAGATTCTTTAAGAATAAATTTAATAAAGATTGATGATATAGTGTCTTTGACATGTATTTATAGTTGGTAAAATAGTTACCAGGATTTCCTCAAAGTACTTCCTTTGTAAAAAAAATTATGTTCTTTTTTAATTAAGGTACCATTTGTAAAATCAAAGTTATGGCCAGTTTTGTTCCTGTGTACTATGAGTGAGTTTAAAGGGTTGTCGCAACATAGATTCTTTTTATGCACATAGATACTGCTTTTTAGATTCTGAGATGTCTCACTGAGTGTTTTTACATTACAAGTGTTTTTACATTGCAAGCAATTTATTTGATAAATACTGATATCAGAAGTGGTTTTGGATTTATTTTTGTTTTTAATTATATCTCAATTGTCTTGGAGGTGTTGGTGAAGACCCTAGTATTAGAGATAACTAACATTTTTGAATTTTGTAAATAGTATTAGAGGGTAGGATTATGAGTTTTGTCTTGATAATGTTAGAAGTATGATTGACTATGTCTAGTCTATTTGGCCTGTGAACTTTATTTTCTATCATTGAAGAATGAAATGAGTAGTGAAGTTTAAATGATTTTTCTATATTTTTTCTTCTTCACCTAGGTATTCTTGGTATATATTCTAAAGGCTCTGAGGTAGAATCCTATGACTAGTTGTGGTTTTACTTTTTTTTTTATTGTGGTGGGAATAGAAATTAATTAGTTTTTGTTCGTAAGTTTAAGGTAAACTCTAAAACACAACTAACAAAACGATCTAATAAATTTCTATTCTCAATACAGTCAAAAAATAAAACTGGGAGTAGTTATAGTTAGTGTGTGTGTGTGTGTGGGGGGGGTCACTCTCAGCATACCAACAGGGATAACCTTGTGTTCACAGGGATAAAAACATACACACAAATAACACTAAAAGCATGTTAAATTATAAATTAAATTCATAATTTTTTTTATTGTGTGTGTGTATTTTAGTTACATATGTTTTACGGTTGTATGTAATAAAAAGAAGTGACTTTGTCTTATAATAAGCAATGTCTTGAGGAGAGGAGATGAACATCTTGATCTTTCAATAATAGGTAGCGAAGAGAATGATTTCAGCATTTTTGGTATGAAGTCCATTTTCAGGAAGGAAAAGTTTCTATTGCATTCTGGGAGAACTTTTTTTTTTTTTTTATTTATAATATTCTTTATTATAATTATTTTATATTTTTATTTTTATTTACTAATAATAATGTCCCTAGAGTAGTATTTCCAAAAATCTGACCAAATGATCAAATATCAAAATTTATTTTGGAATCCCCTTTTGGTTGGGCCAAGAACTTTTGGTTCACACCTACACACATAATGAGAAACACATGCAGATATGTATGTCTCTCATATACATGAGAAGGTGCAGAAAAGTTCTTCGTCTTACCATGAAGCCTATTCTCTGAAAATTTGATATTTGAATTTGGACAGTTTTGGAGGATTGGTTGGGGCATATATATATATATATATATATATATATATATATATAGTCACATGCATAAGAATCGACACTGCCAGGTGAAAATGTCAAAATGTAAAATTCAAAGAGAAAAATAATCTAGTAGTTTTCTTTTAAGATTCAAATACATGCACAATGGATTCTATAATTTGTTTTTTCCCCCCTTTTAATTTTACACATTTATTGAAGAATGTGTGCATGTATGCAACAGAAAGCATTTGTTGCATCTGGAAATAATAAAAGTTCCTAAATCCTGAAATATCTTTTATAATACCTTGAGGATGAGGGAGTGCTAAAAAGTTTTCAGGCTCAGCCAACCCACTTCCCAATATCATACTAAATATTTTCTCATTTTAAAAAGTATAATATTTCTTTACTTTTCTGAAGCATGTCAAATTTGAAATGTCTAATACAAAAAAGGCTTTATAATTGTTAATTAGCCTAAGGACAGTTTATTAAGGTAATATGACATTGTCTGGGATAAAAAATTTCTCAATCATTAACTTTGCATACATTTCCTGTAATAACACTTTCAAATATGTGTTTAAAATATCTTGACAAAAGTACCTCACTGATTCAAGACATTTTAGAGACTAGAATTTTTTTTTCAACGTGCTGGTGCATGATGAAATCTTTACAATATTTAGTATTGTTGAAGTTATTACTAACACTTTTTGTTGAGATATATAAACTGTATGTTTCATTCAATTCCTCAAACCAATCGATGAAATATAAAAACTTAAAGAAAAGATATGCAAAAAAAAAATTGCATTTTTATTAAATAAGTATTTGTTATTTTAATCATTAAATTGTTTTTAAAATAGTGAGAATATTTTGTATGTTAAATAATAAAACTTAATTTTTCTAAAAAAATTAATAAAAATTTATTGTATTAAGCTATGTACCCGCTTACTTGTTTGCACTTCTCCCAAAAGTTTGGTTTTGATCAGTAAATTTTTTTTTTTATAATCATATCGCTCCAAGCAAGGCATTTTACTGCCACTGTTGGGCAGGGGGTTACATAGGAGGAATCTTATGAGAAAGAGTGACAGGTTACAGGGGGAGTCAGGAAGAGAGTAAGAGAAGGATGAGAATACTGATGAGAGTGAGGTGGATGGAGAAAGGAGTATGAGAGAGAGGATGCAAGTTAGTAAGACAGGAGATGACTATCAATTTTACATTTGAATTCTTGAAGATTGTAGCTGTTGGGAAAGCAAGTTAGCAGAAGGGAATTCCACAGGCGAGAAGTGCGAGAAAAGATGCCGGAGTAGAATTTGCGTTTACAATTTATTGGTTTCACAATAAAAATGTGGGACCTATCTTGTGGCTCAAGGAAATTCATATATAGAGGGTATCAGCAAGCTAAGTTCATCGAAGCAGAAGCCATGAAAGTATTTGTAGCTATTTTAGAGGGTGTGATGGACAGACAGACTAACAGAAGTCACAGAATTTTATATATAGGCAGAAGATAGATATAGAGTAATTGGGCCATATCTTATAATAGAAGTTTTCCCAAATATAAACTGCTTAGATTATTTTATTACTGATCATAATATTCAAAATAATTTCTGTTATCAGTTTAATGAAAATAAGCAATTTTAAATGCTAGTTTTAAAATGTTCTCTACAAAACTTTTGGGAAATGTTTTGTAGAATTTACTTTAAATTCCACATCTCTAATATCGATATAAATAAGATTGTGTTATTCTATTCTTCTAAATGGAGAAAGCTTATCCATCTTAAAAATCAGCATTTGAAATCTTGACTGTTTACCTATGCTGAGCTCCAACTATTGCTGCTAGAGGGAAATATACTTCAATCTAATCCACAGGTCACTCTATATTTCCAATATTTACCATATGAAAATTTGTAGCACTGTCAGACACAGACATCTTTCATTTATGAAGATTTGAACAGATATTTTCTTTATACTACAAAATATTTTGACAAGAATGTTAGACTTTTCAGCTATGTGGAACAAATGACCCACCTTTTTGTGATGCTAAGTCAAATAATATAAAAGACATCAGAACTTAAAGAACTCTTAAGAGTTTTTAAGAAGACAAGTAATTGTATAATGTAGAAACAGTTTGTAACTATAATTGTACATCTTCATTGAACTTTGAGTGATAGCATAAAAATAAGTATGAACATTTGCCATTTTCGGTTGTTAGTTACATAAAAAAACTGGAACAATTTGTACAGCTGTCAATTGAAAATTCAAAATTGTTCTATGCTGTATACAAATGCAAAAGTTAAATTAATATTATATGCAAGATGCGATGGATAAATTGTCATCTAAATTACACAAAAATAAAAATAACACTGACATCTCATTTTATCAGATATATTTACCAAAATTACACAAAAATATCTTGAAATATTGAAGAGTAAATTTATTCAAGAAAATTGCCATTGGCTTAAACCACAGTCTCCTTGCTTAAGTTGTTGAATGCTGCCATAATCCTTGCCTTCAGTTCATCTTTAGTGTTACAAGGAGTTTTGTTGGTCTCTCACTCAACTGTGCCCCACACATAATAATCAAGGGTTGCAGTCTGGGGAGTTAGATGGCAAGATGTAAGGGGTGAGGTGGTTTTATAAATTGTCTGACAGCCATGACTGGGTTCTCCTGCTTGTGTGGCATGGTGCAGTCCTATAGTGAGACATAGCAGCCACCCTCTTGACTCAAGGGAGCACTACCTCCTCAAGGTCTCCATGTTGAGTCTGAGGCCCCGGTTGGAAAATGAATGGCGGCATAACATTGCCATCACTAGTGATCACTCCAAATACACCATGATGTTATATTCATATATCATCCAACTGTTTCTGAATTTTCTGTACTGTCCTCAGACTGACATCCAAACACTTTCAAATGTTTGTATTAGGGCTTCCAGTGCAAATGCCAAGCAGTGCAGTATGCCATTTCCAAATTTCTGGTAGAGTGAATTTTGACATGGTGCTCTTTTTCTCACAGATGGTGTTCAACTGATCTTACTATACTGTGCATTCAACAAAATCAAAAACAAACACACATACACAAAAGTAAAAATATAAAATGGTGACAATTTACCCATCTCACTCTGTACATATATCCCAGAGCACTTATTCCTACTTTACTTGTAAAAAAAAGGAGGGACAAAAATATATTATAAATTGACACTATCACTAGTGAGATACATATTCAAAAGAAAATGCCTAAAACTTTTCTTTTTTATCTTTAGCTTATTTATTTGCTTCAGTATTTCTAAATTAATATTCTTAATTTCTCTTTTTAAAATACTTAATTTCATCCTTTAATCTTTATGAAATAACCTCTGGTACACCTTTTAAATCCTGACTGTGGAAATTTGTATGAATTTCAATCACATTTCAAGATCAAAAAATTTTATATATAGACATATAGTCCTCCAATGTAAATATTTAAGGTAAATTTACCCTAATGTTTTAATTATATTGAATACTTTGAATCTACTGCATTTCATGAATAACATTTATTAACAATTTGTGTTGGTTATTGTGAAAATAAAAAGCTGAACAGTTTGTGCAGTTGTTTTAACAAATAAACTTTAATATTACTTCATCATTAAACCTGAGTTAAAATATCAGAATTTTACTCAAATGCAAAAAATACTCATTAATATTTTTCTCATCAGAATTTATAATTAATACAAGAAGCTTTACTTTTACAATAACAAAATGTATAAAGTACTTGTATATACTATAAATATCAAGGTATAACAAAATGGATTTTTTTGTTCAATATTAATTTTTGAGATAAAAATGTTTTTGTTTATGGTTATGAGGCATAAAATTTGACATGTATGTATATATGTAGACAATGAAATAAAGAGAATAAGATGATTTAAGAATATAATTAGTTATTGGATTTTGTTTTTGATTGTACTGCTTTAAGAGTACTATCTCATAGAACCATGAAAAGCTCAGTGAAGTTTAAGTTTCTGTTATTAAGGTTACTGTGTAATCTTGTTATGCAATAATTTAATCAGCAAATCATTGCTTTTAATTTGCAATTGATATTTTTTACTAAATCTGAACTGATTGCTGGTATTTACAGCTATTTCATGTAACAATCAACAACTTTAACTGGAAATAAATTACTTTTTAAAAAACACCACATACCACATTAGCCTTCAACATTTTCCTTTTTGCATATTATTTCTCTAAATGTTATTTGCTTTTCCTCATTAACTATCTATATAGATTTACCAAAATGAATAAATACTGAACTAACATTTAAAATAAACCCATCAATCTAAATGATCTTGTCAGAATAGTCTGGCATGTTTTTTAAATTAAGTAACTAATATAGTTATAGTTTTCATAAAAAATGTTTAGTATTAAGTAAAATATCTGCAAATAACGTATTTGGTTTCAAATTTTGATATTCCTCATGAAATATATTGTTTCATTTATTCTGTGAATTGACTCAAAGAACTAGTCAGTATTTTTTTTATCCTTGTATAGAGACACAATGAGACAAAGAAAGTTTAAGCATATATTTTTCTAAAATTCAAAAGCAGATGTTGATTTTTAATTAGTTTAATAATGCATTTTATTTAAGTGATTCTATCATAATTTGGAAAGGAAGAATTGTCTAAATATATAGACTCAATTTAATTTTATTGCATTTGATAAGAGAAAATCAAAGATAAAACTTTTGGTGGCTTTAGTTAAATGTATTTGATAGCAAGAAATATTAAGTGCATGCAAAAGTTTCCAGTAATCAAAATAAAGTGGTTTTCTACTGTGTATTCAACCTCCAGTTTTTAAGAGGGTGTTGGAAACTTTTGCAAGACTTTAATAAATAAAAGGCTACTGTCAATCTATGAAGGAAGAATATTGATATATTTTTTATATTACAGATTTATTTTAACATATAAAAACTGAGAAAAATAGATTGCAAGTTTTTTTGCTATTGCAGATTTATTTTATATGAAATATGGAAACTCCTGCTATTGTTTTTATCATTAGGGCAATTTATTTAATAAATTAAATTGGCTACCGATTTTATTTGATCGGCTTAGTAGATTTAGTGATGAGGGGTAAAATTTATGTGACATATTTCAAGTATGATTAATTCACTTCAATCAAGGTTGTAACATACATGTTGATCTCAGCTTTCCTTTACAGTTATTATTTTTAATTAATGTAACCTTTACTAAATAATTATAAATAATTGTTTATTAAAAGTTACATTAATCAAGATTTTTTTATATAGATTAATTTCAGGTTTCTGAAAGAGTAATTTTAAATAGAACAACTAATATTTAAAGAATTGTAAAACAAACCAAAATTTTTATAAAGTTTGAACTTCTCTTTATAAAATCTCTTATCTATCTTGTATGCATGTGTGCATTTTCCAGAATTAATTATTTATTATATACAAACCTGTTGTGGAACTTTACAGAAATTTCTGCTAATTCATTATATATATACTGGAATCAAATACGAATTAGAATCTGACAAAATGATAGGAAACATTTATAAATTTAACATGTTTTGCTATTACTTAAGCTTCATCAAAAATTAGATATGTAGAAAAAAATTCTTGTATTTTTTTTGTTTGCTTTTCATTGGTTAAGCAGAACTAATATGTATTTGTCTTGTTAGATAGTGTTCATAATAAATTAAAAAGCGAAATATGTTGGATTTATAAATGTTTTGTATCTATCAGATTCTGATCCCAATTCACATACACACATATATACTGGGTATGATAGATTAATTGTGGCCATTTTATATTATTAATTTTGCACATGTGCATTATTTGTTTTTGATTTTGTTGACAGTACAGTATAGTAGGATCCGTTAGACATTGTCTGTAAGAAAAAGAGCACCATGATGCAATTCACTTTGCCAAAAATTTAGAAATGGCATGTTGTACTGCTTGGCATTCATGCTGGAAGCTTTAATACATACATTTCAGAGTTTTTGGGTGTCAATCTGTGGACTGTGCAGAAGATTTGCAAAGAGTTGGATGTGTCTGATGGAGATTATGAAGGTGTTTGGAGTGATCACTAATAATGGCAACTTTATGCTTCCATTTATCTTCCCCCAGGGCCTCAGACTCAACATGGAGACCTACATCAAGTGCCTTGAAAAGCTAATGCGCCCCTGAGTCAAGAGGGTGGCTTCTAAAGGACACCATGTCTGGCAACAGGACTTTGAACCATGCCACATAAGCATGAGAACATGGTTGTCAGACAATTTCTGTGACCACATCACTCCTTACATCTGCCCACTTAACTCCCCAGACTGCAATCCCCTTGACTATTATG
The DNA here is from genome assembly GCA_037127315.1 of Ascarosepion bandense. Taxonomy (NCBI): domain Eukaryota; kingdom Metazoa; phylum Mollusca; class Cephalopoda; order Sepiida; family Sepiidae; genus Ascarosepion; species Ascarosepion bandense. Next base: position 1,083,855 of record JBBBDQ010000264.1, read on the forward strand.
TGCAGAGCGCAGTTGAGCAAGGGGCCAGAAAAACTCCTTGTAACATCAAACACAAACTGAAGGCAAAGATTATGGCAGCATTTACCAACTTAAACAAGGAGACCATCCAGAAGTGTTGCAGGAGATTCTTATGTCATCTGGAGGCCGTGGTTGAAGCCAGTAGCAATTTTATTGAATAAACTCACTCTTTCGTATTTCAAGATATTTTTGTGTAATTTTGGTAAATGTATTTGTTAAAATGAGATGTCAGTGTTATTTTCATTTTTGCATAATTTAAACAACAATTCATCCATCATTTCCTATATATATATATATATATATATATATATATATATAGACAGCCACATTATTATAATTATATGGAATAATAATAGAGGAAATTCAAGTATTGACAAGAATAGGTGGAGCAATGTTGTAGCTGTTTATCCCTTTACTGTATAATTGCATTATTTTACCATTAATTTAGCTGTGAAGTTGTCATAAGAGCTGAGGATCCTGTTTACTGACAAAAAAGAATAGCTGGAATGGTGGATTTTAATATTTCCTAATAGTAGTTACACTTGTCATGCTAATGGTTTGACTGTAGAGCTAAGTGTGCCTATTGCTGATTGTATTTTACCCTGGGCCACTCTTTCAATGCTAGTGTGTAAGCTAGTACCAAGAAGAGGTCAAATGGAAAGGAAGCTTTTTAGGCCTGCAGTAGGTTTTCTTTTTGTGGTTAGTTGCTACCTGACATCATTGATAGCAGAAACAGGATCATGATGGTATCTGAATAGCATACTCCTCTAGTAAGTTCATAAATAGTTCAGTCTAGAAGTCAGATGGTAAATTGCTCAATGTGATGGTGTTGAAAATATCCAAGAAAACAGGTAGTAGAGTTGAATCGTTGCTCTCTCTCTCTCTCATTCATATCAGCTTCACTTGATAGGTTTATGCTTAATATCTATGTCCACTTCTGATTTTCTATGATGCATGAGAATTAGTATATAAGCTTTTATTATATATGAATTGGATTTTTCAACCTCATTGAAAAATTTGCTTTGCAGCATCAATCTATGTTGATCTATAATTAATCATAATCAGTTAATGAATATGTTATATATTGCTTTATAATTATTATAAGGTATTTAATAACTTATAAACACACATTTGTTTACACACACACACACACACACACACACACACACACACACACACCTCTAAAAAAAACTCAAAAATATACTCTGATTTTAGAATTGGGACTGAAAAGTTCTTGCCCTGACATATTTTTTTTTTCTCTAAATTTAAGACTTCTTGGTTAGGCTGGGAACATTTTGTCACCTTCTTGTATAGGCAAAATTTGAGGTATCTATTAGGCTACTATTTACCCACATGCCATAGAATACCAATATTGTAGCTCACCTAGCTCCATAATAGTATTAAGATTATTATAGAGTAAGTGGCCATGGTTAAATGTAAATAGCAGAATTACTCAAAAAACAGAATTGACAAAGTTTGTAATAAGCAATAACAAAAAAAAAAATAATGGGGGCAAAAAATAATATTGAGTAAACAAAGAATATATGCAAGGTAATATATACAACAGTAATAAGGCATAAACTAAGAATTGGTATTGACACAAGAGTGAATTCTGATAAAAACAAACATAGTATACTGATGTCACGACAAGACAGACTAGGAGAGTCAGATGAGATCAAGAACAAATCCCAGCATGCATCTGTATGTTTTGTCTATAAACTGGGGAGAGAAAATATTTTGCAGCCATTCTTACTTGGGTTGGAACCAACAATTAATATGAAATGTAAATGGTAAAACTCATCAAATATGACAAAAGTGTATGGAAAATATGTATAGATACATGTATATTACATGTCCAAAATTCACTCATGTAAAAATATTTGAGACTGATAGAAACAATGTTTGTAAATGTATTTCATTAGCATATATATATATATATATATATATATATATATATATATATACATACTATCCCTAACTGTTTGTGCAAAGTCTCAAGTCTTTGTAACTGAAGGTTTAAGCATGCAGGCTTTATTCAAACTGGTCATGCCAAATTATGCACTCTCTTAAAGAAACTGTTAACAATGGCTTTCTCAGCATATTTGGAATATAAACTACAGGTGAACATTGCAGGTGCACAATAGACACAACTGTACCTTAGCAGGCATATGTAACAAGGATTTGTTAGTTACCCTAGCAGATAGGTGTGCTTGTAGACAAGTAGCTGACTATTATAGATGTATGTGCACACACACACACACACACACTATATTTTATGAGTAACCAAGTTTTTTTATTCAAATTTTATTTAATATTTAGCAAGTAATTTTTAATTATTTTTCTAAGGTTAAAGGAAAAATAAACAATCAAATAATGATAACTGTAATAAATGGTTTCATTTTAAAATATACTCTCACTTTACAGACTGTTTTTCAATAAGCCACTTATCTAAAGCTTCTAAATAATACAATCAACCCACACACTATTTGAGATAATCCAAGCATCTTAGCTGATGCAGATACATTTAGTACATGTGTATACACACAGACATACACACCAAAGAAAGAAAAAAAGCAAATGAAATAATAATCAATCTGAAAAATAAATATTGTGACTGACTTTATGCAAATGATTTGTAAATTTAACCATTTTTTGTGGTTTTTAAGATGCATATTTTCCTTAAAATCTGACTCTTAAAACCACCTTGCACCCTTCACAGTGAAGGTCAGGCTTGGTATGTATCAATCTCTCCAAGTGGAGTCAATAGTTAAAAATTTCCCACAATATTATTTTCCCCGCCTTCCAATATTTTATGCTAAATTTAGTATGTATTTTATATGCTGCAAAATATGGTACTTTTCACAAACTTATCTTTTATAACAATGTTTTTGTTTGTTTTTGTAGTGAATTGCCTGGAAGTGGTAACATCATTACCTTTTCTCAGTTCTTCTTCATTGCTATTGAAGGTTTTATTTTTACAGCAAAATTTGGTACAGTAGCCCCAGCTATACCTATGAAGTACGTATAAAAAATATTGTTATTTTTTTATGAAGAGCATCTTTCAAAACATTACTTGTGTTGTAACTTAAATAACTATTCATGCAATATCTAATAAAAAATTGTAGCCACACCAATACTCTTTACTATAACCATGTTCTATAAAAATATACTCATTGCTCACTTTTGTAATTTTGTATTCTTTTCTAATATTAGGTCTGTTTTATAAGAAAAGTACAAATAAAAACTAACTTGATCTTTGTTTCTTGATCAATCCTTGTCATTTGCATAGCAAACATTTGTGCCTATTACAAAATGCCTTCATATGAATTGAGACTTTCATATAGTTTCAGAAGATTCTCTGAAGTATTGCTTTACTGTATGCATATTACTTTTGTATTCTATTGACTTTACAGTATTTACATTATTCAGACTATTGTTCACATCTTTGTTGCCATTTGTACGACATTTCAGCCATTGTATGCTCCAGTCTTCTTCAGGTTCTTAAGGACACATGGCCCAGTGGATATAGCCTTTGGTTAGTTCCTGTGACTTGACCCAAACGGTTGTGAGTTCAATACTAGGCTTCAGCAGTGGTGAACAAGCAACTTGCAGGGTTAAAGGGAGATGACTCATGACTTCCAATCAAGGCATTACTATGTAAGGAATGAAGATCATATACCCCAGTGATTGTAATAAAGGGTTCAGTTCGAAATTCCTAGTACCTGAAGAAGACTGGAGCGTACAAGGGCCAAAGTGTTGTACAAATGGCAACAAAGATGAGGACAATAGTCTGAATAATGTAAATACTGTAAATACTATCTCATCTCAGAAATTTAAACACATTCTATTGACTTTCTCAGCTTCTTGTTGATTTATGTAAAAACATTGTCCAATTTGGATTTGTTATTTTTTTATCTTTTTATTCATGCCATGAAGTTTACTTTTTTTTTTGTCATTTTTACTCACTGGCATTTAGAACAAAATTAAAAGTGTCACACAGTTTTTATTCAAGATTGATTTTACTTTAATAAAATCCAGTGTTAGAAATATATTCTTGCAATAGATTTTGGTCCAATTATTAAAATACTTTATATGGAATAATGGAAATTTCAAATGCTGCAAAGCAAAGAAATCCTTACAATAAAGAAAAAACTGAGGTCTTTAAAACTGATTTAGAATGTATTTAATGTTAAACAAATTGTTAAAATTATCTTATTTTGTTCATAGTTCAGTTTAGACATTATATCAAATTTGGGAGGATGATTTCCATATCTGAATGTTTTATTAAAAAGTAGTTATGCCTTTATGAATACATAGTAGAAAATATACCAAACTAAACCGAGTTTACCTTTTGACAATATAAAAATGTATTTAAAATTTAATCTTTTTCAGATATTATGTCCTCATGGTGATAATGTTCTTCGTTGTACAAGTTGTTAATAACCAAGCCCTTAATTTTCATATATCTATGCCACTTCATATGATTTTTAGAGCTGTGAGTATTATTCCTTCTCTCGTTTTGTTTTTTGTCATTTTTTTTTAAAAGTAAATTTCTATATAAATATAATAATTTATTTGAATAAATATAATTCAAACCCACCCACTATAGAGCATTGTTTAGCTTGGAATGAAATCTTAGGAAGCTTTCAGGTGACCAACAATGCTTATGTGGAAAGGATAGTCTTCCCATATCAGTTGCAAGAGGTCTGGGAGCTGGAGAAAGCTTCTGCTTTACCTAATCACCTCTTTATTTTCTATTGGTTGGTCTTCAGTTTGCTTTTGCAAAAACTGAGATTGACAGGAAAACCTGGTCTCTGATGCCAGTTGATTCCACAGGAGATATGGGTCCCCTCATTTTTTAAAAATCTGTTTCTCTTCTATATATCCCTACTTTGCAAAGCTAAGACTAGTTCTTCAAACAAGAGGATCTTGAGGAAGCAATAGTCATCCATCCTTACTATATGGCCTGCCCACTTCAGATGGCTCTTTTTCAGTATAGTCTCAATATTTGTATATCTACCTAACGTATATAAAGAGTGTGGCATATATGCTGTTATCAAGTTTTAAAAAACTCTACTTCTCAATTTTTGCTCATTACATTATTTATTGTTTGATACTCACCCAACAATATATACATATACTGTTTTTGTCAAAGCCTTTTAGTATTTAATGGTAAAAATGTCTATAGAAATTTAAAGAAAGTATATAATTGAGCAACATGAAAACAGACTAACTCCACCTGAGATTTTAAAACCTGGAAACAAGTTGAAATCAATTGAAAGTTTATCAAAGGGAGAATTGATTGATATGAGACTCCCTCCATCATAGATTGACAAAGACCAGGATATCTTTGCACCTCTAAAACATCAAACTCATTAAACATGTGCATAAAAAAATCAAAGAAGGTCAATGAGAACATTGGCTATGGAAGTCAAAACATTGGAGAAAACCATGCAGAGGCTATGTTGAAATGATCTAAGGATGTTATCCTACATGATAAGCAAGTATATATAAAGAACATCTTGAAAGGTGCACTCAAGCTGTGATGCAATGCCACTTTTGGTGATGAACATTGGACACTTCAACAAGACAGAGAAACAAGCCATACTGCCCATGTAACACAGCAGTCATGCTGAGACAAATGTCCTGGCTTCATCACCAAGAATGAAAGACCACCTTTGTCACCATATGTTAATGCTTTTGACTATTGTTTGTGGGTAGTTCTTAAGTGTTTGACACTGCACCACAATATTGAAGCTCTGAAGGCAAAATTGAAAATAGTGTAGGACAAAATACCTATGGAAACTATCAATAACCTCCTAACCACTATATAAGTATATGTTTTGTCTTAATGAATTAAGATGGGCTACAATAAATATCCCAGTTTAGTACCACAGATTTACATGTCAGCTGTCCTAACCAGTAGAGCATGCTCATAACTGAGAACTTCCTAAATAACATATATGTATGTTTTGTAACTGATAACACAGACATGACCTACTGGTTAAGACAGCTGATAAGCAAATTTGTGCTACTGAACCGGAATATTTATTGTATCCCATCTTAATTCAAGGAAGTGTAGGAGAAAATACCAGGTGAGAAGTACAAGAAGCTACAGATGGCTACCAGAAACATTTGAAGGCGGTCATTACTGCCAAAGAGGATACAACTGAGTATTAAGGAAAATTGCTTTAATTATCATCCATGTTATTTTTTTTCTTCAAAACAAACATATATGATGGTTAGAAGGTTAAGTAAGGAGAATATTGATAATAGAAGTCTTAAAAGGTTGGTGCAAACTGTGGAAAAAAAAAAACCCATTAAACATCCAAAGATCTGAAAACCAACCTGAAACAATCTGAGGTATTGTTTCATCACATACCATATGGCACACACTAAACCAAGCAGGGCTTTATGAGTGAAGACTAAGCAAAACACCATTACTGAAGGAAAAGTATAACAAAGAATGACTAAACTTTGCCAAAGAGTATCTGGACAAACTACAATCCTTCTGGAAAAATGTTGTGGACAAACAAAACAAAAATAGAGCATTTTGGCAATGTACATCAACAATATGTTTACAGCCTACAATAAAGCTCATAAGGGAAAGCATCTTACAGGATCCGTAATGTTGCTGTATCTGATGTTGGAGACCTTGACCACCATATCACAGGAATCATGAAATTGGAAGATTACCAAGGGATTTTAGAGCAAAATGTACTACCCAGTGTAAAAAAGTAAGTTTTCCAGTAAGATAATGACCCAAGACACACATTTAAAAGTACAAATGAGTGTTTGAAAAGGAAGGAATGGACTGTTTTAAACTAGCCAGTAATCTGACCCCAATGCTAAGAAAATCTATAGCATCAGCTGAAATCTGCTATTGGGGGGAAGGACTCCTGCAAATATTCAAGAGCTTGAATAAATTGCAAAGGAAGTGTAGGAGAAAATACCAGGTGAGAAGTACAAGAAGCTACAGATGGCTACCAGAAACATTTGAAGGCGGTCATTACTGCCAAAGAGGATACAACTGAGTATTAAGGAAAATTGCTTTAATTATCATCCATGTTATTTTTTTTCTTTTTCCTCTATGAAATTACAATGTATAAAGTCTTGAAAAAATGGTTTTGGCTAAATTACTTTAAGCAACCAATTAAAAAATTCTGATGATATAAATTTAGTTCTTTTCCTCTTTTGAAGATATAGCATAAAATAAAAGGTTGCCAGTACTGGGGATGAGGACTATATATATATATATATATATATATAGACTATATATATATATATATATATATATATATATATATATATGAGGTGGTACTGAAAAGTTTTAAGCCTAATGCACATCCTAAAATATCTGGATTTTGGGAATGGGTGGAGAAGTAAGAATCTCTTGAATGGGTCAAAGACTTTTCAACAGTAATACCACTTATAGATATATACATGCATATCTTATTTAGTAACACAAAAGATGAAATTTTTTTTATTTAAAATTATTGTCTTATTTGTTTTACACAAAATTCTCAATCTATATTTATGAAAATGGATACATCTGTCTGTGTTTGTGTGTCTTCATTCTAACAAACCCTACTCCTCAGAAAACCTTTGGTTCAATTTCAACCAAAATTGGATCACTTGTCAATCATATGAACCTTTGATGTATACAAAAATTTTTTGAATTGATTTACAGTGTACAGCAGAAATCACAGAAATGCTTTGAATTTATGAATTTTTCTCTTCCACGACACCTTATGCTAATTCAACCAAAATCGAGTAACTTGTAGATGAAGGTCCGAACCTTTGATGTACACAAAAATTTTTTGACGCAATGTACAGGGTTCATAAAAAAATCAATGACAAACATCATTTTAGGTGGTCTTTTGTGTACATTTGTATATTTCATCAAGATGCTTCACACAACTTAACCAAAATTGAGTCACTGGTAGATCACGATCTGATGTTTTGATATGCAAACAAAAATTTCAATTGACACACATGGTGTGGCAAAAATTAATGGAAAATGTTGCTTTTTTTTATTGTATATTTTTTCCAAAATGTTTAGTTGTATTCCAACAAAACTCAAGTCTTTTTGTAATTTCTACCTTATCATATGCTATAACAATTTCACATTCTACAAGGTGCCATCTCCTCCAAAGTTGCAGGGACAATGTATCTACTTCTTCTGTGTCACAACATCATCACATCACATTACAGGCTCCCATAATGCCCACTCCCATTCTTCCAATTGTACATATATCATTCCTATTTACTGGCAAAATTGATCAAGCATGAATCACGTTTTACAAATGCAACAAAAAACAATATTTACTCCACATTTTTAACTTACGTGTTACGGCAACCTCATACTTGAGCTTTTTGAATAAGCACTTGACCTTATCATTTTAACATAACTACTAAAACACTCTGAGCAACACTGGGCTATACAGCTTGTATTTAATAAAGATCTATTAATTAAATGAAATAATACAAACTGATTTTATCTCCTTGCTAACTTTAGAAATTCACATTTGCTTATACAATATAATTAGATGCCATGAAGATTAAAATAGATAAAATCTATTTGATATATATCTTATATTTGTAGGTTAGTAGTACAAATTCAGATTATATCCTGTTTATGGGTTCAATTTCTAATGGCAAATAAGTTGCACTATCAGGTTTTATTATGCAAATAAAAATTTTCACAATAAAATTTGTGTTAACCAACCAATGTTAGCAAAATTTTCAGGTATACTTATGATAAATTTACCATGTGAATTTCAGCTTATAGTGTCTGTTTTTATTGGAAATATTTATAATTTGTTGATTTGATTTTTTTTTTCTGAAATTTAAAGGAAATACACATAGTAGTATATATAAGAGTTATTTATTTGAAGTTTTTTTGTGGTAAATGTAAACAAAGAAGAAATATTAAAAACAAAAGATGTAAAAGTAGTGAAACTACCACCCTTAAGTAAATATCCCAAAGAGAAATGTATTATGTTGGGGGGGGGGAGTACATGAAAACTGATTTCACAAGAGTCATTTTAATGATGAATGTAAAGCTACATTAAATGGATCTGATCGCTGGGCTAGAGCTTCTTCTTCATGGAAATAATCAACCAACATAAGTTAGAAGATAACAGGTGGGAAGTGGAGTAATGTTTTCTGCCAGTATTGTAAGCAGTAAAGTTTAAGTCCTTTCAAAATCAGTGATGGTATCAAGACAGATGTAAAGAAATATTGTAAGTTTATAAATACAATTTTTTTAACAAGACTGTTCACAACTAAGAAGCTTTAAGCTGAAGTGTGTATTTATACATAACAGTACTTCTTCATTCTGCAAAACTGATTCTTGTTCAGTCAAAAATAGTTTGAACCCTATATATATATATATATATATATATATGAGAATTGAAAACAATGTTTTTCCTTGGTAAGCAATAAAAATAGCTATAAGTAATGTTAAAATTCCAAACAGTAGAAAGATAATAAAATCAATAGGAAGAAAGTGGAACATACTGGAATTTCAAGGAGCTCATATTATAATAAATAATGATTTATTAAATTATATAAGATGTTGTGTTATTTTTGTATTAATTTGAACTATTATTTATATCTTGGTTGATATAGATGTTAATATAGACACAACATTTTGACCAAGTACTCTCTGATTGGCTGATATGGAATATTGATTATTGTGATATAAGTTATTGGTTGAAGCATTGTGTCTATAGTAACATTTCTATCAACCAAGATGAAAACAATAAATTTAAATAATATAAGAATGTTAACAATTACTCACCTTGGAGATGAAATACTAAAAAGATATTGTGTTAAACCAAATATGTTCAAATGGTCAATATTTTGAATTAATTTATAAGTGAAAATTTGTGTTGCATTTCATTTGTTTGCATAATAAAACCTGATATACACAAAATAAGTTATCAATAATAGTAACTAGGATAGATATTATAAGCTGAAACTCAGTTGATATCTTGATTATATAGATATAAGTAAATCCTAAGAATTTTACCAATATTAAGTTGAGTAATACCAATTTTATCATGAAGATATTGCCTTACATAATAAAATATGACAGTGTAGTTGACATTTATTTATATACTAATATAAATATAGTACTTTGTATTCAGTAAATGGATTTAAAAGTGTACACTTCTCAGATAAATAGCTTCATAATCTTTTAGAAAAATTGAAAAGCAAAAAGAAGCATATATCTTGTCCTAGGAGGCTATGCCTCCAAGCAGCATTTCCTCATTGAACTTTAATGGGTAGAGTCCAAGTCATTCTTTGATGTATGAAGCATTCCAAATGCCAATGAAACTGGACATTTTTGTTTCTTGTCTGCACATATAAACAAAGGTTTATTGCAATAAATTTGTTCAAATGTCTTATTTACTCTCAAATTATCACATAACCCAATAATAATAACTGATATATATTAGTTGAGGATTATCTGAATACTTTGATATTTATTACAATCTTTTAAATAATATTTATTTATTTGCATGTAACAGTTTATTTGATCTGTCAATTCATATGCGTATTACTTAAGAGATCTACTATATAGATGAATAGGTATAGGATCATCTTACTAAATCAAAAATATGTACAAAAATATAAGACACTGTAAAGTTAAAATTAATGGAATAATTTCTCTCATGCAACCTTTATGAAAAATACTGTAAAGTTCACTTCTACAGTTTTAATTTTTTCAAATTTGAAATTTTTTATTCATTGATAAATTTGATTTCCTATGTTGGTTATCTATGTTTGATTTCTTTTTTTTTTTCTCAACAGGGATCACTCATGGCAAATTTAATTCTCGGAATCATAATTTTAAAACGATCGTAAGTCATTTTAAAAATATTTTCTTTGCATATTTCTAAAAAAAAACTGTTGTATAAATATTTTAATTATAAGTTAAATATTGTTATCATATTTTGACAGCATAGACCAAGTTATTAAACTTTGTTGCTCTGTATGTTCTAGTTAATATTCAATACTTCCTGAATATTATTTTTCAATGATTTCACTTCAAGTAAAGCAATAAAGCCATTAAGATACCAGGAGTTTCTGGGTATGAGAGAATATGAGGAAAAAACATTATTAAGGAGAGAAAACAATAAAAGAACAAAAATTAAGAAGAATTATTAAAGGTAAATTATGAAGGTTTTGTTGTCAAATTTAAAATAGAATAAAATTCTATTTCTATTACATCATCAGAAATATTCATCCATTGGAGATGGGTAATGATTATGAATAGGCTTTTCTGGTGACATAGAAAAGTATTATACATGCATATGTATAGTTAGATGCAAGCTGCATATCAGTTATAATTTCTACATAACTTATTAATCTTATATAAAATCTGGATATTGGACAAGATTATTCACAAATGTGAAAATATAAGAAGTTTTGATATTTTTTATCTATTTTTCTTTTCTCTCATGGTTTTGTATTTTTCACTTTTCAAGGTCATTGTAATTCTGAATCTTCCTTTCCTCTTTCATTGTTTTAAATTTTCCCTCATTTTTTACAAACGTATTTATTGTTAATTATTCCTTATGTGGGAAAATGAATGGGAATTTTTTTTCTTGGATAATACTTTTAAAAATAAGTGGATATTGGGAATTATAAAGTTAAAACTTAATAATTCAGTTCTTTTTTTTTTTTTTTGTAATAGGAGTTAGGCTCACCTATCATCTGGGCCAATCTACTTCTATGTCTATTGAACAGGAGTAGAGGTTCATCCCTTATTCCCTGTTCAAGATATGGTTTATTGGCTCTTTTTTTCTTTTTTCTTTTTCTTCTACCAGGGTCAAATGATTTAACTGTCTTAACGTTTTTGAGGATCAAACTAGCCCATGGCTGTGACTTTCTATTGTGAGGGTACCAGGTTAGCAGTTTGCTGGCTGCTACTTCTGACTGATTATTAGGAGCCCAAACTCCTTTGTAGTGCTTAGAGAGCCTGCTCTAATCAACAGTCACATGATATTGGGTTATTTATAGTGACATGTCACACATGGGTAGGTGTCACTGCATATATTTCCTGTGGGCAACCCTGAGGCCACACTATGTTCAGTTCTCAGCCATGCTCTGGCTGGTTTGTATTGCCAGCGATTACAAATAATAACAATTATGGTGACCTTTTCTCTCTCTCTCTCTCATCAAATCAAGATTCATGAAAAACACAACAAAAAGAAATATTACTAAACCAATAAACAAAAAAACCATCTAACCCCTCAGCCTTTCTTTTAATATTTGTGATATCTGTTCCAACTTCTGTGATGTAGAATCTTTCCTCTTTGAATGGTCACCAGATATCTTTGCCCTCTATGAAACTAACTAAATTCTTCCATTGCTACTAATGAATTCTTGGTTCCAGGCTATCTTCCCCTTTACTGAAAGGATTCCAGCAATCACATGTGTGGCCATCATGTATACATCTGAAATAATCTCCCACTAACCAGGGAATTGTCTCTTGAGGTCCCTGATTACTCCTTTATGTGCTTTTTGTTAGCTAACTCTGTTAGCTATCTCTTTTTCCTTTATTGCTCATTCTCTTCCCAGGAGTGCAGTATATTAGACATGATAGATGACAGTATAGAAAAAGAACATTTTCTTCATTCATCTGTGTTGTTAAACGGTCAATTTCTGGTTGGTTTTGGTTACACCACTCGCTCCACACATGGGTTTGAAGCTTCCAGATGAAAATAAAGTCTTAACTCAATATTAATCTCTCTATCAGCACACATCACCACGGTCCCAACGACCCACTTTATGGATAAAAACCATTGCAAATGCACCAGTCATTGCCGTCGGCCTTGTTCTCACTCAGCATAAAATGACAGGTTGAAGAATATTCATTTCTTTGACCAAACTTCTGAGGGGAGAGGACGCAGCTGATGAAAGAACGAACTGTCTGGCGTGGGTTTACGCACACATTCATCACAACACAGCAGCCTAACAAGCAAAACACCTTGGATGCTTTGGCTCTGGTAAGTGGGAATGTTTATCGTCACACTCCCTCCTGGTCTTCTGATCACACAAATAACAGTGCGGGTGTGGTCTTTTGTTTCAGGTGCTTCTTCATTATTTGAACTTTTTCAGGTGAGCTTTCAGATGAACTGTCAGAGCTATCAGGGCCACTTGATGGACCCTCATGTGAATTGCTAACTACAGGCTTGATTAGCACTTCGCCTTCCAATGAATCCCTCTCACCGTCACTTACAGAGGGGGTTGTGTTGAGGACAGGGCGCAGATCCCTCACATGTCGTGGGAGTCCATCAACCAGTATGGTGTGCTCACTTACTATACTGGTGACACAGCCTTTTTTGAATTGGGTTGTGCACCAACTATTGAGAGGCTTTACCCAGGTGGCCTCTCCTGTTTTGTATGGTCCACGCACTTCTCATCTATCAGGCACGTACTCGCTGTCGATCCCTTTGACTCGTACCTGGTATCTATATATCACATTAGCAGGGGGCACTTAAAGCAGATACATTTTCCTTTGGTATCGTGTTGTATCTGTATACAGATTCCATGACTGTGCACTGCTTTCTGGCAGCGATTCTCTTTATACTCCAGTGGCACCTTTCCACTATGCCATTACCACTTGGCACATGTGCACATCATAGTCGAAGCTGGATCCCCCATTCGTCCAGGAAGTGCCAGAACTGTCTGCTGCAGAAGGTAGTGTCATTATCAGTGAGGATTTCTTCTGGAGGTCCTTGTTCATAGAACACCGACTACAATTGGCGGATCACGCTTGACGAGTCTTGTTGTGGCAATGGGCGCCATACTGCGAATCTGGTGAGCCTGCAATCTATCAGTGTGAGGAAATTCTGGCCGCCATAATGGGTCACATCCATACCCAGCCTACTCCATGTGTGTTTTACTCCCAGCTGTCCTTTTCGCCATTTAACTGATCCAGGGTCTATTCACGGGTATGTTCGGCATCCCTTGACCACTGTCCTCATGGTATTTGTAGATAATGATGGATTGGTCAGCCGTACAAAATAGCATGTTCTTCTTATGCCGGGGTGCCCACTATAATGATGTATTCTCATTATCTCATCCAGCTCTTCCACAGATGCAGTGTACATCGTTGATACAGGCTTAATGTCCTTCTTTACAGCATCAAACTATCTTTGTGGTATCCAAGTTAATTTGTCAGCAAGGTTGCAGCTAGATGTAACCAGTGTTATGTCCATAGATAGATTGTACTTGGTGACAAGGTTTTTAACAGTAGTCAGCTGTCTTCTAATGAGCATCTCGCTGGCTGCCTTGGTGCAAACCCTGGCCTTGCCTGTCAATGTGTCCAACACCCAATGGTATACACATAAGGAGTCGGCCTGCAGATGCAATTTTGTTACCCTCCACTGGAGTGCCAAATTAATTCCTTTTAGTAGGGCGTCCACTTCTGCCAGGTTGATGTGTGCAGCATTGTTCGTTGGTCGCAACCAGCATACATACTCAATTGCCACTCCTTCCCTCTCCAGTAGGACTCCAATAGCTAGGGAGTTTGCATTAACCCAGACATTCATTCCTCTCTGGGCATGCACAAATTCCCTCTGGCAGAGTCATTTTGTTTTACTCTCGCTATGGTCTCCATCACCATGCGAATGAGCAGCATGTCGATCGTCTCATCATCCCATCCTTTGGTGACCGTGCTCACCCGACATTTTATGGTGCCTGTTGCCACGCGAAGCCATCCGCATACTGGTAGGTGCCCCACAAGCTTTCCACAGAGAGAAAAAATAGCCCATCTTGTTAAGACATCAGGTATATCAGGAATTGCAGTTCCGCATTTCCATTTCAAGGTTCCATGTTCCCTTTGAACATCCAGACCTAACACACGGGCGTCATCTTCTAGCCGTTCCAGGGCCTTGCATGTCAAGCTGAACTGTGTCAGTTTTTCCTTTATGTACAGTGATGACACACATCTTCGTTCACATAGATATCACCAATGTTCACTGATGCCCCTTTTTTTAACTGTATCTTCTTGAGACAATGCGACACTGATAATGGTTTTCATTATTTGTGGGGCTACGTTTAGGCCAAAGCCCAGTCTGGCGAGACAGTATCTTCTGCTTGCAAATATCACTGTCTGTAATGGCCACAATGATTCACTAACCCTCATTTGCAGATAGGCTTTTCTTAAATCCAACAGGGAGACATTAGATCCCTGCTGACGCCATTCCCTCAACTTGCTGGTACAAACATCAGCATCAGCCGTAAATGCATTGACGTATTGGTTCAGCTCCCTGAAATCCATCACTGGCCGTACCTTGGATTTACTCTGCTGCACAATTACCATCAATGGGATCAGACCCTTAGGGGGACCAAGTTTTTCACTCGGATAAGGAATCAACCAGCCATCTTTAATCCATGCATGCAGCTCCTCTTTGTAAGCAGGTCGCAATTGGTTGGGTACATGGTATTCAGCTACGTCATTTTGTAGCTTGAATGGTTCCCTGTCTGCCTGTCCATTTCCATGGGGCAGTCCAGGTTTTCTGGTGCTGGTCAAATTCAGCAGTGAAGTCAGGTTGGTCGATCTTTAGCACAGGACACACAGGGGCCACCTCCTGAAACTTCACGGTACCTGTTTCCTTGATGTGAACCCCCCCCAGGCTTTGATGCGTCATATCCTAGCAGCAGGTCAAAGTTCAATGGCTTCTCAGGCACCACCAGCGCTTTGATATCAGCAAAGTTCCCGGTGTCTGTGCAGATCCTCACCACGTGTTTCATCGTTTATGGTGGTTACCTTGACACTCCTTTTCTTCCAGGTGCGGCAGAGTTCTGCAGTTATTATTGTTCAAGAACAGCCAGAATCGAGGAGGGCCAAACATGACGTTTCACCAACATGGACTTGGATGATCAGCAACACCTTGTTTAGATGTTGTCTGGGGAAGAGATCAGCGCTATCCCCAGCCTCGTTTCCCAGGCAATTTTAAGCAATGTGTCCGGCTTTATTGCATCGGAAACAGTGCACTTGTCGTTTTTCACTTGCACAATTCCTGGCTATATGACCCTGGTGCTTGCACTTGTAGGAAATTATACCAGCAGGTGAACTCGACTCAGGGTAAGCTCTGACACTACTTTGTCTCGCTTGTGCAGCCACTACAAAAGATTCCTCTGGGGCTGAGGAATTCTTAAGGATAGTTCGAGCCTGGTCCAGTAGTTTGTCAAGCACCAGCATGTTCACTCTGGAGGTTGCCCACAAGTTGTTTCACTCTGTTCGGAAGCCCTGCTACAAATGCACACACCAATGCTCATTTGGGCAGTCTACCAAACATGGTTGCCAGCTTCTTTAATGCAGCCAAATAGACGTCCACAGTTTCACCAGGCTGTAAGCTTCGAGCCACGAATTGCTCATACGCAGTACAAGGGTCAACAGCAAACGCTTTGTAAAGTATGGCTTTGATTCTAGCCGGATCTTCTTTTTCTGTGTCACTTAGTTGCTGATACACCGCAAAAGCATTGCCTGTCAACCATAATGGAATCACTTTTTCGACATACTTCACTCCACACAAATGACAAATTCGACCTTCTTCACCCATTCCAAAACAGAAGTGGTACCGTCAAATTTATCTTTTATTTTGTCGAATAGCTTGTTGTTAAACAGTAGATTTCTGGTTGGTTTCGGTTACGCCACTTGCTCCACATGTGGGTTTGAAGCTTCCAGACGAAAATAAACAGTCTTAACTCAATACTAATCTCTCTATCAGCACACATCACCACAGTCCCAGCAACCCTCTTTACGGACAAAAACCATTGCCGATACACCAATCATCGCCATTGACCTCATTCTCACTCAGCATAAAATGACAGGTCGAAGAATATTCCTTTCTTTAACCAAACTTGCGAGGGGAGAGGAGGCAGCTGACAAAACGACGAACTGTCTGGCATGGGTTTTCACACGCATTCATCACAACACAGCAGCCTGACAAACAAAACACCTTGGACGCTTTGGCTCTGGTAAGCGTGAATGTTTATCATCACATCTTTGTCTTCAGTTACTTTAATGCTCACTTTGACATGTGACTGAAACATTTTAAAGTAGCTGATTTTTCCCGGCAAAACCAAGCAACATGCTTCTCTACTTGATTTATTTCTTACCTTCTCTTGCTGAGCTTTGCAATACTTCCCTCTTGGTAACTCTGAACACTCTATGATACCTACTGATATTTTATTCCAATCATCTATTAAACAGGAACCACCTTTCCATAAGACCTCTTTTTGTTACCAGCATGCTGACTGGGACTCCCTCTATGATTTTCTTCATGACATCCCATTGACTGATATCTTCAAACACTGAATTGAAAATTATACCATCGAGGTTTCTTCTTGGGTCAAAGCCAGCATGGACACTTTCATCCATTATCATAAATACCAGGTGAAAACTCAATCCTCTCCATGGCTTACACCAGCATGCTTGTTCACTATAGCACACAGGAATCATTATTTTCAGCTATACAAGTGTGACAGCTCTCTTCATAACAGGTGTCTATTTGTCTCTGCTCATTATACACTGTTTGCCGAGAGAACGAGACAGCACATAGCCTTAAACAACTTTGGCTTTTGTGATTACTGGCAGCTCTATAATAGGGTATTAAATAAGTGCAAAGTCTCTATTCTACCTTTATTCGGTCAATGTTAACATCTGCTGATGAAGCTGAATGCTTTGTCCATAAATTCTCCTCAAACTCTACTCTTGATTCATCTGAAATATCCCTGCCCAACTTCCCACTTAGAACTGAGCGTCTGTTGAATGATATGCATATAACTCCTTCCATGGTTTCTGCTATCATCTCTAATCTAGATCCCCACAAAACATGTGGACCCAATTGCATCCCTGTAATAGTTATAAAGTTTTCTTTGATTTGGCTTCTGTTCTTTCTAAACTGTATAATAAATGCCTTGCTGTATCCTGCTTTCCTGTCTGCTAGAAGTTACCATTTGTTGTTCCAGTTTTTAAGAAATCTGAATCATTCCAACTATCAGTCTACTAGGCTTCTATCTCTTTTTGGTAAACTTCTAGAGGCTTTAATAAGTGCTGAATTGGTTTATCACCTCTCATTGCAGGGCCTTTTCTCAGGCAAGCAATATTGCTTTCATTTTTCCAGGTCAACTGCTGATGATAAATTCAGAAAGAGTCTATCATGCTCCAGATAAAAACAATGAAACCTAGGCTGTAGCATTGAATGTCTTAAAAACCTTTGACAGGGTCTGGCATACAAGTCTTCCCCACACGGTGAAAAGTTAGTGTCTCTGAACACATCCAGAGACACTAATTGATCCAGTTAGTGAGCTGATCCAGTCCTACTTATCAAATCATGAAATTAAAGTTATCTCAAACAGCCAATCATCTAGATCCTTTCATACTAACACAGGTGTGCTCCAGGACTCTATCCTTGATCTTACACTGCTTTTAATTTTTATTAAGGATCTTCTTGATGACATCAGTTGTCACCTTGGCATCTACACTGATGACACAACCATTTACTTCTGCCTCAATAGTAAGGCTAATCAGTCCGACAATGTCAAAATGGCAGCTGATGTCTAAAACAACTTCAATATCATTGATAACTGGGGCAAAAGATGGCTTGTCACTTTTAATACCTCCAAAACTTCTCTTCATTAATCATCTGATACAACTCCTCACTGCCTTTTATCAACATGGTTGATGCTAACCTCCAGGAAAGTGACTTGTTGCACCTTCTTGGGCTAATGTTCTCAGCTGACAGGAAATGGAAAGACCATTGCTAGGCCAGCTACTAAAAAAGTTTGTTCACTGTGTCAAGTGTGACAATTTTTCTCTCTTGAATTTATTTTACATTTCTATGTCTACTATTTGTTCATGCTTAGAATTTTGCTGCCACATATGATTCAGTG
Organism: Ascarosepion bandense; assembly: GCA_037127315.1. NCBI lineage: Eukaryota > Metazoa > Mollusca > Cephalopoda > Sepiida > Sepiidae > Ascarosepion > Ascarosepion bandense. Next base: position 1,102,794 of record JBBBDQ010000264.1, read on the forward strand.
CCCTACTATTTACATTGAGCTCCTTGATAAGATCCTAACAAATCTGCAATATTGTTGGTTATGATCTAGCAGCTTGGCACCAGTCACTTACCCACCACCTTAAGGTTACCTCTCTCTGCTATTTTTTTTATAAATACTTTCATGGTAATTGTTCAAATGAGCTCTTTGCTCTGGTGCCTAGACCTTATGAATTGAAACAATACAAGACTGGCAGTGAGATCTCCTCAATTTACAATTGAACTGGCTAGATGTAGCTGTAAGTTCTATGCTAACAGTTTCTTCTCCTACACTTCACTCCAGTAGAACTACCTTCCAGCTCCATGCTTTTCAATCAACTTTAATCTGCAAAAATTTAAATGCAATTTTAATTGCTATCTACTGTCCTCCTGATTACTCTTTTCTCTTTCTACTCACATTTAATTTTTTAGTTTCTAATCCTTCCACACCTTGTAACTTCTTGATTTTTAGTGACTTTACTGCCTTGCTTGGAGTGATAAGGATTTTTTTTTAAAAAATGAGCGTTCCGAAATAAGGGAAGCTACTCTTTCTGAAACAAGTTTTGCTAATCTTAATTATTTCCCTTCTATCTATTTATTTATAGTAAAGCAATAATACAAACTACATGTTTTCACAAAGATCACATTGTTTCTACTGTTTCTCAAATGTTATAAATCGGATAATTAGATAAATCAACAAATTAAATGTAATAATATTCAATATTTTTAAATGTGATGAGTATTATTAATTTTTTAATGGTATTTCTTTCATCTTAATTTCAGTTACTTTTTCTCACAAGGATTGAAAATAAAATATAAGCACTTTAAGTTACATCCCTTATTCTCTAGAAACCCTCCTTTCCAGTTCAGAGAGAGAAATATTAAATAAAGAGATATGACCAGATTTGAATGACTGTAGCCCTTTATAATTGCTTTCTCATGATAATTTATTTTAATATTTTTATCCTTAGGAATTTGGTAATTTTGTTTCACAAATATTCCAATTGTTTTAAAATATTCAATTCATATTTATCAGATTATTTTTATCTTATCTTTAGTTTATTTTCCTTCAACTAGTTAACACAACTGCTGTTTATACAATAAACAGCACTATCAATTACATCCAAGTGAAGTCTTACAAATTTTAAGTGCAATTTTTACCGCCTATGTGCGTTGTGGTACAGTGGATATCGGCTCGGAACGAGAAACCGGGGAGCCGAGTTCGAATTCCAGTTGAATCCATTGTATTCACTTACGCGCAAATACCCTAGGGAAAGGTATTAATCCATCTCTTCCTTCCAGTTATGGGTTAAATAGCAGGACAGATTGGGTTCTACAGCCTTGGTCGGCAACTAGTCTACCACAGAAAGCAATGGCAAACTACTGCGGGATAATCTTCTGCCCAGTCAGTCATGTCTCTTTCAAGACATGATTGCCCAAGCGTGTATCACGTATGGCACTTAACTGACTGACTGACTTAAATTTTAATCTATTAATATATTCTTTCTAGTGCTGAAAATATTCTAGAAATTTGAATTCCACAGAAACCCACACCCAATCACTTGTTTAATTATTATAAATAATAATAATTATTTAGTATTAAGTTACTTATCACTCCCTCTAGCTTTTTTATCATTTGACTTTTACACAAGAAATGATACTCAGAAAGATTCATTTGGGTTACAGATATTTTAGACTCTCATTTATTAAAGTTTTCTTTTTCTATTGGTATATGAAAATTGATCAATCTTCTTTTTTTTGTATATTAGTGTCAATTCAAATTTAACTAAAACTGTAAAAAAACCTTTTTAAAAAATGCATATTTTTTTTGTCAATTTCATTATATTTCAGATATAAAACAAGCAAATATTTATCAGTGTTAATGATAAGTATAGGTATTGTCTTGTGTACCATAGCATCCTCAAGTGATGTGGTAAGTCTCTTCAGTTTTCATTTTCAGTTATAATCTTTCAAAATATTGAATTTAATTTTTACTACCTGAAACAAATGTTTATCATGAGATTAAAAAATCATTTATATTTGTTTCTAATTAATTAATCTGAAAAGAAAATGTATATATTTGAAAAACTTTTGGTGCATACTAATCACAGATATTATCTCTTCCTATAAATATAATGAATGTACAGTAGAGTAATGGATAACAGCTTAGGATAATAAATCTGAGAGCTGAGTTTGAATTCCAGTTGAGGTTGTTACATTTGCTTACATGCAAATAACCTTGGGAAAGATATGAATAAATCTCCATCCCCAGCTATGGGTAAATAGCAGGAGAGGCTAGCCCCCATTGTCTTGGTTGGCAACCAGTCTAGGAGAAAGAAAATACTGAATTCAAAGTCAACCTGAAGAGGGTTGAACTCAATCAGGCTATCTATCCTAAGTCACACCACTGCTACTATGAATGCAGTATGCGGTGCCTTTATGACTCTAATGGGTTATGGGACCAGATAAATACACTGCATTCTTTAGCACTGTAGTCTTTTCTTTAAACATGAACTTACTGTTATCATTTTTGTTTATTTATTTATTTATTTTAGATTTATTGAATTTTCTTTCACTTTTCTTTTTCTTCCTTGAATTATTTCTAAATGTATGACTTTTAAAAAACTATATTTTGTTATATTGTCTTTCTAGTGCTAACCTAACTCACCTTTTCTTTTTTATTAAACATATAAGTATGCCCCCCAAAATTTTCTAATTCATCATTTATACATAAGTTTTTATAATGTAAAGTAAAATCTTTTATACATCTGATATAAGTTTTGTTAATGTAAATACTTTTAGGATAAAAGCTTTTATAAAAAGAATTAATTTTCTTCTGTTAGAAAAGTGGTGCTGAGAAACAAGCAGAGAATAAAGTGTATGAATACTTCATATGGTTAACAGGTGAGTATTTTAATATTTGACGAAGAGAATTACAAAACACACTGTTACACATGCATATTAAAGAATAAATATAATGTAACTATTTGTTTAAGCACAAATTGTTTATAATAAATATTTGTTTTAATAGAAAAAGAAAGACATTGTTTTTTTTTTCTATTCTATAAAACACAATGTGACTTTATATTTTTATCAGTCATATAGCCTCATTTCTCTGGCTCATTAATGACATAGTCAATTGTTATGGCAGCAGAAAAGTACTTGACACCAATAAGTGAACATCTCCTTATTAAGCAGGAGAGGTCAAGCACTGTTGACATGTTTATTTCTTTTTTTTCATATTAACTTGCTTTGGATATTTTTTTACTTTAAAAAGCAGAGAGAAGTTCTTTACATGTGACAAGAGTTTCTTATCTAGATAAAAATCATTAGAAAATACAACCAAAGCAGTTGCAATATTAAATATCACTGTCATTTTTGACAGTACAAGTAAGCTTTTAAAGACCTACATGAAAAAAATAACTGTTTTCAATGTCAAGACCCATCTCAGTCCATACATGATCATTCCATTATTAAAAAAATTCTTTAATAATGAATTCTAGAAAGCTTTAGTTTTAGAAACATACATATAAAGTTGATAGATCAATAAATGCTTTATTTAAGGCACTAGCCATGTTAGTATCATATCCATATGAAATAAAATTGTAAGTACAATAGAAGAAATTGATTGGTTACCTATTGTTAACTCATTAATTCATTATTGTAATGTATTTCTTCTTAAATTTAACTGAATTCAAATAACTAAATGGAATATAAAGAAACAAAAAATCAAATTTGTTTTCTCAACATTATCCTGTGGAGCTGCATACACCACTCCAGAGTGTGACATGGCCTCGACCAATTGGCATTATACTAATGGCTAGAATTGTCATACAAGACTGCTAGCCATAAATGAACTTTGTAGACTACTACAGTTTTCAGCAAAACTACATCAGCTTCAAGCAACATCATATTCCTTGATTGTGTTATCTTCATTTAATGCAATGAACACTTAGCACTTTTTACCCCTGTGAGGATTGTCAAAGGCATTACATCTTAAATAAAATCTACTACATTACTTGTACTGTTGATCTGAACATTTATTCTGACTGAGAAAAACTTGGAAAATGATTTTGATAGTTTTACATACAAAAAACCCTTGACAAAAAATAATGAAATCAAAATTAGTGTTTATTTCATTTTCGTTCAGTTTTAACTTGGAAATAACATTGCATTATTATAAATTTAAGGTTTATCATTTCTGCATTAAAACAATATATTGTTTTTCCAGGTATTGCAATGTTACTGTTTGCTCTATTTATGTCGGCTAGAATGGGTATTTTCCAAGAAACTATTTATTCAAGATTTGGAAAACATTCATCAGAAGCATTATTCTATAACGTGAGTATATGTACTTGCTGTTTAAAAAATGAAATTGTCAGAATAGAGAAAGATTAAGAGTTTTTCATGCATATTTTTATAAGAGTTTTTCTTTTCAATTGTTAATAAACAAAGATGAATATGGGAAGTAATTCAGAACAATTAAGATATTCAAGAAAGTAAAGAAAAATAGATTTCTGAATATCTATCAAAATTTCAAAGTGATAATAAGTAATGGAACACTAACTATAGCTGCGAATATAATTTTGTTTAATGACTAAAGAGCTTACTATGTTATACAAATGAATTGATTTAGAATGAAAAAATGATTTTTCTTTTTTTAATTTGGCTAATCACAAAGACTGACACATGTACACAAAAAAACAATACCCTGTCCGGTGACAAAAGCTGCTGGTGGAACTAGGGGTAGTAGTACCGCCTTAGCCACTAAAACTCTGTTACCACCCCTGATTGGCAGTTGATGAGGGCAGGTATGTAGGAAAAAAAAATGATATATAGATTTAATATTAAAATGTTAAAGCAATCCAATTTATAAGAATAAACACTATTTTAAAAATGTTTTAAATTATGTTCAATGGTTAAATATATAAATTAATATCTCCTACTGAATTAATGATGATCTCTTTCTTTTATTTAAAAGTTAAAATTGGAAAATATCTCAAGTAACAAAGGCTAAAAAACATAATACTTAGTTTTCAATCTATGGCACTAAGCAATGTTATTTGGTGCAAGGGAACTTTAACATGCGAATAGTATGAAGACTGATTCCTACAAAATATAAACATCAATAATAAAAGTAAAAATATAGTTACTAATAGTTTTAATCTAAAATATCTTATTTAATATTAATCTAACTTTTAATATTTGAAACATTTTAGTAAATATTTTAGTGTCTTACTATATGATACAATGTTTTGTTTCATTTTCTTTTTTGTCAGTAACTTTTTTTTACAATACTGGAATTATCACCCTAGCACTTTATTTATCTATTTAAAAACTCCTGTGAAATCCTAATAATAAAAGCAAGAACTTAAAATATGTTGTTGTCATTTTGTGACAAACTGTGTAAACCAGTTTAAATAAGATTTGAAACAGAATTTATGCATATCAAGTAAAAGAAAAAAAATTAAATTTCATAAAAATAATTAAAAACAATATTTCTAAGAAATATTTACATTTTTTGGCAATATTTTCTACATTCTACAGCATGCTCTTCCATTGCCTGGTTTCTTATTGTTCTCTGCTGATATCTACAGACATGCTGTTATGTTTTCTCAATCAGGTAAAATACTTTTTTTTTACTCACAAATTAACATCATATAAGATTACAATATAAAAAATCTTGCTGTAGCAGGTTTATATTTTTAATATTGCATTTGAAATGTTCCTACTGCATAGATATCATTCAAATTTAAAACCAAAACTAACATTGGTATCATCATACACACACACACACACACACACACACATATATAGAAATAATCATACTTGTTTGGATTAATATACTTAATAGTATCTAGAAGACACTAGTATAAAAACATGAATCCTTTTCTCTTTTGCAATCTGTCCCATCACCAGATGTCATAAAATATCTTGTCAATGGTATTAGAAAAAAATGGTTGATAGAAAAAATGTGGCTGAATAATCACACTGGTGTATCATATTTTAGTTTAATAAAATACTTGTTCTCTCTTTAATTATTAAATTTTTAATTGGATTATTTCTTGTGTGTGTGTGTGTGTGTGTGACTTGGTTAATAAAAATTAATGTGTCACAAAAGTCGAGCACCTAGATAAGAACAACCTCTTGAGTGATGAACAGTACAAGTTTCAATCAGTCCAATCCACTGCTGATGTCCTAACATAATACAGAATTAGTGAGGCTCTTAACAACAAACACACCTTAGATATTTTGAAGGCATTTAACAAGGTATTGCACAAATGTTTATCTCAATGTCAATTATAAAGTTCTTCCTAACATGTAGATCCCTGAAAGTAGTTATTAACAGTCAATCTTTCAAGACCTTGGCATTCAAATCAAACGTACACCAATAGTCACTTCTCAGATCAACCTTCTCAGTGGGAAAAAAACTGGTTGATTACATTTAATACCTTGGAAACCAAACTAGTTACATTCCATCATTGCCAATCAGACCCTTAACTACTGCCAGTCTCAATGAATGGATGTCCCCTCGGGAAGGCTTTAAGTCTTGAGAGACTATTGGGCCTTAACTTCAACCTGACTTGAAGTGGAACTCAAACATATGATCCATCACAAAAGATGCAGGAAAAATGATTGGCTCCATGTACTGCTCTAGTAAGTACCTAACTCCTCCTGCTATCCTCTACATTTACAAGAGCCAAATCAGACTTAAAATAGAGTACTCTTGTCATATTTGAGTGGGAGCTGCCAAATCTTAACTTTCCAGTTTTGATAAAGTGAAAAAGTATCTCCCAGTCCTTGTGGGTGACAAATTATTTTCCACCCTCCAACCTCTCTCTCACAAGCAAGATATGGCAAAGCCTCTCACTGTTCTATCGCTACTTCCATGGAAAGTGCTCAAATGAACTACATTCCTTGGTCCTGCCAGTTCTAATCTTCACAGCTAGGACTCGCCATGCCACTCAATTGTAGGAAACTACTTACATTCCCTCCATGTTTCATTGGTGAGAAGTAAGTTCCACTCAAAAATCTGCTGTGTGGAATCAACTCCCAAGAGGATATTTCTTCAATCTTAACCTATTCAAATCTCAGATTAATCATTATCTTCCTCTCCTATCCACATAATGTAACCCTCTATCTTAAGTGTCTCCCAGGCTGCTACCTTTATGACTGTAATAGATTATGGGGCTGTTGATCATGATATATATTAAGAAATACTGAAAAATTCTCAGTCAATTTAAAGAAATCCCTTTCATCTACTAAAGAATTCTGTTTGGTCAGATTTTGGGAAGTTGTGTATCTGACTGGGTCTGTTTTGTGTGTGTGTGTATAAAATAAATGAATACATGTTTTAAAACCATTATAATGCAAAGTAAGCAATTGAGAAAACAACAATATATATTTTGAAACAAACAGGTATAAAATGGTGTTGATGAAATTACAACACATTTTCAATTGTTCCTCTATTTTGTTGCATAACCATGGTTGCATGTTTGATTAAATTATTGACAGACTATCCATAACTTGAAGTGTGGTCTCATCTTCTAAGGAATGTTTCCCACTTAAAGGAATATCATGCAATGTATTTGTGGTTTCAAACTTTTCTAGACAAGTAATTGTTGATAGAGCAAAAGGATCCTATTTGAAATTGTTCCTTGTTTTATAAACTCTCATTATTACTACTGCAGTCTCCTGAATAGCATTATATAACCTCACAAACTCTAGGCAACAATCTAAACTAAGCTTTGACATTTTTCAGAGAATGATTTGTCAAAACAAACCCCAGCTTATATACATTTAATGTTACAAATAATGTCATTAACTTATATATATATATATAAGTGTAAGTATTCATTTGTTTGATAGATTTGACAGGAGTTGCACTCAAATGTAGATAAAAATTTTAGAACGCTAACGACACCTTGAAATTTTTCAGAAAGCCAAAATTAGGTGTAGAAAAATATATATTATCACCCCACAAAGTCAGAGATCAGTTTATGTATTGATTATAATATAGAATCGATCACCCCCACTTATATTATCTATATCTATATATGTTGCCCCTCCCCCTCCCATCCTAATCCAATAGAGGCATTCTACATTGTTATCTATATCTATGAAAGTGACAAGGGTGGATGTTGGGTAAGTATTTGCTATGTAAATTCATCATATGTTTTTTATTCTTATTATTTCTTAAACTACCCAAGTGAAACCGGGTTAAACTGCTAGTATGTATATACACATATATACATAGACACACACACACACACACACACACACACACATATATATATATATATATACACACACTTTGATGCTTGACTATATTGTTAACAATTATACTTTCAACTAACAATTCACTTGAAATGTTACATATTTTTAAATAGCTGTTCAATTTTAATTTGTATTGTATCAGCTGTGTAAAAAGGAGACATTTTTAAGTTTAACTATCACCTTTGTAAATCTAAGTGAAAAATACTAGCAAATATATTTATCATTTTGTCCTTTTGTGCAAATTTTTAATATTAATATTTAATCTTTTATAAAATCTAAGTTTTAGGTTATTTTCTTAACATTTTGAAGAAGCAAACAGTTAAAGAATATAAATATCTATTTATTGTGATGTACTTTTCTCATCAGACTAGTATACATATCTTGGTTGTTATGCAATGTTTTATCTCTGGCTTTCTTCAGGTTTGTCATAGTACTCAATGACCTTTTCAGAATTCTGAATCAATCTACAAGAAAGGATTGCTCTCATTCCACTTTCTATTGCTTATCAGTCAATGCTCATTAAGATTCATGTTTGTGTTGCTTGCCTGTTCCTTCTCCTGCACCAAAGCATGTGATTTTTAAGTACTATCCAACTCAGAGATTGAATTCACAGGGAACCAGATGTTTTAACTAATGCTTAAATCCACTAGGCCATTTGTCTCTTAGACAATCTAATGGTGGAATTTTATGCTTGTTTTTTCTTAATCGGCTTTCTTTATGATCCTCAACCCTTACTTTCAGGGAGCAGCTTGTTTCATATTCTTTGCCACAACTGAATAGGATAGAAAACATACAATCCTTGATTGTGTTTTCTTTTGAGGAGAGCTTGCTTTGGAGTGATATCTCTGAAGGGTTAAACAACTTTTGATTACTGTCCTGATGTAGGAATTACACATTCTCTGGATCCTTTCAAATGTACCCCTTTTTGAATGATAAACAGACTTTAGCAAATTCTTGATTGTTGTCCCTGACTCTTCTCTCTCTGTTTATCATCATATCATATACAGTCCAGAAAGGAGCAAATGATTCTGGAAAGAGCATCTAGAGAAAGAACTAACCAGTGCTGCTAGATTAAATGTCAATTAACAAAGTGAACTAACCAGATGGAATTGTTCCTTGGTCAAATAATATCAGAACTGGATAGAAATAGAATTTAGTATCATCTGGACAAGTCATACAAGCACAAATTTGAAAGGATCAAGAAATACAGTGCTGATCAAAGGTCTTGAATTCAAAACCCCCATCAAGGGGTCCCATATTTAGACATTATAGCTCTAATTGAGGAGGAAGTTTTGAAAATCTCTGAAGTTCGATTTGAAAAGTTGAAATGGAAAGTGAGACTGGTACCAGAGAAAGCTAAGCCTCCAAAATCAAACATCACAAGAGAGGATAAAACAGCCATTAGAATTCTTCAGAGTAATACTGAAATAATGTTGCCAGCAGACAAGAGCATAGCACTGGTAGTGATGTACAAGTTGGAATACCTAGAAAAATCGTTAGATACCACCCATGTATGGCCTTCTCAAAATTCACAAAGATGGTATTTTACTGAAACCCAAAGTTAAGTTCAGCTTATCACCCACTGAGTAGATACCCTATAAGTATAATCAACTCATTAACAAGTAACATTTGCATTCTATGTAAAGAGATCTTCCCACTTCATGGAGACCATCAGTGATTCTTCTATACATACTAACTGAATAGGAATCTTATGTTGTAAGCTTATTCACAAAGGTACTTACAGAGAAGGCTCTTCAGTGGTTGGAGCCAAACTGGAATCACACCCTTCTTCAAAGTGCATACAAGGGTCCCAGTAGACAACCTGATCAAAATGTTGACATCCTGTTCGAATATGTTTTCAACTGGGTTTTGACATAGGAAGAAGGTTTAGCTACGGAACTGCTATTATGTACAGTAATGTCAAACATATACATAGAATACTTTGATGAAATGGCTAAAGAAGCATTGCCACCAAAGCCAACTATGTGGCTTTGATACATAGGTGATGTCTTCATACTCTGGCCCCACCAGGAAGATGGGAAAATACTGCTGAACTACATGAACTAGAAGACCTTCCATACAGTTCATAGCAGTAAAAAGAAATAAAACATCAACTGCCTTCATTGATGTACGAATAAATTACACAGTTTGGGTTGATAACATTTGTATATTGTAAACCAACGTTCACCAGACAGTATCTGAACTTCAGTTTGTACCATACATACAATATTAAGAAAGGGACTGTCCACTGCCTGCAACACCAGGCCAAGCACACAAGTGGTAATACAACAGATACCAAACAGAGATGAACAGCATTTAGAATCTCCTTCAAGGTAACAGCTATATATAACATTAGTTCTAACAAACAAGAACAACACAGGAGTCAAGGACAACAATGAAATATTAGCTACAGTCTGTCTACCATACATAAAAGGTACATATGAAAGGATTCAGAAGATTTGCATTTCATATATAAGAATGGCATTTAAAAGTAAATCATCCCTTCAGAAGTATCTCACCTGAACCAAGACCTCACTCCCGAAAGAAATCATGTGATCAAGAACTGTATATTCCATATAGTTGTGGCAAGGAATGCAAAATAAGGGTGGGGGAATATCAAAAGGCAGCAATTCAGGAAGACACATTGGAATGAGACATGGCTAATTGTATGGAGAATTGAATAGAAGGTGGTTATCAACCCCTGTGGAATGAAGTCAAGATAATAAACACACTAGAAAATAAGACAACTAAAAAAATCAGCACTAAAGTTAGGCTCTGACAACCTCTTCAGTAGACCTAGCATTAGAGATTAAAACTTTTTAGGAGCATCTGAATACAGACGTTATTTAAGGCTCTCAAATTATACCACTGGATTTTCCAAGAGATATATATCCTAGTAAATTAAAGCATTGATTAAAACATATCTGAAATGTACATGTGATACAAAAATAAGATTGTCGAGTATTAACTGATAGGAGAAACCCCCTAAACATGAAAAGGGCAACGAGAACAATCTGTTTGAATTAAATGAAAGACTTGTTTCAAAACTCAAAAAGACCATAGAGTACAACAGCTGAAACATGAATCTGAATAGAAAGGCATTTTTTGATAATTCCACATCACAAAAATTCAAACATAAAACTTTTCTTTTTCGTTCCAGCACCAATGATCATCCCAATATTAAATACTGCCATGCCAAAGATGTGGATCTACCTTATTGGAAATGTTCTTACTCAATATCCTTTCACTTACAAAATTTCTCTTTCTTTAATCTGATAACATGATTGCTTTTTAAACTATTTTGTATATAAATAATCTATTTTTACACACAAAGATATCTACTATGTTTAATAAGCTTATTGTGATGACTATTTTACTAATGTAGTGAATTGGAGTTTCACTATAGTATTATGCTAAGCTCAGAAAATAATAATAGTTATATGGGAGAGTATTATATACATTTTTATATGGTGGAACAATATTAAGCAATGCAAAAAATCCTGTGTAATGTGTTTTGTTCCTTAGAAGGGCTTAATCAGACTAAAGTAATGTTTTTATTGATGGAATTATGTGTAAGAGGAAGAGGCATAAATGCAAGTATCAGTTTTGAAGAGAAACTCTGTTGTGGAAACACTGAATTTTAGGTTTTTGTGTTTTTTATTTTTATCAGACATATCTGAACATACAGTCTAGCCAATCTTATTCAGTTTCCCTGTTTTTATTTTTAAGAATTCTTGTTGTGATAACAGATCTGCCAAGAAAGATTAAATGTTGTTAGAACCTGGATGCAAATTGAAATATTTCAACCTATCTTTGATTGGTTTTCCACACATTGTGTCTCTGACTCTTTTAGGCTTTCTGATTTTATCAGAAACTCTAAAATTTGTTCTTAAAATAAACTCCTAGTGACTTTGACATTGTTAGTTTGTATACCAATGTCCCACTGTAAGATACCCTAAATATTTGTGCCGACACATACTATAGAGGTCATATATGTCCCGTTGGTTTCCAGAAATTCTATTCTTGAAGTTTATGTACATATCAACAGAGGGGGTTGAGTTTAGTTTTTATAATATTATGTATGCCCAAGTCAATGGGGTTTTGCTGAGTAGTTCCTTGAGTTCAGTATTGGCCAACATCTTTGGCAGTTTCTATGAGAGCCTTTTGTTTGAAAAATGCTGTTAACCCTAAGTATATTTGCATTATGTTGACAATACATTTTCTATCTTTGAGTCTATAGACAACACTGCAGCTTTTTATACCCAACTTAATTCCCTTCACTCATCCTTGCAATTCACTGTGGAAGTGGAAAATAGTTGTATTTTACCTTTCTTGGATGTTTTTATTGAACGTAGAGATAGTTTGTTCATTACATCTGTTTATGTTACAGGTTTGTACACTAATTGGAATTCATTTATTCCCAAGTCCTGTAAAATCAACCTTATTTTTACTCTAGTAAATCTCACACTGATGATTTGTTTTTTTTTGTACACTTGATCAAGAATTTGAGAACATTCATCACATTTTGAGTGATAATGAGTATTCCACCAATGTCATAAAACACACAGATGAGCATAAGATAAGTCACTTTAACAAACCAGCTGTATTTGAACCTAGTCTTTGTTCAATTTATCTGAAACTGCCATGGCTAAGTAAAAAAAGTCAAATGCTTGCTGACAAAGTGTAATCTCAGGTTTCACAACTGTCAGGTTATGTATTATTTTTGGTACCAGATCAGTGTTTCCCTATTTTGTAAAAGATGGTCTTTCCCACATCCAAAATAGTTCTATTGTATACAAGTTTAAATGTCAGTGTGACACAGAATATATGGGACAAATCAATCAGAGACTAGAGACCCAGATCAATCAACATTTTCTTGCCAATATAAGAGCAGACAACCCTTTGAACAACTCAGCGATAGGCTAGTAACTCCTTGATAGTCCAGACTGTGCCAAAGTATATGTAGATAGCTGCTTTATTGTTCTGCACAGAGCCCACTCTACAAACCATTGGCATGTACTTGAAGCTATACACATCAAGTTACAAAAACCGGGCCCATGCAGACAGAAAGAGAATTCCATTCATTCTCTTTGTCTATTCAGAGGGCAGTGAGTAGCAATTTTTCGTTTTTATACTCTGTTTGAGCCTTTAGTATTTTCTTACTTGTAAATTCTTTTTACTAATAAATTGCTCTAATCATGCTCCAATCTTCACCCTCCTCATTTATTATTACCTGTGATCAGTTATCTTTTTGCTTTTGTCAAAAGTATGCGAATAATTCCTTCTGAAGATGTGTTGGCCTTAAAGGATTCCTTAAAAAAAATGCCTTCATACCTATTTAAATCAATATTTATGCTCTGTGGCATCAAGTCCTTGTTCATATATATATATATATATATATAGTAACAAAGTTTTGGAACTCGTAGGTTTTTTTACCTGCTGTTCATGCATTTACTTTTATAAAGAGTGCTCAATACAACGTAGAACATTATATTGTACTAGTTGTTACAATGGTTTATAGTATCACTACAGAAAAATTTTCGCGCTTCGAAGCTGCTATGCACGCTTCTCATTGGGTGGAGAATTGAAAATCTTCAATTCTTCACCCAATAAGAAACGCGCATAGCAGCTTCAAAACACAAAAATTTGTGTAGTGATACTCTGAATTTATAAACCATTGTAATAACTAGTACAATACTATATATATATAACCACTTTTTTACTATTTGTACTTATACTGTATGACCAAAATAAGTGGTCATGTACTAAATATCTATACCATTATACTATACAAAACATTATTATGGATACCAAATTGAATATATTATTAATAACTGAATTTCTCTTTCAATCTGCTTAACTAAAGTTAGTTGTTTCCCTTTTGAGAATATGTTTGAGTTTTTTTGATAAATTAGTAAGAAACAAACTCCAGCAATTTTGTATATTTGTCAATCAAGAAAATAATATTTGGCAAGAAATCCATTCTTGCTATTTCTATCTTCTTTCATTGTCTTTATTGTACTACTTGAATATTATGTCTGTTTATCTCTTTATGTCTTATAGTAAACATTATTGCCAATAGTTATTTTTCCTTAATTCACTGTCTCAAGTATGTATGTATACGCAGTGTGTTCATCCTAACTACAGAATGTACCTCACTAACTGTGACCCTGGTAGTGACCCTGAGGAAGTTTGTCAGCCTCATTTTCTCTATTTGGTATTTTCAGAACTCTTTTACAACATTCCACTGGATTGGAGCCTCTCTTGTCTTCCTTGGTACACTCCTCTTCACAGAAGTGCTACAAAAACTTCAAGAAATCATAGCACCAAAGAAAAAACAGCATTGATAAAAAAATGAACACTTTTATATGGGCATAAATAATTTTGTTTTTCAAAAGCAACCTTGAAATCTAGAAAATTTGGTTTGAAAAATTTTCCAATTACTTAATAATTTTAAAAGTTTCAGTGTACACATTATGCATTTTGTGTTTTCTTTTTTCCAGTAACTCAGAGATTTATTACGGCCAATATCTTTCTTTCTTAAGATTTTTGTCCACCACACAAAAGTTAATAGTATACTTGATGCATCTATAGAGTAATTACTTATTATTTTTAAATTACTTAATAATTTTAAAGGTTTCAGTGTACACATGTAAAGTGATAGTTTTTCATTTTTTGTTTTTACCAATAACTCAGATTTATTACAACCAGTATCTTTCTTTTTTAAGATTTTATTCACCACGCCAAAGCTAATAGTACACTTTATGCATCAATAGACTGATTACTTATTTTTAAATAATTTTCTTTAAAAATCAAATACATGAAATATATTAAAGGAAAATGAAAAAAAATTAAATGCTATTTTGATCTCTCTGTTAATCAATCTGACATTACACTTTAATTTTAAATGGCTTTTGGAATTAAGATATTACTAAACTGAGATATTTTATAATGATAATTAAAAGCTGCAGTTATTCATAGATTTTCAGCATTGTTATAATAGTTACTGAAATATTGCTATCTAGTGACAAAAAATTGTATTTTCCCTGTTTTCATTTTTTCTAAATTAACAAATTTAGTAGACTTTTATAAAATTATTATCTGCTGATATTATATGAATGATACTAGAAAATGTATCTACCAAAATAAGAGGTCTATCTACAAAATATCCAGTTATTTAATATTAATGAAAAAATGGCCTACTTAAGGCAATAGCGTCTTAGTCCCCTTCACACAACTCCTTATCCCAATGTCACTTCCACACTTCAAAGTTCTTTCTCTTTCATCTTGTCTGAAATCTTTTTTTCAAAGGTAAATTTTTAGCTTTGAGAAAATCAAGAAGTTTTTGGGAACCAAATATGGACTGTAGGGAACTGACATAATTAGGTGATGAGATGTTTTGCCAAAGAAACCTTGCATGAAATGTGAAGAATATGTGCAGTAAGGTCCCCCTGATTGTCAAGTTACATCAATACTGCACAACCAGTTCTTGAGATATTCAAAATGATTGGGTGCATTCTGGACAGACCTTCTATTTTGGTTAAAAGAAAGAAAAACTAAAAGTAAGAATGTTGGTCCAGATAAATTCCTGATTGAAAATGTGACTTCATATCATAAAATATTGTTCTTTTTAATTTTTTTTCTAAAGTTTTTATTGATTTTTGACTGCAATAATTTCTGATAATGAATGACAGTATTAATTATGTGATGTTTATTACAACAATTGATTGAGTGTTACTAATGTATGAAAGTCAATAGCATTTACTCTTAAATATGATGAATCATAAATTTGGAATCATTCATTATGAAAAATGTGTGAATGTGTATGAATAAATGTAATCAAATATTTAGATGAAATTGTTCTGTTTATAAAAATTAATTATCTTTTTATATATTTCAAAATTTACTTTGTTAAAATTTTTGGCAGCATTACAGTTTACTTCAGGATGTGAAAGCAATCTTAAAACCTTACACAGACAAATTTTTAATTGTGAAAAATAACCACGTAAAGCAACTAGGGAGAAGCAAAAGTCCAGTTTCTGATAAAACTATTTACTCCTTGAGAGAATCATGTGGCCTAATACTTTTCTTGATGGGTAAGGAAAAATTAACATTTTTGCAGTCTAGGAAACATTTTGTAAAACAGTTTAAACATAACTGTTCTTATTAAATTCACCTGTGTCTACTTTGTTTCTAAAGACTATTAATGCAATCAATTTTTTTTCAAACATAATTAATTTTTATTATTATTTTATTTTATATTTCCATTATTTTGAAAGTGTTGAGACTTTAATTAAATTACTCTAACATTTTTTTCTATTAAAGTTAAAAAAAACCGTCAATAGAATAATTTATTTCTCTTGTTTATCAAATATACAAATATCTTAATAAAAGGCTTAAATTGATAAAAATTATAAATATTAAATCACCCAAATTCTCCTTTAATATTAAAATCTATTTGAATTTTTTGAAAATTCTTTCTAATATATTTTACTACTTATAGTACTCACTTGATAATGATTAATGCTTATCATGAATATCCCTCAAAATAATATTTATTAAGCTAATTTTTTTCTTTTTAAAACTTATAAGTTTTTTTATTTATTTTTGTGGGCAGTGTAAAATTACAAAATACTAGTTATTAAATTATTATGTTTAAGTAATAGCAGCTATAATGACATTATGCTGTTGGTAAGATTCAAGGTAGAGTTTGCTTCCGAACTTTTTTAATTCACACATTAAAATATTCAAATGCAGTGCTTCAGTGAATTAATTAGTTGTACTGCTAATTGCTGGTTGATGTTTGAAGCTAAGAAATGTTGGGCTTCAACTTGCTCAGTATTTAACTGATTCTCACAAAAGCTTCTCTTTGTTGTAAAATATGTTGCATTATTTTATGTCTTAAAAAAAACTGATCCACTGTATTGCTCATATGTCAAATAGGCAGCACTAACCATTAAAAATAAAACTCCAATCTAGTATTCTGCCAGGTCATTTCTGATTTAATTCCAACTAGTTAAAATATCCAAACATCTAACCAGCCAATCTGGCTCAGAAAATTAAAAATATTTAAAAAAAATATAAACTTCTAAAACAAAATTTATAGTCAGCTGTATTTTTTTTGGTAACAAAATTTAATCTAAAATATTAACTTATAAAATTAGAAACAGCAGTAAAGTATTTTAGTTTAATCGCACTTAACTGTCATCTGATGCTATAACTGATGCTGGAAATCTTCTTGCCTATGACTGACTAGTTAAGGATATTCAAAACCAAATCTAAACATATTTTTTTTAAAACCAATTAAATTTAAGTGATTCTAGAACTAATTTTAAAGGCTTATAAATTGCTTTAGATTTGCATCATATAGTAGAGCAGTTTACTGATAGACAAGAGGTTTAAGGCACAAACTCAAGTTCCAAGATATATAACATTCATTATCATAAATTTAACTTATAACGAGACAATAGAGTGAAATGAATCTTTTCATTTTATAGCCAGTCTAATTCTTGTAAAACTCACAATCCTATATTTTATATCTGCATTAAAAGGTTAGTCACAGTCATCTGTAGTAAGTATGTGAACAATGTTTGGCATTTCTGAGATAAATCCACAATACTAATGAGTTTACTTGATTATTCTCATCTTTATTGTTTCATACAACATGTGCTCCAATTGTTATACAAGTGGTATTTATATAATTAATTTCTGGGTACACAGTTCTTGATTATATTTTATTAAAAAGCAATTAATAACAGTATTTACTATCTGGAATCACATGTCCTTAGTAAGTAAATCCAGAAGAGACAAGATATCTACAATGGAAAATAGGTAAGAAAAGTTACGTAATGTACAAATTTGTAAATAATTTAATTCATGTGATACATATATTCCTATGTATTTGTTGATTAATCTATAAACATATATTACTTATTCTGAGTGGCTGATGTTTGTATGTGTGTAATAGACATTTCTAATAATTTTTATCAGTACATCACTAGTCATGTATTATGGGGTAATGTGATGATAAAGAATTAAAGATGAGTATTAAGATATTCTGTTTAATAAGATCAGGCTAGGTGTTTTATGGTGCTATTTTATACAAATAATTCTGGATTAGTTACACTTATGAAAATAAAAACTGAAAATAATGCAGTTCTAGTCAAAGACAAAAAAATATCATTTATAAATCATCTTTAAAAAACAATATTTCATATAGTATCAATCAAATACTTTATGAAATCCATTCTTTTTCAAAATTTTTATCTTCTATTGCATTTCATTATTTTTTCTCTATTTCATTTCAAGGATTTTTTTCAATTTTGGTTATAAAGTTTTATTTTTATTTAAAAAGAAAATAACTGAGTTGGTTATTTTCTTATCTTTCTAGGTTATTAACATTTGTTGAATGTAGTTTTCTGAAAAATTATACTTCAGTTATCATGCAGAATGAATCAGAAATGAAGCACCACCTAATTTTATTCAAGATAATTTTAAACAAGACTTTTATATGAATCATATACTGAACTTAATGGATCCTTGATTGAACAAATAGTTGTTATATGCAACTAACTTGAGAAAGAAGAATCTAATAGGGAATTGATTTCATTGGTGCATGACTTTTTAATTTTTGTCTTTCACAATATGTTGTATTTTACTAAATAATTATCAAAAATCATACACCATGCTTGTTATCTATTATTTGTATGATTTTTTTTGGTCCTAAATATTTTTATAACTGAAAAAATATTTGGAATTTGTTTTTTAATGCACAAGAATAATAGGTGCTACTTAAAATCGATACTTGAAAAAGTGAACTTTGACATTTAGGTACATAATATTGCTTAGAATAAATTCTGCATTAATTCAAATATAATAAAATTTTATGAGATTTAATAAAATGAATTTCATTCATGTTCATTCAAGAGAACATGAACACACATGCATCTCTATATATATTTTCTTATATATATATATATATATATATATGTATATGAGGATCTAACAATTCATCTCCTAGAACTGGACAGTCTGACTACCCACACATATGATTTGATTATAGTAGTGAAGGCTTACATAGACCCATCCACACTTTTCAGAACTCAATACAGAAAACTGCTGCACATTGTGTGGTATGAAGTCCCTAAACAGCCCTCCTCAGATTTTGAATTCATATTGTCCTTCAGAACTGGTCCCTAACCAAGGCTATAGAGCCCAGTATGACCTAATATTTAACTCATAGCAAGGGGAGAAGAGATGGATTTGTTGCTTTCTCAAGAGTATTTGACTGTAAGTGAATGTAACAAACTTGACTAGAATTAGAACTTAACTTTAGCCATTACACCACCTGCAGATCCTCATATATATATATATATATATATATATATATATATGTGTGTGTGTGTGTTTGCAATAATAATATGACAAATAGAAAATATCAGGGCATTTGCTAGTAAACATTTTCATATTCCAAAAGAGGCCCCAGTGACAATTTTTTTGTTATGTCAATAACAGAATGTCCATAAATAAGAGCCTATAAGACTAAAAAAATGTTTTTGGTTTAACTTTTCTTTTATTTATCTGGCCTCAGAACACCTTTTCATCTAATAATCCATAAATAACTCAAAATCTTGTTTGAAACTGTTAAAATTTGTTTAGTTAATATATTAGCTTACTTAATGTTATTATCCTCATTAGTTAAATGTTTATTTAATCTTGTCACTTTTGATCATAATATCTTTAAAAGAAAAAAGTGCCAAATGATATTTCCGAGCCATTTCTCTTGATATAAGCAAATATTTTTTCTTCCTTGTTTTTTTTTCTTTCTTCAAAAACTAGTTTTTTATTTATTTTCATTGTAATTATTTGCATTAAATGAAAGAATTCATTGCTATTTTTTTTTATTAATAAAATTAATAGTTGAGGTCTGCACAAAAAATTTGATTGTTAACCCCAACTAGTTAAAATATCCAAACATCTAACCAGCCAATCTGGCTCAGAAAATTAAAAATATTTTTAAAAAATATAAAATTCTAAAACAAATCCTGACTAACTAAACTTAACCCCACAATCATCTCCTCTGGTTTCTCAATTTCTGGTTACCTTCCCCTCTTTAGGAAGGACTCCAGTGTCCACATGCCTGGCCTGGGTGTTTATTCTTTCTCCAACACCCCCTGTATCTTGATCCTCTTTCTTCTCACTCTCCTTTCATTTTACCCCCCCCCCGTGCACCAGTGGGGTGAAATGATGATAAAAAAGAAAATTTCAGAATGCTAGAATGTCTTTTTTTTAAAAGTAAAGTAATAAGTGTTACCAGCAATGATACTTTAACAACCGGATCAACAACCAATAAAAAAAAAATGTGTCATTTCATGTGTGACAATTCAATATTTGATGATCTCTACTTATTCATTTCTTCAAATATTAGAATTTCTATAAATTTATAATAAATACAAGAAAATGTTTTTAACAGAGCCAAAAAGTGAATATGGATAAAGATCCAATAACATTCAATGTATTTTCCAACAATTGTTTCCTTAATGTTTCTTGCTGAAATATGGTACTTTTTTATTTTTTTTTAAATTGGATTAATTTAGAATATATATTAAAGTATTTTCTTCCTGTGGCATACATTTATCTGGTTTATTCTAAATTTTGTTGGTGATCATTAAGTTTTTTAAATAATTTATTTTTTCTCATGTTACAAAAATCACTACAAATAAGAAATTTGAAGAAAAGAAACCTATTGAATTGGGATAAATGAAAAATGTTTGATGTTTATTCCAAGACTAAAAATATATTAAAATATTAATTCCAGCAACACTATAATTATGTAAAATTTTTAATTTTTCACTTCTCTTTATTTTTTCATTTTCTTTAAAATCTTTTACAGTCATTGTGTTTATACATTGCAGTAAAATTTTATGTTATAAAAATTAATTCTAAGCTTCTCATATTTCCTGATATTGTTTAATCAAAGTGAATTTATTTTAAGAATAGAAAAATAGAACCATTATTAAAATTTCTGAAACTCAGAATTTGTATAACATGTTGTATAAAAATGAAACAGGTTAAACTGGCTAGTTCTTTAACAAATAGTTTAAAAGTAACATTAAAAGAATTATTTTTTTTGTGTTCTAGTTGAAACAAAATTCTTCATTTAATAAGGTTTAACCATATTCAGTTATTTTAATAATTGGTTAAACCTGTAAAAAAATAAAAGCTCAAAAGACAGATCATTTTAAGACAGGAAAATAAAGAGAACTTTGAAAAATCTCCTCAAAGATAATATTTGATAAACAAATAAAAATTATTATCCAAAATTATTCCAGAAGTTAGGTGGACTAATATTCTCATCTTAAATACTGAAAACACAAGTCATTTTAACTTGTGAGATAACAACAAGCAAGAGCTGTGGGTGATAATGTTCTTAGAATGACATGAAGAATAAAAATATTAACAAAATCACTACTGATTATTTTAAATTAAATATTGATAATCTATAAGCAGATTTTAGGAATTACATTCATTCTTAGTTATATTGCATTTAAAATATTTTCCAATCTAGTAATGCAGTTTTTTCAATATTTTGAATAATGCAGGATTTGGTTAAATTTTGATGAGATTAAGACTTTTTAAGTCACCAAAAGTGAAAAATATTATTGACAATGGGATATTTATATTGAAAATATAATAATCTTTATTACAAATTCTTTTTCACTCACTGATATTATCATTAATTTATACAAATTAGTAGTTTTAAATGTAGTAAACTGGGTTGTAAATATAGGCCTTTAAAATGTGATTGATACATTTTGATGACAATGTTTCTTTTTCTTCCAGAAACTTATTGCATTTATGTGTGAAAATATTTTTTATTTTCTGAAGATAAATTGTTCAGAAGTGATATGAGGAAGTTTTTAATACCATTTTCTATTATGTATAATGTATCTAAACTAGGGCTATGATAATATTAAGTATGTAAACTTATATACTGATTTATTGAAACAGATATCTTCATTTTAGTTCTTACAGTCAGACTAACATAGGACTAAACACTATTTCTCTTATGCGCCCTGTCTCTTCAGGACATGGCGATTGTGTCTCTCCACAACTTCCTGTCTTTTTTTGTTCTAAGCAACATTTGACTTTTTATCATCCCTCTTTATCCTTGATCTATCCTCAATTTGCTTAAATTCATTAGATTACTTGCTACCCATCTTTCCTTCAATTGATCCTGTGTGTATTAACTTTTTCAAGCTCTCTTTTCTCATTATGTTCCAGGAAATTCAACTGTTTCTTCCTGATTTTAAGTATAACTATTGTATATATAAGTATTTTCTTTAAAACTTCCTTGTTGCTTACATGCTGTGTCCATGATGTTCTCTGCATTTGTCTGTAGACTATAAAAATGATTGGATTTAAAGATGCAAAAAATTGAATAAAAGCCCAAGTTAAAAGTTACCAGGAAATTACCAAATACAACAGACACCTGAAGAAAGATACAAAGTGTTAAGCTGAAAGTCCAAAAATAAATACTTACATCATAATATACAATTCTTACTTTTGCCTGAATAATGTCACCTAGGGGATGGGATCTGGAGATTATAAAGTGCTGGAATTATTGCATGGGTTTACCTATCCAGGTATGTGTTAGGGATGTCTATAACTAAGTTGTATTTATTAGGTCAGGCTGCAAGGAATTTACAACATGTCCTAATAAGGTTTAACTAAGAATTCAGTGACATACCTGGAATGTTTCTGGAACCAGTTTCATGTCACCTGTATATGATGAATGGTTGTATTATATTTCTGGATCAGTCTATCGTCACCAGAAAACATAACAAGCATAAAGAGATGCAAATTGTTTACAAGAAGATCTGTGTATGTCACACTTACCAAGATAGATTTTAGTCTCACAAGTGGTTTTTGCAAACTCCAATAGAACACATAGCATTAGAGCTACAACTAGTTTGCACAACACCTTGGTGACAGATTGAATCCATAGCTTCATACAGTCTTCTCTATGTATGAACATAAGCCCTAAAGAGCAGGAAATGTAATTCATCTGATCAGGCAAGAGAGCATCAATCTCCTACAATCCAATGATGTCGTCTGGCCTGGGTTAGGCGTATTAAAGTGATACCAATAATGGTATTCTTTTCGAGCAATGACTATAAAACCACATTGAATATTGCGTATGAGGTGCATTGAATAATGGGTTGAGTGGTACTATTTTTAAATTGGGATATGATTTAATGCAATGCTACTTTGTTGAATAGTTATCATCCTTGTCAGTGATCCTATTTTTTGCTTCATCTGTGGGCATCTACAGTTTTCATATGGAGCTGGTCAGTCAGTCAGTCAGTTAAGTGCCATGTGTGATACACGTTTGGGTGATCATGTTTCAAAAAAGAAATGACTGACTTGGCAGAAGATTTTTCCTGCAGTAGGTTGCTATTATTTTCTGTGGTAGACTGGTTACCAACCAAGGTGTTTGAAGTCACTCAGTTCTGTTACTTAACCCATATCTGGAGGAAAGAGATGGATTAATACCTTTCCCAAGGATGTTTGCACGTAAGTGAATGCAACAAATTCAACTGGAATTCAAACTAGGCTCTCCAATTTCTTGTTCCGAACCAATATCTACTGCACCACAGCACACATATCTGTCCAGAATTCACATATTTCCAGTATACTCTTGTTATTGTTACTTCTTGGGGATAATGCCTCATCCTTCTAATCCTAGCAATGATTTTGTGATATATGTTAGATCCTATCTGTATCCACATGGCTGCCAGTTACACTGCTTCTTTACCTATACTATTATATATCATCCGGCCAAGTCCATTTCTACCAGTGGGAAAGGGCTAAACAAGTCAGTGTACTGTTATCTTTAATTTTTTGGCACTTCAATTTATATAATATATTTATTATAACAAATCAGATGAGAAAACCAGTTTAAATAAATCAGTGTATAATAATGATATTCGTTATGTATCATAACAAAATGAAATAATTCAAGGTATCAACACTTCCCTAATATAAAACATTGCTGAAAAGTTCTCAGCATTACTCACTTATCAAAATCAATATTCTGGTATTTACTTTTTGAAATACTGACTTTCGGAAGTTAGTCTGGCTGAGAACTTTTCAGTCTATATTCATAATAAATTAAAAAGAAAAGTAATGAATGTTCCAAATGAAAGGTCAAAATATCTTCCTTGTCTGCAGCTTCTTAAGCTATAAAATCATCACAGTCCAGATTTAATTTGCACAAGTGAAAAATTTAGGATTTGAAAATTTAATCACTAGTCTTTTTATTTGGAATATTATTTTTATTATTAATTTTTCTTATGAATGAAAAAAAATCATTTTGTTGTGAAGCTTAATGTATATAAATAGAATATAGATCTTTGGAATATTTAATAAAAAAATCAGTAATACTAATAAAATTTTTTACTAATTTCTTGTTAATGGATTTTTCTTAAACATTAATGATTATCTTGAAAAATATGAATGAAATTGAACAATACCCAAAATTTTAATAAAATTTATAAAACTAACCAATTCAAAATTGTAAATAGTATTGGCAAAACTATTTTTTCAGATCAGCTAAGCATATAAGCAGAAAAAAAATAGATTCTAACTCTGAGAAGAATCATTAATATAACCAATATTATTTGGATGATTGAATTTCTTTGTTTTGTTGTTGTTGTTGTTAACATTTAGGCCAATTCATTCTTTAGCCCTCATTAGATGTAATCCATGAGAGCAAAAGAAACCCCTCAATCAAACAAGCTGGTAATAAATTTGTTCATTAATGTGTCCACTGGACAAGTCTATTTCCACATTCTCAGCTACATCAAGTACCCAGATGATTTCAAATTACAATAAGTGGGAGAGCCCTACCCCCACTAAAGAAAACCATAATTTCTGGGCTGAAGGTAGTATTTACATGCAGACTATTGTCTTTATCTTTGTTGTCATTATCACATTTTGGCTGTTGTAACCTATGCTCTTCATCAGATGTATATTGATCCAGGTAACCTACAGGGAATTCAGAACTGAGCCTTTTATTTAATCTACAGGGATAAAGTGTTCTCATTCCATGTCTAGGGATATCTTGTCTAGTTTTTTTTTTTTTTTTTTTTTCAGTTATTGCTCACTCTGTAAGTTACCTGGATTGATATACACCTGATAAAGACCAAAGAGCACAAGGGCTGAACTGCTGTCATCAACAAAGATGAGAACAATATGTAAATAGTGCAAATAATGAAAACTGTTTTATGCTGAAAGTGGTGCTAGCTCAATTCTCACTTCCAGTCAACGGGACAATATCTACTAACTATTTCTGATTCCTCTATTTCCAACAATGTTTTCTATAAGGTATCTTATAGTAGAAAGGGTAATGTGCATTCTTATTCCTTCAAATATAATCTGTCATAGTAGATTTCACCATCTTAACATTTTTGTGTTCCTCAAATCTGACTCTAAAAGAACAGCTGGTTCCCTCTTACTTTGCCATAATATATTTAGGGTATGTTCTAAATACAGTTTTTTTTTTTTTTGTCAGAATTCAGAGATTTAAGCACCCAGGCAATGTTGGATTAGAGATACTAATATTTTCTTCTATAATAAACAAATTAACTATAGAATTAGAAGTCAGCATAAGAACAAAACAAATAAATTCAGTCAAATTTTACAAGATAAAAGACATTAGGTAAGGTTTATATGATAACAAATTGAGGCTTTAGGTTGGGTTCATAACTGATTTTGGTTCCCATCTCAGAGTCCGTGTATGATTATTAAGAGCAAACTTTCTTTGTATATCAAAGATGGTCCAAGAATCTAATAAAAACAAGTACTTAACATACAGAGTGCGATGGATAAATTGTCTAAATTACACAAAAATGAAAATAACACCAACATCTCATTTTAACAGATAGATTTACCAAAATCACACAAAGATCTTGAAATACTAAAAAGTAAACTTATTCAATAAAATCACCCTTTGCTTCAACCACAGCCTCCAGAAAACTTCAGAACTTCCTGCAACTCTTCTAAACAGTCTCCTTATTTAAGTTGGTGAATGCTGCCATAATCCTTGCCTTCAGTTCATCTTTGGTGTTGCAAGGAATTTTGTTAGTGTTTTACTCAACTGTGCCCCACACATAATAATCAAGGAAGTTGCAGTCTGGTGAGTTATGTGGTCAGATATAAGGTGTGATGTGGTCGCAGAAATTGACTGACAGCTATGACTGGGTTCTTCTGCATGTGTGGCATGGTGCAGAGTCTTATTGACAGACACAGGGTCTTCCACCAGCCACCCTCTTGATTCAGGGCAGCACTACCTCCTCAAAGCACTTGATGTAGGCCTCCATGTTGAGTTTGAGTCTCTGTGGGAAGATGAATGGAAGCATAACGTCACCAGCAGTAGTAATCGCTCCAAACACCTTCATAATCACCATTGGTCTCATCGAACTCTTTCCAAATCCTCTGCACTGTCCTCAGATTGCCACCCTAATACTCTGAAATGTTTGTATTGAACCTTCTGGCATGAATGCCAAGCAGAACAGCTTGCCGTTTCCAAATTTTTGGCAGAATGAATTGTGTCATGGGGCTAATATTTTATCACAGATGGTGCCTAAATGGCCCTACTACACTGTGCAGTCAACAAAATCAAAAACACACATGTTCGAAATTAAAGATATATATTGGCGACAATTTACCCATCGCACTCTGTATTTTAATAAATGGTTGCTTACTTAAACCTTTCTTTTTCTTCATCTCAAGCATTTTCTTCTGCAGATTTGCAGTTCATAAATATAAGAGAGTTTCATTTTTTTTTTCCCCCTACAATTGCTGTACAAAAAGTCTGCTGAGAAAATAAATGATTCAAACTGACTTTGCTGTCAGTTACAAATTATAAAGTTGTTATGTTTATATTTGCTTGTTTTTTTTTGTACATAAATAAAAAAAATTTAAATAAACATATTTTTTCAGTCATTTACAGGTCTTCCAGATTAATCAATCATTTACTTTTGTGATCCTTGTGAATATTTAGTGTTTAATTTTTAGCAAATGGTATTATGTATAAGTGTGGATCAATAAGTCCATAGCTTGATACATAAATTTGTAGTGACAGAAAAATAAATAACAAGAACAAAATTACACCATCACTAAAAATGGACATTTAATAAAAATTGCCAAGCACACAAAGCCATATTTCAACTAACCACTCAGAAAAGTTTCACAACCAGGATAATAAAGCCACAAGTCAACAAGAAGCAGAGCAGCCTTTTCAAAGTAGATGTGTATATAAACAGATGGAAAATCAGTCAACAAATTTTGTCCATTCTTCAATATTGGGACATACCTAGAGACAATGTATAACTAGTTGGTAACCTTACACACCTAAACTGCCCTTGTTACATTTGAAAACAACATACCTGCCTTCAACATGTGGTCAAGCAGCAGCTACCATGTTTGGATAAATATATACATACATATATTTACTTCCTCCTGAACTTTCTCTATTTCTTATGCACCAGGACTTTTAAACTTGAACTTTTACCTTATCATTCTGTTTTAATATATTGTGATTTATAAACATTTCTTTAGTATTTTGCGTTGTGGTGCATTGGATATTGGCTCGGAATTCGAACTTGGCTTCCCGACTTCTCATTCTGAGCCGAATTCATTGCATTCACTTACGCGCAAATACCCTTGGGAAAGGTATTAATCCATCTCTTCCTTCCAGTTATGGGTTAAATAACAGGACAGACTGGGTTCTATAGCCTTGGTCGGCAACCAGTCTACCGCAGAAAGCAATGGCAACCTACTGCAGGATAATCTTCTGCCCAGTCGGTTATGTCTCTTTCGAGACATGATCGCCCAAGCGTGTATCACGTATGGCACTTAACTTATCTTTTAATCATTACACAAGGCCAAACTAAATATACCTTATGACCTATGAAGGTCACAAATGTTGTTGGAAGATAACCTAATAAACCTAATGAGTGATAACGTATCCGCCATAGATTTTTTTCTTTCTTTTATCCCCTTGTACTATGTCATGAGTGAATTCTCCTTTTAGTATTTTTACATTGGTAGTTTGTTTAATTTATTTATGGCTTTCTCCATTCAATGAAGCTTCACCAGACTTCTATTATTTTGAAGAACTGATACATATTGGCATCAGAATAGCTGATGGAAGGAAGTCATCGCCATTAAGAGTTTTCACTTTTGGTTTGAACTCAAAATTGTTCTTCTAGACTGGTTTCCAACCAAGCTGAAGAAAGAGTTCTCCAGATTTTATTTTTAAGTCTTAAAAAAAAAATTTAACTCATTTTATCCCACTATTTTACCCATATTTGAGAGGAGAAGTGATGGATTCAATGTAATACTATAGGTATTACCTTGGATTGATTGCATTAGAGCAGTGTGAGCACAAACTGTCTCAGCAAGAATTTGAATTCTGCTCACCAGTTCCATTTTTAGTGTTGTTAAACATTTAGCTACTTACAACTCTATTCATTGATTTGCTTTCTACAGCTTATCAACCCTTTGCAGATTATTTAAAGTCAGAAAATATTTTTTGATTGTAAGAATTGTTTTGCAATAATGATTTAATGATACAAGTCTTAATAATTAACCCAGAGCTTCGGGGAGGAGAAGTGGATTCATACCTTTTTAAAGGATATTTGCACATAAGTGAATATAGCAAACTCAACTGGAATTGGAAGTTGGCTCTTTGATTAACAATTCCAAACCATTATCCATTATACCCCCTACACATCCAAGATTACAGTACCTGGTATTCCCAAGCAGTCACCCATCTAGGTACTGACCAGGCGTGACATTGCTTAGTTTCAGTGATTGTACAAGAACTGGTATTTCAATGTGACATGGCTGTAAGTCCCTACAACTCTATAGGTGCATGCATAGTTATTATCTAACTTTTGACCTACAATTTTCACTGTATAATGCTCTTTGTGATTAATATTCACCATCAAATTAAGTGATGTTTAAAAATAAAAAAAATTTTCTTCATCATTAGGCTGTGAAATTGTTGATTCATATACTTAAGTATATTTTTGTGATTGCTAGTAATTACAAATCTTTCTACACTTGGAGAATACAAGATTGTTATCCATGACATATTTTTTATCACCAAAAGTTTATTATAAATTCAAATATAGACATAGAACGCAGGTGTCCCTCAAGGCTCTATTCTAGGTCCTATGCTTTTCCTTATCTACATTAACGATCTCCCAGATGTAATAAGATCCCAAGTAGGCATATACGCTGACAACACTACAGTTTACTCTCGCATCAATCAAAAATCTGCTGAGGCTGACAAAGCAATCCTTGCTGCCGAGCTTGAAAAGGACCTCCAATTCGTAGTGGACTAGAGTAAGAAATGGCTCATGAATTTTAATGCTTCTAAAACAAAGCTGCTATCTATTAACCATCACAGACAATTAGAATAGATCAGGATAGTCTCCCTGAAAGGAAAACACTGCACCTCCTTGGGTTAACTCTCACAACAGACCTCAACTGGAATGACTACATAGGATCCATAGCTAAATTCACTGCTAAGAAAGTCGGTTCTCTGTGTAGGGCCAGGAAGTTTTTTCCACCTGAAACAATCCTGCACATATGTAAATCTACCATCCGCCCGTGCATTGAATACTGCTGCCATATCTGGTTGGATGCTCCTGCTATCCACCTAGGTGTCCTTGACAAAATCCAACGAAAAATCTGTAATGTGATAGATCCCGACTTGGCAGCTCAGATACAGTCACTTTCTCACTGACGCAATGTGGCTTCCCTGTGTCTCTTCTACAAATACTTTCATGGCTTCTGCTCCAATGCCCCCTATAAATAAATTTACTCGAGCCACAAGATTAGCAACCAGGTCCCACCCTTTTACTGTGAAACCAATAAATTGTAAATGCAAATTCTACTTAAGCAGCTTCTTGCACTTCCCACCTGTGGAATTCCTTTCTATTTACTTGCTTTCCTGACAGCTATAATCTCCAAGAATTTAAATGTAAAGTCAATAGTCATCTCTTATCTCACTAACCTGCATCCTCTCTCTCCTGCTCCTTTCTCCGTCCCCTCCACTCTCATCAGTATTCTCATCCTTCACTTACCCACTTTCTGACACCCCCTATAACCTGTTACTCTTTCTTATAACTTTTCTCTTATGTTACCCCTTGCAAAACAGTGGCAATAAAATGCCTTGCTTGGGGTGATATGATTATAAAAAAAATAAATAAATAAAAAGAGCAAAAACCCTTACTTTCAATAAATATAAAAAACAAACACTTCATTTAAATTAGTCTTGTATTTCTAAAATCTATCATGAAGAGATTTGCTAAAGTTTTCTTTTTTTATCAAAAGTAAATTATCAGTTTAAAAATCCTGCAAGGTTATAAACTTATTTTGTAAAAGCAAATTGATCCTGATAGTCATAATCGTGCATAAGTCATCATTTAGTAACTTGAGGTATTGAGAAAGCCTAAAACTCTAAGTGAAGGAATAAATATACTAACTGGAAAAAAATTATAGAAGACTAGTTAATCAGATTGGGAACTGATGGAAGAATATTTGTTTTAAAAATATAAAACAGAGCTTATAAAATGCTTGGGAGATTTGGTGGGATTTACACTCAAAATAAAACTACTAAAATTTAATAAATTTTCCCTGCTCCACCTTTCATACCAGTGGAAATCACAATGACAAGATTAATTACAAAAATTCTGCAAAACCCAAAGGAATTTGGGGAATGTTTATTTAGCATCCTACTTAGCAGAATTACATTGATTTCTTAACCAAAATGCCTGTTTCTAGCTACATTAAGAGCACAATTCACATGCTGTGGTAATAGAAAGTTCTTTGTTTGGGGATAGTATTCATCAATGTCATTTGCTGGGTGGAAGTCATGTAGATAGTCTACCCACAGTTGGCCAGAAACAACATACCAGTCCGTGTAATTTCTCACTGTGAGTGACCTTTTTCATGCTATCTTTCTCTTTCCTACTCAGGTCAAAAGAAATACTAACTCACAAACATATGTGTCTAATATAGCAATTAGCCCCTTCTTGTTAGATCTTAGTAGAAAATGAAACTAGTGTGATTGCAACCATTTTGGACTATATTATTAAATTGTTAGTGATTGTTATACCAAAAACCATAGCTGAGGAATTGTACAAAGAAATGCTTCAAGAAGTGTGTCTTGGCAGGCATACAATGAATCAACACTAGACAACTTTATTTGCAGATCAGTGGGAAGCCAAAACCTCAAATGAAAAAAAAAACCCTGACTGCAACAAGTACTATCCATTGGGTATAGTGTGCTAATGGCAAAAAGAGATAAATTCTGTTACCAAATGCTTATATATAATTACTACCATGTGTGTGTGTATATTAAATATAATTTAATTTTTTTAACTAGTTTCTCTTTTAGTTCTAATCTGAATTTTATTTATTACTGAATATGGATATAGGACTCAAAACTGTTAACCAGTATTAAGTCATGTCTACACTGTGTGTGTATATATATATATATATATATGGGAAAAACTACTAAAAAGTTGTAAGTTTAAAAATGTATTTTTTTGACAATATTTATTTATTTCTATTATTATATTTGATATTTCAGACCATCCTCGGCATTTCATCAGAAACAAATGATTTTAAAATTTAAATTAGAAACGTATTTCGCGAGAGCATTCGTCCGAGAGAGATTATTTACATCACATGACGCAGAGAGCGACAGATTGTTTTAAATATTTGTAAACGTAAACCTATCTTTAATAATACTTATAAATTTTGTTTTAGAGAAAGTTTTTTTAATTGTATCTAAAAAATGTTTAACTACTGAAATATTTATAAAGATTCAAAACACCTAAGTTCCTATTTAACCCTAGCCTGTGTGTATTTAATTTTAAAATCCAGTATTTTTCTTTCTTTCTGCGTGAGTGTGTAGAACTATAGTGTTGAGTTGTGATAAAGTTTAGCAAAGAGAGTGCTGCCTAGACCTGATAGACAGAATCTCTAACACCTTCAGATGGAATAATGAGTGTGATCTGGTCAAAACAGAAAACCAGTTCACACTAAAATTTGCAGCACTAGGATTATTTATCAAATGATCCACTATAGAAGACTCATATGTATGTATTTAGAACTTAAAAGTAGGCTCTCCTTATGGGCTTTTATGAGGAGAGCCTACTTTTAAGTTCTTCCAGGCCCATAGGCTACTTCCATTATGTTGATGACCCTTTTTGTATTTTCAACAATGAATTGGAGGTTGACCAATTATTCTCTCTACTCAAAGGTGTTCATCCTAATCTTAAATTTACAGTAGATAAGGAGGTCAATTGTTTGACCTTCTTAGATGTTCTGGTTCATAGAACACCTTCCTCTTTCATTACTTCAGTTTATAGAAAGCCTACCTTCTACACTCGATGGGATTCTTTTTGTTCTAAACAACAAAAGATTAACTTGATTAAGACTTTGACCCATAGGGCATTAATGATTTGTTCAGATAACACCTTGAAAGATGTAGTTAGTTGTATAACTAGTATCTTTGTGAACAATAGTTATCCATTGGACATTGTTCAATCGGTTATTCCAGAGAAGATTGCTGAGTTTAACAAAATTAAACTGGTAATGATTGAAAAATGTCCAGTCTATCTCCAAATACTGTGGTTGAGTAGGGTTAGTAAGACCTTAGCCAAGCAAATTTCATTAAGTTCATGTGAGTGTTATTATGCAGTCAATGTACGTGTTATGTTTAAAACTAGATCTATCCTTCCATCTATGCGTAAAGACATTCTACCCACCCCCACACCATATTAACTCTGTTATTTACCATTGTAAATGTAGTTGTGGAGTCGATACAGCATTTGGATGCTAGGATTAAACAACATGTGCCTGCTAAAATACTCAATAAGAATTTTTACTCTGGTAATACCATTCAAAATACATATGGGTCTTCTATAACAGATCATTTGATAAATAATTCGAGTTGTGTTGCAGATTTTAGTGTGAACTGGTTTTGTTTTGGCTAGATCCCACTTGTTATTCAATCTGAAGGTGTTGGAGACTGTTTATCAGGTCTAAGCAGCCTTCTCTTTGTAAACAATGGGAGTGTTTGCTTAGGCTTGCTCTGCTGAGTCTCTAGCATCTTTAGATTTAATAACTTTTAGTAAAAATCAAAAGATTTTTCCCCTTCATTTCACCCATAATAGATTTTCTTTTCATAATTTTTTTCCCTGTTTTATAGTTCAGATGAGAGGGGACAAAACCGGTCGACTAGCATTCTTGTTTTAAAAATTGGCATGGCCGATTATAGTAAAAAATATTTTGTCTTTAACGCCATAATAAAATTTTTACTATTAAAAATATATATATTCCCTAAATCCAAAGTTAAAATTAAATATACAAACTTACATTAATTATAAAGACTCTGCTTAAATAAAAAATATCTGGTGCCACCTACTACCGGATCTTCTAAGAAATCCAAACGATATTAGTCACTAGATAATAAAAACTTACAAGGTTAAGTCTGTCTAGAAATCAAAGACTCTCATTAATCAACCACTTAAAAAACACCCTCTCCAAAAATTCCAATGGTCAGAGATTTATTCCCCTATCACTAACCCCCACTAACACCTCTAACAAAACTAAACAAATATAAGGAAAGAGGCTTTCCATTACTTTTCACACCGCCTGATGAGACATTGAAGTTTCAATGTCGAAACAAACGTACCTTTGTCGTGGATATATATAGAAAAATTATGTACATGTTCTAAAATATAATTTATAATATATATATATATATATATATATTGTTAAATATAACAGACAATAAATATCTATTAGACTTAATTATGAGCTGTATTTTGGCTTTAATTTCTGGTGGAAATAAAGACAAAATTTGTCCAACATTTGGATATTGGCTTAGGCTGGTTCTAAGCTTTTGGCTTACATGAGCCATCTTCAGAGTGGTTTCAGGGATATTAACATAAAAAATCTATCATCAAAAATGATATTTTTTTGTGCTGACATAAAACATTGCTATGCAATGACAAGTCACCAAATAGCAGACGCAGGTTGTAAATTAGTAATGCAGTTCTATGACATCACACTATCTGAGAGATCGAAATGTTAACAACAGAACCATATATTTAAATGCATTGTAATGTGTTGTGACGAAATTGGAATGTGATTTTATTGAGTGTTGTTTGTTTTGATTTAATGTAGATGGCCTCCAATACCTGAAGGTTCTTTTTATTGTGTGTATGTGTGAGTATTATTGTGTTATCAACTAAAATCTGTCTAATATTACATGCATGGCTATTGTCATCCGCAGCCAGATCTGTTTCACTGTATTACAGCTCATCAGTATGGTTAGACTCTGATTGCTTTTTAACCCAGGATTGAAACTCAACCAAATTGGCGTCAGTCGGCGATTCTACCTCTGGGCTATGGGTGTTCGGTGGAAGCAGGCAGACTTTTTAGCGCATATTATCTTTATACATGCCCAATAGCTAGAGTGCTCTAATTCATTTTACTGAATGAGGAAATGATTATATATATATATATATATAATCATTTCACTCAAAGCAAGGCAGAGCCACTACTAGTGCAAAGGGGGTTATAGTGAGAAAAAAGACTAGGTACAAGGGGTATTGAAGAAAGGATTAAAGATGAACTGGATTCAAGAAGATAGAAGATAGCAATTGACATTGAATTTAAATTTTTTAAAATTGTAGTTATCATGGCTGCAAGTAAAAGGGAAATCTACAGGCAGGAAGTGCAAGAAAAGAAACTATTGGAGTAGAAGTGGCATCTACATGTAACTATTTTAATAGTAAAAGGGTGGGACCTAGATGCCAATCTAGAAGCATGCTTAAATTCACATGGTCGGAGCCCTAGAGAAAAAGGCTTGTCTGAGGCGTTTCCCATAACTGAATCCACAGAAACTCCATCATGTTGTACGTAGATATTATTTTGATGGTCATAAAAGGGAATCATGGTGGTACAAGTCAAAAGTAATTTCCATAATATGTTAAGTTTAATTTTTAATGGAGGGTAAATATTTTTTATAATTATATCAATCATTTCTCTAACTGAAACATTGGAAAATAAACTTTCAGCATCAAGTGAGACTATGGTTTCATCATTAGTTTTTTTATGTTTTTAATATTTGGATGAGTTTGTGAGTCGATTTAATACTGTATTTACTAGGTATGCATAGTGTAATGAGCTGGTTAATAAATTTGAGGTGTGATAGGACGGCAGGGAAGTTAGGTTTATGTATTTTTACAGTTCCATACATGTATCCTGGTTTGTAGTCACAATTATTTTGAGAAGTTTTAAGTTATCCTGTTCTGCATAGATGGCTGTGATCATTATGGAAATTACTTTTGACATGTAACACCAAAATTCTCTTCTATGACCATCAAAATAATGTCTACATACAACATAATGGCGTTTCCATGGGTTCTGGGACCAACATTTATTATCTTCTATCTGACTAACCTTGAAAATAAGATATTTAATACCACTAAAATACCCTCCATATATCTTAGTTAAAAACATAGATGAAATACATGAACTGCCGAAAAGCTTAAAAAAACCCAGTTCTTAAAATCAGGCATGAACTTAACAATAATAAAATTCCTTTTCTTGATGTATTGATAGACAATAATAATACATTTACTACCTCCCCATATTTACTTGTGCTACTAGATTAGCACCAATGTCCTACCCTTTTACCATGAAAATAGTTAAATGTAACTGCCTCTTCTACTGTAATAGTTTCTTTTCTCACACTTCTTGTTTGTGAAACTCCCTTCTGTTTGCTTGTTTCCTTGATAACTACAATCTCCAAAAGTTTAAATTCAATGTCAATTGCTATCATTTATCTACTTGATTCCCATCCATTTCTTATCTTTTCTTCGACATCCCCTTTACCTTTTTTATTCTCTCACTGTAACCCCCTGCACACCAGTGGTGGTCCTGTCTTGCTTGGGATGAAATGATTATAAATATAACTAACTAGAGTAAACACATGTCCTTTTAACTATGAAAGTGAATGTTCTATTTCAAAACATCTATTATACAAAATTTAATAAACCGTCCAAGAATATTTCCACAAAAATATTTTCTACACTGAATTAAAAAACATTAAAGAAACTCTCATTAAGAATGACTTTCCTAATTACTTTGTTGATGAACAAATTAGATAAGCCATAAGAAATATTAACATAAGTCACAAAGAACATAGTACTTCCTCAAATAACCCTGAACATATCAACCTACTATACTGTAACCAAACAATATAGGTTTTCTATTTGTTCTTTATTTTATCACACACATACATAAACTCGTTTCAAAAACCCTCTGAGCACATACACGGAAGGAAAAAATGGTGATAAAAAAAGAACGAGCTAAGTACTTGAACATCAGTCAAAGTACGCAGCCCCCCCCCAAAAAACCTGGGACGAGTAACCTAAAACAAAAAGCACTCAATACGCTTTTTGTTTTAATTGCAGAGCCAACTTTCCCTGAAGATCCAATTTGTTGAAATCTTGGTAGGTTCATTGGCTCTCTAGGTTAGTTATTTACTATATATATATATATATATATATATATATATATATATATAAAATAAAACAACTTTCGATGTTCAAATTTGTTATATGGCCATTTCTACGAGAAATTTCTAAGAGAAATTTCATTTTCTGTTTATTCTTTCCCCTAACACTTGTTTGAGTCAGACAAGGTTAATTTTCAACTTTTAACTCTCGATTCAGTTAAGAAGTAGGGGTTTTCAAAAAATCTAAAAATAAAAATAGACATAAGTTTCTGTCTGCTTTCTTATTAATCCCACCCCTTTAATTTTAAGTGATGGATATTTTTTTTTTAACTCTCACTGGTAAAATATCTTTGTTTCATTTTGTCTTTGGCTTGTATAATAAAATTTGTTGCTGATGATACGTGAAATTTCTCTTAGAAATTTCTCGTAGAAATGGCCATACAACAAATTTGAACATTGGAATTTGCTCGGAACGAGAAACCGGGGAGCCAAGTTCAAATTCCAGTTGAATCCATTGTATTCACTTACGCGCAAACGCTCTTGGGAAAGGTATTAATCCGTCTCTTCCTTCCAGTTATGGGTTAAATAGCAGGACAGATTGGATTCTGTAGCCTTGGTCGGCAACCAGTCTACCGCAGAAAGCAATGGCAACCTACTGCGAGATAATCTTCTGCCCAGTCAGTCATGTCTCTTTCAAGACATGATCGCCCAAGCATGTATCACGTATGGCACTTAACTGACTGAATTTTAATATAAATTGCATTGAGTCCTCCACCTTAATCAGTTTTAATATTAATGGAATTAATATTAATTAGGATCGGGTTTTTGGGATTTAACTACCTGCTTTTCTTTTGGATTAAAGTTATATATATATATATATATATATAGCAGGGGTGAAACAAGGATGTTCTTAAAGTGTACTAATTTTGTAATGCTAAATTTACACCCAGGATCATACAACATATTTCATTTCCTCACAAAATTACTAGGATGTGTGGCTCGAATAGTGGCTCGAAATTTGAAACCAGAGAATCGACTTCTATTTACAGTAGAGTTTGTTACATTCACTTATGTGCAAATACCCTTTGAAAAAGGTGTTAATCCATTTCTCATTCTCTCAGCTATGGGTTAAATAGTAGGACTTGTATCTGGAAAAAACATTGTTATTTTCAAGAATTGATTAATGCAATATTCACTTGCAATAAAAAGAATTATTCTTAGAATCAAAAATATTTTTCTGTTTTAAATGACCCACAAAGTTTTGATATGCCATAAAAAAACAATTCATCACAAAATAACTATAAATACAAAGCAGGGAAATTAAAAAAAAAACAATGACAATAAAAATAAAAGTGATAAAAATTTTAATAATTTAAGTTTAAAATTTAGATAAATTGGTTGTCAAAATATTAATTTAAATGTTCAGCATCTCTGGATCTTTAACGTTTCAATGTAAACTGTAAATGGCATTTATTTCTACTCTCCAAATTTTTTAATATAAGATAAGTTCCATCAATAAAACGGCTGTTATTCTGAGAATTAAACATATCACTATAGAGTTTTCTATCTTGTCATTTATATATGTGTGTGTGTGTGTGTGTGTGTGTGTGTGTGTGTGCACATGTGTGAATTAATAAATATACATAAGGGAGCACACACATGTATAAAAATATTATTCAGGTGTTAATAAAACAGTGCTCAATGTAGTATAAACAGAGCTAATAATTACATATATTTTAATAAATATATATATTATCCTACATTGATGATATAACTCAGAGTTGCATTACGCAATCATCAAGTGCACATACACACACACACACATATATATATATATATACAACCTTTGAGATTTGAAAAAGAAATCACTCAACCAGTGGTTGAGAGCGTGGGAAAATTTACTTACCCCAAAATCATTTTATTCGACCGACTCCATTTTATAAATAGTCATGAATCGCTGACGGAAAAAAAAAAAATGAAATTTTAATTAAAATTTCGAATGTGTTTAAAAATTTTTTAAAAGTAACAAAAAAATTTGATCTTTCCTCTTAATAATAACATAAACATTTTGATGATAAAACTTCGTTTTTATTAAGTTTGAGCCCTTTTAACATCATGCTATGCTGTTATCTTTTTCGTTTTTTTTTTTTTTTGAGCACTTGAGTACCTAAATTTGTAGTTTCTTTTTTCTGTTTAAGTTCAACCTCTATCTTATAAATGATAAAAAATAACAAATCTGATTTTCTCAACGTTTTTCTATAAAAAAAATTACTTGTATAATTTGTTTTTCGGTGTGTAGTTGAAAGAAGTATGCATACTTTTTTTTTCTTTCTTCTAAATGACCGTTTTTACTTTTCGTAAGTGGAAAGGAAAGATAGGACAATAATAATATTTTAAAAATCTGTGAGCTCCTTTAATCTTGGCAACAGAGACATTTTGGCTCTACTCTGGAAGCGTTAGTTAAATGAATGTTTACACTGACCAGGACGATAAAAACCAAGAGTTCAATAATGTCATTGTAGATCATTCTAAGTAACTTGTGAATCTTCAATGGCAAACTTTTGGGTTGTAAAAGGAATCAGATTTCCTATTATTATATTTGAAGGGACACATTTCATTGCGAGATTATTAATTGACCGCAGACGAGTAAAGCAATAAGCTTTAATAGCCCAATTAAGTTTTTAATCGACTGAGTCGATCGGGTGAGTGAAATCTCAAAGACTATATATATATATATATATATATAGGATTGATACAAACAAAATTTGTCACTTTGATGTTATATTCAGCACCTCAATACAGAGTTTCATAGATGAACCTTTTTTGTATTTGTTGTACCTCGACAGAAGGTATCATAATTATCTACCAATTATCTCATTTTTGTGACTTTTATAAAAAATAATTTATGTTTTTTTTTGTTGAATTTTTATTTTTTATTCAGTATTTCTTTATTGATTACTTAATTATTTGTTGTTCATTATTATTACTATTATTATTATTATTATTACATCTACATGCATTTATGTGTTAATTTGTTTATTGTTTACTTATTTGCTTACTTATTTAGACTTTTTATTTATTTTTTTCAGGATTTTGTTATCTTATTTAATTTAAAGTATTAGCTTTGTCTAAGGTAGGTTACATTATCTGTGTTGCATATAGTGCATATATTTACATTTTTCATGGTGGTATTTTACAAGATATTCATTTCTAGTTTTCAATTTTTATGTAATGGAGTAAAAATTTGTTTTCATATCTGCATTTTAAGATGATTTCTGATCATTTATTTAATAATTTGTGTTGGTCTGGGAAGGTAATTGGTCATTTTTTCCTCCCAACAGAGTTTACAGTTTGTTTATTTGTTGGTGTAGGCTGATGATCTGTTCCATATTTTCCACAATTGTGGTGCAGTGGATATCGGCTCAGAATGAGAAATTGGGGAGCCAACTTTGAATTCCAGTTGAATTTCTTGTATCAGTTATGTGCAAATACCCTTGGGAAAGGTATTAATCTCTTCCCTCCAGTCATGGGTTAAATAACAGGACAGATTGGGTTCTATAGCTTTGGCTGGCAACCAGTCTACTGCAGAAAGTAATGGAACCTACTGCGGGATAATCTTCTGCCCAGTCAGTCATATCTCTTTTGAGACATGATTGTCCATCGTGTATCATGTATGGCACTTAACTGACTGACTATTCGTAAAGGATATTCTGTGTGTATAATTTCTCTATTTCTAGGGTCCTTTAGTTATGTCTGATTTTCCTTTGTTATCTGCTGATTTTACAGTGGTTTGGTATATTATGTTGCTTTGTAAGCAATTGTCATTTAAAGGACATTCATTCTTTGCTCTGCAGTTAAAGTTAAATTGGTAAATAATCTGCAGTTAATTGTGTTATCTGTTGGGAGGGGGGTGAGATATCATTACAGAGTTTTCCAACAATGGCTAAATGTAGTCATATAACTAAATACTTACTTTGCCATCTAAGCTCTAATTATAAAATAAAGATAAAATAAAATAAACAAATAAATATAATAAATATATACATGTAACTATGTACATACTTTTAGTGTATCGAGGCAGCAAATAATTTTCTAAACATATGCTGTTAAATATAAGAGACAATGAATGTCTATTATGTTTAATCATGAGCCATTCTAAACGCTGTATTTTGGCTTTAATTTCAGTTGAAAATAAAGACAAAAATTCTCCAACATTTGGATAACTTTTTATTAACAGTGATGGTGGATGTTATTGTATTACAGTCTAAATAACAATTCTCTGAAGATGGCTCATGTGAGCCGAAAGCTTAGAAGCAAGTTAATAAAAAGCTATCCAAATGTTGGAGAATTTTAGTCTTTATTTTCAACTGATTTTAAAGCCAAAATACGACATTTAGAACAGCTCATGAAGTACATACATATAAACACTTACATACAAACAACAAACCTAACCTTCTATAATATATTAATATTTAGGACAACACCAAGGCAAAAAACAAAAAATAATACTAGTTACTAAACAAAAATAAAATAACAGATAAATGATAACATAAAAACAAGTATTTACCTTACTACCTAAACATTAAATATATACATGTGCATGTTTATATATGCAGGTTTCATTAAAAATGACAGACAATGTGTGATGATTAAGTTTTTTATGTAATTTTTCATGTGATCTTATGATTTTCTTTTGTGGACATAAATTATATAAAAATTGTCCAAATGTTTTGTTTATTTGAGTGCTTTTGGCTATACTTTTAGCCATTTTCGAGGATGAATGTCATTTTATTTGTAACAGAATGTAAATGGTGTTATGTATAATGTTGAGTAGTGATATGTGTTACGTACTGAACACGGTAAGAATGTTCTTAGTGGGTTCGTAGTTGATGCTATTGAGTGTTGGGTTTTTTGTTTTTATTAATAAGGCCTCCACTATCTTTAGTCTTTTTTTGCATGTGGATGATTCTAGGAGATTTGTGTTGTCCATAAGTATGTTCCGGATAGGGTTTTAGTTTCCGGATAGTAGGTCTCTGTGTGTGTTTAAATAAGATCGAATTGAGCTCTGTTGAAAGATATGTTGTGACATTATTTACAAATTCACATATCCTTTGAAGAACTGCGTTCTTGATCATAATTTCACAAATAATTACATCGGCCATACCACTATGAAACTTGAAGACTGATGCTACATCTCTCTGTAAATATAAAATGTAAAAATGGACACTAAGGTTAATACCAAGTTACAACAGTCTGTTTCATGCGTGAATGCAATCTTCAAACCTGAAGATTGTATTCAAGCATGAAATAGTCACTCCTTGGTGTTGATCTCAGTATCCACTTTTATGTGAGAGAGAATGTGATCATTTTCAGAAAGGTTATCTCCAGTTATCTTTCTTGTACATCTCTAAGCAAACTGATCAATCTTCAATTACCTCAACAATACATTCATATGTTTTTAAGCTTTTTACTCTCTCACACTCCACTCATGTCTATTGAACAGGTGAAGAGGCTCATCCCTTGTTTCCTGTTTAGGATGCGGTTTCCGGTTTTCTCTTTTCCAATCTTTTCACTCTTTTCTTTATTTTTTTTTCAATTGGAGTAGATAGACTAAACTATCGCCTGGTTCACACTCCACCCACGTCTATTGAACAGGTGAAGAGGCTCATCCCTTGTTTCCTGTTTACGATGCGGCTTCCAGCTTTCTCTTTTCCAATCTTTTTACTATTACGTAGCCCCCTGCACATCAGTGGCGTTATCGCCTTGCTTGGGATGATATGATTTAAAAAAAAAATATATATTCTTACATTAATTATACTTTTTTTTAAATCTATAGAATTCTGTTTTTTCACCCTTTCTAATGAACAGCATATTTTTTTTAATGTTTTAACAACACCTGTGTAATGTTTATGTAGCTGTAAACAAAATATATTCCCTTTAATGAATATTAAACCATTAAGAGAAGTTATCAACAACTGTCAACCTTGTTGATATTTACAAGACAAGTAGTATAGGGCAATCAGTAAGGATTAAACTCATTACATTTGCAATTGTGAGTTGTTGAAACTATAATTTCTTAAATATTAAATATGTTCTTAAACACTTCATTTTAGTCTTTGATTTTTAAATCATCAACATTAACATTGGGTGAAATGACTTTAAAAATATCTTGTAAATATATGTCTTAAAAAGCCTTTGGATCAGATTTGTCACCATTTATTTTTTTTAATTTTCCCCTTCATATTTGGGTCAGGTAAAGTTTGATGCCCAAATAGAATAAATGATAAAAAGCTACAATTAGTTTTAGATAGCTAGAAAACCTAATTTATAACTTTTTAGTTAAAAAATAAAATGTCAATAATTGGAAACCTTTAATCTTAGATATGACAAAATACATAGCTAGTTCTCTTTTTCATGGGGATATTTTATGATTTAAATTATACTTTTTGTCTAAATTTCTGAAATGAGGAGTTATCATTATTTACATGCAAACTATTGTCCTCATCTTTGTTGTTCTTGTCTGTTATTACAACATTTCAGACCTTGTTCTCTCTGTCCTTCATCAGGTGTATAGCAATCCAGTTAAGTAACC
The DNA here is from genome assembly GCA_037127315.1 of Ascarosepion bandense. NCBI lineage: Eukaryota > Metazoa > Mollusca > Cephalopoda > Sepiida > Sepiidae > Ascarosepion > Ascarosepion bandense. The sequence goes on from JBBBDQ010000264.1 coordinate 1,146,277, forward strand.
TACATGGAATTTCAGACTGAATCCTTTATTTAATTTTATGGGGATAGACAGTTCTCATTCCACTGCTCATGTCTAGGGATATCTTGTTTTTACCTCTCAGTTATCACTCCTCCTATTTCTACTGAGTCCAAGTACACACTGGCCTGGCTCAGGGATTGAACTCACAATTACTGTCACCAAATTCACAAACCAATACTTTAATGCCCTAGGCTATAAATTATACTTTAAAGTTGTTTTAGATGTCACAAATTTTATCATAATTATTTAAATTTGGCTATCTATTAGTTTATGCAAGTACAAACAATTATTGCCGTATATATCAAACTGTTACAAAACTATATTCAAATTTAAATAGTTTTTCATATACTTTCTTTAATGAAAAAAAAAGTAAATATTCAACATTTTAATTAAAAAAAATATTGAAAACTGATTTTTCATTATATTCTAAACATTTTTAATTCAAACATATTTCACTTTTTAAATAATAATTCTTTTTTCTAATTTAATTATGTAAATAAATCTTAACTTACCCTTGTGGATCATTGTCTTTAATGGCATGGTAAAGTGAAATAACTCAAGCAATGGGGGGATGACCAGAGTTCTGGAATAAGCATCAATACCAAGGAATGTTTTTATCTGCAAACATTACATATTTGAAACAATTACAGTTAAAGGCAGCTCAGATATTTTTATTATAATCAAATATTACTTCATTTCCTGGCATCAAAGATTTTTTTAAAAATAAATCTTTAAAAAAAAAATGACCATGTTGAACAGTTTACTTTTTTTATTTCATTTAATTTTATATTATTTTTTTTTCGAAATTTTGCTAGCCAAAATTGGAATTAATCCCTGAGGCCACAGCATCCTCAACACCACGAAATGCAGTATGAATTAGCAACAGTTAATTCAATAAAATCTTTATTTAGCAGCAAATAACAATCCTGAAAACTGACAAAGTGCTTTTTATTACAGATATTGTGATGAGGATGAGTTTAGTTTTATGTTGCTTTTCTCAACCAAAAGTAAAATAAACAAATAAATTTGATCCAGATTAATTCATATTACAAGTAATGAGCAAATGACAGCTATGTGGATCATGGAATAGATACCATCAATGAGAGTGAAATCAGCAAGCGAAGTTTAAATTTTAGATGAGCCTGTCACATTCACTTTTGCTCAAATGCTCTTGCACTCACACTGGCAATAATGACCAAAGTTTTGCATGTTTAGCTGAAAAGAAAATCATATCAATATTGAAAGACAAGACAAAATGAAATAATTACTAACTGCTGTGTGAAATAATAATTTGTAAAAAAATATTCTAAAAGTAGTTGGAGTTTGGCTAGTAGTCTCCGTATTTGTAAGTAATTATGATATAAATTCTATAAATAGAAAGCAACTTGAAATCAAACTTAAGGGCCAACTTTGCCAGCCTTTTAGCAAGTATTATCAAGGATAATTATAACAATCACAACACACAAAACACAGCCTGATGATTCAATTGTATTTTAATTTCACATTTAAGACACTTATTCTTAGTTGTGTTACTTATAAAACCTCACAGAATTATAATACTTAAGAAGTAATGGGATAATATGTGCTTGATATTAAAATTGAATCCTTAACAAAATGTGTAAGGAAAAAAACAGAACAATGAGGATTTTTCAGAGATTAAATAGCATCAATGGAAAGCAGGTTTTAGTCACAGCAGACTAAAGAGGATAAAATAAAAACAAAGTGAATTTCAAAGCGGGATATAATGTAATAAACATCATTTTGTGCTTAACAGATCAGCTAGCAAAAGCATTAACTTTCTTTGGCAGTAAATGTATTGCCAAATAGGAAGATTATATAGTATCAATTTTCCAAATGGTAAGAGCCTTTCTTGAAAGTCAGCATTCAAAATCCTAATGATAAAATTTTAATAGCATCTTTTAAAACATCTCAGTAAAAACACTTAAATCTTATACAATTGGTTGTCTTAAGGCACTTATCTAGAGTTATTTTATACAAATATGCATTATCTAAAACAGTCATGTTTATAGTAATTTTAATTCATAAAAGGAGAGTGCCAGTTCAAATAAATATTCTGCCAAGAATTTTTATATAAGTTTAATAAACATGAAACAAAATAATTGTGCCACAAAGAAAATTATTTAAAAATGATTAAGTATACTATACTGAATAAGTAGGTGGTTGAAATTTAAGGAAATGCAGACATTTGTATCTTGGACACAAGAGGATATTGCTTATGAAATATAATCCCTTTTTTAAAGAATTAACAGTTTTTAATATTCATCAAAGTTAGTTAAGTACATATATATCCAAGCACCCACATTGCAACAGAATGTGACACAAGGTCGGAGTTCAATGCAAGATTTCTAGAAAGCTATACAAAAATTGCTCATGCCCTCTCCATACTTCCCTTCTGGTGGTGCCTCAGGTGGAAGATAATGACCCCCAGGAATATTATATGGTGTCAATCTATTAAATAAAGAGGACCTTACTTGAAAATCAGCACAAATCTCAACCACAAAGCAGGTCACTAAATATGCTTAAAGTAGTAAGCATAAAATTAAACTGGGAATACAGAAAAACACTGAAATAGAAATTAATATGAAAGCTAATATATTTCAAGATTTCTTTTAGAAAAATATTTTTATGACCCAATGAAAAATGTTTAGATCTACAAAAGCTCAAAAAATTAATTACTGACTTAATCACAATTGAAACAAAGATTTTAGATTAAACAGACAGAAAATCTTTTTAGCAATTACAAGTTCAAAACATGTCTGGTCACTGATGTTAAGCAGTGTTGAACTTGATCAGAACTTAGATAAGTGACAACTTAAGATCATCAGCTCCTGTAAACACCTTACGTCTTTGTAATGAATGCTTAATAAATAAGACTGATTAACATGACTAAAAAGAATAAGTTTTTTCTTTCATTGTATTAACATAGATATTATTTTGTACAAGGCTTGAAACACATCAAGACTGAGAATCAATTTAGAATTAGAAATCAATTGACAGTGATGCTAACCTCAGTCATTGCTAGTACGTTTAATACTTACTGGTTATTCTTTGAATGTTGCCTTGTGTTAAGGTTTGTCTAATCCAACAAATCTCAAATGTACAAGCCAAACAGTCACCTTAATACACATCCCCTCATTATATTAACTACAAATCTGGTGTCATTTTGTTGCAATTACAAATCAGGACATCATTTGATGAATGTTTACATTTAGAAATCACCAGGATATTTCTCCTATTTTTTGAGAATCTTGGTTGATTTTGTTTAATAGCACATCAACATCTATGGGTTATTTAATACCAAAATCAAAATATTTTGAACAATTTTATGGCTTCAACAATAAACTTATTGTTGCTAATTTTTTTTATATAAAAATGAATTGCTGGTATTTTTTCGATAAATATGTATTTTTATATCATTTTGTTTGTTGAGGTTCATTATTTGCTCATAGCTGAGATCTTAACAGGTTTTATCACCCCTATTTTCTTTTAGAAAGATCTTGTTTCAATGAAGGGAGTAAAATGCCTATGTTGTGTTTGAGTTGAACTGAAGCTACATTTTTTATATTATTTACAACTGGACTAATGTATTCATTTTTGTTGATGTCCTCACAACATTTCAGCCATAGTGCCTTTGTTGATCCTAGTAACTTTCAGTGAATTTTAAACTGAATCCATTACTTAATCTACTGGGGTAGATTGTTCTTACTTAGTAGTACTGCTCAATTATTGCTTACCCTGTTTTCCAAGCAGTAAGCATTTGTTTGTGAATTTGGTTTGATGACAGTAACTGAGAGTTCAATATTTGAGCCAGATAATGCAGACTTAGACACAGTGAAAACAGGGTGAGCAATAACTGAGCAGTGCTAAATGAGATACTCCTAGACATGGACAGCAAAATGAGAACAATCTACCCTTGCAGATTAAATAAAGGGTTCAGTTAGAAATTCCCTGAAGGTTACCAGGATCTACAAGCAACTGAAAGCTGAAGGGTACAACGGGTAAAGCAAGATAATAACAAAGGTGGGAACAATAATTTGAATGTAAATAACAACACTTTATCCCAGAAATGGAAGATACATCCAGAGTAGTATTTTCTTGTCCTAAAAATTGAATGCTTATAGTAATTGCTGATACAGTATTGCCTTCACAGTGTTATAGTGAGAAAGGGTCTTCAACCTCCTTACTGTCTGCTGGAACTGAAAACTTTTTTATTTATAATCATTCCACTCCCAAGCAAGGCAGTACTGTCACTGGTGTGCAGGGGGTTACATAAGAGGAAAGTGATGAGAAAGAGAAACAAGTTATAGGAGGTATCAGAAAATGGATAAGAGAAGGATGAGACCATTGGTGTGAAGAGAACTGCATGAGAGTAGAGTGGACGGGGAAAGAACATGATACAAGGGTTGTCAGGAAAAGGATGAGAGTCAAAGAAATAGAAGATGGCAACTGACCTTACTTTTAAATTCTTGGAGATTGTAGTTGCCAGGGAAGCAAGTATACAAAAGGGAATTTCACAGGCAGGAAGTGTGAGAAGCTGATAGAGTAGAAGTTGCAGTTGCATTTTATCGGTTTCACTGTAAAAGGGTGGAACCTAGTTGCTAGTCTAGTAACATGAGTAAATTCATGCAGAGGGGGCACCAGGGGGCTAAGCAGAAGCTGTGAAAGTATTTGTAGGAAAGACAGAGGGAAGCCACACTACATCGGTGAGAAAGTGACTGGAGCTGAACTACCAGGTCGGGGATTGATCACATTACAGATTCTCCGTTGTCAAGAACCCCCAGATGAATAGCAGGGGCACTCAACCAGATGTGACAGCAGTATTTAATGCACAGGCAGATGGTAGATTTATATATGTGCAGGATAAATTCAGACAGGAAAAATTTCCTAGCCCTACCTTCCTAGCAGTAGATTCAGAGGTCAGCTGAGAGTTAGGCTGAGGAGGTGCAGTGCTTTGCTTTCAGGGACAGAAGATTAAATTTGTCTTTTTAGCCTTGGTCTATGACAATTACATTAAGTTGAGCCAAAACATTTTTCTAAAATCATTACTGCCATTAATTTTTAAAGTAAATCAGAAAACTTAATTTTTCATTTCTCAACTGCCAAAACATTAACTTCTAAAACTTCTATGTAAATCTATTTATGCAGAAAATATCTAGAGGTTTCATCCAAAAAATAAAAAATGAAACTGTAAAAACAGGAAAAAATGTTATTTAAGAACAAAATGAAAATAATGTTTAGAGCATGATAAAATATATATATATCTTCATGTAAACGATATGGGGCTTAGCATATTTATGTGTGATATTTTGTACATGCATACACATTTAAATTTGTGTATAGTGTATCTACCAAGTTTGATGCCAGAGGTTTTTGTGTATTTCCATCTATGTGGTTATATATTTTTATGATCTGTGGAGTTTTTAGTTGTGTACATTTGTTTTTAGCTTGTGTATTTGCGCAAGTATATATCTAATTATGTTTATATGTTCATGCATTGAAATATGATTGTGTTTGCCCTGACCTCATTCATTCAAGGTTAGTCACATTACAAATTCGCCCTGACTGTATCCAATATGTGGCAATTCAGTCTGTGTCCAAATGGAGCTTTAAAATTTAACAGACAAATTGACAATTCGATAAAAACAAAATTTTGTAATTTGTGCATGTATATATGCGTGGGTATATTAATCTGTATATGTGTCTGTTTGCCAGTGTATGTGAATATACTCATCTATTTTTCCATGTGTGGATGTTTGTAGGTTTATTTATGTGCACGTTTTCTCTTCCTCATTTAATATATGAATAACTTTCTAAAACTAATAAATTGTTAAACTTAGAAATAAACCACATCACTTGACAAAACACAAGAAGTGTTGAAACAAAATAGCTACTTTTGTAGTGATATTATAACATATCCATGTTATAATTTCTGAATAAATATTATGTACATATATATATATATATAGTCATCCGTAGGCAGTCCTGTTTTGCTGTATCACAGCGAAATCAGTATGGTTAGACATTCAATTGCTTCTAGCCAGGATTGAAACCCAACCAAATTGACATCAGTTGGCGATTCTACCTCTGAGCTATGGATACTTGGTAGAGGAAGGTGGACAAAATGTAAACACACACCAGTAGCCAAGAGTGTTAAAATTCATAACTGAATGAATGATGCATAAATGCATGAGTAGCTACTGTTTTTAAAGTCTACACACATGTAAGTGAATTAATAAATATACATATGGGAATACACACATGTATAAAAAATATTATTCAGGTGCTAACAGAACAATGCTCAATGTAGTATAAACAGAGTTAACAATTATATTAATAAATATACATATTATCCTATGTTGGTAGCACAAAACTTGGAGTTTCATGTACTATGCCATCAGCAGGTGCATCCACCTGATGATTGTATAGTGTATGAAACTTCGAGTTGTGTCACCGATGTAGTAGGATATATGTTTATATATATTGCTCACACATACACACTATGAGAGAGAGAGAGAATTAGATAAAAAATATTGAATCAAGAATTTTTAAAACTCAACATTTGACTTAGCCCCTTTCCTTCTGACACCTGCTGATTTAGCAACCAGGCTTTTTTGTTCTGCCTGTGAAGCAGTAGGAATGATGGAATGTAAAACCCCTTCCCCCATTTACATTTAATTCTTGAATTAAAGAATTTATGAAGTTTGGCTAAGTAAACGTCCTGGAAGTTTCTAAGTGTTTGAACAAACAGTATGCGTGACTTCACATGTAAGACCCTCAAGCAAGATTTTTTGAGTTGGGCTTTTGGTTTAAAAAAAAAAAAAAAAAAAAAAAAAGCAAAAACTGCGGCGTGGCAGATATTTTTCATCAAACGTTTTTGTTTTTTTGCTTGCTTTTCTGATGATCGCCCTCTTTAGTGTTATTCAAAAATGTCTATCAATCAATCAAAACTAAGTAAACATGACATCGTTTATCGTTAAGCATTGCTATCAATTTGTAAACATGTCTTCCAGAAAAATAGAACTTAGGTTTATTTACTAATAAAATTCTCTAAGAAAACTTTATTTACATTCGGTAGATTCTTTAATATTTAAACAAACGTGTCCTTGCCCGCTTCTTATTGCCATGTTTTAAATTTTACAAATTTGTCCCAAGTTAAAAAAAAAAAATGTTATCACCATTTTTATACGATAATCACGTTGATTACGTGTTTTTATTCTTTCATTGTTAATGCAAAGTTAGAGGAATTATGTCCGATAAGAAGATGGATTACAAACATAACATGTGAATAATAGCAAAGACAATTTTGCAAATAGAGAAGACTTGATCTGTCGACTGTAAGAAAATCAGTTAATGTTGTCCATTACAATCTGGAAAACTTAAATGTTTCAGTTTTCAATTTCGATTCAGATATTTTAGTTCATGACCTAAATTCATTCTAGTAGGGGGAATCCCAATACAAATGATATTTTCTCTAAATTCTTTTTCTTGCTACAACAACTACACCGTTTCAGGTCATCCGTTTATCGGCCATCCTCAGGTGTACAATAATCCACCCTAATCCCAAGAAAGTGCTACAAACAGTTATTTTAGTGTGTTTGTGTGTGTGTGTTGAGGGGATGATAGTAAAAATAAAAAGTAACTGAACAAACTCGTTATCGCAGTACTTTTTTGTGGTAATAAAATAAAAATTAAGATCTATATTTGAGATTGAGATTTATAGAGAAAAATCAAGAATTAATGTTTTACCAGAATTAAAAGAAAATACTAAACTCATACTTATTTCCAAGTTTTATTTTGTTGGCGGTAAATTTCAGATAAAGAAAAAAATACAAATCCAGACATCTGTTCCAAATTGCAATAATAATGAAGTTGTAAAACCTAATGTCGAATAATATATAAAAATAAGAAATACACTATGAATGGTTGTGTGGAGGCTGATGACAATTAGTCGTAAGGAGGTGTTGTCATGGAAACAAAAAGTTTTAGCAAAAATTGTTGAATTGCTGAAATTAATACTCAAGGCTTGGATTTCATACTGAAAAACTCTTCTTTTTTTTTTTTGTATGCATAAAAAACAAAACTAATTTTAAACATTATAGCAAAACAGTAAAGAAAGCAATTTTCTGAATTACTATGAAAGTAAAATTTTTTAAAAATTAATTTTAAATATTAAATCATATTGTTAACTTTTTATTAAAAAACTTACTTCAAAAACTAATTTTTAGTTAAATAAATTTTTTTAATAATGTTGTTCAAACTGAAAGAAAATCAAGTTTGCTATTTCTTAGTACTTCCCCTCACCTAAACTAATAGTTTCAGAAGCCTCTAGCTAAAAAACATTGAAAAATGTTTAAAGGTTAGTAGTTAATTCAGAATATGAACTTTCGTCTAACAGAACACTAAACTAAAATGAAAACTACAAAATCTACACAAGAAACATGAAATGAATTAATTCTACAATGGCAAAGTTGTTTAATGAACCAAATAAATGAAGCGGCAGGTTACATATACAGCAGGGAAACAGAACAAGGCCGACCAAAAAGGAACAAAAATTACTTTTTGACAGCAATTAAAGAAAAGAACATTAAAGTTAAAAGACAGTTTCAGTTTGAATTTGAATTGTTACTGCTGTTCTTTTAAAGAATTTGAGATTATCAATCGATAATGAATTTAGTAAGCCAATTTTTAAGGTCAGTAAAAGTTGACCAGCAAGTAGTAAAATAAAAAATAATATGAAAAATGTCAAATCATAAGGACTTCGACAAAGTTTCCCTCCTGTGAATAAGTCTAATTTTTTTTCCTTTTCTCAACCATTGTAAAAGACTCTTTTTAAAAAGAGAAACACTCGCAAGATAGTATCAAAGACTTTTTTCTTTTTTTTTTCCCCCAAATAATGTTGATTTTTTTTTTTTATGAAGTTATTTGGTAATGGCAGGTGCCAACACGACAAAATGACAAGCCTCATTGCCATTGCATTTCCATTTTTCTTTCTCTTTTTTTTTTTTTTGGTATTTTTTTAGCAGACGAATTTAACGTTCAAAGAAAATTCCTAATCTGTCCTTTTTCCCGCTAAAGTTCAGTCTTAGGATCTTCTTTACTTTCCTTGAGGATTTGGTGCACCAAACTTGGCTGCCAATTTATTAATAACTTTTTGTACTTTGGGGTTATTTTGATATTTGCCTATATTGGCAGGGTTGGAACTGACATCTTGGAAGGCTGCGGCGACTTCAGGGTCTTGGAGAGCACTAACAATATCGGGATCACTAAGCAACTGGGAAAAATCGATGCCGCCAGGGCCACCCGCTGCGCTGGCCCCTGGGAAATTAGGGAAGCCACCAGGCATTTTGAAACCTGGGTTTCCTCCAGTCGTACCTGTCGATCCGGATTGGCTCTTTGCTTTCTCGTATTCTTCCCTCGCCTTGCGAATTCTTTCCTGCCTCTGTTTCATCTCTTTTAATTCGTGTTTTCGTTGGTATTTTCGGCGGTGTTCTTGGATTTTCTTGGCATTAGGGGTGACTTCTTGGAGCATTTGGTAGGCATCATCATCGTAATCCAGCTTACAGGCAGTCGATAAATCCTGATAGGCCTGCTCCCAGTTTCCTAACATAAAATTGGCTTTTCCCCTCCATTTATAAGGTTGCGCGGAATCAGGGTTCAGTTGAATGGCTCTTTCGCAATCTTTGATGGCTGCATTAGGCTTTTTCATCTTAATGAAGACACACGCTCTTTTCGCATATTGAAGGGCCGACTTGGGATTGTTCTGAATGGCCTCTGTAAAGAGTTTAATCGCTTTATCATAATCTCCGCTCGACATAGCATCGATTCCCTCATTTCGTTTCTCCGTAGCTATCTCAACCATTTCGTCTGTTATTTCGATAGACTCATCGCCGAATTCTTGATCTATATCTTCGTCTGGTTCCACAACTCCGGTGTTGTCGAGTTCGACCTCACTCTCTTCACTTTCATCGGATTGCTCCAAGGTAGGTGAAGAATCTTCACTCTTGCTTGCATTTTCGGAGCTAGGAAACGAACCTTTCGGAGTAGAGTCTGCTTTTTTGGGAGGGATTTTGCCTCCTAAATCTTCGATCCACTTCCGGAAGAAATCCAAGCTGGGTGCGTGCAGAAGATCAGGGTTCGACCTACAGACATCGATAAAGGATCGCAACTGTTTCACTTGCTCTGATGGAAGTTCCATTTTATCCAACTACTGTGAAACAAGATGCACACTTACGAGAACTGCCAAGACAAGTAAATAAACACTAATAACAACAAGCAAAGACGAGAGCCCGCACTTGTGCTGAAAACAGACAAGGGAGAACACCCAACTATGCACCGTTTGCATGCTTGTTCCAGAGGGCGCACCACATCATGCAATAATTTACGTTAACTTGATTATATTTTCTTCAATAAATTATTAACTAGCCAATGAAAAAGCCTGCCATGTCTTCACTGTTAGTTTAAAAACAACACACAAAATTATTAATTATTTTTTATTGTAGTGTTTGATGTCCTATATTAGCGAATGTGTTTTTCGTTCGAGGCTATGTAGAAAAATAAATTAGTACCGCATGAAATAGAAGTCCGGATATAGATAATTCTAGAAAACGCTGTCGAATTTGTGGTAAAAATTCTCAAATTCCAAAATTGGGGCAATTTTGCGAGAAAATGAGTGTAATTTCTTTTGTTTTTTTATTTTCGCGAGAAAAATGCGAATCGGTTATTGAGTTAAGAAAATAACTCGTTTATTACTTGTAGAATTTTTTAATCTGTCTCTTTTTTGTTTTCTGATATAAATAAAAGGAACTAGATAATTCTATAAAAGAATCAAATTTTAAATAAAATGTTTTTTGTTTTTCTTAAAAAGCAAAAATAATTTTTTATAAAAAGAATAAATTATCATTGTTGCAATCTTTTATCAATATTACAAGGCAATTAAAATTGAAAACCTACAATCAATATTATAAACTTTTTAAAATGAACTCTGAACTTTGTAAAATTATTTTTGTTTACACTTATTGTACTTTTTTATAAAAAGTGCTAAAAAAATAATTACTTAATGAGATATAACAAAGGGACTGTATATATTCTTTTAAATAACACACTTAAAAACATTTTCTTCATGATTCAATATGTAATTATTTATACATGAATATGTTTTGCTTAAATCTGTTTAAATACTTGATGATGTGTTAAAATTTATTTTATTTTTCAACATTCCACATTCATTAATTTATTTTAAACCCCAAATTTACAAGATTCTTTATTTCTTATAATATCTAAATTTGTCTTAAAATAGAAACCTTTCTGAAACTAAGGACTGTCTAATTAAAGCTATAATATTACACATCCTTTAATGTATCATACATTTTTTCCATTCATAAAAATTTAGAATGTAACTTTTATAATAATTTTTTAGCATTTCTGTAAATATTGAATAATTATAAATATAATGGATTCCCTATGATGTCATCTCCCAAAGCTATAAATAAAATTATTTTAATATTATAATTAAATTATGGTTGCAAGATTTCATTTGTTGACAATTGAAAACACTTAATGAGAAACTGGATTTGTATATACGAATAAAAGAATGTGGAATATCATAAATGAAGATTCTAGACAAGAAAAGATTTGTGGGGTGAATATTTTAAAATTTCTCCAAAATTGTTACTCAATACAAATATAAATACAGAAAAGTGATTACTTTTGAAATTGCATAAATAACCTTAGAAATTTGAAACTGAACAAGAATGTAAACCTTTTAAGTTTGTTATGCAATTTCTAATTATGATTTCTGAAAACTTAATTGATTTTATCAAGATCAAATCTTCTTTATCTATACTAGAATATGATCTACATAACAAAAATATAACAAAAAACAATTACATAACAGAAGAGTTATAAACAATACAGAATACTTTCAATTGTTCAGACAATAAAAAATGAAAAAATCAATTCCAAGCAGAAGTTTAACTGTTCACACACATAATATTGCCTTAAGAAATGCAGATTCTTAAAACTCAGAAAAGTTTAATAGATTGAAGTTTTCCTCTTTGAAGTTGCCAATATCAAGTGATCAAATGTATTAATGTACATTCTTATTAAAAGATAAATACTGTCAACGGAGTCAATAGAAAACAAAAACAACACAAGTCATGTAGAAGCCATTCTACCCAAGCATAAATAGTTATGAGAAATAAAAGTAAAATTTTTAAAAGTACTAAAATATCTTTTCTGAAATTCTCACATAATAAAAAGTATACAACTGTAAGTTTTTGTCATAATAATTATTGAAAAAATTAATGTGACTTAAGCTTTCTTACTTTTCTACTCTTTATTTTGTTTTTATCTTCCAGTTTTAGAAAGGCAACTAAAACATCCCAGCATTTACTATTGCTTTTCCACCTTTTACTTGTCTACAAAAGATCTTATTAAATTGTTCTGTATTTGTTCTTTGAAATACAGAACAATTTAATAAGAATTTCTTCTGAAACATATTTGTTTAGAATTATTACTAATATTCTTTTCATCTTTTTTACTAAAATTAGTTGTATAGCAGATCTGTTCTGTAGAAACCTATAAAAAATACCCTAAAATCAAAATGGTTTTTTCATAGTAGATTTGAGATACCTGTAGGCATTAAAGAATTTTTAACTCATTGTTTTAGTGCAATGGAGACACCAGTCAGAAAGATTAATTCTAAATGTTAAGATTATTGCAAATGTATAATTAAATAATGTTTTAAAATAAAGTCACATGATTAGCATTACTGCTACTAGCATCACTGGTAATTAGTCACAATCACAACTAATTTAATTAATTTAGTAAATAAATATTTTTAAAAATTGGTAAAATTTAAAATTGCTGTTTATTTACATGTTTAAAACAGTGTTTTTATGTGTAGATATAAGTTGATTTTTTATGGGGGGTATTTTTTCTATAAAAATCTATATAAAAATGTAAATTAAATAAATGCAAAATAAAAAGGTGAAAATAAAATAATAACTAAATATTATAATAGATGAGATTTGTTTATTGCACTTGCTTTTAAGAGAAGTGTTTAAAATAAAGAAAGTCAGGGAGTAATAAAAAATAACTAATAAACTGGATGTAAAACACTTGTTCTTTAAAATTTCTAATAAATAGAGTGATACAAGCTAGAAAAGGATTCCTAAAGGATACAAGAATTTAGCAAGGACAGAAGAAGTTAGAAGCATTCAAGAAATCAGAAGTATACATGAATTTGAGAAGTGCACAATTGAGAAGGAGACAAACTAGAGAAAGATTTCAGAGGGACAAGAAATTTTGGCTGTCACCTGTAGATGAAGTAGGCTGTTTTTTACAAAATAAGTAAAAAGAAAAAGAAGAAATAAACAGAAGTAGAAACTAAAAGAATCCAGAAAAGTGGAAAAAATCCTCAAGCAGTGTTAAAAAAAAAAGAACAAATTTGTCAAAATTCCAGTGACTGGCAAATCTGCCAAACTTCTTAGTTTTGACTTTCAAATAAGTAATTGTATATTTTTTTGAAAAAAATTGTATTGTTTGAAACTTTTTTTTTAAAGGAATTGTAATTTCTTAAAGAATTTTTTGATTGTTGAAAGTTTTGGTGAAAAATTTATATCAGTTTTTATGAGCCATATTTAATTTTTTTAACAAGTTATCTTGCCTTAATGATACACAAAAGAAAAGTTTGTGTAAACTTATTTTTTAAACCTTGTATTTTGTTCTGTTTTTTGTTTTTTTTGTCATTTTAATAAATCTCAGTTTCTTTCAAATTTCATATCAGAATTTCAAATAGTTTGTTTATATATTTATACAATATTCAAGATAAGAGGTGTTGTTCTCTCTTCTCCCACACTCCCTGAAAAAATCCTTTTATTTCATAGTGAACAGTCATTATTTAAAATGTTCATATAAATTGAGATACAGAAAGTAAATACATTTTAGTAAATATTATTACTTACAGTTTACAAGACGAAAAGTGGTATATTTGAGAAGATTGCATGGCATTTCCATTTTCAGTGAGTCTTTAAATTTTTAGACACTTCTTTGAGTTAAGGGTCTCAACTTGACTTGGTGTAGATTTCTGTAAATGAGTTGACATTTTTGAATTGACTGACCACAACTTGTTGCAAAGTATCATATTTTCATTGGATACAAACAAAAGTTTTGGATTTACTCAAACCTGTAGCAATTATTTGAAAATTCTTATTTTATAGCTTGTAATCTATTTTCTTCAATGTCCACAAATTTCTTTTAGTAGCTTTTTCTTTGAGCCTGCCATTTTGATATGTTTACATATCCTTTTTGTGTGTAGTTTTTGACATGCCTCTAAAATTTTTGCTATTTTAATTATTAAATTTTGAATGTTATCACACTATATTTTAATACTATGTCCCTTTAGAATATAAGCAATTATGACTTGCCACAAATTTCTTTTCTTTATTTTCTGTGAGCTTCTATGCAGTCTTGGGAAAGATAGTGGAGGTTTCTCATTGCCTTTTCCACAGTTTGAAATTCAGAGTTTTTTTTCTCTTAGACTGGCTTCCACCCAAGGCTAGAGAATCTAGTCTACTCTTCTATTTAATCCTTAGCTGGAGAGAGAAGAGACAGATGCATGCCATTATCAAGGAAATTAGTGTGAAAATGAATGCAACTGAATAACCTGGAGTTTGAATTCAGTTCATCAATTTTATTTTCAGTGATGATATCAGGCACATTCTTTTACTTTCTTGATTAGGTACTATTTTTATTAAACAAATTGATAAGTTAATATTATAAGTTATTATTATAAATAATAAATAATAAATTAATATTATTTTTATAGACCAATACAAACATAGCATTATAAAAATACATGCTTTCATTGTCACTTTTTATTAATAAATATCAGAAATAAAAGTAATTTATTTTATTAAGGTGATATAATAAAAAAAAGTAAACATTTTGTTTGTGTGTATATGGTAATAACAACAAAGATGAAAATATTAGTCCAACAGTAATTGTAAATAATACATGTTTTATTTTATTGTATATACTTGCATTCTGTTTCTAAAACCAATCTTAGCTTAGTAAATATTGAACTTACACTTAAGAAGTGAAAAATGAGGCCAATGTGGGACATGGAGGTATACAAGAACACTAACATTTACACACAAAGAAGAGCAGGCCCACTACACACACACAACCTTGTTAGGCACGGCAAACAATGAGTACTTCTCTGTACAAGGGAGAAGACAGATATGTATAGACAAGATTAAAATTTATATCTTCTTTTAACTAATCTCATCCTACTAACCGTGCCTTTATGAATAAAACTGTTTTATAATCAATAATTTAAAATAAATCATAAGTTGGTGTTATAAAAAAAAAAAGTGGGGAAAAAGCAGTTTTAATAAAGGCAAACTTTATTTTGTGCTGAGTAATGTGACCCAGAAAAAATTGTTAACCCTAATAATGGAAAAGATTGTATTTTAGTTGATTGATGTCTAACTATGCATCATATATTAAGAAATTGAGATGTTGATTTATCAATATTATCAGTAATTAGTAATTCAGTCAGTTAAGTGACATATGTGATACACGCTTGGGCAATCATGTCTTGAAAGAGACATGACTGACTGGGCAGAAGATTGTCCCTCAATAGGTTGCCATTGCTTTCTGTGGTAGACTGGTTGCCAGCCAAGGCTATAGAACCCAATCTGTCTTGTTATTTAACCCATAACTGGATTAATACTTTTCCAAAGGGTATTTGCGCATATGTGAAATGCAAAGAATTTAATGGGAATTCGAACTCAGCTCCCCGATATCTTGTTCTGAGTCGATATCCACTGCACCACAATGCATCGGGGAGCTGAGTTTGAATTCCAGTTGAATTCCTTGTATCAGTTACGTGCAAATACCCTTGGGAAAAGTATTAATCCGTCTCTTCCCTCCAGTTATGTGTTAAATAACAAGACATATTAGGTTCTATAGCCTTGGCTGGCAACCAGTCTATCACAGAAAGTAATGTCAAACTACTGCAGGATAATCATCCGCCCAGTCAGTCACGTCTCTTTCGAGACATGATCACCCAAGCGTGTATCACATATGGCACTTAACTGACTGAATTAGTAATTACTAAGCTTAAATTTGTCTAGTACAGAGCCTTAAGTGTAAAACATCTAGTGAGGATTTTAAATTTTAAAATGCTGTATATAAGTGATTATGATTCTCCACAGTTTCCTTTTCTTCATTATCTGTAAATTGCCATGACTTTTTGGGAAAGATAGTGGAGTGGTTTTCCATTGCCTTTTCCATACTTTGAAAATCAGGGTTTTCCTTCTTTTAGACTGGACTAAGGCTAGAAGATTCAGTCTACCCTGCTATTTAACTCCTAGCTGGAAGCAGAAAAAGGAGATAGATTCATACTTTTTCCCAAGGACATTAGTTTAAAAGTAAACACAATACACTGGGATTTTAAATTTGCTTGCCAATTCTATTTTTCATTATATCATCCACACATTCTTTGAATATACTACACAGTCTGTTAGATTAACTCACTCCATTCACTGGCCAAGTCAGCAGCTATCAAAATTGAATATAATATACTTGAGCTTGTAGCAGACATTAAAATTTTTCACTAGGCATGCATCAATAACCCTGTCAGCAGCAATAAAAATCCTTTTTCGGCTTTTGGGCAGGCATAAGAAGAAAAACTGGAGGTATGCATGCTGTAAATGAGATTGATGAGATTGTCCAATATTTGCTACTAGAAAATCAGATTTCACATAAACAGTCCACCACTCTTTTCTTTGTTTCCAACAAAATTTTCCTGTCTCTCAATACCCTGCTTAGCTTTTTGGAATGTGTCTTCAAACCTCTTTTGTGTCTCCTGTTAGAAAATTTCCCATGTATTTAAATTTCTGCACCTGCTTGATTTTAGTATACACACCAATCCCTAATTTATGAACAGAGTAAGTTCAACTTTTTTTTTCATCCTTTCTCCAGAGACACTCTTAAGAACATTCCTGGAATTTGTACTTTCTTTCAGGAACATTCCTTAAAATTTTCTCTACATGAAAATGTCCTAGACATTCTAAATTATATTCTAAATATTTCTATTAAATTTTGTTTCACTCTTTTGTTTCTCTATTTATTCAAACAATTCAACACTTACACTTTTATTTTTTTGTTCAACATATAACTCCTCAACTTTAAATGAGGATCACTAAGGTACTATTTCTAAGGCAATACCTCTTCTTTGAGAGGAGGCTAGGGTTAATTACTAGTACTTTAGACATTCCAAAAGGAAATGTGCTAAAGAGGCTTGAGTTATTTTTGTCTTGTGTAATACTTCTAACTTGCCCTTGCATCACATTCTCTACCCTAGAATAAGATAACAATCTGTGCTGTCACCACTCTTGCTTTAAGTTGAACTGTTTGTAAAAATCTTATATATTTATATAAATTAAGATTTGGCAACACGAACAAATTAGACAAACTCAAATTATATCATTATTAAAATATATTCTCTTAATTAATCAGCTTCAGACAAAATAGAATTGTCTTTAATTAAAATTATTAAGATACCATATCCCAACTTTAAATTAAATTTAAATTTAAATTAACTTACAACGTATGCAGGAAAATAAAAATTACACAAAATTTAAAGCATATATCAAAACTATTAATATTCAAACTTTCAGCTTTAAAGCATGTATAGTTTATCTAATTATTAGAAATCTTATACTCTTTGAGTAACACTTTACAATGGGACTTGAAATTTTTGTTAAAAATTCACACATTTTTTTTACTATGTTCATGCATCAGTTACAGCTGAAAGGGTAATGTATCAAGCAGTTTGCTCACATAAATAGTCTGAGTAGCAGCTGGATGTAACAGTCCGAGTTGAAGTAAAAAATCTTCCCATGGTTTATTTCCTGTTGTATGAAAAATGTTTTCCTAAAAAAATGGACTAAAATTTAAAAAGTACATTTGTAAAATCATCTCAGCAATTTCTGAAATATAAAAATATTGGATTTTACACTTTATCTTAAAAGAGACTTGCTCACCTTTGAGTACATCTATTTTTTTATTTACAGAGTGTCTACACTGAAATCACTAGAATATATTGGATCTCAATTCTCAGTTTAATTCATCCATACATTGCTTAGAATTCAATCGAAAAACTTCAGTTAGCAGGAGAAATTAGAAAAGGTAATACATTATCTTTGAATCTGATTACTCAAAATTTCATAGAGCTCGTCCGTTAGCCAAACAATATTGTTAACTGAACATTCTTATCTTCTCCAACAATACGAGCGTGAATTCAAGTAGTTTTATCTACTACTATTTTCAATGCTCTGAACTTACACATGAACTCATTGAAATCGACATTACACGTTCGTGGAACGACGTAGAAATACTTTCTCCCATTGCCAAATTTGCTACTGAATTGTAATGCACAACGATTCACTCCGTAATTCTTTGATGACGTCATTATAAATTTAATTCAAATTTCGTTACTTTTATATTCATTGATTCATGTTGGGTAAATTAGAATTCTTTTTTGTTTGATGTTATCACGATGTTTATTTGTCTACCAATTTTTCAACTGACTCATGAGATAATTTGTCTCGTCAGATTTCTTCACTGGCTGGGACGAACCCGCTTCAAAATGCCTTGGTTTGGTCACCTCGACATGGTTTGAACGCGCAATCTTATTAGGAAATTTGTTTTCATACCTTTTCCTGGATTATCAATGCAGCTTTTAAAACTTTAAAATAAATCGCAACCAAGCGGACGGAGCCAAACAAAAACTATTATTTTTTTAAAATATTCCTTGTGTGAAATTTTAACGAGCGTTTTTTACTTTTTTTCTTTACATTTTTTTTTTCCATCTTTTGCTTTTAGTTTTTTTACAACTCTCCCATCGTCATATGTTATTTATCAATTATAATTTATAAATAAAAAATAACTGCTAAAAAAAAAAGTAAAATTGTACATATTTCTTAGGTGTGGCATCACAGTAATTAATTTTTAAAAATTTTTCATATTTCTGCTCTTATTATTTTTTTATCGACAAACTTTCTTTGTTCAAGTTAGTAAAAAACAGTGTTGAATTTTAATTTCTGATCCACACTGAACGGTCACGGAATAAAAGTTGCAGTTAAAACTTAAAAAAGCAACAGAAATAGGATGGAAAAATGAAGACAAGACTTAATGACAATGAAAAAGTATTCGGAGTTACTTGATAATATGTTTTAAATCGTCTTTTTAACTCGAGAGATTATTTTCAAAGTAGCCAATGTACAAATGAATGCATGGCATTTTTTTATTCATTGACCCAGAAAATAAAATTTAAAACTATTCATTCAGCACTTCATTTAAGAAGTGTAATTCAAACCTTTTATTTAGTGTGACATAGTTTTCACTTTCAGGATAGTTTTTAAGAGGTTCCTTACTTTTTATTATTCGGTGTTTATTTTGAAACTAGTTTACTACCCATAAAAAACTGGTGGAATTATTATTTACATGTCAGCATCTGCCTGTTCCTTCCCATAAAAAAAAACTTTTTATTGACCATATCCTTTAAAAAATCGGTGATTATGGTTCTCCACAACTTCCCGTCCTTTGTTATTTTTGACTCTTACTGTCTCTCCTTGTTCTTGTTCTGTCATCATTTAACGCAAAGTAGGTTATTTGATGTCTCTCTTGCTTACCTTGCCTTCAATATGCTCTGTGTGTGTGTGTGTTAACTTCTCTAGACCCCCTTTCCTCATATATCCCATAAATTTCAACAGTCTATTTCTGGTTGTGAGTATAAGCTTTACTTCTTCCTATTTTCCTTAAGACTTCCCTATTATTTGCATGTTTTTTTCTGTGGTATTCATATCAGTAGAATCACATCTATTCCTTCAAGTCTCTTCTTCATCTGTGAGGAAATTGTTTAGCATTTACTGGCATTGGGAAAATCGAGGAAAGAGGAAATAAGATGTGAAAGAAGAGAGGTAGAGGGTAAGTAATTAAGAAAGCTTGAGAAAAATGAAAAGAAAAATTGTTATAACAAGCTTTGATTGCAAAGGAAAGAAACAAACAAGGATTGAAATTTCAATAGCGGGTATTCATCACATTTCAGAATATAGTTGTTTGAAAGGTGCACAAATTGTTAATATGTGGTTCTTCACTTGCTGTTGGTAAGGAAAGTGACTAGGTGTAAAGGTATTGTTGGTAGGGTCGGGAGTTGACTGATTTCTTTAGGTTGGTCAACTGAAATCACAGTTGTTTTCAAGAAAAAGGCTTGGAGTGAATTAGTGAAGTCATGTGGTAGCCCAAGTGGGGTATCATTGTCTAGGTTTATCTATCTATCAGACTGATTTCTTAGGTTAGTTGGTTGGTCAAGATCATTGGTGGGGATTGACACCTTTCTTTAAGGGTGAAACCAAAACCTGCAAGGAATTTGATAGGCTGGTTATTGTCTGATGCCAAGATATTGAAGCCAGACTGCCTGGTAAGGAGGTTGGCTGGTTGATTGATTGAGGTCAGAGTGGTAGGTTGATTTGTGATAAGACATGTTGTCAGGTTGATTGTCAAGGTTATGGTGTTTGCTACAAGAGATGCCTGGAGTAGATAGTGAAGGTTGATTGAATGGTATATCTCTGTTGGATTCTGGTCAAATGTGATATCAATGATATTAGGTCACGGCAGTGATAAATGAGGAAGGCCTGGAGGTGGATAGTGAAGATGTTGAGTTGTTAGAAATCATAATAGTGGCATTGGAAGCCCAGTGGTGTCAAAGCTGGCTCATCAGCCGCATTCTGCATTTGAAGAGTTGGGTGAGATTAGCAAAGTTTGGGCAAGGTCACAGTTGTGACAAGAGAAGTGGTTATGGTGGTGATAGTGATAGCCTGTATGCCAACAGGTGGCCTTTTTAGCCTGCTACAGTGGATATCGGCTCGGAACGAGAAACCGGGGAGCCAAGTTCGAATTCCAGTTGAAACCATTGTTTTCACTTACGCGCAAATACCCTTGGGAAAGGTATTAATTCATCTCTTCCTTCCAGTTATGGGTTAAATAGCAGGACAGATTGGGTTCTATAGCCTTGGTCGGCAACCAGTCTACCGCAGAAAGCAATGGCAACCTACTGTGGGATAATCTTCTGCCCAGTCAGTCATGTCTCTTTCGAGACATGATCGCCCAAGCGTGTATCACGTATGGCACTTAACTGACTGACTGACTGTGTTGTTCCTTTTAAGCAATTCTGATGGTCCCCAGGGTCAACTTTTATTTCAGCAGGGACCTTTGTGATTGTATCTTGTAAGAGTTCTTTTTATAGACTGGATATGATGCTGGAGCCCATGCTCAGAAAACAACTTTTTTATTTTGTTTTGCTTTCTTAGTATTTAGACCCAGCTGAAAAGAAGGAAAGGATGGAGCTGAAAGACAGAAAGACAGTCTTGCTGTCTTGAGTTTTACTAGTCCTTTCCTCATTTGATATTTTAAATTATGTGAACTTTTATTTTAAAGCATTTAGGAAGGTTGGTCAATACTAAAGTACTAATATGTAGCAAATAGTCCTGTAATTTGTATTGAACAAAGGTAGATGTTGGTCGCCAGTTTGTAGCAGGGAAGAGTTACTATTTATTACTGATAAGAACTTTTAGAATAAATGAAATCATCATTTTCAAAAGAAATGAATTTTAACACTCAGACAAATTTTACATAGATATTTTTATATAAAGAATAACAGAATCCAAGAAAAGAGAAAATATACTTGTGTGTACAAAGCTGAAAAAGAAAGAGGGTTCATATCTATTCCTTTTATAGTCTTGCATAAAATACCACCTAGTAAATGTTCTGGCAGACAAGGTCGACTAACCCCAACAAATATAAAGAATTTTTACTTTATTTGTTAATATTATTTTTGATTTGCAAGAAAAGAAGCTTTTACTGTTTGGTTCACTATTAAAAAATGTAAGTCTTAATACAAAGGATGTCAAAAAATTAAATTACAAACATCTGTTAATTTACTGTCTTTATTACTTGCAAGAATGACCAAGCGGTTTCTGGAAAACATAAAATAAGCCTTGGTTGGACTGCTTTTGAGAAACAAACCTAAACTGAAATGAGTTGTTTTATATGGTTCAGATTGTGTGATATAGACTCAAACACTTTCAGCTCAAACTGAAGCATTCCAAAACTGTATGATATGCATCATCACAGATCACAAACTGATAGACAAATTGAAAATAAGCACCCTTAGAAATGTAACCAATTCACTTACACTTTTCAATCATATCCATCTTATGACCACATCACATTGAAACACTAGTTCCCATATAATCAGTAAAGTTAAGCCTGGTCAGTACTTAGATGGGTGACTACTTGGGAATAACAGGTGGTATAATGGATAATGGCTCAGAATTGTTAATCAGTTAGCTGAGTTTCAGTAGCCATTGAAATTGTTATATTCACTTATGCACTAATACCTTTGGGAAAGATATGAATCCACCTCTTTTTCCCCAGCTATGGATTAATTAGTAGGGCTTGTATCACTAAAACGATTATTATCTCGAAAACATTTTTTACAATTTAAATCTATTTTCTGGCTTTAAACACCCTGCAAAGGGATGATAAATCGTAGAAAATGAATTAATCAATTGATAATATCTAGAAAATCTTTGAAATTATTTGCACAGATTAAAAAATCTAATGCCAGGATTGCTAAATTGTGTCTTACGGGTATGGTGCCTGGGAAAAGAAGTAGAGGACAACTAAAACAGAGATGAAGGGATAACATAATTCTGTGGTCACTGACTAATGAGTGGCAGACACTATATAAGCTTACTGAAGATCGTAATACATGACAGGCAATAAGTCATATTAATTTCCACAGACAGAAAAAAAAAAGTAATGCAGATGAAGTCGAAGCTAAATAAAACATATGCATAGGTTACTTTGACTTTTCTACTTTTGATATAGTTGCCATCGAGATTAATTCACTTGTCTCATCAGTACATAAATACGTTCATCAAAGTATGTGGCATGTAGTACATTATCACCTCTGCAACAACAGCATCATGTGTGTGAAACTGCTTCCTAGACAAATGTTATTGGGGGGGGGGCTAAGCAGATGATAATCTGACAGAACTAAGAACAATGCAACGAATGTGGTAAAACATCTTAACCATCTCATCACTGGGGCAACTCTTTTGCACTAAAATTCATGTTCTTCAATCAATTAATTGCTTTAGGACCCAATGCAATGACACTTTATGACATCCTAGCTTTTCATAGACAATTTCACTTTCTCTTTATATATATGTATATATAAATGCTTATTTTGCAAAAATTCCATAATTATAATGGATAAATTTTAAATAACTATAACAGCATGTTACTGCAGGTTTCTTAAAAATCACTATCACAATAGAATGCAGATTTTATCACAGTTACCATGAGTTTATCTTGTCATTTACCCCTGAAGATGATCTTGGAAAAGATCAAAAGTACTTGAGTTAGAAAAAAACTAAGGTGCCTTTCATGATGAATTTCATCTTAACATCAAGATTAGACAACTGGAATGAATCAATATGAAATAAGTAGATACAATATGTTTATATTATTCAATGAAACATGTTTACATGTTTGAATGAAGATATGCTACCTAACCACACACACACACACACACATATGTAAATGTTGTCACACATGAAATGACACATTTTTTTGTCATAAACAAACTAACCTCTTTAGTATATAAAAATATCTTGACTTATTCCTGACTCTTTCTTTCCAGATAATTTTCTTTCAATATATTGTTACTCATAAGTCCAATGAAAATGCTTACAATGAAACAATGTCAAATAATTTTACTGTATGAATACAAACTGGGAAAAAATGTTTGCATCAAATAATTACATGCAACGAGAAATGGATACTCTTTGACAACAGTAAGCAAGTAGGTCATTGATTAGATGCAAGTAAATCACCAAAACCTCTACTGCACTCTAGAAAGTTAATGGTTACTGTGTGGTGGTCTTTCAATGGGGTTATTGTTTATTCATTCTTGCCTCAAGGGGAAACAATAAAAGCAACCTCGTATTGTGGAGAAGAGTGCATGAATGAAGAATTGAAAAAAAGACATCCTAGCATCTTAGTTTTTGAATAGGGATGGCCTAATTGTACTGCATGACAACACATGGCCACATAGTTCTCAATCAACTGTCCAAAAGCTGCATAACCTGAATTATGAAATTTTGCTTTATCTCCGACTGATTATCACTCCTACTGATTATCACTTATTTAAGCATTTTAATCTTTTCATCTAAATCTAAACTTACTTATAAATGGAACTTTGTCTGTGTGTATGTCTGTGTGTGTGTCTGTTACCTATAGACTCCAAAGTGACCAAACTGATTTTCTTGAAAATTTACATAGTTGTACTATAAGCGTCTGCGAGTGTTCTTAGCTAGATTTTGTGTCGAGGTAGCCCCAATAAATATCGAAAATCGATAATCGAAAAAATCGGGTTATAGAAGGAGTGGTCCGATTTTAATCAAATTTGATACACTCATAGACAAAGACATAAGAAACGATATTCAGAAGTTTCAAGGTTGCAGTTCTTACATTAGTGCAGAAAATTTGATATCAATACCAGGAAATCAAAATTTGACTTACATCCATTCATTTTTCTTTCAGTCTACGGTTTCACTTTAACTGGAAACAACTATTGCTTTTTAGTCTTTCGTGCCAACATCCAAAGAGTCTGAGTTCCAGGACCATGGATTAGTTTTAAAGCTTTCATTACACCCGAGCAATGCCGGGCTATACTGCCAGTATGCAATAAAACATTCTCCAATAAGAGAAAGGTAATTGAAACATTTGAACTGTTTATCACATCAAAGGATGAGAAGTTTTTTTAAGGATGAGATCAAGAATTTAGAGGTATGTTGGAAAACAGTCATTTATAAACATGATGCTTATTTAAACTAATTAGTTATTTAACATTTCAGGAGTGTTTTATTTATTTCCTATCAAGTGCATCATTTCTAGTGTGACAAGCTTATATATATATGCATATATATTAAAACAAGTTTTGTTGAAAACATCTGACAAGGACATCTATTTAATTTTTTTTAATAAGTACATCCAAATCAAATATATGGATAAAGTGTCTAAAATTCATATTTTTGTACAAGGATTTTCAACCATATTATAGACAAGATTTTGTTGGCTCATCAGGTACATTGTTTCTGGCTCAAAAAACAATATTCAGCAAAATAAGCTCAACATAATTTTTTAAATTGTTTTTCAGCTAATAAAAACTTTGAAAATAAATTAAACAAAAGACATCAGTATGGGCCAATCTTATGAGAAGGGCATTTAATGTCATAGCAAGCCCAAAGTTAGTCAGATAGTCCAACCAGCACACCATTTTGCTTGAGCCTATGCACTCCTTTTACCACTACAGCAATGAGAAACCTGACATCAAAAGAAATTACTTTAAATCATAGCCATGTAACAGAAAGAAAGAACTTTTTCAATTTGACTTTTATTGTAAAATCAAACTTAAAATCATTTCAAATCAACTTAGTTTGAAATGGACTTGATTTCTGGGATTTCAAGCTTTTTTTAATTAATGAATTCAAAAATATTTTCTTTCTTATAAGTAAAAGAAAGGGACATTCACAAACAAATTTTAATACATTTGTCTTTAAAAATCTAAAGAGCTTTAAGTATGTAGATAAATATTTTGGCTGTTATTCGTTTATGTAACTTGTTTGTTTTTTTTCTGTTTCAGGCATCCAACTCTAAATATCTGAAAATCCCAATGCAACAAGGCCAATTTCTTAAATCTGAAAATTATATATTTATTTATGCAGGTACTATTGAATATAAAAGACAGGGAATAAATTTTATAGTTTTCCTTTGTCCTTACAAGTTATCTTTTTTTTAAGGAGTAAACTATCCATAGTGTTTATTTTTCTGAGCATTTTCTGCCAATACTTTAGCCATTTTCAGGCATGGAGGATTTTATTTTTGTGGTAAGAGAATTGTACATTTTTGTTTTGTTTCCTGTTTTGTTTGATAGTAGTAGTCATTTGTAATGCAGGTTTAACTTTTTGAACACAGCCATGACATATTGGATTCAGTTCAAAATTCACTCAAGGTTACTCAGATTGACTAGCACTTGATGACAGAGAGCACAAAGGATGAAACACAATGATATTGAGAACCAAGATGAGAATGATAGTCCATATATATATTAGGTAAATAACATATTGGCCTCATTTGAAAAAGGTGCTATTTATGGTAGTTCTGTTGTTACATTGTCCAGTTCACACATCTCCCCAGTCTTTTGAACTTGCTTCCTATTTAAGATTGGGTTTGCAATTCCTTCTAAAGTCTTTTAATTCTCTTTCTCTCCCAGTAACCCCTTGTAGCTTAGCCTTGTTTGGGGTGAAGTGATTAAAGAAAAAAAAAATTCTATTTTCTAACATTACTCAGATCAAGTGGACATCTCCCAAGCTTAATTTTGGTTATCATGTGATGGAAACAATGTTTTAAGCAAAAGAATACAAGAGCAAGACTAAACTATGTGAAAAGGAAAGCAAGAATAAGGATGAGAATTGTATTAAGTCATCTATCAAGAGATGTGATGACCACACAAGATCATCTAAAATAGACAAGTTTCAGTAAAATTGATAAACAAAAAGTTGTATAATCAGAAATGTCTAAACCCAAATGCCAAAAATGGGAAGAAAAACAACATAAACAAGAGACAAACAATAGAAATTGCCAATGTGATGACATGGGTGCAAAGAGGAAAACTGAAGAAAGAAACCAAATCCACATTTATGGTCACCCAGAAAAATTCTACAAGCACCAACTACACTTTATCAGATTTTACTATGCAACTCAATGTTTTCAGAATAATATTGATATTAACAAATCAATGTTGGTATAAGTTTAAGGACATATTCATATATGCAATATATTATATGAAT
The DNA here is from genome assembly GCA_037127315.1 of Ascarosepion bandense. Lineage (NCBI taxonomy): Eukaryota > Metazoa > Mollusca > Cephalopoda > Sepiida > Sepiidae > Ascarosepion > Ascarosepion bandense. The sequence continues at coordinate 1,173,306 of JBBBDQ010000264.1, forward strand.
TCGATAGTACTCAGTCTTTTTCAGATTTATATGTATAGAATGTTCTCTATTAACTAAAAATACTTTTTTATGTAATGAATATATAGTGATGGTTACATCTTCAAATTGAACAAATTCAATGTGATTTTTTTACCAGTTATGATTGGTGAGTATTTTTTCAATATGAAATCAAATAAAATGATTAACTTTATTTATGTTATAAAAAGCAAGTCTTTTTAAAGAATTTATTTTACTGAATTCAATAAACAGAAAAAAACAAAATAACAAATATTGGCTAAAGAAATGGCCATAACCTAAACCATACCAGGTTTGGCATACATTGTTAAATGGTAATAATTATATGAAAGGTAACTGAGAAGGTGGTGCTCTACAGAGTGACGTGGCTGTTGCCTGCTCTCATATTTCCGAATCAACAAATTTGCATAGCTAGCAGGAAGCTGAAATATAAGAAAGAGAGAAAATGGTTATCCATAAACAAGATTAAATTATTAATATGTATCATCTTTCATTTGAATAATTTAGCTGTATTTTGATATTTTAATCATATATTTATGAGCTGGTATCAAAGATTCCTAAGTAAGATGGATTCATTGGATAAAGTATAAAGTTCATAATGTGAATTTATATATAGCTATAACTATTGGTCTTTACCAAAAGTATTTTCATTTGTAATCAATTTTTAATTTCTCCACATAGTGCATGTTTAAATGATCTGAACTTTTCAGAAAGTTTTCAAATACCAATGATCAGGTTCCCCTCTACTTCAGATTTTAAAGTTCTGGGCTTTATTTCATTGCACAAATCACCACCCTTAAATAGTTTTTGAGATTTCACTTGCCCGATCGACTCAGTCGATTAAAAACTTAATTGGGCGATTAAAGTTTATTACTTTACTTAATTACCAAAAAAAAACAAAAAACAGCATATCATGATGTTAAAAGAGCTTAAACTTAATTAAAATAGTTTTATCATCAAAATGTTTACGCTATTATTAAGAGGAAAGATCAAATTTTGTTGTTGTTATTTTTTAAAAAATTTAAATCCTTTCTAACATGTTTGAAATTATTATTAAAATTTCATTTTTTGTTTTCCGTCAGCGATTTACACTATGTTTACACAAGGCAACTATTAAGAAAATGGAGTCAGTCAAGTAAAATGATTTTGGGACGAGTAAATTTTCCCTTGCTCTCGACCGCCTGTAAATTAGTTTTGGGCTAATATTGTTTCATTTTCTTTGACTCCTTGAATTCTGTGAGTAGTTTTATAAAAGGCAAAAATAAAAATAGTAAGGATGACAGTGGTGTATAATAAAAAAAATGGTAATGTTATATACTGCATATAGATACAAGAGTAAAAAGTGAACAAATTATTGCAATTGTGGTGTGAAAAAAGGGAACAAGAGATATTAAAATAAAATTATCTTTATTGTCTGTATAATAGATCAAGGGGAAACATCTCTTTGTGGGAAGTAACCTAGAAGATGGGAAAGTTGGTTGTGTACAGGTCTGGTGTTGAAGCTTGTGTTGGGTTGGTTGACTGGGAAGCCATTGGTGAACCCTCAAAACTCTTGGTGTATTGCTTTGATTGTCACCAAGTGAGTCTTTTTTAGGCTGTCAGAGTGGATAGAGCCCCTGCACAGAGAATTACTTTTTTATTTTTTATTTTGCTTTCATAGCATTTACATTTAGCCCAACAGGTTTTGATGGAATGAATTTGAAAGAGTTTTAAACTGAAGCAGAGTAGAAACAGTCATCTGCTCAACTTGTCACTTTTGATTGTCATTGTTTTCTAAGCCAGAATTCATGCTTTCTGTTGATACAGTCCTACTTTTTTACCTAATAGTAACAATATCAGCAGTTTTGGTTAAACCTTCTTGACATCACATTTTCCACTCACATGAAGTGGAGCAACTATATCAAATCAATTGTTACATCTACTGCTGTAAAAGTTGGTTCACTGTGTGATACCAGAAAATTTCTCTCAGCAGAATCCATCTTACATGTTTATAAATCTATCTTCTGTCTGTGTATTGAATACTGTTATCATATCTGGTCTGGTGCTCCAGCTGTACATTTTGTAATTCTTGACAAAATCCAAAGAAGGATCTGTAATGTAATCGATCTTAACCAGGCACATCAACTTCAGTCACTTTCCCACTGACTGGCATGGCTTTCCGCTTTCCTTTCTACATATATTTTCATGGCAGTGGTTTTGATGAGCATTTGTCTGCATCTCTTTCACTAACATACGCGGCATCCGCACCAACTTCCCCAGCGTAGATTCTTTCCTCCATAATAACTCACCTGATATATTAGCCCTATGTGAAACTAATCTTAACCCTTTTATCCCCTCATCTGAGTTCTGCGTTCCTGGCTACCTTCCCCTCTTCAGGAAGGACTCCAATGTTCATATGCATGGGCTTGGTGTCTATGTCAGCGAACACCTTCCCTTAGCTAGGGTGTCATCTTTTGAATCCCCAGATCATTCTTTCATGTGCTTCCGCCTCTCACTTCTCAGCTCGATTAGCTATCTCTTCTTTCTGTACCGCTCTCCTTCCTCCCCTGACTGTTCTTTACTTGACATCATTTCTGACAATATTGACAAAGCCATTTCTACCCATCCCTCTGCCCATGTATTCATGTTTGGTGACTTTAACGCCCACCACACCAAGTGGCTGAAGAACGCTGTCACTGACCCTGCTGGTGTCCACACCATGAACTTTTCAATCACCCAATCTCTTACACAAGTAGTGGACTTCCCCACGCGTTTCTCCGACAACCCTAACGGAAGGAACTCACTTCTAGACCTCTGCTTCACTTCCATCCCAGACTCTTGCACTATCAGACAACTCTGCCCACTTGGAAACTCTGACCACACTGTAGTGTCCGTCAATATTTCACTCCACTCCCGCCCAACCCATGAAACACAGACAAGTAGAATATCATACTGCTATCAAAGAGCAGACTGGGATTCGTTCCGAGACTTCCTCTGTGACATCCCTTGGAACAACGTCTTTAGTCTTCCCATCGAAGAATGTGCATCCGAGGTCTCCTCCTGGGTTAAGGCTGGCATCGATGCCTTCATCCCTGCTAGGAAATTCCAGCTTAAATCTCATTCGTCTCCATGGTTCTCACCAGCTTGTTCGGCTGCCATTGCCCACCGGAATCATTTCTTCCGACTTTATCATAACTATGCGTCGGAACAAAACAGGCGCCTTTTCACTTCAGCTCGTAATAAGTGTAAAAGGATACTTAACGAAGCTAAGATGTTGTTTGCTGCCAGAATGAAGCAACGCATAGCATGCTCTAAATTCGGCTCTAAAGACTACTGGTGACTCTGTAAAAGAGTACTTAACAAGAGCAAGTCCACAATACCCACGCTAATCAACAAATTTGAGGTCCTCACCTCCCCAGCAGATAAGGCTGAATGTTTTGCCCGCAGATTCTCGAACAATTCGAGTCTGGACTCGTCTGGAGTTTTTACACCCGACTTCTCACCTAGAACCGAGGCACAACTGAATGATGTCCACATTACACCTTCGCTTGTCTCTAAGATAATCTTAAAACTTGACCCTCACAAAGCGAGCGGTGGTGACGGAATCCCAACCATAGTCTTAAAGAAATGTGCCCCTGAACTCTCCTCTATCCTTTCTAAGCTCTACAACCTCTGCCTATCTGCTTCCTGCTTTCCTGCCTGTTGGAAATCTTCCTCTATAGTTCCTATATTTAAAAACACTGGAGAACCCTCTGACCCTGCAAATTACCGCCCTATCAGCCTTCTTCCGATCTTTGGCAAAGTGTTCGAAGCCATTATCAACGCCGAGGTGGTTCAGCATCTCACAGCACACAGGCTCCTCTCGGACAAGCAATATGGTTTCCGCTTCACCAGGTCTACTGCTGATATGCTAACGACCATCACCGAGTACATATACCAGGCACTCGACAGGAATGGCGAAGCTCGAACCGTTGCATTGGATATATCTAAGGCGTTCGACAGAGTTTGGCATGCTGGCCTTCTATGTAAACTGCGGAGCTATGGTATAACTGGACATTTGTTTGAACTAATCCAGTCATTCCTCTCTAACCGCACAATGAAAGTGGTATTAAACGGACATGCCTCTCATAACTATCATACAAACGCAGGTGTCCCCCAAGGCTCCATCTTAGGTCCTACACTCTTCCTGATATATATTAATGATCTCCCTGATTCCATAAGAACCCAAACAGGTTTGTACGCCGATGACACCACAGTTTACTCTCGCCTCCAACAAAAATCTGGTGTAGGCGTCAAAGCTAAACTTGCAGCCGAGATTGAAAAAGACCTCCAATCCATATTGGACTGGGGTAAGAAATGGCTAGTAAATTTTAATGCTTCTAAAACGAAGCTACTGTCAATTAACCATCATCGACAATCTCACCTACCTCCCATTAGCATGGACCAGGCTTGCCTCCCAGAGAGTAAAACACTACGCCTCCTTGGTCTCACACTTTCAGCGGACCTCAAATGGAATGACTATATCGAATCCATTGCTAAATCCGCTGCTATGAAAGTTGGTTCTCTGTGTAGGGCCCGGAAGTTTTTTCCGTCTAAATCTATCCTGCACATTTACAAATCTACCATCCGCCCGTGCATTGAATACTGCTGCCATATCTGGTCGGGTGCCCCTGCTGTTCTCCTCGGGCTTCTCGATAAGGTTCAGAGGAGGGTCTGTAATGTGATAGATACCGACTTGGCAGACCGCCTGCAGTCTCTCTCTCACCGGTGAGACGTGGCTTCGCTGTGTCTCTTCTATAAATACTTTCACGGCTTCTGCTCCGATGAACTTAGATCACTGGTGCCCCCTAAATACGAATTTGCACGAGATACTAGATTAGCAACTAGATCCCACCCTTTTACAGTGAAACCTATAAAATGCAGCCGTAACTTCTACTCCAACAGTTTCTTTCCTCGCACTTCCCGACTGTGGAATTCTCTTCCAAACGATTGCTTCCCCGACGGCTACAATCTCCAGGAGTTTAAATGTAAGGTCAATAGACACCTCCTAACACACTAACCTGCTCGACACTCATCCTCGCTATCCTTACTCATCTATCACCTTTCTCCTGACATTCCCTATGTCTATCCACTCCTTCTCTTTACCTTCCCCTATGTAGCCCCATGCGCAATAGTGGCAGTGGAATGCCTTGCTTGGGGTGAGATGATTAAAAAAAAAAAAAATTTTTTTAGTTGTCCCAACTACGTGATTTTAAGTGTGCTACTAGATTGACAACTAGATTCCACTGTTTTACTGTTGAACTTACTAAATGCAACTGCCACTTCTACTCTAATGGTTTCTTTTCTCATACTTCTCAACAGTGGAACTCCCTAATAACTACAATCTTCAAAAATTTAAATGCAACATCAATCACCATCTTGTCTGTTCCCCGCCTGTTTTTTTTTTTTGCTTAAATAGTCATCTTTGATTGCAATGTGATTCTCTTTATTAAAAAATCTAAAAATGAAATATACTTTTCTGAAACATTTTGAAAAATATTAGCTGATTTACAGTATAATTAATCTGATTTGAAACAAGTATTATTTACTTTAAGTTTATAATGTCACAGAAATACATTTTTTAGCCTGACAGTAGCCATGTTTTTAACCTGATAGTAGCTGTTTTGATGTATTTACAGTCTGATGACAGGTTTAATGTTGTTTGATGGAGACTAATTTAAGAAAATAATGTGAACATTTTTTTATATAATTTTTAGTACTCAGTAATCTTAAAAATTTAGGAAAATATCCTCCATAATCTAATGTTTTATTAAATTTTAGACATGTTAACTTTAAATTTACTATGGTCATTGCTCTTATTTTCTGATAATGGTGTATGGTCACCCATACTTACAAAAATGAACATATTTATACACATAAAAAAATAAAATATTTTTCAAATATTTATGTTTGATGATTTGTATTAAGCTTTTCCATCTATTATTAATAAATATAGTTTTTATTTAATAATAATATCATCTAAAAAGCTGAAATTAGTACAGAATTTTTAAAAATTTAAAGCTTAATAATTTTTTTAATAAAAAAATACATTATTCATTGAAAATTTGTATTTTTTAAGACAGTAGTGTTCTTAATAAATGTTATTTATAAGATCAATTAAAAGCTTTTATTAAATAAAATCATAGTTTTATTACATTTTTATTTTTCAATTCAGAGCAGATTTTTGATACATGCTGTTTCTGTTTGACAAAAACAAATTGATGATTTGAATTCTTCGGGAAGTCCTGCTTTTAACTAATATAAATATGAAGAGACTGAAATTTATTTTCTCAAAATTTTGTAAAATTAAGTAAATGGGGCTAACAGATGAAAAAAAAATTTAACAAGATTTACTAAAAACAAAAATTTCAAAAATTATGAATAAGTTCTGAAAATTTAATTAAAATCCAACATTTATTTGATTTTTTCAAGAATTTCCAAAACAATGTGTTTTTTACCACAAAAAAAGATGCTAAATTTCTCACACTAATTTTTGGTTCAGCCAAAGACTAAAAAGAAACAAGATTTTTAACCAAAATTTTAAACATGCTAAAACTGATTAAATATTTAAAATAATAAAAAAATACTTTGGTCTTTTCTCTTAATAATGACATAAGCATTTTGATGATAAAACTTTATTTTTATCAAGTTTTTGGTCTTTTTTAATCATGGTATGCACTTTTTTTGAAGAATTTGGAGGTAACCTAGACTTACTCTTATGGTAAATGTAACAGAGTCAGATTACCACTGTCAATGATAATGATGATTTCAGTTTCAATTTTGAGATGAGATATTAATATTCAATTATATATTTTTACCTAGAATCTTCATCTTCATTGATTTTATCACAATGTTTTTATTGGTGTATTCTTCAGATCTATGATAGATTAAGTAACCTTACAGGAATTTCAAATGGAATTTTTGATTTCATTTGGATTATGTTTTTTTTAGCCCATACTTTCTTTTGCATTTGATATTTTCTTAGAAAAATTGTGAGTTCTCCTTTCTGTGAAACTTTACTTCTTATCATATCATTATACTTCTCTACCGAGCCAGTATATTCTCATAGTACCAAACCCAAGAATTGAACTGATAACTTCTGGGGACATGACAAACTTAGCAACAGGAATTATCACTCCATGCATTGTTCAGACAATTGATATCATTAGAATGAGTTCATTCAACCAAACAATTCATGGGACCATAATGATTTTTCTCAAAATAATAGACAGGAATTATCATTTTTGTTCACTATCATGGAAAGTAAACATTGTGATAAAAACAAAAAAGATTAGGATGCTTGCCTGAAAGAACCAGTGAATGATAATAATGAATGGATGAAGAAAACTGCATGGAGAGTTATGATTGTGTTATTGCTGACAATAATAATAATAATAATAATAATAATAATAATTTAGAATCTTCGATGGCAATGGTCTCAATGTTGATGATAGTGGTGAGAGTAACATTAATGATCATTTCTATCAAATCGTTGATTATGAAGATGATTATAGTATTTAAAAAATGATTATACTCATAGAAAACAGAGTTACTTACTGTTTCCATTGAATTATCCTCCAGAAAACTGTCCAGCATTTCTTTTACCCCTTCTTTATCCTTTGAAAAGACAAAAAAAATTGTAATAATGTAAGCTTGTAGAAAGACTAAAATGCATCCAGTGTTTAGGATACCACTATATATTCCTAAAAGAAAATTATCATTAAACAAAACAGCTTAGAGATATAAACTTGATAAGCTATTTGAAACACAAGGGAAGATTATAGACATTGCCAAATGACAGATGGATAAAAATAAATTGTATAACAAAAATTTTATAAGAAATTTTGGTTTATTTGAGTGTGAATCATAGTTTTTCGCAAGCCAGTATTCCATTGAAAATATTATATAAATGATCATTTTAAAATATATGATAAGGTTATTGAAATTTAACAAGAAGGAATGCATTAGTACTGTTCATTATCTCAATCTGCTCATCAATTTCTGCAGCTAATGAAATTGCTACATGATAATGTATTGTGATTTTATTCTCATACACATTATGCATTAACTAAAATTTACAGTAGAAATAATTTTAGTGACTGTCCATAATGTTGCCTGTTGGTACTTTCAAAATGCACATGAATAAAAATACATTTTAAAATTCCCTCTACAACTACAATTTCATCAAGTCTAAAAATAGACATGTAAAAGCAGATGTTGTATCACTTCATGTAGATTTATCTGTAAGCACACTTTCTCAACTAATGTAAACATGACAACAAATTTTTGGCTTTTATTTGGAGTCTATCACCAACCTATATAAGAATGTACCAAAACCCACTCAAAAGGTACTCACAGGAGAACATACAAGAGTATCCACAACGATAACAAACAGCTCATTCACGTACTCACACCACACTGAAGAAAGCCTTTCTCATTTGGGTACTTACGCTATACAGAGAGATTGACACAAACGAAACAAAATACACAACCGAATACCTAACTACATTGACTACACAAGGAGGAACTTCTTAAGTGAATTACTTCTAGCCATAAATATAGATGCAAAATCTCACACACACATATATCTCCACATCTATATATAATGCACAAACACTCACACATTTATGTATACACTGATATTTATTTTCCCAAACTTTATTTCTCTAAACTGTTTGCAAATTCTCTCTAGCTCTTTCAAGAACACTTTTTTTTCACTTGTCGCCATTGTTATTACTTTGCATTCAAATTTGTTTCATGATGTTGTTTTATTCTTTGTTTTGGGCATGCAAAAGATTGCTCTTTCTTTCTCTTACCTGCTTTTAGCCAAAACATAACCTTTTTTTTTTTCTTTAAAGGGATTAGTAGTAAACATCTTCATCCAATCCTTAAAACAAGGCCTGAAACAACAGTTGCCAGTTCAACGTCATCACTATTTATTTTGGAAATTTAACATAAAATATATTTGAAAAAAATTAATATCAATGTCAAACAGTCTAGTATTAAGCAAATATTACTGTATTATGAATACATACAGTATTGTCTTATAGCATGAACTATATTAAAAAACTTAAAAACAAGAGTACAAATGAGTTTTTTCTTTTTAGTTTTGTGTTTAGTAGAATTAGTTAAACAAAAAATAAATATCCAGCTGTGATTTTGTTAATTTGAAAGTTTTATAGCGTGTGCTATTTTGATCTGAGTGTTAAAAAAATTTATTTTTTCCAATTGAGTTTCTTTTGCGGAATAATGTAACGTATTCAGTAACGATAGAATTAAAGAGAGACATGGATGATGTGATCAAAGAATATATCTCTCCTATTCCATGACATTATTAACTGAAAGCAACACAGTACTAATAACATGTTTAAGTACACAATAAAGAATGGCATTACCAAGTAAGCATACTTTATGCTGATGTTGATTCAATCATGGAATGTATATAAAGTGATCAGTTACATTCATACTTAGATCCTTCTTGCCTGTCATTTTGTCCAATCAGAAGTTGAGATGATGTAAATTAGGAAATTTTGTGCATTTTTGATGTCTCTTTCTCTTTTTAATTTACATCCAAATAAAGCAAGGGCTATCAACCATAGAACAGTGAACTGGGTTATATTTTCCTATTCCTACTGATTTTTAAGTACTGATTAATCTTAAAAATTTAGGAAAATATTCTCCATAATCTAATGTTTTATTAAGTTTTAGAAAGGTTGACTTTAAATTTACTATAGTCATCGCTCTTATTTTCTGATAATGTCATGTATGGCCATTCATACTGTTATGTAGGAAGAAAGTGTCAATGCCGACACGTGTGGTCTAATAAGTACCTCCAGGCAACAAATTTTATCTGTTGAATAGATTGTGCTACTGGGATCACATAACTATAAACATTAAAATATAAAGCACTCAGACTGAAGTCTGAGTGTGTTCTAGTAGTCTATATTCCGTATATTTGGTGTATTCAGTATATTCTGGGTATTCAGTATTCTGTGTGTTTTAGTGTTTCTGGTGTTCTATAGTATTATTGTGTATTATTCGAAGGATTGATTTAGTACATTGTCTTTATGCAAAGATACTGAAATATAATAACTCGCAAATAGTAAGTTACCAAAAATTTCCTTCAGATTAATGTTATAAAAACCAATGTCATAGAAGTGGCAACAAAATATAACATTCACACTAACATTATAAAAAGATCTTCTGAACTTTCATGAGGACTACAGAGAAAAAATATGTATCCTATGTGTAGTAAGTGAAATATTCAGCAGAATACAAGGACAATGGACAAACTGAAATCAGTTATGCGTCAAATGTTGGTGCTGCAAAAGCAATAGCAAGAACTACACTTACAACAACAAAAAGACCAATGCAAACAGCAAAAACTACAGTTACAACAACAAAAAAAAAACAAACATGAATGGCAATTTCAGTTACAAGAACAACAAATGTTTTTTGAATTGTCCATTAAGAAAATGGCGAAGAAAAAGCATTTAACTCATTTACTCCAGATTCTACTGTGAATTCCATTAGTGAGTTCATATACAATCCAGATAAAGGAATAACTTTTCAAACACATTACGGAAGATATGAAAGAATCTTCAACAAGGATTGTGCACAATGGAATGATGAAAAAAAGTTCAGCTGCTACTGAGAAAATTGTCTCCTGCTCAACACAAAAAATACATAAATTTTATTTTGCTGAAACAACTAGGTAAAATAAATTTTGAGGAAACTGTAGGGATATTACCAAAAATTTTCAAAGATAGAAATTCATTGTTTAATGTAATGTGGAATTGTTTAAATCTAATAAAATGTGATGATGACAATTTTGTCACCTATACAAGAGTTGTCCATCAAAAATGTGAGAAGTTTAAGTTAAATGAGTTAACTTCTGACTCATTTAATGTCTGATATTCATTCAAGGTTTAATTTCAAATAAGGACAAGCAGTAATAAATATGATAAAAACCCCAGAATACTTAATATTTGTCACGATTGTGGTGGTAAACATTTTAAAAGTGATTTTTTCTTTAGAAACAAGAGTTACCAATGAAGAAAATTAGGACATAAGAGTTACTTGTTGTAAATCCAAAAACTGGAGGAGAAACAAAAAGTATGTCAAAATAATTTGGGTAAAGTCAACAAGCAGAAACAAAAAATTAGCAAAACTTTGAACAAAACATCACCAAAGAGAAAATTTGTTTTTGTCACGATTAACAATATGAAAATAAAATTACAATTGGATACTGGGTTCAATATTACTATAATTAATGAAAATACTTGGAGAAAACTGGGTAGACCTACTATATTGACTTTGAGAAAAGGTGCTTGGAGTGTTTTTAGGAAGAAGTTAAATTTTTTAGGTGAGTTCACCTGCAATGTTTCTTTCATTGGAAAAACCAAAAAAATAGTGGTATTCATGTTAAAAAATACAACAAATTTATTGGGCATTTCCTTATTCAATCTTTGGGACCTGACAAGCAATTCGTGTCACCACAAGTACTAGTATGACATCAGATTTACCAACAAGTAAGTTCAAATATGTGACTGCAGAAATTCCTTTGGAGAGATTAAGTTGTAAAAATAAACCGAGGCAACAATAATTACAGCAAAAATATTTGCTCAATACCTAGTACACCTGTGAGCCAGGGTTGACAATGTGAGACAGAGTACCAACCCCAGCTCATCCAACAGTACTCCAACTGAAATCTTTTTTATATTAGAAAGCTCTCAACTGACTTCTTTTTGGGATAAAGGTTTGACATACCTGATTCCATTGTGTCAGACAATGGAACACAGTTCACATCTAGTGAATTTAAGTTATTCTGCAAGTCCCTACAAATACAACATATTAGAACACCTCCATATCATACAAGATCAAATGGACAACACTTTGTTGATACATTTCAAACAGCCTTCTAAGGAGAAGTCGGATGAGAAAACTATTTAGTCAAACAGCTGATACTTTGTTCTAGTTATGTTTTCAAAAAAAAGAAAGAACTATGACGGAATTTTTAAGTGGGGAACCGACACTAAAAAAATATAGACTCTAGAGAATAGTCTCCAGAAAGAGTCAGTTCAAAAGGGGAAGTGTGATGTAGGAAGAAAGTGTCAATACCAACACATGTGGTTGAACACGTATCTCCAAGTAACAAATTGTATCTGTTGAATGGATTGTGCTACTGGGATCACATGACCATAAGTATTAATATATAAAGCACTCAAACTGTTCCTGTGTATTCAGTATTCTGTGTGCTTTGGTGTATTCTGGGTATCTGTGTATTCAGTGTGTTCTAGTGTTTTTGGTGTTCTACAGTATTATTATGTATTATTCAAAGGATTCCTTTAGTATGCTGTCTTTATGCAAAGATACAGAAATATCATAACTTGCAAATAGCAAGTTACCAAAAGTTCCTTTCAGATTAACCTCATGAAAACCAACATTATAGAAGTGGTGACAAAATATAATATTCAAGCTAACGTTATAAAACATACTTATAAAAATGAGCATGTTCAAACACATACAAAGAAATAGAAATTTTTTTTAAAATATTGGTGTTTGATGATTTGTATTAAGCTTTTTCATTTATCCTCAGTAAATATAGATTTCACTTGATAATAATATCATCTAAAAGGCTGAAATTAATATAGAATTTTAAAAGATTTGAAACTTAATAAATTTTTCTAATTATGTTTACAAAAAGAAAAACAATTTTTGTAAAAATTCATTATTCCTTGAAAATTTTTTTCCTGAAAACAATAGTGTCCTTAATATGTGTTATTCATAAAATCAATTAAAAGTTTTTCTAATTAAATAATGTCATAGTTTTATTGCATTTTTATTTTATGATTCAGGGCAGATCTTTGGTAAATGGTATTTCTGTTTGATAAAAACAAATTGATGATTTAAATTCCCCAAAGAATCCTGCTTTTAACTAATATAAATATGAAAAGCTGAAATCTTAATTTCTCAAAATTTTATAAAATTAAGTGAGGCTAACAGATGTAAAAAAAAAATATATATATATATTTTTATCAAAATTTTCTAAAAAAATTAAGAAATAATTTAGTTTATTTGTGAATAAATTATGAAAATTTAATTAAACTCTGACAATTAATGATTTTTGCAACAATGTGTTTCTTACCACAAAAAAAAAAAAAATGCAAAATTGCTGTTATAATAGAAGATCAATGATTTTTTTTTGCATCACTGGTTGATATTAGATTTTAAGTCATGATCATCCATCAAACTGATATTACAATCATAATAAAATCCTAAAATGCTTTTATGACTAAGTATAAGAATCTGTCTGAATTTCTGGAATGAGGAGTTATATTTATTTACATTTGGACTAATACCATCATCTTTGTTGTTGTTATCAGTCTCTGGCATCTTTAAATGCCTGTCAATCTGGGTAACCTTTCAAAAATTTTGAATTAGGGTACTGTCTAGGAATATCCTTTCATTTTTTTTTATTACTCATCTTATTTTCACTGAGTCTGTACTATACCACCCAGCCCAGTGATTGAACTCATAATTACTATGTCTTCACATTCAGTAGGCCTCTGTCAGTCAGGCTTGAGAATAGGTAGCATCCTAGGTGTCTGCTTGGCTGGAGCATCGGCATCTGTGACTTTAGAAGCTGACGCAAGAGTGACAGTCTCTGTTGCAAAGGCTGCATTTATGTTCTGTTTCTGGTCTGATGGAGCTGTCACTTTGCTTTCTGTGAACCCACCTCTCTATGGCAGCTTGTATCAGCTACTCTTCCCCTGATTTGAGTTGTTTGGCCAGGGTTCCTTTCCACTTGAACTGGTTGACTGCCACGCTCTCCCATGACTCTGTGTTGATGCCCACAGCCTTCATGTCACATTTTACAATATCACAATACCACAGCTGTGGCCGCCCAGTGAGTCTTCTTCCAGAGGCCAGCTCTCCATACAGGAGGTCTTTTGGGATGTGACCATCTGGCATGTGGTGGACATGGCTTAGCCAGCAGAGTCTCCACTGTTTAAGGATTGTGAACATTGTGGGCAGACACATGCGAGATAGTACCTCAGTGTTAGGCACCTTGTCTTGCCATGAGATTCCCAGTATGTGGTGGGCACTTCTCACATGGAAGGTGTTCAGATGCTTCTCTTGCCTGGCATACGTGATCCATGTGTCGTTGCTGTATAGCAGTGTGCTGCTGATGACACCGGTGTTGTACACTGCCATCTTTGTCTTCATTGTCAGCTTGGAGTTGGTCCAAATACATATCATTCAAATTCATGTACTAACACTTTAATCCACTAGGCTATTTCTCATGGGACAATCCTGAACCTGGAATTTGTAGCCCAAAACCTAATGTTCTTCTCTCTTGCTTGCTACTGACACTATTGCTGTTGTTTCACTTGAATGCATTCATTCTCTTCTCTTTTCTTGCTGCTACTGAAGCCTTGGTGTTAGTTCTTTTCATTTATTAATAACTCTCATATGATATTTATTTGTATGCTAGGCCTACTGTGCTGGCCAACATAGCCTACTATATGTGCTGATTTCTTCAGATGTATGACTTTTCAGTATCTATCAAGTATTTTTATTCACTTTTTCAGTTACCTGAAGGAGACCAGAGAACACAACAAAGCATCATGATAATAACAACAAAGATGAGGACATTAGTTTGAAAGTAAATAATGTAAATAAATATAAGCATCTTCATGTAAACATTTGTAATGTGTTAAATCTCTGACTGCAATTGATTTTTAAGATGGAAGCAGTTAATGGCAATTTTATGGGGGGGTGGAAGGGGAGTAGAAGGAGCCAAGGCCTTTCCAAAATTTTGGCTGGCCTTTTGGTCGGCACCTCCACTTTTAGAAGCTACAAAAATTTATGAAACTGATCAGTCTCTGATTTTGATAAGATTTGATCTTTAGGGCATATACAGAAACTAGTTTGAAAGAAAAACTAACAAAATAAAACAGACATGTTGTTAGGGAGGAAAAGAGACTTAATAGCCATATTTTCATACCTGAAGGAAGACGTTAATTAAAAATAATGTCCCTAACTTGATATATATAAGAAGTCAGTGATTAAGTGAAAGAATTGGTCAGTAATTTTCTTCTATCTACTGAAGACAATTGGCACTGAATTCCCAGACGCTGCTTGAGTTTCCTTGACTTCTGCTCAGAAAAATCTTAGGCCCCAAAGTGGTTCCCCTCACTTTCAAAGTTCCATAATTGCCACTGGAAGCAGTGGTGACATCACTGAAACATAAAACAACTTTTTTCATAAAAAATTATAAACTTCCTTCTTCTTGATTGATATTTTCACTCCAGCAGACACGTTCAATTTTGACTTATTAAACCAATCAAATTATTGTCTCTCTGGTTTATGCATAACATGAAAGTTTTGATCTCACAAAACTAGTTACATTAATAAGGCTCTGCTAACAGAATCATATAAATATACAAATCAGAATAAAATTTGTCCCTTGTTTAATCTGATTTCTTGCTATTTCTTCTGTCTTAGCTTCTCTCTGTGCAAATATCCATATTAATATGCTCAAAATTGTAATCCTATAAGAAATACATGCTCATATCAAAGTGTAGTAGCATTCATATGTGGGTTATTTTGTTACTCATCCCCAGATAGGTGGAGCAAAAGAAGTTGATGTTGCTGTGTTTGCTTGTGGACTGCCTTCTAGTACTTACGTTTGTATGTAGATTCGTATATTTGTCAGATGATAAGATATGTACTTTGGGATACAGCAGTCATATATTTGTTTTTGGTGTGTATATGAGTATTAGGGCTTGTAGCAAACTAATTGATCAGATCATGCCTCTCTGACCACCCATCTAGCCTAAGTAGAAGCCAAGGTGAAGTGTTACAGTTCATATGACTGTTCACTCAAATCATAAACTGCTCAGCCATATTTCTGGTTTGAATACTATGATAACAATATATTTGTGGTATGGAACATGTACAAACAGTAAATTGTATTATATGGGTATTTTTAAATAAAGATCTTTGAATTTGATATGCACCTCGTTTCATGCTTAAAATATGCTCATAAGCTTCATGGAAATAAAAAAAAAACAGTGTATTTGATTTCAAATGGTTAAAACGACTATTATTAGCAGTTCTTTTTCATGAAGTGTATCTGGAATGAAGAATTGGTTAAAATAAGTTAATAATTTTTCTTATAAGAATTATACTAGAGTTCCACTCTATGAAGTAATGGTTTCTCACAAACAATAGAGATTTACAAGGTACTTTATACTTTAACTTTAAGCCAGACTAATTTAAACTTAATAAATACCTACATTTGATGCTTTGTTTTACCTTGTTTTATATTTTGCATAGTTTAAAAGCTATGTGCATTCATAAGTCCTTAACAAACTTTTTGTTGCATTTCTCATGTGAACAAAGGATTGCTATCATCAGGTTTCCCAAAATAATTACTGCTTGCCAGAAGTGAATAAAGCTTTGTTTACAATTACATAATTGCTTATCTTTACATTGCCATGAATTTAATCATCAAGTAAATTGTAGATGAGTAAATGCGTAGACAGCACAGAAGAAGTTTTTGCTGCTCATTTTTCTTTTCACAGTCAAATTCACAAACTAGTTGTCAAGTAGTAAACAGGCTATGAGTCTTGTTATATTGGAAACAACAACATGTCAACAATGAAACTATCTCTTGTAAGAAGTAAATAAGCTGCATATAAAGATTGGAAGAATTCTACTTAAACGTGATAATGACTTGAAACACTTTTTGACTTAATTTGTTTTGTATATGAGAAAAATCCTATACAATAACTAATTTATAAAAATCCCTTTTTTGCAAAAATATAGCTTAATTTTTTCAGTAATATAATTTTGTAGTTTTATCTTTCAGTGTGTTCTAGGAATGCAAATCCAAATATTAAAGGAAATGAACTTTTCAATAATTTTATGAATGAAGTTAAAATTATATGAATATCAAAATGAAGCAATAAACTACATTGGCATTGTTAAACTATACTCTTCAGTTGCATCTTTCTTTCTTTTTTTCATGACTCATACTTCCCACAATGCATACACTTTCCACAATACAGGTACATACTCTCTCTCTCTCTCTCTCTCACACAAACCCTTACATATGTCCCCGCTACAAATGATATAAGCATGTATAAAATTTGCATCTAATCATTTTCATATTTTTAACTATTATTAAAAGAAACTGCATGACTGAAAGAAAAAAACAAACATCTATTATGTAAAAGTAAATGTGCTTGTGTTTGGTTTGGAAGTTGACATTCCTTCTTCAAGATGTCCGGAATGTTATTTTTAACTAAATGTTGGCAACAAGCTAGTTTTGTAGTAGCTAAACTTTCTACAGAATGTGTTTTAGAAATAATGAATTTCTTTTGCAAAATCAGAACAAATTAATCTCCCATTAAGCATGAAAGTATCTAATTGAAATAGGAATTCATTCAACCTTGTATCCAACCATTGTATTCTGTTAACTTATTTTGTGACACTAAAGCATCCAGTTTTAGAACAACTTGCTTCATCCATTTAACTGAGCATGTCAAAGTACAAATTATTAACAATGTATTTTCAGATTATAAATACTATAATTATAATTATATAAGCTAATAGTGTCTGATATATTCATTAAAGTTATTATTTTAACAAAAATATAAAATTAAAAACAACAAGCTTATTTTTTCTAGTTAATATTCACATTAATAAATTCAGAAATCACATAGGAATGAAAGGATGAAAAAATAAAAAATATCTGTTTTTATGAAACTGAGTATTTTTTTGTGTTTTGTAAAAGATTGAATACAAATTATTCTGTGTTTTTTCTTTACAATAAAAATTCTGAGAATAGATTTTGAAACATGTGGTATAAGAACCTTAGTGTTGAAAATATCACTATAGATAATCTTGGAAAAATGAACAATTTTTAATCATTTTCAGAAGTTAAATTGGTAAATGAGATCAGCTGCAATATAGATGCTATCTCCAAGAAGGTAACATTCACATTCACAATACTGTAATTGCATACAAGTTTTATTTAAATGGTGTCTCATATCATTGACTAAATGTTTATGTTGCTTTCAATATCATTAGTAGGATTTACATTTCATTATATAATAGGTAGAATTTATGAAACAAATGCATCAATACTTACACAGACAATTACATATCAAGTGATGTAGCAAATAAAACATATATGAAAAGTGAACAGATGCTGAAACGTTCATAGTGCACTGAGCATGTGAACTGCTAACAAATATTTTATAAAGATTCTCACAATAAACTGCTGTAATTTTAGCTCATTCTTCTTGGCAGAATCGTTGCAACTGAAACAGATATATATATATATATATATATATATCCTTAATTCCACATACTTTTTAGTTCTACCTGTATATTTCCTACCGGATTGAGATCAGGGCTTTGTGTTGGCCACTCCAATATTTTAACTTTGGAGAAATAAATTTGTTTTGATTTTTTCAGCATGTCAGTCTTGGTTATTTATTACTATGGTGTCTATTTTCTTTAAATGGGTGTAGCATTTTTTTTTATTTTAATATATATATATAGCCTATTTGGAAAACCCATTTGTGAACAAATGATTTAACTTTCTGGCTGATATCTTGAGGTGTTGCTTCAATATATAATTCACTTCATGATGCTATCTATTTTGTCAAATGCACCTGTCCTTCCTGTAAGAAAGCACCCCAATAATATGATGCTGCTACCCTTGTATGTCACAGCTGATATAACATTCTTCAGCTTGCAAGTCTTCTAATTTTTTCTCTAAACCTAAGAATGGTTATTATGGCCAAATAATTGAATATCGTTTTCATCAGACCAGAAGGCATTTTTCCAAAAACTAACATCTTTTTCCCATGTGTTGTTGAAAAATATAGTATAGCTTTTTATAGCAGTTTTACAACAACAGTTTCTTTATTGATCAGGTTTTCAAACTATGTTGATATAAAATTTGCTTATTTTAACTTTTTATTTGATTTGTAATTTAAAAAAAAACATATTTTATTGAAGAAGCTTGAATTGTAAAATGATTAGGTCCTAAAAGTTATTATTCAAAAGACTGAAAAAATTAAATTCTGAAATTATGTGCCTAAAGGACATTTTATAAACAAAAATACAAAATGTTTTAATTTCTTTCTAAATGAAATGCTTTAAAGTTGTTGTGGAACTGTAAAAATATAAAAGGTAAAATGAATTGCATTCTATCATTAAGTATTAGTATAAAAGAAAGTGACTAAAGAGAATTTAGATACAAATACATTTCACTAGATATGTCAACTGGATGTGAACACTAAGCAAGTAAAACCCCAAATAAAAAATTAAAATTCATCTTCTGTGCAAGGGCTCTGAACATCAGATATGGTCCACAAAACAAATCAACACAAAAATATAAAATACAATAACTAATCATGAACATTGTCACCAAAAAAAAAAAAAAAAGATGAGCCTGGGAGCCAGCACCTGGTAAACCACAGATATTAAAAAAACGACGCACCTCACCAACAACAAGCAGTTTAGTTCAACACCTCAGCCTCATCAAGCAACCACTAGCCCATCAACACACCTCACTAATGTCAATTTTAACCATGTAGATAGATAAAGCCAGCCAACAACACTCCACTTGAGCTACCACATGGCTTCAATAATCTACTCTAAGCTTCTCTTGAAACCAATTGAGACCTTGCCTCTCTATATCAAAATATGAGCAAAGATAACACACTCAGGCCAAAAATGAACCATCCACACAAAAAGTAAACCTCAATTTATCTTTGTCCTACACTAACATACGAGTTTGCATTCCAACTATTCAGCAGTTGAACTACATTTTCAAGAGGTTAAACCTGACCTTGGGTTCATCTATACCACATACATGGTGTCAGTACCTCCTCATTCCCTTTATATTCATTTGGTAAGAAGAAAGTTCTACTCAACCTCTTCCCAGAACTGTAACTTTATGGAACAGGCTTCCAAGAGGATGCTTCCTCAACCACTACATTCTTAACCTCTTCAAGTCTTGGGTCAACTGTTTTCTATCCTACATATTCTCATAGTAAGCACCTCTTCCTCCTCCTCCATTCACACTCTTACAACAACTTCATTTAGTAACCATCTACTGTAAGTGATTCTTGAGCCTTATTTAAGGTGAAAAAAATTAAATATACAAAACAATCATAGAAAAACACTTTAAGCCTGGTTATGTTGAATAGCAAGTGACATCTAAAATGTAACAGCAGCTCAACTCATAGCAGAAACAGCTGTGAGCATTCATTCAAATCATAGTTTACACCTTGAGTTCATTACAATCTGTTTGATTCTACATGCTTATAATGAAACAAGATGTCAGAAGAGAGTGTGGGAAAATGAAATAAAATCAATAATAAAGAATAAAAAAAGTAAATACATTTTCCCATCATACCAGCAATAAAGTAACTGGAAAGGATTTTGGCCATCTGCACAATTTTATGACACCACCTCTGAAAAGGACAAAACTGCACACTCTCTTCACTGTTGCAAAACTTCCACCAATGAAGTAAGTACAACCTTTACTTTGGTCATTCCAATTCAGCACAAAGTTGACTTCAGCTTTAAAGTTATAATCATTCTTATTCCTCGAACCAGAAAAAAAGGACATACCAAGAAGACATTGAGAAATTTGTTTCCCTATGTATAAAAAAAAAGAATAAACAGTCTGTATTAAAAACCCAAGATTTTATTGCTTCTTTAAGTGTTTATATGCACACACACACACACACACACACACACACACACACACATCAACATGCAACCTTAAATCCCATAATAGATTCTAGATCATAACGATAAACCAGTGTTTAAATCTTACATAGATTGTGTTTTGTTTGCAGACTATTGTATCTGGGAAATTGTGGCTATAAATAGAATATAGACTCTGAATCAAAAGTTCAGCGAGTATATATTGTTTTTCATCCTCAAAAGAAATTCATGTCGATGGTGTCTGTTGGTAAATTTGACATGAACTATCTTCATGGATAATGAGAGAAGAATCTTAGTAAAAAGAGGGAAAAACACCATAGGTGAATATCGCACCAGATAAATTTAGTCAATTTAAAGAAACCATTAAGTGGAGAATATGTGATTTTCTTAGAGAGTAGATGAAGTGTTGACTGTGGCTGCAGTAACCATTTGTGATTTTTACTTGCTCATACCTTTAAACAACTTACCACTTGTTTCATATGATAGGCACTTATATTCCACTTGAAATTTATATAATGAGCATTGTATATTTGTGAAACAATGATACAATGTTTTAATGGAAATATTCAAACTTTGCTCTAACAAGGGATCCAAAATAACTTGAGACTGTCTTAAAAATAAACTATTGCCAGGTATTTTAGGTGAAATTAAGAGCTTTTTCACCAAATGTTATACAGTTATAGATATGGCCCTATATACACACAGATTTATTCATCAATATAATTACTTTATAACTATTTGATTTTGTCTAATGAAATTATATCTGATTACATGTAAAAAATAAAAATAGATGTTTAAACATTAGATAAACAAATGCACAAGAAAGAATAGTGAACAGAGAAAGCTTGTTTTTTGAGGGGATTTCAAAATTAAAATTCATGAAGCAATTTGAATGAATAGTAGAAATTCAAGATTGAGAAATGAGTTATGAGAATGAACACGTAATGGTGACTTACTGAAAGCAATTTTTGCCTGATTTCTTCACGAATGTCTTGAAATCGATCCAAGTAAATAGCAAGACACCAAGGTTCCATAAAAAAGCTAAAAAAAATAGAAAAGAAAATTCATTGAGCCATCAATATCCTTTAAATCACTGAAAACAGAATTTTCTAATAGTTAATTATAAATTTAACTATTCATTAAAGAGATTAAGTATATCTATGCCTTATAAAATACCTGGTTTTGTCCTTTTCAAGAGTTTCTTGATATAGACAAGTATTATTCAATTAAGCAAAATGTTGGATAGCTATAAGGTAGAGGCTACTATATTCCTGTTTGTATCTTGTCTATATT
This sequence comes from Ascarosepion bandense, assembly GCA_037127315.1. Classification (NCBI taxonomy): domain Eukaryota; kingdom Metazoa; phylum Mollusca; class Cephalopoda; order Sepiida; family Sepiidae; genus Ascarosepion; species Ascarosepion bandense. Next base: position 1,195,395 of record JBBBDQ010000264.1, read on the forward strand.
AGACATGTTGGGATATTATTAATTAATTAATATTTATTAAATAAAAATTTTTAAAAATGATAATAATATCATAAATTAAATTAAATAAATTAAACATCATTAAAACTTTAAAATAAATTCAACAAAATCAAAAGAATAAAAGTTTTCCCAAAATGCAATAGAAATATTTCCTTCCTGAAAATGTACTTCACACCGAAAATGCTGAACTCATTCTCATAAAGACATCCATCTCTTTTCCCCAGGACATTGTTATAAAACAAAGTGAAATTCTTAAAACACATGTAACTAAAATACACACACACCAGTACATAAAATAAATAAAATTGTATGAATTTAGTGTACAATTTAATATGCATTTCGTGTCAATTCTGAATATGTTTTTATTTCTGTAAATACAAGGCTATTTCTGCTGGTATGATGTGAGCAACCCCACAGATGACACTCTCTGTTTAATGATTGGCTAGAGAAAGAAAATGTCTCCTATAGGTATTTTTATGGTCTGTGTTGTGTGATCACCACAGTTGTAGATCATGAGATAAGACTATGAGTAGTAACAAAAAAAAAAAATTATTACTGCTACCCTACTGCTCAACTGTTAAAATGTCAACTACTACTAGCTTTTTTTACCCAGGAGTAATAGACATTGTAACCTTATTTAACAATACAACTCAAATATAAGCAATTATAAATTAGGCTGATTAACAAAGAACAGAGCTTCCAATTTAATGATATGTTACCAAATGAAATAAGAGAATCATTTTTCTGGGTTAATTACTGACCTGAAGAAATCTTGAATGAGTTCCTCTTTGTATCGCTGCTCCAAGTTATTCAATATTCGTTCATGGATGCCATACAATTGGATATAATTTAAAGCTGGAAAAGGCTAATTATTAGAAAAAGTAAGAGTAAAATAATCAATTGTAGGGGAGTTATAACTCTGATTAAATAATTATAAACATTTATATATACAAAATACTCATAAGAATGAGAAATAGCAAGATGCGAAAACAACAAAATGAGTATTATTTATTATTTGGTTGTTGTGTGGTGTTTGAGAAATGAGACAGTAATACTGAGTCAAGTTGTGAATTTGGGGTCAAATGTAGATCAAATATGGATCAGAACCCAATAGAATGATAAGATAAAGAATAAGTAAAGTGTACACAGTTTTTCATTTATGTTTTTTTTTATAGATGTGTGTAATGAGTGCCAACTAATTTAGATGGAAGATAAAAGAGGTGTCTGGGGTTTTCTGATCTCAAATTTTTGTTAATAGCTAAAAGCTATTTTTTTTTTGTTAATAGCTAAAAGATAAATGTTACTATTATGGCCTGAAAAAAGAAAAAGAGCTAAATTTTGTGTTGATGCACATGTTGATGGAAAGTCTAAGCTGAGTAGGATAGTGAGAATGTCATATGAGTGTGTGGAGAAGAGAAAAGTTGAGTCAATTCTCATTAGTTTGAAAATAATGAATTAACAATAATTATATAATAATTATTATTATTATTATTATTGACACTTTAAGTTATTTTTTATTGGCCCAACATGATGAGAGTATAATTCATTTTTTATTTATGTATTTCTTTATGAACACAACAGACTCAATAATGGGTGTGATAAGAAAGAATGGAGAGAGACAGATTAAGTCAGTGGTGCCAACCTGGAATCTAACACGCCAAAGAGTTAAAAATGTATAATTAAAGTGAAATCTTTAACTAGAACAAAGTAAATAATAAAATTTTCATAATATCAATTTAGAACATTTAAGTTTGTTAAAGGCTGATACTGTAGAGAGAAAAATTGGTTTAAAAAAATTGTAAGAGAAATATTTAAGCTAAAAAAGTATTTAAGGATATTTTAGAAAAATAAGATAAATGTTTTTTATTTGAAAAAAAAAATCATACAATAATATTTATGCAAGGGACTACTGGGTGTGAAAGAGAATGAAAAGACTTTAGAAAGAACCAGAAGCTCAACCTTAAACAGGAAACAAGGGATAAATCTCTGCTCCTGTTCAAAAGACCAGGGAAGATTGTGAACCAGATGATAGCAGCATCTAAGGATATATTATAAAAAAAGGTAAGATAAATATTCTTAACATCTGTCTATATTTATGAGATGAGGTATTGTAACTAGTTACACTATTTACATTATTTAAACTGCTGTTCTCATCTTCACTATCACATTCAATTTCAAGTTTCTGCTTTCATCAAGTGATATTTATTGAAAGTTTAAACTGAACTCATAATTTAGTCAACAGGTTAGTATTAATTCCATGTACCATGCCTTTGGATATCTCATTAAAAAAAATCACCCAAGAATAAATGTAAAAAAAAAAAACCTGCAAAAAGAAAGAGTTAAAAATATTTTGCAAATACCTTCTTACTGAGGCAAGTGATGGTTTCCACAGAGCTGTACTGATTTAAATAGATACGGAAGTAACCATTGGGTTCATTAGGGCTTCCAGTAAGAAGGTCAACACCCTACAAGGACAAAAGTTGTAAAGCTAATGAAAGTGGAGACAGGAATTTAATGCTAATAATCAGTTCTTGATGACTCATTTTTTTTTTTACTTTGATTTTTCTAGTAAGACTTCAAAACTTTAAAGTTGCAGCTTTAGTAACATTTACTGTTTGTATGTCATTTGAATAGGATATCTCACTTGTTTAATGATCAACACTTGCCCTATGATATTGTGCATTTTCATTATCATAAATTGATTTTTATTAAACACTAACAAGATGGACAAGTTTTGGGACATAAATTTAAATCAAATTTATAATAATATTTAGAAAGCATAATTTAGTTTGAAACATGGTCATAATAATGAGGTATTTAGGACTGAACTCGCTATATATGCAATTGACTGCTGAGATTACTTTAGCAATCAAACTTGACATTTATAGACCTTGTAGCGAATAGCCACTACAGGATTTTAAATTAATGTAGTTACTGTTGATTGCTGGTAGCAGGAGAGGTACGACTTGTTACTGATTAGGATGAAGACTTTGAAAAAAAATGAATTCAACACATAGAGGATTTTTATAGATTGAACAGAGCTCAAAAAAGAAAAGAAAGAAAAAAATTATATTTATGTGTGTACAAATAGCTCAAAAAAGTAATATGCCATGTTTAAGTGTAATTGGTAATAATGCTCTACAAACAGACATGACAAAGTTCTCAATAAACAATAAAAAAATAAAAGGAGAGAGCAAAACACTATACATGCAAGTCAAAACTAGATAAAGCAACAGTAATAAAACAAAAAGTTTGCAAGTAAGGTGTTAATATGCAAAAGGAATACAATCAAGTAATTGTAGCATTCTGACTTCAAGTCAAGAAAGAGCAAAGATATGGCAGATGAGACCGAGAAATGGTCCATTTTATTGGATGTGAAAAAAATCCTAGTATGCATTTATATGATTTTTATATAAATTTGGAGAGGAGGATGATTTTACAGTCATTCCTAACAGGATTATGCCCTGGACAGAGGTTGAAGGATATTCCCTAGAGATAGTGTTAGCTAAGCAGGCCCTAGAGCATGAGGCTAGCAAGTGCTATTGGGGTCAAGTAGCTAGGCATATGTTAAACAAGTTGTCTAACAAAGCTGTGAAAATGAATGCAGAATTGTACAAGGAAGAGATCTGTCAAGGTGGTGACTGATATATTTGGCAGAGCAATACCCCGGAGGGGTGTACTCTGAGGTCAATCAAAGACATGTGAAAGGCCTTGCACTGGCATTAAAGAATTACAGGCCTATAATTCTGCTAAACAGAATTAAAGATTTTGTCCAAGACCCTGACAGAGCATTTGCAGTGAGATTCTGTTGAGACCTGAGCAAACTTGTGATGTGAAAGGCTGAACAATTCAGAGCAATGTGCATCTGATCCACATGACCATAGAGGGCATAGATGATGACAAGTAAGCCCCGCTGATCAATTTGGATCAGTCCAGAGCATTGGATAGGGTTAATCATTGGTATCTGACTGCTGTCCTGCAGGTCATTAGATTCAAACTTGACTTCTGCAAGTAGATCAGCCTTCTGTATCACTGCTCCAGTGCTGTGGTAAAGAAGGCAGTTAGTTCATCAGGATTGCCCACTGTTGCCCCTAGTTTATGCTTTGGTGTTGGAGCCCCTTATTTGCCAGCTAAGGGACAGGGCATTGATATCCCTGATGAGGCTTGAGCCAGGGTTTCTGCATTTGTCAATGATGTATCCATTTTTGTATTGTATCAGAGCAACATTGAGATGGTACAGAAGAAGCTAGAACAGTATGAAAAGAGGATAAGGGCCAAAATTAACCGCTACAAATCTTCCAGTTTGTGGTTAGGTGCCTGGAAGTGGGTCACACTTCCAGGGCCTTATAGTTGAACTGACAGACCCATCTGCATTCTTTGATTGTGGTTCGAGCCAAATCTCCAGCTGGAGGAGAATTGGTCAGGGATACAAAGGGCATTATGGTGGTCAAGACTTGGCTTTGATGGCGAATGTCTATGAAAGGGAGGGTTGAGGCATGTGCCACATATATCTTTCCCCTCATCCTTTACTGGTTATCTGTACTCCCTCTTTGTAAGGACAGTAAGAAGGCTATCAAGTATTTTTTCTCTCTCTTGTTGAGTGGTGGTAATCATCAGGTCAACAGAGATGTCTGTGCAAAATGTCCATGTCTTGGGAGGGCTGAGAATGCCACAATTAGCAAGTCACCAACACACCTTGAGGTTAGCATTCCTATGCCGCACATTGACAGAGAACTCAGTTTTAGAGGGGAATGATAGGGATGCTTTCCTTAACCTTACTATCTCTCCTCCCATTTCTAGGGCTGAGCACTGATGTAGGCCCCAGAATCAATCAAGATTTCTACGAGAGTGTCGAGTGGCCTTGTTCACTGACTTTTCTCAGCCTCACAGGTTATTGTATTGTCAATTAGTGGAGGGGGTCATGACAAAGGTTCCTTTCTGTGGGCAGCTCAGCTTGTCAGGGACCAAGTCATGCTCTTTTTGGTCTTGGGTACAAGCAGGAAATTACCTCAGTAACCCTGAGTTTTCACTTACCTGGTGATTGATTCAGAATGTGCTCTCTCTCAATAATGTGGCGATTCTAAGAGTGCTGGGCAAATTTACCCAATTGTCATTGGTGTGACCTTGGTTTAGAAGGAATGGCTTCATATGCCTTCTACCATTTTTGGAACCATGTCACGAGTTAGTGGTTTGTATCACTCCTGAGCATCTTGTGTCTATTAATCTCACATATGCATGTGATAATATATCACCTCCGTATTCTGGGGTGAAACAGATGGTGTTTCTGATATTGCTAGCTATAACAAGAATGGCAATTTGGACATTGCAAATGAAGAGAATCTTGTGGTATAAGCACTATTCTTATCAGCAAATGAATAGATACTTTGAGCATCAGTTCAAGATGAAGATCAGATCTGATAGAAAGTGTTTGATATTAACAGATTTCAGCAAAAGATGGCTAAATGTAGCAAGCCTGTTTCACATGGGGACAGCCTAGATTTTCTTTCTCAAGTCCCCTTTTGTCACAACAAGGCGGTTTTCTGTGAACCCTACCCTGGTTAAAATAAACTTGGTTTACTTAGTTAATGTGAGTAAGTGTAATTCTTAGCCTGTTCCCAGTGTTCTCTTTTATTATGACCCATATCAAGATTCCCAATCTCCCAGTTTGTTTTTAGCCCTCTTTTTCGATCTTGACTGGATCAGTCTTTAATTTTCCTATTCTATTACATATATTTTTTATCTTTTCCTTCTTCGTTAATGAGTGTACTTGTTGATTCTGTCTATTGGAAGAATACAGCAGCCATTATTAGTTTTGAGGTGTGGATGGGTCTTACTAACATTTGTTATTTTTAGTTTGAATGTTTTGTTATATTTTAGTTTGGTTTTGGATATTCATCCAACTATATTTTTAGATATATTTTTGTAAAAAAAAAAAAATATAAACTAAAAGTTTTTATGTCATGGGTTTTATCCCCCTTTTAGGTACCCCTGCGAATAAGTGATATTATGGTATATGTAGGGTTGTAAGAAAATGAATGAGTTCTTGTGGTGAATGAACATATTGTAATGAGTCATAAATCTGATTAGCTAGGTTTAGGACAGAAAATGTTGACCAGTCTCATCCCACTCTCTTTTTAGGCCATGTGCCGAAATTATTGTATAAATGTACAGTAATAAATATTCATTCCTAACAGGATTAGAATGAACAAGGGGAGGGAAACATTTATGTACTTAACCACAGTGAGAGAGTGTGTGTGTATGTGTTGTCCGTGTGGTTAGTTTTAAATTAAGTAGTTGGTTTGCTGGGAAGTAAAAAACATCTCTGGCAGAGATAAATTCCATGTTGTCACTACCTCATAGAGTAAAAAAGAAGATGCTTTATTGTCTCATTCTTTACCAGCCCCACCTAGTGGGTCTCTTAACAGATAAGGTAGAGTAATCCCCACAACATATACTAGAACAACAAGTAAAGTTTGTCCCATCATATCAGAGCATCTGAATATCTGAGCTTTTTCATATTATGTTCACTACACATGACTTTTTAAAAGTTTGCTTCAGATATTAACCATGTCTTTTTGTTTCTGTGATGCTAACAAGAAATAAATATCTGGTATTTTATTCAAGTTCTTTCCTTGCTCTCTTTAACTTTTGATTTCATCTTCATTTTGCTAACAATAGCCATTTAACAAGGAATTAACTCATCAAAAAAAAGTATTATATTATAATTCTGCTTCTTTTTTCAATACTTACACAGCATGTACATTATGCTCTGCCATTTCCTCAAATAAACAATGAGGCACTTCATTTTTATCACAAGGAAAAACTAGAAGATGATATATTCATTTTAGAATTTCAGTCTAAGATATTTTGATCACTATGATATCATAAGATTAAACTTATAGTTTACCAGTGTGTCTCTCAAAGGGTCACTCCAATGTATTAGTATGTTTTTCAAAAGGTCAATCCAGTATATCAGTGTGTCTGTCAAAAGTCACTTCAGTGTACCAGTGTGTATCTGTTAAAAGGTTACTCAACTGTTTCAGTTTATTTATCAAAAGGTCACTCCAGTGTGTCTCTCAAAAGGTTATTCCAGTATATCAGTGTGTTCTCAAAAGTCACTTAGTGTATCAGTGTGTGTCTATTAAAAGGTCACTCTAGTATACCAGTGTGGGTCTCTATTGTATCAGTGTGTCTCTCAAAAGGTCACTTAAGTATATCAGTATATGCCTATTAAAAGATTACTCAAGAATCAACTGACATGATTTGCACATAGTTACTTTGTTATGCAAACAATTTAAACATTTATTTAACCTTTAGATTTTTTAACCACTAATATTTATGCATTAAGCAGATATTAGAATTTTAACACTAATTTATACCCATGTCTTCTCTCGCACTTCTCGCCTGTGGAACTGGCTCCAACCTTCAGAAATTTAAATGCAATGTCAATACTCATCTATTAACCACTGGACTCTAGCTCTCTCCCCACCCCCATATATCCTTCCCTTTCTCTCCACCTATGTATCTGTCATCACACCTGCATTCTCATCTTTCTAACTAGTTTGTACTCCTCACTCTTTTCTAATTAATCTTTTTACAGTTATGTAGCCCCCTGTGCATCAGTGGCATTTCCACCTTGCTCAGGGTGAAATGATTAAAAAAAAAATGTATTTCTTCTACACAGGATGATACTAATCCTCATTACAACATTTATATGACACTTACATCTTGAGATTCACTGACATTTGCCTGTTGATATCCTGCTCCTGGTTTAGTCACATGTAAATAATGGTAACCTCCTTAAATATAAAACAAAAACAGAAAAAGATACAAGAAAAATACAAACCAAAACTGCAACATCATATAATTTGAACTTATTTCAATTCAATTATTCATTGGTCCTTTTGAAACAGTTAATCTTTGTTGCTTTATCACATTTTGGGTGATTTACACATCAACTGTTTTCAGAGGTTTGTTATATTCATTAACCTTCTGAGACAAGCTAAAACTACTGGCAATGTTCATTTAGTTCCATAGAAATCAAAAAATCAATCTATATACCAGGTACTTCTGAAATATATATATTGATTCACTCTGATTGTCATCATAAACAAGAATTGGCATTATTGAGTTCTGAAATTCCCATGAAAGATTATTAGACATGACATGTGTAAGAATGAGAATGACATACCTCTATAGATCAAAGAGAGGTTTCCATTAAAAATTTCTGAAAAGTTAATGAGTGTGACAGACACCTGACAAAAACTGACAGGTGTAAAGGTAGAAGCATTATGATAACAATAAAAACAAAAAAGAAATAGTGTGAATGAATCACTATATTAGGATATTGAGAAAATAATTATATATTTCATTGGTATAAATTCAGAGCTGACTCATTAAGGCTGGTTGAATGGTAGGAAACTGCATCTAGAATTAGTTTATCATCTCTTATCTGACAGTGTGCTTTTGTTAGTACATTTCAGAGTTTACATACATAGAGGATTATAATTTTAAAATGTAAAATATTTTAATTGTTTACTGTATCAATTCTGAAAAAGGATTGCTGCTACAGAGGCATTTAAAAATATTTGTGCAGTATATACAGATGTAGTGAAGGCTTGTATATATCAGTTGTAGACTAAGAGGTTTTAAAATGAAAGCTGTGATGTTTGACAAGCCTCATGCTGGAAGGAAAGCAACAAAGAATTAAAAACCTTTGCAAGAGATTAATAAATTGGATTCATACCAAAGCATCAGAAATTTGATGCAAAACTTCATATCCTTATCTCAAGCAAATTGGGAAAACTTGAATTTAAATTTGTTTTGAGTTTTAGTCTAAAAACTAAACACAAAATTCCACTATTTCAGGCATCTGTTTAACCAGGAATGCTAACCTTTCATTTTTTGAACTACATTTTTACATTTGATTAAAAATGAGTTTTGCATATTAATAAAAAATGAAAAAGACAGTAGTTAACAAAAATTAAAAAAAATAAAGACAGTTCCAATACTAAAACTAGGATTACATCCACAAAATTCCTTCCTTTGTGTCTGGTGAAATATGAAAGATATCATCCTTTATGACTAATGGAACATGGAAGGACCATTCCTGCAAATATTTATTGAGTAAATGAAGCATTATATCAAAAATTATCCTGCATTAGTAACCAGAAAAGTGTTATTCTCCAGAATGACAATGCAAAAGGCAAATTTTACAAAACAGATCCAAGAAAAAAATTAAAGATTGTCAGGATGGCATGTTCTCTGCACTCACCAGATTTGCAACTACAGATTTTCATTTGTTTTGACCACTACAACATTTTCTAAGTAGTTAGATATTCAGAAATATCTACAAAGTTGAAAACTTTCAAACTTTATTTTGTAAAAAACCCCAGTTTTCTTTAAATATGTAATCAAAAATTTGATTTCCCATTCAACTTATTAATCTACTCTTGTATATTGTTTATTTATACCATATATTTATTTGCAACAGTAGCAAAAGTAAATTGAATAAAAAAAATTTTAAATTTTACAGTTGTGTTGTCCAGAATTTTAATGAGTTTTTGTTGTCATTTAATGATTATTTTTTACTGTTATCTTTATTTTTAGTTTTTTGGGGTTTTTTGCAATATTTAAGCTTATTTATTCTCTGACCTTCAGGTGAATAAAACCATTGACAAAAAGTTTTCATTTTATTTGTTCATGAATTAAAAAAACATTGTAATGAATATTTTCAGCAATTTTTTAAAAACAATTTTATGATGTATTTTTATGTAGCTAATATTTAATTACAAGCAGAATTTTCAAAAAATAACAAAATGATGACAATCCCCAAAAATTTTCATTTGTTATCAGAAAAACATTCTCTGAAAAATAGAGGTGGAAGGTATAAATAACAAATAAAGAGCATCTTACCTGGTAAAAATGCACCTGTAATTTTGGGTGTGCGATAGAAGGGCACCAGATCTGTATCAACATTTTCTGTCTTTGAAGTGAGTAGATTAGCTGCTGACATTGGATCGAAAAGTTTCAACATCTCTGTAGCAAGCTGCAATACAAAATGAGGTTTAATTAACCAACAAAGTTATTGATCAACCTTTCTTACTGCATATATTCTAATATTCTATGTTTTAAAAAAAAACATTCTATAATCTGTAAAAATTCTTTTAGGTAAAATTATTTCTTTCTTCATATCTTAATTCCTAATGAAATATTTTTTACAAGAAATGTTATTTTGTTGTGAAAATAATTAGATAAGTATTTCATATTATATATATATATATATATATATATATATATATATATATATATATATATATAAAATACATCACTCAATAAGTCCAGGGCCCGACATATAGATGGCACCACTAAAAAAAAATCCATGATTTTTATGAAGTACTAACCTTCAAATGGCATGTGACAAAATTTGGACCTCATTGGATTATTAGCTTACAAATAACAGTTATTTAAGTGAAGCTACTGTTGCAAATTTTCAAAACAATGGAAAAATCTGAATTTCGTGTGTTGATAAAACATTGATTTCTAATGAGAAAAAATACTGTTTAAGCAAAGCAATGGCTTGATAAGTGTTATTTATACTCTGCTCCATCCAAAACAATGGTTAAGAGGTAGTATGCTGACTTTAAACGTGGTCATCACAAATGATGCTGAACACTCAGATCACCCAAAATTGGCAGTTGTCCTGGAAAACATAAAAAAAATGCAAACTTGTTTTGGCGGATCACAAATTGAAATTGCATCAGGTAGCAGAGGATTTGAACATATCAGAAGGCAGTGTATTTGCCATTTTGCTTGAACATTTGTCAAGAAAGCTGTATTCAAAGTGGGTGCTATCTTTGCTCACAGTTTATCAAAAACAACAACATGTTGACGATTCAGAGTATTGTTTGCAACTGTTTCAATGCAACAAGAAAGAGTTTTTGCATAAATATGTGACAATGGATGAAACATGGATCCACCACTTCACTCCAGAGCCAAATCAGCAGTCAGTTGAGTGGATAGCAGCAGGTGAAAGCCATGCAAAGTAACCAAAGACACAAACATCAGCAGGCAAGGTTTTGGCTTCCATATTTTGAGATGCACAAGTTATTTTGTTCATCAATTACCTTGAGAAAGGAAGAACCATCAATAGCAAAAATTACATAGCATTATTGGTGCATTTAAAGGAAAAGAATCGCCCAAAAATGGTCACAAATGAAGAAGAAAAATTGATCTTTCACCAAAGCAATGCACCGTGTCACAATTGTGTACCTATGTAAGTGACAATCTATTAAAAATGTTTTCATTGGATCTACTAAGAACACTTTTAAACAGCATTGGTATTTGCAATTAACTTCCTTCAAGAACAGCATGTTCCAAAACCAAATATCCCTTTCTGCGTATTTTTGGAAGATAGAGGATACAAACAAAATCTCTAAAGTAAAATGGAAAATTCTGGAAAAAACAAGAATCTGTAAGTTGTTCTATGACATCTACCCCCTGTAACAGAATGAAAAGCTGCAGATTTTAAGGTTCCCTAAAAAATAAAGAACTATTGAGCTGTAGAGATGAATTGACCATTTTATGTAAACATCAAAAATATTTTTCTTTAAAATTTAATTAATTACAATGTTTCATTTATAACTTATGCTCCCATATAACTTTAAAATTATTTTACTAAAATAAATGACCCACACAATATTTATTTGGTTTTCTTAACTACAATATACTTTAGTATACGATAATTATTTATCATTCTAATTCTAACCTAAACATTCTAGCCTCTTTACTAATGACGTAGTACAAAATCTAATTTAAAGAAACCTAAAATCCAACCTGATGTTAAAAATTATTGTCCACCCATTTAACTAATATATGGTCCTACTATGTATCTTACACAGAAAAAATATTTTTCTTTAAAATTTAATTAAATACAATGTTCTATTACTAAAATAACTGACCCACAAATACTTATTTGATTTTCTTAAGTACAATATACTTTAGTATACCATAATTATTTAATTCTAAGTCTGACCTAAACATTTCAGCCCTTTTACTCATGATGTAGTACAAAATCAAATTAAAAAAAAAGAAAACAAAATCCAACCAATGATACAATGTTGCTTTTCACAACCCAAATTTTCAACTTCATAATTACCTAATTTTCATTTTTGATTGAAAAATATTGACACACCTATAAGCATATTCTCCAACTACAATCCCTTCAGTTTTAAATAATCATGAATTCATCTCATATTTTCTAAATAAATCATTTTCACAACTTATTTCAAAATATCACCTGAAGAACAGTATTGAAAATTTTTGAACAGTATAATTTTTTTTGTATAGTGATATAATGCATTTATAAACCATTGTAATAAAAAATTACAGTATATATATATATATATATATATATATATATATATATATATATATATATATATTAAACATTCAACTAAAAAACCTTTAAACATTCAAAAAACCTTTTTGACAACCTTTTTTTACTATGCAGCAAACAAAAGGCAAATATGAGACAAGACAATTTTTTTAAAATAACTGAAAATTATTCCTTTAAATTTAAATTTTTGTTAATTGAAAGGAAACATGGTTCTAATAAGAGAGCTGTCAATTGAAACAATGAAAAGAATTTTAAAAATTAATTGAAAAAAGAAATCCAATATGGTGACAAAAGATGTTGAGTGTCTAAAATTGAGTGCAAGTATAAATAAAATGTGAAATTTATATAAGGAAAATATGTGGGTAGACCATAGAAGTCAAAGGATCAAGATAGAAAGCTCTAAGCAATATTCCTTAAAAACAGAAAATCTCAAATAAAGCATAAATAAAAACAATGATTGGAAATAGGAATCAATTTTGTGACTGAACCATGAGAAATTAGCCGAATGAAATGGAATTTACACAGATGAAAACCAGCACTAAGACCGAATTAGAAAAAAAGATTACAGTTAGCAACAGAGAAGCAACCATGGAGAGTGGGTGATTGAATGAAAGTGATATTCAGTGATGAATCATGAATCTGCATTGGCTAATATGATGATACTAGCATTTTTTCTGGTATCTTTTTAATGAAAGAGAAATGACTGTCTGAAGAAAAACAAATTTAACCAATCATTTCTGATATGGGGTTACCTTAACAGTCCTAACAGCAATAAAGCAAAAATTTTTGTGTCATATGTTTGAGTTTTTCAGTTGAAATCAAAATCTGGATTCCATTCCTCTAAGTGGTTTCATTGGAACAGCTTTCCATAATTATAATAATATAGAAAAATAAACAGTTAAAAAAATGGATGCTTTAAACAAATTAACAAATTTTCCAGAGGTTATTATCCTATTATAATTGTGGTTGTCTTTCCCTTCATTAGTTTGCATGACTGTTATGTCTTGTCAATACCATATAAATAATGCATTATACCATTTTGATTGCATAGAAAGAGGGGAAAAGACACTACTTGGTTTCAGTGAGAAAATGAAAGAAAGAAAGAAAGGAAGATGGAAGTCTCCTGCCAATACCTCATAAATAATGGACTATTCCATTTTGATTAACACAAGACATACTAGAGCCAATACTTGGGTTCAGTGACAAAACGAATAAAAGGAGGAAAGAAAAGGAAGATAGAAGTGTTTAACATCTGTTTCAGTGAAATTAAAAAAATTGTCAATTTCAAATCCTTTCATTTGTAATCATTACTTATAAAAGCCTTCATATTTATGGTTGTTATTGTAATATTTTGTTAAAGTTGTTAAGCTTAATTATTTATCAAAGCAATAGAGGAATTTCTACAAATATTTTATTGTCATAGAACTTGCCATGAGCTTATTCAATCATTAGCTTAAGAATAAAGATTCATTAGAATATTAAAATAGGAAAACCTTGAAACATTCATGAGTCTTTCTAGCTATTATTATTATTATTATTTCAGAAGCTGTTATTTTTAACCTTTTACATCAATTTTAATTTGTATGAAACTCATCTTTTCTTATTTACTTAAAAAAAACTTTAAAATTTTTCAAAATAAAAAAAAATGCAGAATTGCACCATCTATAAAAACTGAATAAAATAATTTAATAAATTGATTAGAATATGCTATAAAAGTAAAACCGGTGCTAAATTAGTCTACAAAAAAGTATATTTTTAATATGAAGAACTAAATAAATTATCTGAAAAAGTCTGTAAAATGTAGTATAATATATAAAGCTATCCACTGGTAAGTTTTGATTTTAGGTATTAAGATGATGTTACACTTCACTGTAATGAGATCTCTTTCTGATTCAGCCAGATGTGAATGCTAAGAAAGCAAAACACAAAATAAAGAAGTTGTTTTCTGCACAGTGGTTCCAAGTATCACACCTGATCCACAAAACAAATTTTCACAATTAAATGCAATATCCAATCACAAACATTCCTGTCAAAAAATAGGTGATTCTAGATTTGCTTAAAAGAAAGTCCTTCATGAGGACCAACACAGTCCAGGCCAAAGAGGTTACCTGTTGGCACACAGGTGTGCTGTCACCATTACTACCATGATTGCTTCTTTTGTCACAACTGTCACCTTGCTCATGCTTCACTAATCTCACCTGACTCTTCACACACAGAATGCAACTGATTGGCCATCTTTAACACTGCTGGGTTTCTAACACTGTGATTTCTAACATCTCAATATCTCCACTATCCAGCTTCAAGCCTTGTCTTCACTACTTGTTGATATCACATTCAACCAAAATTGAACAGAGACATCTTGCTTTATCAATCTTTACTATCCACTCAAGGCCTTCCTTGTCACCACCATGAGCCTGTTTTGCTGATACCAAATTCAACCATAATCTAACCGAAACATTCTGCTTAATCAAGATTCACTATGCATTGCTAGCCTTCCTCATCACCACTATCGTAACCTTGGTAACCAACCCAGTAATTTGCCTCACAACAAATCAACCCACCATTGGGACCATGATCGACCAACACACCAACCCACCTTACCAAACAGTTTGGTTTCAACATCTAGGCAAAGCATAACCGCCAGCCCATCAAACTTTTCACAAATGTTGATTCCAATCATGAAGAAGGGTGTACATTAAATCTCACTCATCTGCTCCAGATCTATCATCTGACTCCAGCTGTGACATTGGGTAACCAACACAAGAAATCAGTAAACTCCCAGTCCAACCAACAACACATTTGCACCTAATCACTTTCCTTACCAACAATAAGTGAAGAACCACACATTAACAATTTTTGTCAAATTCTAAACCACTATGTATGTATTCTGAATTTTGATAAAAGTACAGGCTGTTTAAAATTTCATCCTTGTGTATTCCTTTTATTTGCAACCAAACACTTGTTATAACAATGATAACTTAAGAAGCAAAAGTGATCAACTTACAGCAATACCGACTTCTTTTGAGTTGAAGTTTGAATGAACCCATTGGTCAGCATAATATTTTCGTTTATATTTAGTGACTGTTCCTGCTGCTCTGATGGATGAATCGTTTGTATGGAAAGAATTGTCAATTACAATAAAACCATCAAACACTAAACAGCAATCATTGCAAGCTGAATAAATAAAAAAAACAGTGAAGCATTATTGATAATCAAAAAGAAATAATTAGAAAATTATTTGGCAGCAGATTTTACAACATTTATTAAATAAAAAAACAAAAAGTAGGATTAAGAACGCTAAAGCATCTAAAATGTTATTTTCTAAAACGCAGTAGTGTCTAGATACCCTTAAATATATGGTCATTCTACATTTGAGCATAGGTTGGTAAAAAAAATCCTGATATATTTTTTAATGTTCAAACAAGTGTTGTGAAAGATAACAGACAGCTTTGTATTATTAGAAGAGCTAATAAAACTAACACATTTTGTTATATTAAATAAGACTACCATTCTAAATTGCAGTTCATTATCAATGACCACACAAAATGTAAAATAATAAACAAAGAATAATGTCAATAAATATATCACGACAAACAATGCAGAAAATAGCTTATTCAAATTACAAAAAAATTATTGGTGATTATTAATCTATTTATATCTATAGCAATATTAAAATCTATAAACCTGGTTCACCTTTACAACTGTGACAGGGATGCAAAAAAAGAGAACTCTGATCTGCCATATATGTGCTTCTGTGTGGCATTTATCCATTGTAGCACATTCATCTTTGCTCTCTATCATCTTCAGGATGATGGGACACTATTTTCAATCAAATATCTGAGAGGATTGATAATATCCTCACAGAATTTCTCTCTGCTAGCATTCATATCTGCAGTGACTTCTATCCTTTACATTTACAAGAGTGGGATCATGTCTAAAATGGAGTACAGTTATCATATTTTGGCAGGAGTTGCCCAGTCCTCACTTTACAGTCTTGATAGAATTCAAAAACGTCTCCAAGTCCTTATGAAGGACAAATTATTTTCCACCCTCTAACCTCTCTCCTAGGTTGGATGTGGCAAGCCTCTTACTGTTCTATCACTACATCCATGGAAAATGCTCAAATGAACTACATTTCTTGGTTGTGCTAGTCCTAACCTTTATGTCTAGGATCCACCATGTCACTTACTTTGTAGTAAACCACCCACATTTTCTCTGTATTCCATCAGCAAGAAGTAAATTCCACTCAAAGAGTTTCTTTTCACAAACCACTGTTCTGTGGAACTGACTCCCAAGAGTATGTTTCCCCAATCACTACGGTCTTAGCCTGTTGAAGTCTATGGTCAACCATGATCTTCCCTTCCTATCCATATAAACTGCCTCTTAACATAATCCTCTACCTTGAGTGGCCCATAGGCCTTGTACAGGATGAACCTTATAGTAAAAAGAAAAAATTATCACAATTAAATTCCTAAAAAATTTACAATCTAACATATTTAACAGCAAAATATTAGTTTCACTTGAGCAAACCAATTCACAAATGTGTTGGTTAATGATATTATGGACATTTTCATAAATAATGTTTATAATCATTCTTAACTCCCCACCACTTAAAATTAGAGTATCTTAAAAAAATATCTGTTGTTAGCATACACTACACAAGTTCTGTTTCAAGATCACTTTAGCAATATTTAAACACAGACTAATGCATAGCCTGCTGAGTCCTTCTTTCTCAAACTTTTACATAACCTATATAAAGAATAAAATATTCAACAAAAGATTAAGCCAAATATATACTTGATAGATACAGCTAAAATGTAAATGATATAAAAAACTAAAATATATTTAAATGTAATTCTGTTCTTAACTTAATATACAAACTAAATCAGTTAAGTGCCATATATGATACACGCTTTTGGGCGATCATGTCTTGAATGAGACATGACTGACTGGGCAGAAAATTATCCTGCAGTAGGTTGCCATTGCTTTCTGCAGTAGACTGGTTGCCAGCCAAGGCTATAGAACCCAATCTGTCCTATTATTTGACCCATCACTGGAGGGAAGAGAGGGATTAATACCTTTCCCAAGGGTATTTGCACATAAGTGAATGCAACAAATTCAACTCGGCTCCCCGATAACAAAAAAAAAAAATCTCCTTCCTGGACGTTCTTAACAAATAGTCATAATATTACTGCCAGACACACTTTGAATTTCATCTAATTTTTTTCTTTCCTGATGGTTTTATATATCAAATATATCAACCAGAAATAAAGCTTAATTTTGCTTAAATCTCAGTCTTATTTCCCATTATTCTTTGTTTCATTGTGCCTATAACAAATTCCCAATTGCTCAACAAGAATGGTTGCATGTCAAATTGTAGCTTTAAATTACAACAGGAAATTACATTGTATAAAAAACATTTTATAGTCACTCACCTTGAAAGGCTTTGTAGTTTATCTGCTTTTCTTGATAACAGAACATAGCCTGGAAAGAGCAAGATGAAATAAATTGATAAAAATTCTATTCATATGAGTTTAGCCATGCTGTAAAAATTATAGTATATTTTGTTATATCTTCAAATTTGAATCTTTAAAGTGGGGGTAGTGAAAAGTTATTGGCACAATCTACCTCCCAAAATGTATATAATATTTTTTAATAAGTTCTTGAATGAGCTGAGAACTTTTCAGTAGCCTTCATATTTTTTTTCTCCAATTATTAATTGTACTCTATTCTTTCATTGAGATTGCCTTTTCCTCTACCAGCTTCATGAACAGCTGGGAACAATCTGCCATTGTCATAGCAGGTATACTTCCATCTGGCATCACTATCACAAAGGGAATAACTCTGTTATAGCAAAAGGTTACACACAAAACACTTGGTGTATTATAATACACCAAGTGTTTTGGTAAGGTAAGTGAATTTAGACAGAAATCTCTCATTAATACATGATTAATTAAGGACCAAAGAAGAATATTTTTCAATCTTTTACATAACCTTTCCATACAAGGGAAAGTAGGTTAGTAATTAATAAGCATTATATGTGAATGTGTGTACATACATATGGATATAGATAGAGAGAGATAAGGAGAGGTATATAAAGAGGTATTAGTATCTGTCTCTGCATGTTTTTTCTTTGATTATATTGTAACTGTATATGTACTTGTTTGTTTACATCTACATACAATCAGTATGTACAATACTTTCAGTACTCTTATTTGTAGCGAATACAGAATTAAAAGTAACTCTCTTCACTTTTACAAAAATTCGCAATTACATGTGAAATCTAAATTTTGACAAATAAGAAAAAAGATTGATTCCATACTAAAAGAAAAAGACAAAGTAAAATTTCACAATCTGATGTTAAATTTATTTTCTAACCAATGAAAGGAATTGATTTGCAAAACTGAGAGAAAAGTTGACACTCCAAAATCTTTAACTATAAAACAAAGAAGAAAGTCGAATCAGTCAGTCAGATGGGAGCAGAAATTAGAGACAACACATTATGATGTAACACAAGAAACTTCAAACCTGACCCGGACATAAGGTCTTGTCATACATTCATTCTCTTTCTATTTCTCAAATGCTAATTTCCTTTATCTCTTCCTTCTCACCATTCTCGTGGTCAAGAAAAAGAAAAAGACAACAATGACAACAGCAACAAGATATTTCAACTGACTCCAAAAAACTAACATTCGATAAGTACAATTTTCTTTATTGCTTTGCCTTCCTTTTCACTTTCTTGTTGGCTATAAAAAAAGGAAAGGAACACGGACTTTATTAGTAACCCTGTTAATTCTGCATAAAAACATTCTGCCACTTACAACTAGAAATGCTACCTACAATTACAAGCTCTGGATTCACTTAACTACATACTACTATTTCTCTTGGAACACTTAACTCCTACAAATTGATGTTATTCTGTTGTGTTAATAAAATTCTACTTTAACATACAAACAAAATACTTTTATTCTTCCAAATTCCAACATCCAACCTTCCACCTTCTGATGACCTTCTGATAAACCCTTAAGTTGTTAGAAGTTTGGTTATGTTTGACACAAGTCCAATTGAATAAACATTCAACCATCTCTCTGCCACTTCATATTACCCTCAAAAACTCAATGGTTTTACTTTCAAAATTTTCTCAATATTACCCACAGATTCATTAATGATTATATTACTAAAATACAAAAAAATACTTTGAGTTCTATTCTTAACCTGCAAGAATACACTACAAAAACTTCATGGTCTCTACTAATACACTAACATGGCATTTAAATAAAAGATTTTGTTTGACATTTTCATTAATAAACTGATTAGTCTTTGTGATTTAAATAATCACAAAGTCTTTTTATTCCTTTTTACATACATTTTCATGTTCTTTATATGTGTTTCTATTCTTTCTTTGCACAATTAAGTCCTAATACTAATAATTTTTGCTGGTATTTTGCTGTTTGAAATCTGAGAAGGTAAATCTACAAAGAACTTACTGTCCTTATGGTAATGGTGCCAACACAACAATTTCTGTAATGAAAAAGACAGATTAATAGATGTTATTACTTACTTCAAATTCTAAATCCACAAACCCAGTTGGACCTTCAAAGTTGGCTTTTGTTACATTAGACTCATTCTGTTCATCCCAGCTCTTAAAACAATAGTTTTCAAGAATTTTAATTCCTGCTGCCTGAAGGCTTTGTAGAATGGTCATTTGAACTACTGGATCAGAAAAGACAGTCATCTAAAATATATAATGAGAAATCATTAAGCCAAAAAGATTTTATTCATCTTATACAGAAAATTGCAAAATAGGTAAAAATTACACTTCTTTTATAAAAACAAAAATAAAAAACAACTTGACTGAAAACTTTTATTGTTTGGGCAATCTTAATTCGCTTTATACTTTTAATAAAAATGAATATAAACTTAGAACAATTATTGAAATAAGCTTGAACAATTATTAAATAATATTTGAAAGTTGCTAAATAATTAGCAAGAAATCAAATAAAATAATGTGCATAATATAATTAATCAACCTTCTCTTGTTTTAATCATAGCCACATAGCAAATGTTTTGAAAAGAACAGTTATATATCTTATAAATTACTAAGTACCACCAAAATGGATGCATTTTTTTTAGATGAAAGCAAATTCTACCTGTTTTTAAAATTTTACCAAAATCTAATTTTATTCTTATTACAACAGAAATAAAGATAAAATTGGAGAATCTGCATACAATTGCAGATTCTCCAATTTTACCAACTTGCAAAGCAACTGTATAAACGTTTGGCCCAGAATACAGAAATTAATAAAATTCCATTATCTGATAATACCATAGCCAGGCATTTTACAGATTTGTCTAAAGATATTGAGGATAATGTAAAAAAATGCCATGTCTGACGCATTGTACAGTTAACAGATTGATTAACCTTGTGATAATAATGGAACAAGTAAACTTGTTGTTTGCATATTTGTTCACTTCATTCATGAAAAATAGGATTCTAGAATAGTATTTATGGTGCAAATTCTGAGAATCACTTGTGGCGAAGATGTTTCAATATTCTTAATGATTATATGATATCTGTAAACTGATTTTCAGAAAAATGCGTTGTTATCTGTACAGAAATTTCATCTATAATCATCAAAATGAATGCTTTGCATGTGGCACATGCATGCAAAGAGGCAACACAGTAATATTATATCTGTTCATTGTTGTTGTTCTTCTTTTTACAATGTGAGACTTTAGTTTAAAAAAAAACAATTGATCAAGTGTTGTAAAATAATATGACTTTGTAAAGAGGGTAAGTTTTATCAACAGTTAGCATCTTAAATTATATGTTCTGCAAAATATGTGATGAAATGGATTCTAAATATATAATGCTCTTTTCCATGCTGAATTTCATTGGCTGTGAAGGATTTTTTGTTGAGTTGTATCTATGAATTCAAAGATGAAATGTGTGAACTGTTTACTTGTGATGAAGCTCACTGTTCGATATTGGCTTATTTGAAATAAGTTAAATTTTCATATACAGCGAAGGATAATATTCTGATACATAATGATAAGCATCATGCTTTCAAAGAATGAAGTAAGAAGTAAAAATTAAAACATTACGGCCACTATTCCCTTCAGCCTTCCTCAGGTGTATATTGAAATAGGTAACTTACAGGGTTATGAACTGAAACCTTTATTTAATCTATAGGGGTAGAATTTTTTAATTCCACAGCCCATGTCTAAGGATATCGTCTAATTCTAATTTTTAGTACTGCTCAGTTGTTGCTTGCTCATTTCCACTAAGTCCAAGTACACACTGCACAACCCAGAATTTACAAATGAAATTTCTCATCCCACATGGAAACAAGTGAAAAAATGTTTCTTCGGGACTTCTACCCAAAGAAAAAAACATTAACCACACTTACTACAGAAGACCCATACCAGTCCAGGCAGTTTGAACCTGATATTTCTTGTTTCAAGTGAGAACTAGTGGTGGAATCTCTCCTCGAATCATCTACTCAAGGGAAGAACACTGTTAACTTAGAAACCCACCTTTTTTCCCCACAAAATAACACTATTTTGCACTCTCTTTTGACTATGAATATAAGCTGTTGAAGTTATTTTGAGCCTTGGGTTTTTTCATTCTACTCTATAGACTTCTGAGCATGCACACACACACACAACCAGGAAAATCCCTACAGACTCAATAGCAAATTAGTTTTACAGAGTTGAGTTACTAGCCTTGGGCATCAACCTTGTTATTTAACCTATAGTTGAGAGGGAAGAGATACATTCATGTTTTCCAAGCATGTTAGTGCAAGAAGAACACAACAGTCATGACCAGAATTCAAACTTAACTTTAAGTGATGACGATAACCATTTCATTAACACCCCCCCTACACACACACACACACACACACACACACACACACACGCACACTATATAATAAATAACCTGTCAGTTTCAATTAAACATTAAAAGTTACTTAGAACAAACATTTTGGAAAATAAAATTCTCAATGAGGAATCTACATTCTAAATTTGAAAAAAGGTGATGCTTTACAATTTTAAAAACCTTACCTGATTACTTGAAGGCGGTTTCAACCAGTGAATGAGATCTGCAGGTAATTCTAGTTGAAGCAATGTCTGAATGCAACAGTAAGCATCTATAGAGTCACCATACACAAGGACATTTCCTAAAAGTATATTTATATTAGTTGGTGATGCTATAGAATATGTATTTACTTTCAATATCAATTGAATGTTTAAATAAAAAAGCAGGATATTTTGTTGATATTTAAATACTGGTGACTTTACAGTTATAGAATTGATTTGTTTTGAAAATATTTTTTTATTTTCAATTATAAATTATCTAAATTCTCTGTCAGTATCATAGAAAAATAAATTTGTTCTGTGTTTTGTTGAATTGCCTTTTTGCTTTGGTTTGTAAAAATCAGTTTATCCTAATAAAGGACATGCAAATGGCAAACATACAAGAGTTCATTAATGTTTGTAGCTTCTTTAAATTGTTACCTTCAGTATATGAGTATTCTAGTAAAAAATCATCACATGGAATATCTGAGGCAAGGATTAATAGAATCATACAATGTTACAATATCTTATGTAACACTATTTTCTGGTACACAGGCAAAGAATTAATGGATTTAACAATGGACATACCAAGAGAAAAATATGAAGATTTCTTAATGGATATAACAATGGATATACTGAAAGAAAAAATGAGGATTTTTCTTTTCGAAACAACCAAAATATAAAAAGAATTTCCCTTGGATGAACAAAACCCAAGCAAGCTATATGCTTTTGGACTGACAGCTGATTTATGATTGTTGATTTACAGAGATCTGGTTATGAAAACACAAGACAGATAAGAGATTTAAATTCAAGAATGAAGTTCTTTTTGAGAAAATGAGGCTGACAGAGTGAAGACCATTTTTGAGAAAGAGTGGAAAGGGAAAAATTGATTAATGATCCCAAAAGAGGTCAACCCAGTGGTAAGTTTGTACTATAAGTAAGTTTTCTTTGTTACTGTGAAAATTTTAATAAAAAAGTAAGGAGTAAAAGCAGAGAAAGACATCTGGTATTCATTTGATTTGAAGCAGATAAAATTTCCTGAGAAAATTTCAGGATTTGAAATAAGTAGTTCTAATTAATAAAATTCTGAGGAAAGAAATAGAATTCCATGCCCTCAAAAAGCAATAGTGAGAGATTCCAATTATAGGTTATAGGTTGTGTATCAAGTTTTCATAACGCTGCTCTATGTAATCGTATTGCCTTTTTACAATCAATCTTCATTGAACCAGAGAGTTTGATGTTTATTTGATTTAGTACTTTTTGGTATACATTTTCTCACAATTGCTGTTAATGTTTCTGTTGTGGATCTTAATGCAAATCTTCATAGCCAATTTTTTGTGGAGTTGTTGTGGCGAAACTTCACCGCAAAGTTGTAATGACCGGTTTGGTCGGCAGTAAGACACAAAACACCGGAGGTATTAGTATAACAAGAACATATCTAGAAGGTAAGTGTTAGTAATTAAGTAAATAGAAATAAGTAAGTCTGAACGGTACAGTTACACTGCTTATTGGCTGACTAGTAGCGGGCTTTAACTGCATACTAGCTGTCGTCTTAACTGCATATTGGAAGTCATGCAGGGAATTATATATAGCAAGAGGAAGAGTCCATTCCTCATTGATGGGCACCATAACACCCGGCTCCTAAAATCTCAACTCCACAGGAGTCTACAGAAATTTTTTTTTTTATTAAAGTTCTGAGTAGACATTTTTATCTGTCTGAGGTCTCTGTGGATTTCCGCTTCGGATTGACCACTATTAACTCCATTGCTTTTCTTTTCCTTTTTGAACAGCATATTTCGGGAGCCAATAGAGGGTTTGAAATATTAAAAGTGTTGTATATTGTATCCATTGCTTTTTTCTCAGGAAACCCGTTATCAGCCTTGTTAAGCATTTCCTAAGTTGATTTATGTATCTTTTATATATGAATCGTGAACCCTTTACTATATAAATCATATTCCTAATTCTTTTTCCTATCATACGCATCTCCTAAAAAGATTTGTTGTCTTTAAACATTTTGAAAAAAACTTTTTCTCCTGGGTTATACTGTCTTGCAGGTACAATGTTTATTCTTTTTGGCTTTGTTTGTTTTGGTAGTAGTTTGTCATAAACAGATCATATACAATGCGCAAACATCACTTCGGCTGGAGATTGTGAAGCTGGTGTCTTGTCATTTGGTGTAATTCTGTATACTTGCAAGACTTGTTGAAGGGCTTTCTCAGTTGGTGTAGCTCTAGCTTTTTTCAAAGCTCTCTGCAAGGTATCTACAAATCTCTCAGTTAGTCTGTTTGATCTAGGATCATACAGAGCTGTGGTGATGTGATTTATCTGATAAATTTCACAGAATTCTCTAAATTCTGCAGATGTAAACTGAGTTCCATTATCAGATATTAAAGTGTCTACTACTCTGAATCTAGGGAACAGCTCATGAAGAAATGTTATAACAATTTCTGTAGTTGGGTTTTTATGTCTGTGTACTTCGGGCCACTTTGAGAAACTGTCGACTACAATGAGGTAGTAATATCCTTCTAGAGATCCCGTGAAATCAGTGTGATTCTAGAACAAGGTAGGCCCGTTTTTGGTCAGGGGTTGAATTTAATAGGTGGTGCCTTGGCTGCTAAGGCACAGCCTTTACATGGTTTGACAGCATTTTCTATATCTCTGTCCATACTTTTCCAATAGACAGAGCTATGTATCAAAATTTTCATGTTAGTACTCCCTAGATGGCCAGCATGAAAATCTTTCAAAATGTGTTTCTGTAGTGTTAATGGAATCACAACTCATTCCTTGTATAGTAACACCTTATCAAATATGGAAAAAAACGTCCATGTTCAACTATGCTTTGGCTTTTCATTAGAATATCATCTAAGTAAGCGACAAGGAGTCAAGTCTGCCCAGCATGGTATCCATGACTTGTTGAAAAATTGCTGGTGCTACCTTGACTCCAAACGGTAAACGTTCAATAAAGTAAGACACAAAGGTTATGTCTTCCTTAGGCGTGTATGTAAAAGTCTCTATAACACTCCAAATTGTGTCTTGTGAAAAAAAAAATTCATTTTCACTGGTTTTCATTCAACTTATTAGTTCCAACACTTGCTTGTGAAATTCGATCTGTCTCCCTTGGTTTTCCTTTCACGTTTGAAGAAATAATTTTTCCATTTTTCTTGTTGCGGAACCATACCATCCTCCATTTTGTGTCTTTTTTCTTTTCATGTAGTACTTGAGTTTTCCAAGGGTTTCTTTTGATCCTGATAGTCCTTGCAAATATTTGTTGCAAATCTTCATCACCAATTTGTTTTGGAGTTGTGGCGAAACTTCGCCACAAAGTTGTAGTGACCGGTTTGGTCGGCAGTAAAACATGGAAAACAGGAGGTAGGTACAAACAATTTATTAGTATAACAAGAACATATGTACAAGGTAAGTGTTAGTAATTAAGTAAATAAGTAAGTCTGAATGGTTCAGTTACGCTGCTTATTGCCTGACTAGTAGTGGGCTTTAACTGCATACTAGCTATTGTCTTAACTACGCACTGGAAGTCACACAGGTAATTATATATAGCAAGAGGAAGAGTCCATTCCTCATAGAAGGGCACCATAACAGTTTCAGAGAAATAGTGAATAGATTTTTTTGTTACTTTTTGACAGAGTGGTTTTTGTATTCCCTTCAGTCTGCTTTGTTTAATTTCTATTGAGAGAGATTGTTTTCAATCAGATCTGAACACTTCAGTATAATTGGGTAGTGATCAATGCAGCATGAATTATGTACTTAACAACTGTAATCCATAAAAATAGATGGGTCACACATTGAAAGATCACTAGCTGAGTATTAACCTGAGATAGAGTGTAAATATGTATTAGACCATGTATTAATCCATTTAGTAAACATAAGTCATTGTTGTTAATTACATTTTCCATGTTTTTCCCATTTTTGCACAAGTTCTTAGATCCCCATATAACATTGTGATTGTTAAAGTCACCTAATAATATAAATGGTATTGATAACAACTTCTGTTAGTTTATTTAGATCAATTTCTATCATGGGGCCATGAGGTGGGATTCAAATAGAGCAGATGTTAATGGTTTTATGTTTAGCACTTTTTGTAGCTAGTAGATTGTTTTCTAGAAGAATTTTGCTTTGTGGGAAGAATGTCATTTCTGATTAGGATTGATACACCCCAAATGTCCTTTCTTGAGTGTTGTGTATGCAGTTATATTGGGTATAGTTTTTATTTTATCATTTGGTTTTATAAATGTTTCTTGAAGGCAAATGACAGGAAGTTGATTTGTTATGAGTAGGAGTAGTTCATTTATGTTTGCTTTTAAGCCTCGACAATTAAACTGTATAATTGTATGAATGTATGAATGATGGAATTGTTATGAGTTTTTAATTGTCCAGTTTATGATTGGTGGGTGAAGTTTGCATAATTTCTTTAAAGCCCTGGTTTGTTAGGGCTTTGTTTCTTGTCATGTTTCGTTCTTCAGAGTTTTTTTGAGTCTGCTTGTCTTATTTGATTTATTTTTTCCATTAGGTTCTTTTGGCAATCTTTGTCTGGATGATGACTGTTCTCTTATTTGAGGTGAGAAAGGGTTTTGTTCATCTATGTCCATTTATCTTGGTTCTTCAGTGATGTACACACCTTTGAAGGATATTAGTGTGAGATACCACATTAGTGTGAGGTACTGCAGGTTTTGTGAATACAAGAATGTACTAAATGTTGTAGGTAAGATAGATTTTATTGAATCTTTTTTCTAAGTGGGGAGAGCTTCAGTCAGTCAGTTAAGTGCCATACATGATACACACTTGGGTGAATCATGTCTTGACAGAGACATGACTAACTGGGCAGAAGATTTTCCCAAAGTAGGTTGCCATTACTTTCTGTGGTAGACTAGTTACCAACCAAAGCTACAGAACTCAATCTGTCCTGCTATTCAATCCATAGCTGAAGGGATAAGAAATAGATTAATACCTTTGCCAAGGATATTTGTGCATAAATGAATGCAACGAATTCAACTGGAATTCAAACTTGACTCTCCAATTTCTCATTTCGAGCCAATATCCACTGCACCACAACACACATCGCCTTACTCAACTTAAAAATCAACATTTGAAATTGTTTTTTTTCTCATCTTGGTACAAGCAGACATCATATGCAACTATTTCAACCATCAAGCATGTGCATCAATAAATAAATGAATATTAAAACATCAAAATAGGTAAATGAATAGACAAAACAAAAGAAGAGATTTTCTTAAAAAACCTACTTGTAAAATCCAGGAAATCTTTCTTTAACCAGTTCAATACATTTTCAGCTTGATAGCAATCATTAATGACAAATACATTGTTTGGCACAGGCCCACTGTTTTCCTTCAGGTCAGGTGTTGGGATGATATACTGTTGACCACAGCACAGAATCAAATGGTCATAAGGAAGTAATGCTTCATAGTCAATCACAATATGTTTTTGCTTTCTTTAAAAGAAAAAGAAAATTAGAAATTAAATCTCATTTTTTATAAATGATAAAAAGTTTGTATTACGCAATGATCAACAAAAAAATAAAAATATAAAATTTGTGTGTGTACATGGGAAAATTATATTTTTTATATATCAAGAATAATTTTAGGGAAAAAAACTATGAAAAGTGGAAAAACTTTTGTATGACATGTTTTGTTCTTTAGAATTTTATTGGGCTAAAATGATGTTTACACTGATGCAACTACACATATGAAAGGGTATGCTGAGAATTTCAAGTTTGATTTTTTTTTTTAAATGCATGTTTTGGATATATAGTCGAGCCAATTTCATTTAGTTTTTTTTTTTTGTTCATGTTTATTACTTTTGTCATTAAACATCCCACATTATGATAGTGAAAGATCCGCCAAGAAAGTTGAAATGTAAAAACCTGGACATAAATTTACTGTGGATGATCAAGTGATTAAAACACTTTTTAAACATGTTCATCTAGGTTTTCTATCTGCTGTTTTGTTCTGATTTTTTTCTTCTTGGTGTCATTTAATATCTTTTTGTAGGAGTGGTCTACTGGTGGTTGCTTTTTATTAATTTTGTTGTGTTGATTTATTTTTAATGTGTGATGGTGCTCTTTTTACGATTTCCTATTTAATTTTGGTGGTAATGCTATTTTCTTTCTGATTCCATATCTATTTTGATACTGTTGTATTTTGTCTTTTTCTGTGCTGATTGTTGAATCACAAACACAAAACAAAAAGATAGATATAGAGTGTGAAAATAGGAATTAACACTGCATAGTGGCTGTCAGGTCTATGCTACTCGGTACACTACTCCTTTAGTGAGCTCTATCTATCTATGCAAGTTTGCTAAAAATGAATAACAAGGGTGCTGAGGTTAAGTGTTTATATAATTTTTCATGTGTTCTTATAATTGTGTTCTTTTCAGCATATAAATTATATAAAAACTGTCCAAATGTTTCATATATCTAAGTGCTTTTAGTAATACTTTTAACCATTATCAAGAATTAATTATATTTTACTTTTAACTAAATATATGGATTGTTTTATGTATGTATCTAGAATTATAGGAATATTTTATTTTTCAGACATGGTCAGTACATTGTTTTTAATGAAACTTGCATAAAAAAAGATAGCTGCCTAAATACACAATTATATATATATATATATATATATATATATATTAGTTAGTTTTTGGTCATAATTAAATTAGACCAGTATACAGTTGTATCAAAAAGTGTTCAATACTATTATACTGTAGAACTTGTAAATATTTTTCATTTAAAAATGAGTTATTTTGCAACCTAGGTTTCTACATTATGGTGTCTTCAGGTGATTTACAATAACTGATTTTACCGTTTCTCAAATGCTCACATAACAGGCATCTTTTATGAATGCTCAATTTTCAAAATTAAGAGAAGTTACTTGAGGGTCTTTGAACATTTTCATTCACGATTGTATGATCCTAGTAGGTATTTATTAGTATGGTTACACTTGGATATAATTTCTGTTCTTTCATTTAGTAATTTATTTCTGTCTAGGAACAACATAATAGCCAATTTTTACTCTTGGTATAATCTGTATACTTTACCACTGTTGTGAGGTTTCTAAGGTTTGGCTAGTTTTACTATGCTTCAAATTATATCGGAGTCTTTTGTATATTTCAATTTTAATTTCCACACATGGTTAGCCAGTTTTGTACAATTTTTGAGGTTTATGACTTATGATTATTTCATCTAACTTTAAAACTGTCTTTAGTGGATCCTAAATATGTTTTACTTTGACCATTTATGTCATGTACTTTTGCTTTGTAAGTGATCCCTTTTGTATTACAAAGTTTGTTAAGTGGGCATTTATTTTTGTCCTTACAGTTACATTCATTGTTAATGATGTTATTTTGTACATTGTTATTTAGGTTTCTCGTGTATTGTTTTTTTATGTAATTTTCTAAATTACTAGTACAGCTATAAGTCAGTTTGATTGAATTCCTATTGAAAACTTTGTTTAATTCTAAGTTTTTTGGAAAGTTTTTATCGATTAATTTAAAAAATATTTGTCCTATTTTGGTTTTTACTTCTAAGTTAAACAGTAGGTTGAACCAGATAATGTTTCAATTTTTATTTTTGTTTTTCATTTGCATGCTTGACTGGGGCTTGTATTCTAAAATATTCTTCTGACCAGATATTTTTAAGACATCTTCATAATCTTAATATACGATCTGCTTACTGAAACCTTGGTAGGTTTGTTGGCTCACTAGGTTTACTTTACTTATATATATATATAATAACTTAAATGTTCTATGTTTACTGTGTGTTAATATTTACTCTTTGATAATGGCTTATGTGAGCCGAAAGCTTAGACCCGATAAAAAAATCAACAATTATTGTGATTTTTTTGTTGTCTTTCAACGACATCACCATCAAGTATATCAGACGGTATGAACGGATCCTACACAAAATTAATAGACAAAACTTGTCTATATTATTCAATGAAACCTGCATTAATATATATATATATATATATATTGGGTTGAGGAGCAATTCATGAGAATTTTATTTTTCAGACTTAGAAATGTATGCAGAAATAATATGCATTGGCAAAATGTTTTATGTTATTTGATAGATAAATTTCTGCTTTACAAGACAGTGGTTTGATGCTTTTAATTTTATTGATTTTTATGTATTTCAAATGAACAAAACTGAGTATTTTCAATACCATTTTCTTTTTGCCTTTAATCAAGGTGTTAAGACTGCCAAAGCTACTTGTGAGATTTGTGCTGTGTATAGAGAAGTAATAATGCCTCAAAATACTGCCTGACATTGGTTTTTGCTCTTCAAAACTAGAAATTTTGCCCTCAAGAACAAATCACCCACTGGTTGACAAATTGAGTTTGATGAAGAGTGATTGAGTCAACTTCTTCATGAAAATCAACATCAAACAATCTTGGCAGAGCAGATGGATTGTGATAAAATATCAATGGGAAAGGCTCAGAAACTTAGTGCTTGGGTGCCACATACTTTGAGTGAAAACAAAAAAATGAATGCTCCACAATTGTCGGCAGTTTTCTCATTCAATATCGCTGAACACATGGTTGCAAACAGCATTTTCTTTAGTACATTTTCATTGTCATGGTGCCTTCATGTCAATATGAAGCAGTAAAAAGAATAACTTAGCCCAAAAAACAACTGATTCAACAAGCAAAACATGACCTTCATCCTTGAAATACTATGTTGTGTGTATGGTGGGACTGGGAAGGGGTAATTCATTATGACCTGCTTGAGCATAACCAAACACTCAATTCAGAGCTCTACAGTCAACAACTGCACTGATTCAAGAAAGCAATTCAGCAAAAAAGACCAAATAGGTGAAATGGCATTTTACTGCAACACGATAATGCCTGTCCTCACTCACATCACCGATATGATCAAAGCCACAATTCAAGAACTTTAATGGGAAGTGTTGCCTCATCTTCCATACCCTCCACCAAACTTGACACCATCAGATTTTCATCTCTTTCAATTGCTTTCAAGTGCTTTGCATGGTGTATCATTCAATAATAACGTGGAATTGAGGGCTTGGTTGGATGAATTTATTGAGACAAGGCTGAGAGATTTCTTTCACTGACACATTAAAAAACCTATTGAATGATGGAAATAAGAAATTTTCCCAAGAACAAACTGTGAATTTAAAAGAAACTTTTCTAAATTACTATAGAGATGCTCATGAGGCAAGTAAAAACAGGTAGTATTTTCTTTTTTTTTTTTTGTCATTTTCAAATAATCCTTGTCCTTTTCTAAACTGAAATTGTAATTTCTTCCATTTTCCAATAGTAATTCCTTTTATCAGAAATTGGTATCCTGACTTAATAGGTGCACAAAAGGAAATTTTTTGTGCAAACTTTTGCAAAATTGTGTAATAAAAGCTTTTTTTTAAAAATTTTACACAATGGTTGAATCTTGGTTTGTAGTTTTGTGCCTATTATGACTAAGTTTTTGTGTTTGGCATGAGAACTTAGGTTTGATAGGAAATAAATTTTTTATGGTGTATATAAACTGATATGACAAGCAAAATCTACAAAGACATTCAAAACTTCATTCACTCTAATGAGATTTTTTTTTCTTTTTTAAATGACATGTCACGTCCGAACATAGATTATCTATCCTCACAGATTCCTTTCCTTTACTATTTATAAACTGACATGGCATCTTCAGAAAGATAATGGAGTAGTTTCCAATTGCTTTTCCATAGTTTTGAGAATAGAGTTTCTCTTCTGACAAGGCCAGCAAGCCTAATCTTTTCTATTACATATTACCGCCAGTAAACACACACACACACACACACACATATATATATATATATATATATATATATATATATATGCACAAAAGCTGAGTATCATTTACCATGTATTCAATTGTAAAAGCAAAACAATATATTTTTATTACTTCAAAGCTCCCAAGAATATTGAATTTTGACATTAAATGACCCATAATCAGCTAATATTTGGTGAAACAATCAAATCAAACAATGTGAGTTACTTGCAGTACAATGTATTTTGTCAGAAATATACTGATTTGTTTTTCTCTTAATCAAAAAGTTCACATACACACTAACACACATGCAGATATTATAAAAATGTATACAAAATCTGTAATCCATTCCTTCCTACGATTTCTTGTCTAAAAGCACTTTTTCTTACTTCTCACTGGCATTTTTATTTGTGAATCTTTTACCAAGAACAGAGAAATGCAGACATTTATTAAATTTAGCTTGGTTAATACAAAGCTAAATGAATGAAAGTATATGGTAAGAATGTGTTGCACTAATTTTTTAAATGGGGAGAGCTTGTTTATATAGAAATCAGTATTTGAAATTCTGGCCTTTTATTGGCCTCAAACACTGATGAGTAGTGTAATTAGTAAATAAAACATTTCATCAGTGACCAAGTGTGCCAGATAGACCAGAATAGATCAATAAGTCTTTTACTTGATACATTCGTTAGATGAATTTTGATTTGAAATGTATCATTTCTTATCTATGTGATTAACAAAGAAACATTGGGTAAGTACATTTGTACTGATATAGAAATAAACACAAATCAATAAAACCAAAAATTTTACCATTTCTAAAAATAGTTGGATAATAAAAATCACCAGACAGACTAACCAATCAGAAAGCTTTCACAAACAGGATATGATGTAAGGCCACAAACCAATGAAAAGCAAGTGGCATTTTCAAAATGGATTTATAGATGTGTATATCAACAGATAGAAAATTAACTAAACTCAGATAAATTAATTTTATCCATTCTCCAATGCTGCAGTCATCATAACATATCTAGAAACAAAATATGACAGTTGCACAACTCACTGGTGACCTAAGATATCTAACACACCCTTGTTATACTGAAACAGACATATATTCCTTCACCATGTGATCAGCCAGTGACAACTTTATTTGGATATATAATCATATAATTATAAATTGAAAGTACATTGTGACACAGAAATTTCTATGTTTTGAGATTTCTATCTCGTCATCAGGCAATGTTGGATGTTGGTTGTGAAAATGATTTACATTTGAAACATAGAAATTTCCGTGTCACAATGTACTTTTAATTAAAGATTATATGATTATATTATGCTCTACAATATTTATTATATTGAGCACTTTTTATAAAAAAGTAAATACCAGGGAACTCGAAATCGTAAAACCTTGGGTCCCCTTTACCTGGATTTATATATATAAAAGAAAACTCAACACATCATCTAAAGTAGTTATAAATTTTAATCCATTTCAATGAACTAATAAGTTTATCTCATCAGACCACATTATATTTGGTATAAAGATTTTCTCAGAATACACAAAAGAAATTTTTTTAACAAAATGAAAATCAAACTTGAAACTTCAACTTATTTTTCTTTATAATTATATTGTGATATATAAAGATTTATTTTGTATTTTCCAACACTTTGTACATCTTTCCTTAATCATTATACAAGACCAATATAAACTCAAATCAATTATACTCACATAAGGTGGGAACGGATGTTGTTGTAAGATAAACATCTCATATGTAACTAATAACCTCCTATTTCTTATATATTAATGGAGACGGAGATTATGTTGAAAATTACTGTCCAAAAATACTTTTCACAATTGCAAATGTCCTATTGTTAAGAATAAATATTATTTCAAAATGTATAATTCAAAATAAAACTTATAACTTTTATTATAAATATTTTTATAAAAAGATGAATGTAAATAAAGATGTTTGTAGGCTATTGATAATTGATTAAAAAACAAGAATAGTTGATTTTATTAATAATTTTTGGTGGTTGCTTCAATCAAACATCAAAGTATCTTAAGAATGATGTGTGCAAGCATTAACCAAATATTAAAATCAACCAAATTTTATATTTGTTAATCAAATAATAATTACCAACATATATATTTTGCAGAGTTATTTTTGTTCTTTATTATGCATTGAAGCAGTTGAATAAATTGCTCAATTTATATATGTTTATTGCAAAACAGCTTTCTGTCTTAAGTAAGCTATACAATGAGAATTAGTTTTTGAACTTTGATCATAGGTGAAACCAAATACCACTTTGATTTATTAAACTTTGGTTTTGTTATTAACAAACACAACCAAATTCTAAATTTTTAATATTCGATAAAATTATATCACAAAATTATGAAAAATTTAATTCAGAATTTGGTTTGTATTTCATATTCTGACCAGAGTAGAAAATCCCCAAAAATCAAGTGTCTTACCTGTTTATTCCTGTCATTTCACCAGTCACTACATTAACCCATGTTCGAAGGGCAATTTTTGCATGATCATTTGGCTCATAGCAGAAGCTGCAAGAAATTAAGTCTTTTACAAATATGTTAACCAAAAGACTGGAAATAAGCTTAATTCTTGTAAGGATACTTTGTATCACCTGGTTTCAATTCAGTTTCACGATTATTATTAATGTTAAGTAGAGAAAATTTTATCAGAAATGACCAGTTCCTTTAGAATGATTGATGTTAGAGTTAAAGAGAGAGACAAACAGATGGAAAGTAACATAGAGATAGAAAAACTGATATACAAAAAGAGAAAAACACATGTAAAGAGAAGAAAAAGGCAAAAGAGAGAAAACAGAATCAGAAAAGAAGAGAGAAAGAGAGAGAGATAAAATATAATTTATATATTCAACAAACCTTAATATTTATTATGAAAACACATACACATAGAAAGAGAGAGTCACAGACATACATAGAAAGAGAAGAAATAGACAGAAATAGAAAGGCATGAAGAAAGAGGAACATCATTTATGTTAGACAACTCTTAATATTTATTATATATATATATATATATATATATATATATATATATATGTAAGTACCCAATATATTTGTAAGTATATATATATATGTAAGTACCCAATAGATTCTATATTCAAAATTACTTTCAGTAAACAGGTGTCAACCTTGAATTTTGGTTTTCAGAAAAGGGCTAATCTCATTGTTTGTTGTCTTTGGTGCTAATGCAATGTTACTTGATAAAACAAATATAGCATTATCACAGTGCCTGTTATGTCTTATAGAAAACCTTTGCTAAACAAGAAAAAGAGTACACTGATTATAGAAGAAAGTTTTGTTTAAGTACATAATATGTACTGATGCCAGCAGGTGAGAAAGAGGATGAACATAAAAAAGCACCCATAGAATCCAACACTGGATTGTTTTTGATATTAAAACATCCATACAGTCATTCATCTTCTTACAACAGTACACTATAAACTGTTGTTTTTTCCACCTATTAATCTGTGGCAAGTAGAAACTCCTTTCTGCTGGGAATTCCTTTTTTTTTCAGTTAACATTGAACAAGTAACAAATTAACTCTATTTCTTCTTTTTGTATGTTTTTTCTCTTGATGTGCTATCAACAATTGGGTTGAAACAAAAGTTTGCAGAATGTTTTAAATGAATTTTAAAGTCAATATTTAGCTACGTGTATGCAGATTTATTCAACTATATATTTGTTCTGGGCATGACAATAAACTACATTCAACAACAAGGCCTCTAATTAAATTTTGCAGATCATTGAACCCCCTCTTATTTGCTGTTGTTCCCAGGTTCACCCTAACTGAGTGTGGTAGTACTAGTTGGGGTCCCAGCTATAGGTAAATAGCTAACTGCTAAACTGGGGTCAATACACTATGAAAGCATACAAATTATAGTAAAAACACTAGCAATACATTTTTGGAAAAAAAAAATACCAGCAATGTATTTGTCTCTCAAAAAAAAAAAAAGATTCTTTACAAAAATACATCAATGAAACCTGATCTACAAACTGATTTTATACAAAGAATACATATTCTATTTATAGGAACTTATCCTAAAAAATATTGTCAGCATTAAATAACCCATTGAGGTTGATATGCTATAAAATTAAAATAAACCAATCAACTACATATGTGTCACTTTGTTCAACTATGTTTTGACATCTTTGAGGCATTATGATTTCATTATTCCAAAATTTGGTATTTTTCTAAAGTGGTTTTTACAGGATTCTAGAGAATTGAAGTTCTTCCAAATAACACAATTTTTTAAGAATTAAAGTAAGTGGTAATCTGAAGATGAATGGTCAGGTGAATGAGTATGGCAGGTCTGCCAGAGAAAATTGTATTTTGGCATTGTGCTGCTGGAAGATGACACCCATTCAATTGGCTAATTCTAGATGCTTTTTGCCAATTTATACCTTTAATTGGTCAAAATTGGCACAGTACTTGTTTGAATAAACAGTTATGTAATAGCAGATCCCCTATATGACAGTAAGTTTTGGACAATCTCCTTACAAACAAACAGATTTGAGGTTCCAAAAATGAGGTCCAACAGGAGGATGCTGAGAATACCATGGAGTAAAGATATGAGCAATGAGGAACTTTTAAGGAAAATGTAAATAAAAATCATGCTAATACTTGGAATCAGAAAGAAATACATGAAATTTCTAGGACACATAATAAGGAAGGAGGGCCTAGAAAAAACATACACAGGATATATTGAAGATGTGACACTGGTGATCATCAGAGAGTGATCAAACTAAAAAGAAAAAAAGAAAGGAAGAGGAATGGTAACTGGATGATAAATATTTGCAGGTAAGAGCCAAAGTGGTGTGTTGCAAATCATGACCACTTTTCACCTGGGTCACCACCTGCTCAACCACCAGGATCCCATCCCCAGACATTACGGGTCGCCACCCACGGCCAACAGGTGGTTCCCTTGAGGGACTTTTACCCCCTGCAGAGGTGCAGTCTGCATATTCTGAAGCCCCGCCAACAGGGTGAGAAAATCTTAGAAGAAGAGAGAAGACCAGATTGGGAGAAGATGAGAGAGACCTCCTGACCAAGAGCTTGTGCTGGCCCAGAAGATAGAAAAACTTAGGAGAGATCGAAAGAGCCGATCAGAAGATCACAGAAGATCAGAAAACCTTAGAAGAGATGAGAGACTCTGGCCAAAAATCTTTGTGTCAGCCCTGAGACCAAAACTTGAAGTTACTGCTAACACAAGCTGCAGACTCCAAAGTGGATCCCAGTGTCATTTGATTTTAAGTGGAAAGTGTTAAAACTGCTGTATACAACAAAGTATATGTAAGCTAAATTGTTGTTACATTTTTAACCCAAGTCAATTCTTTATTCCAAAAGATTCTTTATTGTTGTGTAACTCCCAGCTGTCGGACATGTCTTCACTTCAAGTTTACTTTATCAGTAATTTTTTTACCCTCTAAGATCAAAAACACAATATGGCAGAGGTGTGAATGGTTGTGAACGGGCATGTGCCAGCTGAGTCCAGTGGAATACTGCTACCAACACAAAACCAGCGGCAAAACGAGTGATGTATTAGTGAGTGAGGAGTCAGTTATATGATAACCATGGTGGTTTGAAGCCTACTTTATTATAACCATGGTGCTCATAAGCCTACTTTATTGGTTACTGTTGTCTAGGTTCTACTTAAGGGCTTATAACAATAGGATGGACAGAGGAAAGCAGTAAGTAACCTACATAATAAGCTAGTGTAATGGATGTCAGAACAGAGGTTGGGAGAGATAATGAAAAACAAAACATACTAAAAGCTATAAATGACAGTAAGTTATAACGTGTCATGATTGCTCATGCCATGAAGGATATATATAAAAGAAGATTTGTTTAAATTCAACATCTGATTTTGTGGAAGGAGCTCATAATACAAAATGTTCATCCAATCCCACCAGATGCTCAGCATAACCTTCTTTGGATGCAGACTGGCTTTTGGATTGGTTAATAGTGGTTCATTTCTTTTTTCCTAGGATTTTTTTTGTTACACATTGTTGTATACAATTCATTTTCCATCATCTGTGATTATTCTCTTAAAAAAAGGGTTGTTTTTGTTGTGTTTGAGCAAAGAAATGCAGATGAAAATGCAGTCAATTATTTTTTTTCTGTTAAATCATGTGGTACACAAGCATTGCAGAAATTCATGTATCCAAATGTTTTCAAATGCCTTACATCAGTTATATGAGATATGGAGAGTATGTTCCATGTCATGTCCCATATCATGTGATCTGGATTATTTTTAATCAGGATTCGACCACTGGAGGCCTGCCACAAGGTTTTACATCTTACAGATCAAATTTCCTTTTTTTAGATCTTTCAGATCAAAATTTTGACTAGTACTTTGAAACTGCTTTTTGTGAAGACAATAATAAAGCTTATGTAATAATGAAAATACTTTATCAGTAAATTTTTAATAACGCTTAAGAGTATTAGAACTATAACAATATACATCAAGAATATAGCCTAAATTCAGAAGATACAGATAGGAGTAGATATCTAACAAATGAGAACTTGGTTTTTACCTAACAATATAAAGCATTATCTCTGAATGACATAACAATATAAGGCATTATCTCTGAATGACATAGCAATATAAGGCATTATCTCTAAATGACATAGAAATATAAGGCATTATCTCTGAATGACATAGCAATATAAGGCATTATCTCTGAATGACATAGCAATATAAGGCATTATCTCTGAATGACATAACAATATAAGGCATTATCTCCGAATTACATAACAATATAAGGCATTATCTCTAAATGACATAGCAATATAAGGCATTATCTCTGAATGACATAGCAATATAAGGCATTATCTCTGAATGACATAACAATATAAGGCATTATCTCTGAATTACATAACAATATAAGGCATTATCTCTGAATTACATAACAATATAAGGCATTACCTATTAATTACATAACAATATAAAGCATTATCTATAAATCACATCTAATCTAAACTTATTTATAAATGGAACTTTGTGTGTGTGTGTGTGTGTGTGTGTGTGTCCGTTACCTATAGACTCCGAAACAACTGAACCGATTTTCTTGATAATTTACACAGTGGTACTATAAGCATCTGCGAGTGATTTTAGCTAGGTTTTGTGTCGAGGTACCCCCAATAAATATTGAAAATCGATAATCGAAAAAAATCGGCTTATAGAAGGAGTGGCCCGATTTTAATCAAATTTGATACACTCATAGACAAAGACATAAGAAACGATATTCAGAAGTTTCAAGGTTGCAGTTCTTACAATAGTGCAGAAAATCGATAATATATACATATAAAAGGCAAGATGTTTGTGTGTGTGTCTGTTTATCTGCCTGTATGTCTATATCTTTTTCAGCCCTTTTATTTTAGTTTTTGCTTCGGGTTTGGCTCTAAGTAGGTATAATTGTAGTTCTTAGTCTCAGCCATGATACCATTTACTCAGAGGACTTATTTAGCCTTCAAAATTCATTTTACGACGAAAAAAACTTATTTGATATCGATACCAGGAAATCAAAATTTGACTTACATCCATTCATTTTTCTTTCAGTCTATGGTTTCGCTTTAACTGGAAACAACTATTGCTTTTTAGTTTTTCATGCCAACGTCCAAAGAGTCTGAGCTCCAGGACCATGAATTAGTTTTAAAGCTTTCATTACACCCGAGCAGCACCGGGCTATACTGCTAGTAACAATATAAAGCATTATCTGTTAATCACATAACAATATAAAGCATTATCTATTAATGATATAACAATATAAAGTATTATCTATGAATGACAACAATATAAGGCATTATGTATTAATGACAATCACTTAGAGTAAAGAAAGTAGCTTCTATATTCTGAATTCCTACAGTTAAGTCCTATGAAGAGGATTTTTAAGATCACCTTCTCTTGTTAACTTCATAGAAAGCTTTCTTAATACACATTGTAAACTATTCTAAGTTAATAGAAAAATATTTAATTCTGAAAAAATTACAGAAGAAAAAAGTAATATTTTTGCATTTCTTTGATCTTCATTGGGAAGTTTCACTAATTTTCATTCAAACATTTATTGCTGAAGAGTTTTTTTTATAAATACTGATATTGGGAATGATTATATAAAATGACAATCTGATGTGAAATAATCTTGTATGATTTGATGACAATCTT
Organism: Ascarosepion bandense; assembly: GCA_037127315.1. NCBI lineage: Eukaryota > Metazoa > Mollusca > Cephalopoda > Sepiida > Sepiidae > Ascarosepion > Ascarosepion bandense. The sequence goes on from JBBBDQ010000264.1 coordinate 1,235,879, forward strand.
TTAATAACAGTTTTTTTTTTGTTTGGTTCTTACTAAAAGAACTTAATTCTGGTTTCTTAAGATTTTTACCAGTTCAGAAGATTTCTAATTAAACTTATTAAAACTGGTATAGTTAATTAACAACTGCTTCATACCAACTTACTTTGAGGCTATTAATCCTTCTCGTAAAGAGTCTGGGTAGATCTCTCCAGGCAATCCACGACTTGATACCAAAGTTAGATTATTGAAATTCAGATGTGGACTGAAAAATAAAATACGAAGAATTTGCAATTAAATAAACATCACTTAAGATAAGGCACAATCAATACTGGGTTAGTGAACCTAATCTTAAAAATTCAGGAAGTGGAATTAGTAAATACTAAACACTTCAAATACCATAGTTATAACAAATTTAGTATCAGAGGAAATGAAATTGAATGTAGAACAGGCTAAACGAAATCATTAACCTGTAAACTCAAATCATATTCTTAAATATTCATGTCATATTGAGACTTTCATATGATGTCATGCATGGTGCCAAACCTGTTCAGAAATATATAAAGTGTCAGCTATATACAACCATTTTCTAAGTTTAATAGCTAAAAATGGCTTTGAACACAGGAAGCCTGTGGGTCTTGGCAAAGACCATCTCTCTTTGAACATTGTGGAATGGCACTACAGAATCACAAACCAAGAACGATATCAAATAACAGAAACCATATCACTTGAGGACTATTAACAACAGCAACAACTAAAATGGATAGCATACATAACTTGAAGAGAAAATAGTGACATAATTAAGATGTTAACATTCCACACTACTTCAAGTAAAAGATTAGAAAGAAAACTCCTGTCAATACTGAAAAGAGAGGTAACAGCTGCTGTACATGAGGAAGTTACTTTTCTGAAAAATTATTTTAAGAGAAAGATTTTTATAATTTCAACCTCGAGTAACACCTCCTGCTTGGTCAATGAATTCTGAATGTTTCCTTATAAGGAAATGGTTAATATCACCATTTCCTTTCATCATAATTTCTTAGTTGCTTTTTATCCCAACTTTACTCAGGCTGTAAATTCTATAGCAATGAGTAGACAATGCAGGTAGGAAATAAAGAATAAGCACTTGGTGAAGTTCAAATGCTTGTAACAATATTAATTGTTGATAATACTTCATTGAAAAAAAAAACAATACTGCAATGAAAGCAGTTATAATCACCTACAATCTTGATAAAATTTTCAAACATCACTCTTATTTTATTTAGATTATTTTCAAATATTTTTTTAAATTTAAAAAATTCAAAACCTTTTTAACTTTAAATTTTTTTCAGGTGCACTTACACAAACATTGTAGATAATAATTATCTTAAATAGATTGGATATATCATATCCTGTTGGCAATTCAAGATTTAAAAAAAAAAAACTGGAAGAAAAACCTTAACCAGAGTTGTTGTAAAACTGACTCAGGATATAAGGAGGCCTCAAAAGCAACAAAAATCATTCCATAGCCCTGCCAGGAGTAGGGAAGGGATGCTTACCATCTCTCAGTTGTGGTCTCTATCATACACACATACACATTGATATTGTTGGAACTCTACCAATGTGTTGGAGTTACCAATATCTGCTGACTATCATCGAATGATTTTCCTAATGGCCAACCACCTTACCAATCCAAGACATTATAGCTAACACAAAGTGATTCTAAAAGACTGAATTGCAACTTTTGGAGCATTACAAATAATTACAACTGTCCATGGAGCACATTTTCAATCACCCCTATTTTGGAAATTTAACATTTTACTTGGCTCGAAGCACATCAAAATGACGGCTTATCACCCCTGTGCAAACAATCTGGTTGAAAGATTTCACAGATCCCTAGGGGCATGGGTAAATACCTAAACATCTCCATGCTAAAAACCAACTAAGACAAACTTAGTACCCAATCCCCACGTATGCGGGGATCTGGGTAAATTTTAACTCTTGGCCTGAGTGTTTATGCTCGGGTTCTCCATGTTAAATAACTAGCATTGTGTCTCATCCTGTCTCAGTAAAGAGGACATGGGTGGATACTCAAACATTCCACAACCCAGATGAGTAGGATCAAAGTGTAGTATCTGCTGCAGCAGCAGCAGCCACTGACAGCAGTTCCAGCTAGCCAGCCACTGACAACCAGTTCCAGCTAGCCATCATTATCTCAAGCTTGTCATTGGCCATTGCACCAGCCATCTTCAGTAGGTCTCCAGCTCCTGCCACTCCAACCAGCAGCAATAATGTGCAATAAACCGACAATGGTATTCTCACCCTCTGCATGAGCTTGCAGAATAATCTTTTGCAACTGTAACATTATTTTTGTTTATGTATTTTCTTTAACAAAAATAACAAAAATAAACTTGGCAATATATTTTTTACTCAAGTCTTCACTGTTGATGTTTTCCATCATTCAATATCTGTTTGCGAGCCAGTATATCACCAGCAACGGATATATACATTTATTAATTTTTATTTGTTTAATCTATCTTCTTAAAATAAATCACATGGAATCTACATATCTGTTTGTTTATGTATATCAATATTTTGTAGCGGACCAGAATTAGTTAATTTTATTAATTAATTAATAACCATAACCAGAAAATCTTTAAATTGCTATTATATATCATAAGAGAACATACTAAGAGAAATTTTCTCTATCCTTCAAGCAAAGGAAAACAGAGGTGAGTAATTTTATTGACTAATTATTAACTGTAGCTGGAAAATCTTTATCTTTAAAAGAAAGCAGGGACGAAAAATAACACCTGGTATTTCTCTATTATTGTAAACCCGGAAAGAAGAGAAAGAAAAGAGAAATGGGTTTGTTTTCAAAGACAAGTGTCATTCTTGAACCTAAAAGATAGATTCAATTGTTATTTTTTTGGCCGGCAAAAGAATAGAAAAGGAAGAACAGAGAAAGAAGAAAAAGAAAGAAAAGACTAAATTAGTTTCAAGCCAGAAACAATAGATGTCGGTTTCAGTCACCCAAAGAAAGCTGGTCATTCAAAACATAAAGTAAAGATAAATTTAATTGTTATTTTTTTCTGGGTAAAGGAAAAGGGGATTTCATTTTGTGTTCCATTGTCTGGCTGGCATGACTGTGAAAAGAATTAAAGATAACAAATGTTTTGATTCCAAGTCAAAGTACTTAGAGAAAAAGTGTTTTCACTGACATCAGGGTAAAACTGATAAGGCATTCTTTTCACTTGAAAATATAGGTGACTCAGAGAATGGATATTAAAAACAGGCGCGTAGAAATTATTATTTGGGTAACAATGTCAATGGACCCTTGTCAACTTGTTTTGGGTGAAGACAGTTCAAATAGGTTAATACCTATTGTTTTAAGAAAAAAAAAATCCCCGAAATTGTTTTGTGAGAAAGAAAATTCAGTTAAATCCAGCCCAGAAAAAGGGTATGGGGAGATGACGTCATAAGATCGAGAGAGATTCCATTGGTCCGGTGACCAAGCCCCGAAAGGGGGAGACGACTAACAATTGACGTCATGAAAAGAAGACTAATCCCATTGGTTAAACCACAGGCAACGAGTAGCAGCTAACCTCAGGATTTTAATGGTTGCCGAGACGGGGGGAGATTAGACACCCAGCGACTGTCGGCCCCACACCATGGCATGTGCATAAATACAGGGTCCCGAGGGACCAAAATCAGTTGGCATCGAGTTGGCATCCAGTTGAATCGGAGGAGAGTCTGAAATTGGACTGGAGTTGGGACCCAGTGGTGGTTAAAGGCAGTTCGAGTTCAGTTCCAGTTACCAGCCCAAAAATGTAATGACAAAGATAGGTGCCATGTTGTTGGGTGCCAATTGAAGAGGCCTGATGCCGGCTAACTAGAGTTAAAGACAGAAGAGAATTTACAGACAAAGTTTTTGAGTTGAAGTTTGAAGTCGAAGTCAGAGTGACAGAAATCAACAGAAGAGGCCTGATGCCGGCTAACCAGAATTAAAGACAGAAGAGATTTTACAGACAAAGTTTAGAGAGTTGTAGCTCGAGTGGCAGAGAGTTCGATTTCCAGGTCCAGAAACGTAATGACCAAAGACAGTTCCCAACCGAAGACATAAAGAGACAGAGAGATGATTGCCATGCTGTTGGGTGCCGACCGTAGAAAAGCCTGTCGCCAATCAACCAACCAGAGTTAAGAGACAAACAAGAAGAGAATTTTCAGACAAGTCTGAAATTGCTAACTGAAAGAGAATAACCCAGCACTTCGGCAATTTCCGCAACATTCCAGAAAACAAGCAACAAGTTGACTAGACTTATATAACAAACTTAGACTTCTGTTCGAAGCAGCGAGCTGCGGCCAACCAGATTCTTTGTTATTGCTTAGGAGAATAATTCGATTTACCTAAGAAACACCCGTTCCGCTACCAGTTGATAGAAGCAGGGATGGGAAATTATCCCGAAGAGCATATTGTGTATATTCCACTTATTTTTTATGGTATATTTGGTGCTGTTTAGACCAAGAGACTATTGTGTATAATCTATATATAAAGACATTGTTTTACAACACTTTTCAGTCGTTGGTCCACTTATTTCCTTTGGTGCTTTTATTACGTAATTGTGTGCACGCCTTTGGTGCTTTTGTTACTTAATTGTGTGCACACCTCCCAGTTTGGTTTAGTTTGGCAGAGAGACAGCTAGTGGAAAACTCACGTGACTACCTTGTGATTAATCAACACACACGTGGGACAAGGGAGAAAACCGTGACAGAGTCAATCTTACGACCAGCTGGCTGGATCGAAACTAACAGCAACCGGCCGGGGATGGTGCCACATAGGAATTAAATACTTGTTTAAAATATTGTTTTGGTTTTTTTTTCATTCTAACAGAAAATTTTATTACACACACTTTAATGTGATATTTTTATAAAATTATCTTTTTGCAACATTTATTCAGTGTTTGCACTGAGAAGATTATTTTTAAGAATTATATAAATATATATTATTTTAAGAATTATATAAATATCGCAAAACAAATTAAACAATTTAAGGTTACAATTTATTTTTAAAATATCAATGCCTATTTATGTATACATGGATCTGAATGCATGGAGGTGGGGGGGAATGCATCATGATGATTGAGGGATTGATTTTTAACAACTTATTAACCCTTGTGGGTTATTTAAAGCTGAAACATATTTCAGATTATAAGAGGATGTTCCCAAGTAGTTTCCCATCTAAGTATTGACTGGCTCAATGCCACTTAACTTTGGTGATTGGACAAGAATGAGAATTTGTGTTTCCAGTCTGATTTGACCATAACAAAGGTAAATCTCAATGCAAACTGAGCAATAATAAACAAAGATTATCATGATAGTGACTATATTTTAAATATAAAAGTCAGTCTGTAATTAAGTGATTATACTGATATATAAGTTCAAACTACAAGATCAAAATAAACATAACTGGAAGCTAAAAATATTTTAACATACTTGAAAGTTATTATTAGTTATAAATACCATGGCACATTAGATTTGCTCACATCAATGCCAAATATAATTTCAGCTATTCCACAAGGATTTATAAATGACAAGCAGAATAACTGCTTTGTAAGTTTGAATTTATTAAATTTTCTTCGTAATTGTTTGTTTTATAGTTTTTACCTAAATTTTTCAAAGAAAGTAAAGAAAAGAAATAAAAAAAAATCAGAACAGACTTGTGAAATTTCTGAACAAAGATGACAGAATAAGAGGAAACAAAATTACTTCTCAAAAATAAATTAGTTTTTAAATTGTTAATTTATTATAACTATTCTTAGTAAGGATAGTTTTTCTTTTGGCTAACTATCCTAATCCCTGATCTGCCATCTATTACACATGCTTATTTATTAGGTTACTTTGTCTCTCCCTTTGTCTCTCATGCCTTCAATTTGTCCTGTGAGTGTCAAACTCTCCAAACCCTCTTTCTTCATTATCTGTCCTAGAAATTTCAACTGGTTCTTTCTGATTATATCTATAAGCATCCTTTTCATTTCCATTTTCCTTAAAACTCCCTCATTGCTCACATGTTCAGTCCATAGTATACACATCATCCTTCTGTAGAAGCACATTTCTGTTGACTCAAGCATTTTATTCTTCTGTGAAGAGACTGTCAAGTATTCACTGCTATATAGGAAGACTGATATTATATAACATTTCAGTATTCTTTTCTTGTTCTTAATACTTTGCCTAGCTTTTGGGAGGCTTGTTTTGCTATTCAAGTGTACCTTTAGATTTCATTGTCATATTTTGTGCTATCTGTTAAAACATGTCTCAGTTATTTAAATTTTCATGCTTGATTGATTTTTTGCATCTTCAATTCATAAATCATACTTTCAGATGTTCCTTCTTTTGAATTCTTACAATTGATGGTTAGTCCTTTCTTCTCACTTTCCTTTACTACATTCCTAAGAGTTCCTGCAGTTTTTTTTCTGTTTCTGCTGTCAACATTGTGTCATCTGCATACATTGCTATTACTGCATCCACCAAATATCAAATTCTGGTTTTGTACATGTCAGTACTACTTGATTATTGACTGTAGACAATAATTTTTTCCCATATTATCAATACATGATTTTGAATGCCAAAAACATGTTAAAACCTTTAAAAAATACAAAAAATGGTGATTAATCAGTAAATTTTAATCTTTAATTTCTGTTGTTTGAAACATACACACATTATATATATATATATAATGTGTGTGTGTGTGTTTTTGTGTGTAATGAATTGATAAATAGGACTGTACCTATTTGCATATGTTAAGTAGAAAAAATATAAAGTGTATAATAAACTAAGATACAAGCAAGAAGTTGACCTGTAGTAAAAAAGCACAATGCAACAATTTACAGGGTGCGATTGGTAAATAGTCGCCACTTTATAATATTAGTTTTGTACATGTGTGTGGTTTGTTTTTGATTTTGTTGATTACACAGTATAGTAGGGTCAGTTGGACACCATCTTATGAAAAAGATCACCATGATACAATTCACTCTGCCAAAAATTGGGAAATGGCATGTTATACTGCTTGGTATTTGCATAGGAAGCTTCAGTAGGAACATTTCACAGTGTTTGGATGTCAATCTAAGGACAGTGCAGAGAATTTGGATAGTAGGCTTAGTCTAAAAGAATTATAAAGATACAGCAGCTTGGAAAACTCATTTTGATTATTCTAGTAAGAAAAGAACTCCTGAATTTGTTGGTGAGGGCTCCAGAATCAACACGAAGACCTACATAAAGTGCACTGGGCAGCTATTGCTGCTCTGGGTCAAGAGGGTGACTGCTTCAAGATCCTATGTCTGAAAACAAAACTCTGCAACATGTTGCACAAGGAGGAGAACCCAGTCATGGCTATCAGACAATTTCTGTGACCACATCACCCCTAATATTTGACAACATAATTCCCAGACTGTAACCCCGTTGATTATTATGTATGGGGTACAGATGATCAAAAAACTAACAAAACTCCTAGTAACACCAAAGATGAACTGAAGTCAAGGATTATGGCAGCATTCATCAACTTAAACAAGAAAACCATTCAGAAGAGTTGCAGGAGATTCCAGTGTTATCTGGAGCTGTGGTTGAAGATAATGGCAATTTTATTGAATAACACATCACTCAATAAATCCCAGGCTTAACTAATAAAATAACAACTTTTAGGCAAAATTCAACTTTATTCATCAACATAGTTCCCTTTTAGGGTGATACACTGATTCCAATGCTTCTCTAACAATCTGATGTCTTTTTTGTAGAACAATGTCTTTGGCCTCAAAATACACCTCAGTTTACGATATCACTTCTTCATCGGTGGGAAATCTCTTTCCCTGGAGCATTCTTTTGAGGTCTGCAAACAGCCAGTAGTCACTGGGGCCCAGATCTAGTGAATAGGGAGGATGCGGAAACAGTTCAAATTGCAATTCCTGTAGCTTTGCCATCGTTGCAATCAACTTGCGACATGGGGCATTGTCTTAGTCAAAGTTCACTTTTTTCTTCATTTGTGGTCATGTTTGGTGATTTCTTCCTTCAAATGCACCAATTATGCTATATATTTGCTATTGATGGTAATCGATGAACAAAATATCATGTGCATCCCAAAATATGAAGATCAAAACCTTGCCTTGTTTGCATCTTGGGTCATTTTAAACGGCTTTCACCTGCTGTTGTCCACTCAGCTGACTGCTGATTTGACTCTGAAGTGAAGTGGTGGATCTATGTTTCATCCATTGTCACATATTTATGCAAAAACTCATTGTGGAATTGAAATAGTTGCAAACAACACTCTGAATTGTTAACATGTTATTGTTTTTGATCAACTGTGAGCAAACAAGGTAACCACTTTGAACACAGCTTTTTCATTGACAAATGTTCATGCAAAATGGTGAATACATTGCCTTCTGATATGTTCAACTTCTGTTATCTCACTCAACTTCTGTTTACAATTGGCCAAAACAAGTTTGTGGATTTTTGGTATTTTTTGGGACAACTGCTGATTTGGGGCAAAAAAAATATTTCCACCAGCTATTCTATTACTACAATCAGTATTTTTGTTATCATGATATTATGTGGATATTAGCATTAATTAAAAGTTTTGATATATTTGTTTAATAAATCCTAATTAGATGCACATTTGTTGATTATACAGTAATCTGATAATATACAGGTTGGTTGTAATGACCAGTGACATTTTAATCTCATGGTTAGAAATAGAAAAATGCATGACTAATTGCACTATACTTCTTCTATGTGTCATACCTTTTCAGGACATTGATGATCATGGCTCTCCACATTTCCTGTCCTTTGTAGTTCTTAGTAAATTTTGTCATTTTGCTATATATCTTAAATCCTGATAAATGCTTTCTTCTGTCTCTCTTACCTTCAATAATTTTCTGAGACCTCTTTCTCCTTTATATGCCCCAGAAATTTAAACCATCTTTCTGATGCTAAGTATAAGAAATATATTAAAAAAACTTTTTGTTTCTATTTTCTCTAAAATTTTGTCATCACATACATGTTCAGTTCATGGCATTCTCAACATCTTTCTGTAAAACCACATTTCTGCTGTCTCAAGTCTTTGCTTCATCTGTGAAGAGATTGTCCAGCATTCACTGCCATATAGGAGGATATTACATAACAGTTCATTTTTCTTCATTTCTAATGAAACTTTTCTGTTTTTTAATACTTTGCCTAGTTTTTGAAAGATTCTTTCACTATCTATGTTGCACTTTCTGTCTTCTGTCAAAATACTTCACAGATATTTAAATTGTTGCATTTGCTTGATTTTGGTGTCTCCAATTTGTAATTTGCATGTAGGGCTGTTCCTTTTGTAATATAACAATCTGGCCCCACCCGAGGAAGTGATGCAAGCGATGGTGTTTCCCGTCGGTGAAGGGGGTGGCGAAGCGACAAGACAGGTGTTTGTGAAATACATCCTGTCGAGGCCGGAGCGGATGTCATTTGACCTTATTTCCGACAGCGGCGGAAATGGCTACAGAGGCAAACAGATCAGGTGTCTCTTAGAATTATGTGGGCGTTGCGTGGGCGAGGCAAAACCGGAAGGAAAGTCCCGGTTCTAGAAGACTATATAAAGACCTCGACACACGGATTCGCCAGCAGAGAACGGCCAGTGGAAGCAGAGAAACACCACAGGCAAGACTACACTCCCGTCAACCCATTCTATGTGCGCTCTCACCCTTCCGTTCTCTATTCCACACGGTTCGTCGTCATTAATAAAAATATAACCTTATATTTTTATATATGCGTGTTTGTTGTTTTGTCATCGTACGGCGATATATAACATACGCAAATTGGTGCCGTGACCAGGACTCGAACCTGGGTTACCACGGCGACAATTGAAATTCGACGGAATTAAAAACAACTAGATAGAGGAAGAAAAAGAAAAAAGAAGACGAAAATAGAAAGCAGCCGGACGACCATAGACATCAACGAAAGGTAGGTGACTTTTGATTCGATCTTGTGTGTGTTCTGCTCTTGTTCATAAGTCTAATTAAAAAAAAAAAAAAATGGAACAGCATACTTTTGCCGATTTTGTTCAAGGTCTGACCCTGGAATTGAGAAATGTGGCTTGTTCGGTGTCGAACACTTTAAGGGGAGAATCTTTTTTAAAAAATATACAGCCATTAGCATGCAAAGAAGATGGTGGTTGTAGTGCTTGGTTGGAGGATATGGAGAGGTATTTTAGAGTTGTGCGCGTGGCAGAAGAAGACAAGTGTCAGGCAGCTCTTCTCACAACAAGGGGAGCTGTTGGACACTATGTATATAGACTAATCTCTAATAACCCACAACTCACATGGAAGGAGTTAAAAACTTCTTTAAAGGAATATTACGGATTGGTTTTAGACCCCGACGCACGGTTAGTCGAATTAGTGAACATTAAGCAGGGTAGAACAGAGGGGGTGCAGGACTACATGCAGAGAGTAGTACGCCTAGCGGAGGGCGCATATGTTGGGGTTGACGGGAGGAATGAAGTTGTGACAAAACAAGTTCTAGGATTTTTTATAAAAGGTCTAAGGGATCGGGAAATAAAGATGGCAGTTATGAAGGATGAGCCACAAACACTAGAGGCTGCCTATCAGAAAGCGTTATCTGAGTTGAGATGGAAAATTCGACTCTATGCAAACTCTGAATACGAAGAGGAGCCTATGGAAATTTGCCACTCTCGGAGACGGGTACCGATAGAAGCCGTAAGCCCCGCTAAATCTAATAATAATAATGATAATAATAGGAATAAGAACAATAGAAAAGGTGGTAATAGGGGAACTAAATACAAGCCTCGTGAGCGGGAGAGGAACGGGAGCGTTGTTAGGTGTTGGAATTGTGGGAAAGAAGGCCACATAGCGAAATTTTGTAGACGCGCCCCGGGAAACGGCAGAGGTCCGTTCGTGCGACGCCCAACGAACGGAACAAGACGGTACCAACGCACATAGTTGGTAATATGGGCGCGCCAAATTCCATCTTTATTAGAATAGAACGTAGACCTTATAGGGCATTGGTAGATACAGGAGCAGAGGTATCGGTTATAAGCTGTAGGGTATTTAAAAAATTGCGACTGGGACTTGAACTGCAAAAGAGGGACATTAAACTTCGAACTGCGAATGGATCCCCGTTATACGTTGAAGGCCTTTGTCGTCTACAGGTCCAGATAGGAAGTAAGTCCATACCCCATGATTTTTTAGTCGTGAAAAATCTCAATAGAAACGTTATACTTGGCCGAGATTGGCTGATGCAGAACGGGGTGAGAATGTATTTCGATTTGGGGGCATTGAAGATTGGTGAAGAATACGTGGCATTAGAGGAGGATGTTCATATTTCCTCTATTGTTAGGTTAGCTCAAAAAGTAACATTAAGACCTCAACACCTGCATGCTTGTCTGGGATTAACCAGGCTGAGAAATGGACGTGGCAAAGAATATGAAATCGAACAGCTGAGTAGTGGATATGTTAGCAACTTATGTGGTGTATCAGTAGCCAACGCAGTTGTAAAAATGCCAAAGTCTCGTAAGTTTCAGTTGCTGATAATGAATAACACTAACCAGACAATCACTTTGAGACTCGGGTGTCCGCTGGCTAAATTGGAAAGGGCAGGTAATATTACTGAAATTACTATGCCCGATAAACAAAATAATAAAAGTCCTGATGTAGATTTGGAACAGGTACATGTACCGGAGGAATTCAAGCCTGAAATTAGCAAATTGCTAAAAAGAAATAGGGACATGTTCGTTAGTGACGACAAGAACCTGGGCAGAACCGATACTGTGGAGATGCGTATCGATACTGGAACGCATGAGCCCATAAGAAAACGCCCATATCGCACACCCCTCAAACAAAGAAAGACAATGGATTCAGCAATCGACGAAATGATGCAGGCAGGTGTAATTGAGAGATCCAATAGCCCGTGGGGTTTTCCAGTAGTTTTAGTAGATAAGAAAGACGGTGGTAAGAGATTTTGTGTAGACTTTAGAGCACTTAATAAGATTACAAAGAAATATGCTCGACCTCTTCCTGTCATCGATGATATACTGGCATCACTTGGTTCGGCAAGGTACTTTTCGAAGCTTGATTTAAAATCAGGGTACTGGCAAGTTAAGCTTCATGATGATGACAAAGAAAAAAGTGCATTCACCTGCCACAAGGGTCTGTTTCATTTTAATGTTATGCCATTTGGACTTGCAAACGCACCCGGCATCTTCCAGGAATTAATGTCAGTTGTTTTACAGGGACAGGAAGATTTTGCTCTGGCATATTTAGATGATATTCTGATATTTTCAAATACGGTGGAAGATCATTTAAAACATATAGACACAGTCTTGAGTAGTCTACGTAAGCACAACCTTAAACTGAAGCCAGCTAAGTGTGAGTTCTTTAAGAAAGAGACCCAATACCTGGGGTTCAAGATAAGTGAAGAGGGAATACAACCAGACCTCAATAAAGTCAAGGCTATAAAGCCAGTTTCTACTCCAACCACTGTTAGGCAAGTAAGAGCTTTTATCGGGATGACCTCATACTATCGCCGCTTTATTAGAAATTTCTCTGATATAGCCGAACCGCTGGTCAATTTGACAAGGAAATATGCACGATTCCAATGGGACGATGCTTGCCAAACCGCTTTCGATACACTAAAAACGAAGCTCGCGGAGATGGTAACACTAGCCTATCCCAACCCAAATAAGGCGTATAGGTTATATACTGACGCATCCGATCAATCGATTGGCGCATGCCTATCCCAGGTGGTGTACGATAAGGAAAATAGGAAGGATGTAGAAAAACCAATTTATTTATTGTCCCATAAATTAAGTGACACACAAACGAGGTGGTCAACTATAGAGAAAGAGGCTTATGCCATACACTATGCTCTTCAAAAACTGAATCACTACCTGCATGGCGCAACATTCACAATATACACTGATCATAGGCCCCTGGAGCACTTACTTAATTCGCCCATACAAAATAAGAAGATACAGACTTGGGCTCTGAGCATGTCTGGCTACAATTGCAGCATACAGTATCTTAAGGGTAAGGATAATGTTTGCGCGGATCTCTTATCACGCGCTGTTGATGTGAACGAAGACCATATTGCTTCTCCAGTAGATATAGATGATAGAAATTACTTGGTTAGTGTTATAAACTCCAACCTAATGGAGCCGGAAGAATTAGCAGCCCATTAAAAATGTCGGAAATTCATCAGAGGCACCCGAACGGCCCACATTGAAAGGAATAGACATAATCAGGGAGCAAGAATCAGACAAAAACATCTTAGACCTGAAGATTAGATTACGAAATGGTAGGGCTACCAAAGCAGAACAGAAGAGATATATAGTAATGGATGAGGTGGTGTACTATTTGTCTCAACCTGATGATGAACCCCTCATCAGGCTGTATGTACCATCTCACCTTAGAAAAATGGTGATAGTTCAATACCATGATGGCAGTGGCCATATGGGGGTGGATAAGACATTCCACTCAATAAAACAAAAGTATTTCTGGCCTTGTTTACTTAGAGAAATAAATGATTTCGTAGGTAAATGTATCTCGTGTCAGACAAGAAACCTAAAGAAGCAGCAACCCCCCATACAGGAATGTGACTTCCCTCCTTTTCCTTTCGCAAAGGTTGCTTTAGATGTCTCAGGACCCTACCCAAAGACCCATTCAGGTAACCAATACATAGTTACATTCATAGATATGTACAGTGGTTGGCCGGAGGCATTTGCGGTTCCTAACAAGAAGGCAGAAACAGTGGTGCATCTCTTAGTTGACGAAATTTTCCCCAGATTTGGGACACCACTTCAGCTTTTAACTGATAATGGGCCAGAAAATGTCAACAGGGTAATGAAAAAGACATTAGAAGACCTAAATATACACCATGTGACAACTTCTTTTTATCACCCCCAGAGCAACGGTAAGGTTAAGAGGTTTCACAGAACAATGCATGATGTTCTAGCAAAAAAAATCGGCAACAACGAACAGTCGTGGGATATTTACATTAACCAAATGTTGGCGGCTATCCGGTTTCATGTGAGCGAGACCACTAAGTTTTCACCGTATTACTTGCTCTACAACAGGGATGTTATTTTGCCCTTGGACAATATACTGAGGCCTCGTCGCATATATTATGGTGATGAGCATCACCAAATTGCACTACAGGAAATGCATCGTAGCTTCACTTTAGTTAGGAATAATATAAGAAAAGCGAGGAGAGCCGCGATAGATAAGTCGCGTGGTAAGACGAAAAATACAACTTTTGAGGTTGGTGATTTGGTGTACTATAAGAATCACCAAAAGAAAGGGAAGTTAGATGTGCGCTGGCGGCCATATTATGTGATCGTTGAAAAGACTGGCCCGGTCTCTTATAGAATTAGAATCAGTTAACCGGCTCGGTCATTAAGACGCATGCTGAGCATCTTCGGGCAGCGTCCATTGATGAATGGAAAATCCCTACTTCCGATAGGCCGTTACGAAAGATTGTATTGGCTGCTCCAGTAGAATCCAGTGATTCGGATGACGAATCCGGAGCGGAACAGACCGACTTTCCAGTGCACAAAAATCGACACCAACGTGTGGAATCAGACGATGAGTCTGATGTTCCATCATGACGCGACGTAAAATGGCGAATAAAAACGTGTCAACTATTGATAATGATGATAGAATCGGTGGTATAAATAATGTTTCATCCACGTTCGAGGATGATTGCTCAAAGTGTGAAACGTCTGGATCTACTCATGTAGATCAGGGTTTTTCTAGTGAATCACCTAGCAGCGAAGATGTCCAAATGAGGCAAACGTCTGTTGGGGAAAAAAGCACGGATAGACCTGCAGATTCTACAGTTGATCGGAACAAAAAGAAAGAACAACTGAAAAGTCTTGTAGACTTATTGGCTGATATGCTATAGGATTGGGAAAGAAAGCAGTGGGAGGATTAACGATAGTTTAAGTGAAATAGTTAGGTCACCTTCCTTATAGCAAAACATGCGGAAGATACAAACTAATGAATTAAGAGTCACGGGTCCATTTTTTTAGACTAAATTAAGATAGATGAAACCTCCAATCCTCCACAAGTAAATTGCATGCGGATTAACGTTGGAATCAGGGTAATTTTCTTCGTTTTCTATTGAACATTTCTCGGTCAGACTATGAATGATATGTACTGCAGATAATGGCAGTTTTTCTGTGTTCAAACATAGTATGTTTGAAATTAAATTAAATTAAATGAAGTTACATGTGTAACAATAAACTCGAGCGGAAACACGCATGGTGTTGGTCAAAGGTCATTTACTCGATGTCAGTTTAGAAACTGGGGCGCGGTTACCGCCTAGGATCATATGGTCGTGCATCGAGGCGTCTACGCGTATGGACAGAGTCGAGAAAGGAAACGAACATTGAAAGTTACAGAAACTTAAAAAAAAAAAAAAAGAACAATGAAACATCGAGCTGGGAGAACATTATCCTCTGTATAAGTCCCAGGTGATTCTATCATCACTTTTGTGGCAGTCTCACTCATTTTGACTTCCAACACTGCATCATGAAGCATACGCAAGAGATTCTGTGTTTTTTGTACAGGAAAATTCCACAATGGACACGAACATTGTTGGGTTGCCGATGTAGGCTCCCCTATATTTTTTTTTTGTTGTTTTGTTTGTTTCGGCGTGCACATGTTTTGTTGTTTCGGCGTGCACATGTTTTGTACAATTGTCGGGCTTGTGTGGCATGGGGGGGTGTGAGGGTGTTGCGCTTAAAATGTTCTTAGGTGAACATTTTGGAAAATGGGAGGGCGAGGAGTGTAATATAACAATCTGGCCCCACCCGAGGAAGTGATGCAAGCGATGGTGTTTCCCGTCGGTGAAGGGGGCGGCGAAGCGACAAGACAGGTGTTTGTGAAATACATCCTGTCGAGGCCGGAGCGGATGTCATTTGACCTTATTTCCGACAGCGGCGGAAATGGCTACAGAGGCAAACAGATCAGGTGTCTCTTAGAATTATGTGGGCGTTGCGTGGGCGAGGCAAAACCGGAAGGAAAGTCCCGGTTCTAGAAGACTATATAAAGACCTCGACACACAGATTCGCCAGCAGAGAACGGCCAGTGGAAGCAGAGAAACACCACAGGCAAGACTACACTCCCGTCAACCCATTCTATGTGCGCTCTCACCCTTCCGTTCTCTATTCCACACGGTTCGTCGTCATTAATAAAAATATAACCTTATATTTTTATATATGCGTGTTTGTTGTTTTGTCGTCGTACGGCGATATATAACACTTTTGCTGACAACCATACATTTTGTCTTCTTGCAATTGATGTTTATTGCTTTTTTCTTACTTTCCTTCACTAACTTCTGGAGGAATTTTTGTAGTTTCCTTTCTATGTCTGCTATCAGCACTATGTCATCTGCATGTCTTATGTTGTTAAGATTATGGCTGTCAACAATGAATCCTAATTCTATCCGAATTGCCTCACTGTATATATAGGTTGAATAAGTCTGATAAGAAAACATCCTTGTCTTACATCCCTTTCTATTTTGGGATATTTACTGAATTCATCTTTTATCCATATACAGGTGGTTTGCTCCTAGTATAGGTTATGGATTCTAATATACTTTAAAATATGTCAAGCTTACCTAGAAGTTACAACAATTCTTTGTGATTGACTTAAACACTTTTGTATCATTTTAAAAACATTGGTATACATCTTTTTTCATTTGCATTGTTCTTTCTAATATCATTCTGAGCATAAATATTGCATTCCTTGTTCCAGTGTCTTTAATGAAACCACACTGTTCTTGTCCTATTTATGGTCTAATTCTGCTGTGCACTCTGCTCTGTTCATAAGAATTTGAATGTTAAATTTTGTTATATGGCTAATTAGATTGATTGTCCAATGAAGTTCACATTCATTTACACCGGCTTCTTAGGCAGCGCTATGAAAATGGATCTACTTATATCCTCTAGTATATCACTGCTCTTGTATAATTCCGTTATGTTTATAATCTTGTCAATTCCAAAAATGATCTCAGGCTACCAGTATCTCTATTACAATTCTGTCTGGCCCTGCTGCTTTGTTTCTGTTCAATTTGGCCAGTGCTGATTTTAGTTGATATTTTAATATTTCTGGTCCTTCAATATTTTTGCATTCTGCAAGTTATCCTCTTTCATTATGGAAGAGTTCTCTGTATTCATTTAATTTCTGAATTACTTCTTCTTTCTTTAATATCAGTATTCTATCCTTGGATAATATTTATTTTTTTAATCATATCACCCCGAGCAAGGCGGTAATGCCACTGATGTGCAAGGGGCTACGTAGGAGTGAAGAGATTGGAAAAGAGAAAACCGGAAACCGCATCCTAAACAGGGAACAAGGGATGAGCCTCTTCACCTGTTCAATAGACGTGGGTGGAGTGTGAACCGGGCGATAGTTTAGTCTATCTACTCCAATTGAAAAAAAAAATAAAGAGTGAGAAGTTTGGAAGAGAGAAAACCAGAAACCACATCCTAAACAGGGAACAAGGGATGAGCCTCTTCATCTGTTCAATAGACATGGGTGGAGTATGAATCGGGCGATAGTTTAGTCTATCTACTCCAATGTGACTAAATTAGGGATCACAAATTATATTATTTCCTATAAGTTATATTCGTTGAAGGCATTTTTGATTAGTGTGTGTCTTTTAACGTACACATTAAATGCACTCATTGAGTAATGCACATATTTATATAAAACATCACATTGCTATACACACATTGACAAATAACCGCGAAATACGCAAATATAAGAGACACACAAGAGATGCACAAATATAAGAGAGACACACAAAAAGGTCACTTAAACATTTTTAAATGAACATAAGACACACAGTCATTGATTTCAAATTTCTAAAAGCATGAAAGGGAAAACCAAAACATTCGCAACATATCTTTAGTATTATTATCTCCATCCAGATTTAACCATCTGGATAGAGATATAGTTATATGCAACCGCCGTTTCTACTCTAACAGTTTCTTTTCTCACTCTTCCCATTTGTCAGACTCTCTTTTGCTAGCTTCCCTAATAGCTACAATCTCCAAAAATTTAAATGCAACATCAATTCTCATCAATCTTTCATGCTTTTTGTTAACATCCCTTGTACTTTGTTTTTCTAAAACTGCAACTTCTTGCTCACCAGTGGCGGTAATCTTTTGTTTTAGGAAACATGATTCAAAAATAGCTTATTTCGTAACAATTTCTTAAAACTACAATTGAAATAGGATGTGCAGGTGGTGTAATGGATATCGGCTCGGAATGTAGAAATCGGAGAACCGAGTTCGAATTCCAGTAGTGCCCGTTACATTCGTTATGTATGGATCCATCTCTTCTCCATCCAGCTACAGATTGAATGGGTCTAAATAGCCTTGGTAGGCTAGTGCAGTAAGAAATGCAAACCCACTGCAACAAAACCTGTCTATTCAGTCATAAATCTAAAGAGATATAATCATCCAAGTCTGCATAACATATATTATTTTACTGACTGGACATTCAAAGAGTACATTTTTTTTAATGTTAATATTTATAATGTTAGCATTAAAACATTTAACTATTAGTTCAGAATAATCGATTTTTCCACTATTATTAATATTTATAACGCTTTTAACAACAATTATGAAAAGGTTTTGATAGATATGATGATAATTTTATACATTTATCCTTGTCTTATTTATTTATAGGTTTTTATCATTTTAATTTAAAGTAATAATAATAATAAGTGATATATTTGACAACGAACTGCTTACTCTAATATCCAGTATAATATATGTGTGTTTATGAGAATATCATCAGTAGTAGCACCTTTATGGCAAAGTGGTCGAACTTGCTCTCTAGTCAGTCATTTAATTGCCATACGCATTTCGAGACATAACTGACTAGACAAAAGATTTTTCCACAGTAGGCTGCTATTACTTTTTGCAGTAGACCGGTTGCTAACCAGTAACTGGAAGGAGAAAATATCTTAATACATTTCCCAAGGGTATTTGTGCATAAGTGAATTAGACGAGTTCCACTAGAATTCAAACTATGCTCTCAGATTTCTGATTCGGAGGTAATATCCATTACATCACAAGGCACATCCCTGCTTTACTCAGGTGAATTTGGATGCAGAACCGTACTGGTCCATGGTCTATATCCATCTCTTACGCATGACTCCAGGAAGCTGTATGCCACATCCAAGCCCCGGTCAACAGCATTGACCTGCCGGCTAAACTGCGTGAGGCTAGTCCTGACCCAACCACTTCTACCCCACCAACCTGTGTCAAGTGGTCATCGACCTGTTGCCAGC
The DNA here is from genome assembly GCA_037127315.1 of Ascarosepion bandense. Taxonomy (NCBI): domain Eukaryota; kingdom Metazoa; phylum Mollusca; class Cephalopoda; order Sepiida; family Sepiidae; genus Ascarosepion; species Ascarosepion bandense. The sequence goes on from JBBBDQ010000264.1 coordinate 1,255,175, forward strand.
ATGGACGTAGGAGCTGCATCTCTAGATTAACGGCTTTACCAGTAGGTGGAGGAATTTCTCAGCATCACTAGTGCAAAAAGAGCAGGCAAGCCATTGTTCTATTTTGCCTTGAATGTCACCACAAACCAAATTTACAACAGAAATAAGGGGAGTGGTAACCATAGCAGCACAATATGTGTTAAATGAATAAACTGATTATTTAAACAAATAACTATTACCAATTGTATTTTTATATTGCTAGGTACGTTGGGTTTGACGTGCTTGTATTGACAACACTTTAGAATGAGTATAATACGAATATTCCATGCATGATTCCACTATCATTACAAACGACTCACGCACTCTAGTTGCGTAAAATTCAGGGAACAATTGGAGAAATATAGTTTCTGCCTTATTATTTTTATAAATATTTATATTGTCTCGTCCTTTGAGAAAATATTTTCTTTTAATAATAGAATAATATGTATGATATCTTCTATTTCATTATATTTATTTTGTTACTTAGGAAGAGGTTCTTGAAGCAACAGAGTCATACGTGGCAGTTTTATTGAGAAAGGGAACAAAAAGGGCACTTTTAATTAGTGTCAAGAAACATTTGATATTTCTGGAACTCACAATGAAAAAAGAGGGCTTGGAGAATTTCTCACTCACAGTTCACATTGAGTTGATTTTCTAAGCGCCGCTTAGATGTTGCACAAGGCCGAAAGTATTGGGTACTCAGTGAGGATCAAGCTCACGACTTAGGTTCAAGCGAGACAATCTTGCCAACCATTATATCACGTCGAGGTATTCTAAAGACAAGAGGAACAGACAGAAAAGGCGAGCAAACTACCTAACATCGACATGGAAGATGAAACATCTAAATCTAAACTTATTTATAAATGGAACTTTGTCTGTGTGTGTGTGTGTGGGTGTGTGTGTGTATCCATTACCTATAGACTCCAAAATGGCTGAACCGATTTTCTTGAAAATTTACACAGTTGTACTATAAGCATCTGCGAGTGTTCTTAGCTAGGTTTTGTGTCGAGGTACCCCCGATAAATATAGAAAATCGATAATCAAAAAAATTGGGTTATAGAAGGAGTGGTCCAATTTTAATCAAATTTGATACACTCATAGATAAAGACATAAGAAACGATATTCAGAAGTTTCAAGGTTGCAGTTCTTACAACGGTGTAGAAAATTGACAACATATATATATATATATATATATATATATATATATATATGTTCGTGTATGTGTCTGTTTATCCGCCCATATGTCTGCATTTTTTTCAGCCCCACCACTCTAATTTTTGCTTCGGGTCCGGCTCCAAGCAGATACAATTGCAGCTCCCAGTCTCAGCCATGATACATCCACTCAGAGGACCTACCCAGCCCTCAAAATCCAGTCCAAGACGAAAAAAACTACTCAACATCAATACCAGGAAATCAAAACCTGACCCACATCCACCCACCCTTCCCCCAGTCCACAGTTTCACTCCAACTGGAAACAACTATTGGTCCCCAGTCCCTCGCACCAATGTCCAAAGGGCCCGAGCCCCAGGACCATGGACTAGCCCTAAAGCCCTCATCACACCCGAGCAACGCCGGGCCATACTGCTAATAATATTATAAATGCAAGACAAAGTAGCATCAATAGAAGCTATAAGAATATAAAATGCATTAAAGAATAACTGTATTAGAAGAAACAAACTAATTTGATTAATAGAAAGTTAATTATAAAAGGTACTAATATTAGATAATTTAATACAAACAAAATGGTATCCATTAATGAACATATCTTTTGTCCTGCTAGTTCTTATTTTTATGCATATTTGCTTTAGCTGTAATACTCATTCTTTCTATTTCTGCAAACTTTTTGTTAAGCCATTCCTCTTTAGGCTATCTATATGTTCCCAATTTCTTAGTGCAATATCCTATATTCTATGCTATACTTTGGCATTGTTTTTTGTCTCTGTCAAGAATTTCATTATGTCATCCATATCAGAACCCATGATTTACTTGAACCTAGAAGAGAGAGAAATAGAACAAGAAACAAAGTTTCTTTATTCCTCATAATTGAATCAAACAAGGGAGAAGCATCTGGCCATCTCCAACAATATGGGCTGTAGTGACTAGCTCTTGTATTTTAAGCAACAAATGTGAATGCAATAGTGAATGCTTATTCATTACTTTATATATGCATTCCTTAATCAAATTTACATCAGTCAACCATGTACACTGAGTTGGACATGTATTTTCAATCTATTTATATATGTTCAGTAATATATAGTGCCTCATTCAGTTATGCCATGTCTTGTCACTAAATATGAAAGGTATATCCTTTGATCATGTAAACCATCACCTTCTTTGGCTAAGTTATAGTACAGAATATATTTCATCCACCTGTGGTATCAGGAATTACATAAACAGCTAATTATTTAATACACATTTTTCTGAATGTTTCAATTATCTGTATGAAACAAATTTCAGGACGTGGGTGATCATGTCTCTCTACAACTTTCTTCTTTTGGGTGCTCTTAGTAAATCTTGCCCACTTCATCTTGCTTTTGTGGACCTAGTCCTGTCACTGTTTACCCAAACTCATCAAGTATACTGTTTCCAGCTGTTTCCCTTGTCTTCAATATGACCTTTGTATGTTACATTTTCTAGACATTCTTTTCTTATCATATGCCTCTATAAATTCAGCTATCTTTTTCTGATTGCTAACAACAGTCTTTGTAGTAAATGTTACTTCTGCTTATAAATAATTTTTTAAAAATCTGTACAGAAAATTACAATGTATGCAACATTAAGAGAGACAGTAAAGTTATAAAGGTTTTAGCAATGCTTCATCAAAAAGTTTTCAACTATAAAACAAAACTAACAATAGCACTGGAGTTCTTTTTACAATTTACTTAAAAGAGCAAAAGTCTAACAAAGATAATCTAAATCAACTTACCAATAAGTTAAAGTTTCCAAAAAGGATAAACCAACAGTGGAAGCTCCCACAACAACAATACGAGCATTGATGGTGACCTGTTAAATAATTGGTCAAATTTATTGTTATATTCATAAATGTATTACAGAATCCATTTCATGAAGAATGGTTATAAATAATTTCTTTAGTGTTCTTAGAGTTCCCCAGTCTTCAAATTAAATGTGAACAAATTTTCAGTACAATTGGGGACCAAAAAAGTACTTACCTTAGGTTCCAGAGTTAATTTTCGATTTATATGGCATAAAGCAAAAGGTGGCATTTTTTTCAGGATTCTTTCTGATGGAGCATTGATTCCAAGATTTGAAGGGTATTCAATCTGCCTTCTTGCTGGTACTGGAACCATTTCTCTCAAGCAGGTAACAAGGGAGTGGTTGCCAATAACCTTACAATTAAAATAAAATATATATATATCTTATTATTATTAATGCTATTTTCAGGGAGAGTTTGAATAGACCCCTGTTTATTTGCAAACAGTGATGTTAACATCAAAAGTCTCATTAAAGAAAATTTACTTCACAACAGAAATCAAACCTACATTCTCTTTATTTTGGTGGGAAAACCACCTTATTAAGATTTGCCCTGACCATTTTGGCCATGGAGCAATGTACTGGAACCATTTCTCTCAAGCAGGTAACAAGGGAGTGGTTGCCAATAACCTTACAATTAAAATAAAATATATATATATCTTATTATTATTAATGCTATTTTCAGGGAGAGTTTGAATAGACCCCTGTTTATTTGCAAACAGTGATGTTAACATCAAAAGTCTCATTAAAGAAAATTTACTTCACAACAGAAATCAAACCTACATTCTCTTTATTTTGGTGGGAAAACCACCTTATTAAGATTTGCCCTGACCATTTTGGCCATGGAGCAATGATCAAGATAAGATATCCCATGAAACTTTTTGGTCTATCTGTTAACTTATATTTTGTATTAAAATAAAATGTAAACAAAGTGATTTTAAGCAATTAATGGATTTTTGGCAAACTTGGACCTTTATGCCTATAAAAAAAACAGTGTCAAAAGACGTTTTTTATTTTAACTATCTTCACTCCTCAACAATGTTTGTAATTGTAATAAAATCTAAACATATGAAAGTGAATTTATTCCTTTCTTGTTTAGCAAAAAATACTAAATATTTGTCTATACTTCTGAGATGAGGCAGTATTTACATTATTTACATTTCGAATATTAAACATTATTTATTAGATCATTTATTTATATATATACTATTATATTGTTTACTGGAATGGTTGGCAAAACATGAGTTAATTGCCAATTGATTCAAATTTTATAAAATAGTAAATAATAAGAATTTCCTTATAGTTGGTTTGCATATTTTAATAATTTTGTAAATGTTTATAAATTTATTAATAAAAATTGTTTTCATATTTCTTTATGAATTTCTAAATGATAAATATTGCATTGCATTAGCTTTAATTGTATTAATTATTAGATTGCTGTAAATATAAAATTATATATATCTTCACATTTGCAAAAAAAGGAGTATCAAAAGGACATGAACATCCAAGTTTGCTATATTTATTTAAATCCAAAAATATTTCATAATGTTATATATTTATAGCAGTAAATGTTGAATTGAAAAAATTTATTGTGTGTATGTATGTATATATATATATATATATATATATATATATATATATATAAAAAATCAGTCATGTATTTTAATACCCAAGTGGCATAAACAGTTATCATGAAAAGTAAATGTTAACTAATTTTTTTATGTCCATTTTCTTCAACTGTTTAAATAGCACTATCCACATATAGATATAGTCATTTATTGAGTGGAGCTGAGGCCAGAATTATGGGATACCTAATGAGTACTAACTATTCAGTAGTAATGGTCAACAAGCTAGGCATAGTGAGATGTCATAAAAGAGATATGACTAGAATGAGAAGAGACTATAATATGTGCATATATGCAAAAAACATTAAAGATAATTAGGTAAGATTCTTTCAGACTTACTTCAGGTGTGGCATATGAAGGATACAAAGGATAATATAAACTTGTTTTATGTCCTTGACGAAAAATCTCCTGGAAAAAATAAATAAACATATATGTACATATGAACTTGATTTCTCTAAATTTTGCCTCATTTTTTTTTAGTGATTCCAATGCCATAAATATTGTTGCAAATATTGTCCTTGCCAGACTAAAAGTAATTGTAAACAAAATTTTCTTATGTAAATTATGAAATTCAAAGGTTATAAGGTTGGTGTATTATCAGTGTGTGCACATTTACAGGTAAACAATTAAAGAAAAAGCATAGAAATTATTAGGTTTTTAAATGGTATAAAGGGGACACTTTTCTTCAAAGTTTGTCTCTTGCCTGGAAAGGAATGACATGAGCAATAGGTGTCTCTGGACTGTTACCCTATGACTGTGTGCAACAAACAAAAACATAGCTATTATAGTAGTCTTTCCATCAACAACGCAAAGCACTGAGGAAGAAATAGAATCTTTCTACTCCATACTGGACAACGCAAAGGCTCAGTGTAAAAAGCAAGAAATTAGAATCATCATGGGAGACTTAAATGCCAAGGTAGGTAAGGATAGGGAAGGGAAGACAACTGGAAACTTTGGATTAGTAATCTGTAATGACTGAGGAGAAAAATGGGTCCAATGGTGTAATAACCAACAAGACGTAGAGAAGCCCAGGAGGGAATACAAAATCCATATAGTTTACATAACCATAAACAGGGGATTCAGAAACACAGTGGTTCAATGCAAAACCTATCCAAGTGCCAACTGTGAAAGCAGCCACCTCCCAGTTATATGCAAACTAAGAGTGAAACTTTGGAGACTGAAGAAACCTAGGGCAGCAATACAACACACTCATGAACTTAACCTGCAGAGAAAATATACTGACAATATTAAAACGAAATACGAAGAACAAATTGGAAATGAAAACTCGAAAAAATTGCTAGTGACATCAGCAAACAACATTGTCCCAAAGAAAATCAGATGCAGAAGAAAAAAATGAGTGGATGACTGAAGAGACTCTTGATATGATGCAAAGGAGACAGAAAACTATGCCAAGACATAGAATGGAATACAGGAAACTACACAAGGGAATAAGGAGAAAATGTAAACAGGCTAAAGCGGAATGGCTGAATAACAAATGTACAAAAGTAGAGAGATTGAATAAGACTAATAATGGAGACATGCATAAAGAAATAAAGAAACTAACAGGACAAAGAACATACTCCTCCACAGGATGTATAAATTCCAAGGATGGAACAATCATATTAGAGAAAGAGGAAATACTCCAGCGATGGGAAGAATATATAAAAGATCTCTTTCACAACAAGAGAGAGTGATCAACAATAAACAAAGATGCTGACAGACGGGAAGTATTAAAATCTGAAGTAGAAGCTGCAATGGCCAAGCTGAATAGAAACAAAACAGCTGGAACAGATGGCATTCTAATAGAGATGATGACATCCTTAGACAATTTCAGCATAGAGAAAATTACAGAAATGATAAATGAAATCTATAACAGTGGTGTAATACCAGACGACCTAAGCAAAACGATTTTCATAGCTTTGCCTAAGAAGTCAGATGCAAACAAATGCAAACTCCACTGAACCATCAAATTAATGAGTCACATAACAAAACTCATCATCCAAATCCTAATAAATAGAGTGCAAAGCAAAAATAGGCCAGAGATAGGACAAGAACAGTGCATTTTTGTCAAGGACACTGGAACAAGGAACGTATTTATGCTTAGGATGCTATCAGAAAGGACAATACAAATGAAAAAGGACATGTACCTATCTTTTGTAGATGTGCATTGTGGTGCAGTGGATATCAGCTCGGAATGACAAATTGGGGAGCCGAGTTCAAATTCCAGTTGAATTCCTTGCATTCACTTACACACAAATACCCTTGGAAAAGGTATTAATCTGTCTCTTCCCTCCAGTTATGGCTTAAATAATAGGACAGAGTGGGTTCTATAGCCTTGGCTGGCAACCAGTCTATTGCAGAAAGCAATGGCAACCTACTGCGGGAGAATTTCCTGCCTAGTCAGTCATGTCTCTTTCGAGACATGATTGCCCAAAGCGTGTATCACGTATGGCACTTAACTGACTGTTTTATAGACTATGCAAAGGTGTTCGCCAAAGTACACCAGAAAGAATTGATAGAAATGCTCTGCAACCTCGACATATTTGGGAAAGACATCTCTACTGGCAGCAAACTGCCTGCATATGAACAGGAAATGAATTCAACAGATATACGAGATAGAAAGGGGTATAAGACAAAGATGTGTCTTTTCATCAGCTCTATTCAACTTGTACAGCAAAACTATTCTGAAGACCCTAGAAGTTATGCCAGGATTCGTCATTGGCAGTCACAATCTAAACAACATAAAATACGCAGATGATATGGTGCTGATAGCAGACACAGGAAGGAAACTACAAGACATCCTAAAAAAGGTAGCTGAAGAAAGTCGAAAGAAAGGACTACAAATAAACTACAAGAAAACCAAATGTATAGTCATTAGCAAAAAGAGAAGCCCAAAATTACAAGTGCGGAATACTAAAATCAAACAGGTACAAAAATTTAGATAGCTAGGAAGTGTTCTAACAGAAAACGAAAAGTGTGACAGAGATCTGAAGGCGAATTGGCATGATGAAGTATGCATTCCAGAAGCTAGGTTGAGTATTGAGAGACAGGAAAATTTTGCAAGAAACAAAGAAGAGAGTACTGGATTATTATATCATGTTTGTTCTTCAATATGGCAGTGAATGCTGGACATTCTCATCAAAGGTGTGGGTCTTAATTGCTGCGTTCTGTCAGTTATTTTTAATGGAGCATGTGTGGAGGGGGATTGTTGTTTAAATGTACAATATATATATATATATATCAACAAATGAAATATTCACCATTTACTTGTTACCCAGTTTTCAACCATACTGGTTTCATCAGGCAGTAAAAGCAAGCAACATTTCTTAACACTTCTTTATATGCACAATCACTAGAACTCACATTGATGAGGAGGGGACATTTTTATGCACACAACCACCAAAACGAAGTGACACCCATGCTGGAATATTCATCAAAGGAGAAGGGGTATGAAAGAGAAGAAGACACAAGCAACCTCAGCTGGGTTTGTACAGCCCCAAGACATACTTTCTTGCCTACATCTCGTCATTTCCTCAGGCCTCTCATTTAATAAATTCTTCTGGTCTGGTCTATTACACTAACCTGTTTCTCCTCCTGGCACATTAAGGCTTCAATTGTTTTTGCCTTTAACTCCCACATAAAGCTTTTGAGTCTGTTACAATTCTTGTGTTTTTCTATATTATGGTGACTTATGATTGTACCATCTCTTTTTGAAACTTCTATCCATACAACCCACATATTCCATATATATATGGGAAAATGATATACAATTTGTTATATATCAAGAACAATTTTAAAGAAACTATCACAAAGTGGAAAAAGTTTTCATGTGATGCATTTTGTTCTTTAGGATTTCAGACTAAAGTGATCATCCAATATATATATATATATATACTTCCAGGTTTTTACAATATTTTATCTTCCTTGACAGATCTTCTATTATCACAATGTGGGATATTTCATAACAAAAGTGATAGAAACATGAACTAAAAGAAAAAAATTGGCTAGATTGTAAACCCAAAACATGTATTAAAATTCTCAGCATCCCCTCTCTTATGTGCATGTGTAATCGCATCAATTTAAAAAAGATCACTTCAGCCGATTGACGTCCTAAAGGATAAAGTTCTTCATAGAAAATCTTTTTCCACTTTATATATATAGTTTTGACGCAAAGAATTTGTCACTTTAACTGAGCAGGTTCATGGTGATTTTGAAGTTTCATGAGAACACCGTTATGATGCCTTCGCTCATCAGGTCTGGGTTCTTTTTATTTGCACTAAAACTATCAACATTCTATCTCTATCCTGATATTGATCACTTTGCAATAAAAAAAACCTGCTTGTTAAAGTGCCTTTTATCAGTAAAACTACTTAAAAAGGAACAATCTTGGTGCCAAAAATTATCACAACTCGACTATATATATATATATATAAAGGAAACTCAACTCCTCATTAACATAGAGAACTAAAAACAAAAAACATTGACAATAACACTTCTTGAATGAAAATGAAACACTCACTATATTGCAATTAAAAAAGAAACAAGTATTTTACACAGAAAAGATTTTAAATTCAGTGATAACACTTATTAAATTTAGTGGCAGTAGTATTTATAAACAAACAATATCTTAAGTAACATAATATCTAAACTTATTTATAAATGGAACTTTGTCTCTGTGTGTGTGTGTGTGTCTGTGTGTCTGTGTGTCTGTGTGTGTCCGTTACCTATAGACTTCGAAATGGCTGAACCGATTTTCTTGAAAATTTACATAGTTGTACTATAAGTGTCTGCGAGTGTTCTTAGCTAGGTTTTGTGTCACGGTACCCCGATAAATATAGAAAATCGATAATCAAAAAAATCGGGTTATAGAAGGAGTGGTCCAATTTTAATCAAATTTGGTACACTCATAGACAAAGACATAAGAAACGGTATTCAGAAGTTTCAAGGTTGCAGTTCTTACAATAGTGCAGAAAATTGATAACATATATATATATATATATATAAAAGCAAGATGTTTGTGTGTGTATCTGTTTATCTGCATGTATGTCTGTATTTTTTCAGCCCTTTTATTTTATTTTTTGCTTCGGGTTTGGCTCTAAATAGATATAATTGTAGTTCTTAGTCTCAGCCATGATACCATTTACTCAGAGAACTTATTTAGCCTTCAAAATTCAGTTTATGATGAAAAAAACTTCTTTGATTTCGATACCAGGAAATCCAAATTTGACTTACATCCATTAATTTTTCTTTCAGTCTACGGTTTCACTTTAACTGGAAACAACTATTGCTTTTTAGTCCTTCGTGCCAACGTCTAAAGAGTCTGAGCTCCATGACCAAGGATTAGTTTTAAAGTTTTCATTACACCTGAACAATACCGGGCTATACTGCTAGTCCAAGATAATTAGTGAAAATCATGCAATTAAGCATTAGACAAAGCTTCTTTCTGTAGTAATGCTGATTATTAAAAATATTAAAGTTGTGGGATTATCCCACTTGTCTGCCAAGCTAACCACTGCTGGGTGCTGTTGTATAAAGCAGTACAGAAAGAAAATGACACAAGATGTTTCTCTCTTCTCACTTTCTCCTTACTCATAGGTTGCTGTAGGGACGTGACAGGTTTCATACCCCCTTGACATGACTTCTTCATCTCAGTATACACCCATCCATTTATCTCTTTTTATATTCAGAAATACTGTTCTGTTATTCATTGATTTCTCCAAAGCCTTTAATTTGATTCATAAAGGTAAAATGGAAATAATAATAATAAACACTACAACCACCACTGCTGCTGCTGCTGCTGCTGCTGCCACTGTCATCATCACCATCATCGTCATCATCATCATCAGTCCCTTGACTGCTTTAATCGTCAGGGAGATCAGAGGCCTGAAGAGACAGACAATCTTCCCTAATCTTATTTGTTGACGATGACTCTTAAGAGCTCTGGCATTGTCATGTCCATTCACTTTTTCTCTAAAAGCATAGAGGTTGCAAATGTCTGATAGTTGTACCCAACATTGGTAGTTTGATGATGTTTGTTACTCCAGTCACACCCATCTTGGAGTGTGTCAATGGAGTGAGACTGCACCTTGGTTGATCTGGCATGGTGTTGCTTTGATTTTTCTTCCTTATGATCCTTTCAGTGAGCTTTGCAGTATCCATCTTTTCTCCAAACTCTTGATCACTAGCCAAAGACAATGGAATATGGTGTGGGTCCATACTGCCTCTTCAGCTCTTCCACCCAGTAATGCAGTGTAAACACTACCCCCTCATGTGTTTATATAACTCAATAAAAAACATAAAACTAAATACATTCGATAAATAATTATTCACAAATAAATAATGTAATAAAGTAATTAAGTATGTTGTTGTTATAATATTCTTTAGGGGCAACAAAATCTAATAAATCAAGTTAAAATACAATAAAAAACATTTATATTAAAGCTTCTAAAAGCAAAAGTTTTATCTTTCTTTACATTATTATGCAAAAACAAACATAAAAAAGAAAGTAAATAAATTACCATTCATTTGCGTTAAATTTAGATTCAGTTTAGCTGATATAATGTATTTAAATGTTATAGTAAAATGAATCAATAAATAAATATTTAAGTTACATTTAAGCAGTTCATACCAACTAATACAGTAAGTAAAGAATGATAAGAATATTAAATAGATGTTATATATAACTCAAAATATACAATTATAAATAATTAATATAATAAAAATAATCAACACTTTCCTTTAAAATTTTCTTTAAATCCATTTTCTTTCCTTTAAGGAGAAATAGAAAGCATGACCATTTATATTGGTGGTGGCCATTTTAGTTTAGAAATACTACTAACCTATGGTATACTAAATGAAACAGTAAAAGCCAATATGATGCTCTAAAAAACATATTTAGGGATACAATTTCCAGTTGGCATTACAAATTTCTTTGAAATTGTTGCAGTTCTACAAAGTAAGATTTAGCATCCTATATCTTCATTATTTGCTTGGATTACATTCATAGAACTTCTGTTGATATCATTGTAGTGGATAAGAAATTAAGAATTAAAATCAACTCTCTTCTTCACTTTTACAAAAATTCACAACTTTTCACAAGTTGTGAATTTTTGTAAAAGTGAAGAAGAGAGTTGATTTTAATTCTTAATTTCTTATCCTGGTTTTTTCAATAGAAAAAGGATTGACCATGTGCTTAAAGAAAAAGTGAAACCAGATTTCACAAGTAGGTGTTAAAATGATTTTTGACCAATGGGAGCAACTTGCAAGACCAAAAAGAACTTTGTGAGTAAGTGTGAAAAATCTAGATTACAATATAAGGACTTCATCAGTCAGTCAGGGAGACTCAGATGGGAGCAGCAAGAGACACACTAAAATGTAATGAGAGAATCTTCAGGTCAACTCAAGCATTTGTCCTCCACGTGCTGATTTCCTCTACTTCTTCTTTTCTATCCAAAGAGATTCCTACTGAATACATACAGACGGACATATACTCTTTCAACAATTACTACTAAGAACATTATCTACAAATACTGATACTCATAGTTTTATCATTGAACATGAACTCTACCCTTAACTTCTTAATGTTTCTAATTGCACATTGACTTCTACAACTTATTCTTTCCTTTTAATAAATTTCTATTTTAACATGAAAAATATATATTTTATTCTTATACTATTTGTAGGAAATATTCTCTCGCAAATTACTCGATATCGGGCCAGAAAAAGAAAATGTTGCTGGTCCAATCTCGCCAACTGCTATCCACCTAATCAGTTAAACTCTCCCTTCGCTTTGAGAATGACTGCTTTTATCGGCCAATCAATTTTTTCATTGGCCGACAACACAGAGAGGACGCCAAAGATTTGCATACACCCCCATAGCGACTCCTGCGGCGGACTTGTTTTGGGTCTGTAATTTTCTTTTTTGCCGCATTTTATGTCGTAGTATTAATGCGACGCGCTGCCGCTTGGTTTGATGAGGTAAGTCGCCGTTTTCTTCGCTATACTATTCCACACTATTCCACACATTCCAACCTGCCAACCAACCTACTGATAATGATGAAAACCTTCTGATAATTCTTCTGATGATAACTCTGGATAAAACTTGTAAGCTGTAGGGAGTTTGGTTAAGCATGACCCAAGGCCGAATCAAAGAAACATTACCCATCTCTATATAGCTGCACCATTAAAGAGATTGGATTCATAGTGTATTCATGCAGGAGTAATAGATATCCTGTCATAAAAATCACATATGCAGATTATGATGATGATTTACAGCTACTCCTCAATCAAAAAAGTTAACCATAAACAATGGCTTAAATATACAGCCAAATGTATTGGTCTTCATCTGAACTTAGTCAAAACAGAATATATAAGCTCTAATCAAAACAAATTTGGCACAACTTTCAATGGTGTAGAAGAATCTACTTATGTAGGTTGTAAAATCTTTAGCTGTGAAAGCAATGTAAACATACTCATTGGCAAAACCTGGGATGCCATCAACAAGTTATCTAGTGTAGAGGCCTGGACTTCTATACAACATAAAAAGGAGCCTCTATGAAGCAACTATTGGTAAAATTCACCATAATTTATGGATAGTGCAGGGAATTAGTTTATGTATTTATCATAATACAGAACCAATCTCTCGAATGTATATTATATAGCAACAACAGTCCATGATGATCACAAAGTAAGGGATCAGTTTATGTATTGATTATAATAGAGAATCAATCTCCCGAATGTATATTATATAGCAACAACAGTCCATGATGATCACAAAGTAAGAGATTGAAGGTAATGCTGACAATGTTTCTGGATATAGAGTATCCTCTTGGCATCTGTTGACCATGTCCGTCATAGTATATGGATATAGAGCATCCTCACAGCAAGTAATCTGTTCAATGAAACAACATCAAAGACCATCACTCTCAAATCAGACACTCTCCAGAATTGGATTTGAACTCCAATACATGGAAAAATATGGCCGCCTTTTTATACATGTTGCATTGAATATTTTGAGCTTCCTGATTGGTTAAGCCTTGTATTGGTGAGCGATAAAATGGGTTGACTCCTGGGGGTCTGCACAGTATATAATGGACACAAAAAGTCCACCCCCACTTTTGGGGTACATTATGGAATTTCCTTGCAAAATATTGGTAAAGTTAATAATCATATGAAACAAAAATTAATACAAATAGTATTCACAAAATATATCTTTTGTTTTGTGGTTAGAAAAATTCTTTTTTCTTTACATTTTTTTTTGTGTTTAGAAAAATTCCTCTTTTTTTTTGTTTTTTTAATCAGTATCAACAAAAAGGGACTTATATTTTGTTCACTGTTAAGTATTTCAGGTTAATCAATATTAATAACACTATTATAAATGTAGGTTGTGATCCCAATCACAAAAGTGAAAAAAAAATAGCTGAGTGATTCTTAGAGTTATTCATAGGAGGCTTGGTCTAAAAGTAGAATTATTTATGTTTATACTCCAAAACTAACCATATCAAAAGCTAACTTCTCTAAATAACTAATGGATGCAGTTTTACGTCATACCCAGGACTAGCAATTAAGAGGTGGTTCTATGCTACTCAAAACCCCAAATTTCTCAATCAGAGGCCTTGCTGCCAGATGTAGTTCATAGTCATACCCAGGACTAACAATTAACAGCCTTATAAGTCAGTACCAAATATGAGTGACAATTCTGCATACTGAATTTAGATGACATATCTGGATTGATTCATTTTTTTTTTAATAATATTATCTTTAAATTTGAAGTGTATATCAAGTAACCACAATAGTCGACCCAAATAATCAAAATTGAAATTTAATAAAGCAGCTGAACATACCATCGACCCAAACAATCAAAATTGAATTTTTTAACAAAGCAGTTTAACATACCATTGACGCAAACAATCAAAACTGAATTTTTAATAAAAAATTTGTCAACACAAACAATCAAAATTACTAATATTTCATTACTTTTAACAAATTTCTAATTTTTAATATTGCTAATATTTCATTACTGTTAATGAATTTCTAATTTTTATTAAAGCAGCTTCACATTCTGAAGCAATTAACATATCGACCACCTAAATAATCAAAATTGCTGATAATTTATTGTTAAATATTTTTATATACAGGTATGGACTAACTGGGAAAATGTTGTTCAATTCAATTGGAATGTAGTACTTTATTCCACTTTCTTCCATTCTGTTTAAGCCCATATAGTAACTTTTTGATTTTTCACACATAATTGTCACCATTTTTCAAAACCTCCTGGCGGTTCTATGTATATTTTTGTTGGACTGAATGTTTCTACATAATTTTAACCATATATATGAGAGAATCCTTTAACACTAAAATGAGCCTTATACACTGGCAAGCCATCCTCAGTCTGCTTTACAGTATAAATCAAACGGCTGCCGATAATATTTTCATCATCCGGGGCCTTTTTCAATTCGAAAGTATCATTTGATACTAGGGATTCCATATTTTTTCATCTTCTTGATAATTCTTCAGAATACATTGTACCGAATAGTCAATGTCGCAGATATTCCATTGACCCATTCCAAAATAGGTCTGGTTTTCTTCTATTTCTTGTCAGATAATGCGGAAATTTTCCCCTCCTCTTTGGTTTTATCTTTTAATTTAAGATCTGCATCTGATTTTTCACTGCCCATATCATCTGGTATAACACCTTCCTTCAATGGTGTATTTTTTTTTATTGTTGAAATTCTAGGCACTGATTCTTACTTCCTTTTAAATAACGTAATACTTGCTTAACTCTTGTTAAATGTACAGTCCTCAGTTTACTTAAGTTTTGAGACAACTTAGTAACCGTATACCAGATGTCTGGCCTTGTTAATGTCATAACGAAAATAAGACTTCCAATCAATATTCTGTATTCTTTTTCACACGGCGCTATACCATCTTCATTATTCATAATTGTGTCTAAATCTATTTCATATGGAGTAGTTCTTGTTTTACTAATCCCTTATTAAAATCCTCCACTTGTTCAAAGGAATCCTGTAAATCTGACACATCTGGTTTTCCTTATTATTTTACTTTGTAGAATAAATCATGTAGGCCGGACTTGTTTTGTCATAACCAATGAATATGCCCCCTTCACTTTTTGGATCTAATTTTACCCTGTGGTTGTAGTAAATTGTGTAGCAAATTGTGCCCAAAATATGCACACCACTTATGTTGGGTTTGTAATTCGTATAAGCTTTGTAAGGAGTCTTTTTAATTTTACTTATATACATGGCTATATTTAATGCATAGACCCACAGACTTTTTTTTCAAAAAATATATCATAATAAGTCCTGAATATTCATCAACAAAATTTAATACATATGCATAGGTTCCAATTCCTATTGGTGAAATGGGAGCAGCTAAGTTGCAATAAACTTTGAACAAGATGTCTGTTGTTCTTGGGATTTAATCCCTATTTGTAAATTTCACCATTTTCCCTTTAATACACATGTCACAATGTTGTAAACCATTGGGTAATGTAATTTTCATTCCAGTGACATGTTTTGGTAATCTATTAACATCGGAATTATTACAGTGGCCTAATACTCTATGCCAAGTCCTTAATTTGTGGGTGGCTGATTTTACAGATGTAATACTTTTTAAATAATACAAACGTCCATTTTGTTGTATATTAAATTCATTTCCGTCTGGGTATATTAACTTTGAATTACTCCCTCTAACATCAGTTTCAGCAACAGACTGAATTGAGAAAATATTTTGTTTAAATTTAGAGATACATAAAGCACTTCTTAATAAAAACTTCAGTATTGCATCGCCTCTTTTTAAAGCTAAATTAAAAGCACTGGTACTGTCAGTCAACTCAATAAAATGGGAATATGGCTCAAAGTTGGAGTCAAAATTAATAAAATTATTATTATTATTATTCCTGTTGTTTTAATAGTTAATAGTTGTTGTTTTTTAAGCCCCTTGTTTTTGTCTGCACAGAATATAATGGACAGAAAAAGTTCAACAGCAACTGTTACCTATGTTCTACTGCAGGGCTGCTCAACATAGACCCTTAGATCAAAAATGAAAAATTGGATGGAAAGTGGCTTTAAGTGTAACTTGGTGAGATTGTCTGACTAATGAATGATTGATGCTGAATAAAGGTTCTCATATAGATATCATCAAAGAGTGTAAAGTCAGATTTGCAAGGCATTACTAGAGAACTAAAGAGAAAATTGCTAGTGAAGTTCTTTTGTGGAATCCTACACAAGGAAGAATTAGGAGAAGACAACAAACCAAAACTTATATCAAGTAGATTCATGATGATATAAACTGCAATCCCTCTTACATGCTGAATATGATAAATAAAATTGGCAAGTGACAGGCAGTCACAAGAATCTGTGCAAGCAGTACAACCTGATGATGCATGATAGTCTTCCTATTTTGTTTTGCTAAGGCAATACAAATATAGTTGTTAAATGTACATTATTGCTTGTAATTTAATTCCTATACCCTGTCTGAGAAAGCATCTCTTGCATCCACAACACTATCACTCACCTATCTCTCACACACACATATATATATATACACACTATCTCTCCAAACATCTTCAGCAACTGGTAATATATCAATATAAAATGATATTTTAATAGCAACAATGTACATCTGATGATTGTATTGAAATATTAAAAGTAACTATATTTCAATCAATGTACTTAGTCAGTAGAAGAAAATGGCAAAGTGATTTATGAAAATGACTAAATGTAGCTTACTGAATTATATATATTTTACATAAGATGTCTTACTAGTGTGCAATGCTGTGAATCGTTGCAAATCAAAATGACTAACATCTGAGAGAGATGAATAGACAACCTCTTGGCAAGGAAGCTGAGATTTTCACTTACAGCATGTTAATGAAGATTAAAAAATATAGTGTGTGCTATGTTTTAAATACTTGCTATTGATGAGGTGATTGTTTCCAGTAGCAATGTCAGTTATAAGATAAGGGACTTTTTTTTATTATCATTATTATTTTTTAACACTAAACTAACCATATCATTGAATGAGGCACACCAAGCTGATAAAAATGTCCAAATATTAAGATAAAATGATGATGTCTTTCATCTTATTTCTGTTGCTTTTTATTGCAACTCTCAGGTTATCATTCTATGGTCATTAGTAACCAGAAATATAAAAATAAACCTTTGGCAAGATTTACATTTGCCTTTCTCAGGAATCCTGACTATTCATATATATCTTTATCTACTTCTGGTGTAAGCAATAGAATGCAGATCTTTTTTTAATTAATCCTTCACAATTACAAAAGAAACAAAATGCCAAGCACTATTTACATTGTTCAGACTAGTGTCCTCATCTTTATTGCCATTATTGCAACATTTCGGCTTTCTTCAGGTGCTAGGAATTTTGAACTAAACCCTTTATTACGATCACTGGGATATATCATTCTCATTCCATGTGTGATGACACTTCTGGTAGCTATCTAGTTATTTCTTTTTAACTTAAGTCTCTAAGTTATTTTTTTCACCACTGCTGTAGCTTGGTATTGAACTCACAATTCTTTGGTTCAAGTCACTAAAACTAATCAACGTCTATATCCACTAAGAAG
The DNA here is from genome assembly GCA_037127315.1 of Ascarosepion bandense. Lineage (NCBI taxonomy): Eukaryota > Metazoa > Mollusca > Cephalopoda > Sepiida > Sepiidae > Ascarosepion > Ascarosepion bandense. The sequence continues at coordinate 1,273,412 of JBBBDQ010000264.1, forward strand.
TATAGACAAACACAAAATGCCAGTATAGATTTTTATAGTCTTAGGTAGTTAACATTTGTTCAATGATTCTTTTTAATTTTGTAAATACTTAAGAAATTTAATCTTGATATTTTTAACAGAAAACTGCTAATAGCTGCTTAATAACAATAATGACTAGAACAATGTTTATAAAACACAAAAGTTTGTTGATTTGTTCAAACCAGCTTCCTCGTCTATTTCTGTTCATGTACTTCCTTTATCAGGTAACTGTCACATTTGATAGATATTCAGGAATGTTGAACAAATATACTTTATTCAATCTATCAAAATAGGCTGTTTTCATTCCTGTAACTGTCACGTCCAGGCTTATTCTTAGAAAATTCTTTCCCATAGGGTCTCTCTGGTGAACCAATGTATACTTTAAATGCACTGAACCTAGGATTGAACTTGCAATTTCAAGATAATCACCAGATGAACTTTTACCAGGATTTTTATCCACTAGGATTTTTATCCTACACTCAGGTATCTATCATATTTGATTGAGATTATTAAAATAATTAGAAAAGAACACATATTAGGCAAAAACTGCAAAGATTACTTTTTGACTGGATATGTCTTAACTAACATTTCTGAAAGGCTGTTGAGTGCACTATGTCTTTGAAGAAAGCCCTAGGATATGTGGAAAAATTAAATAAAATCAATAAATAAAATAATAATGGGTAATAAAAAAAAAAGAAATACACTTTCTGATGATGCTAAGAGTAAAGGAACCAGAAATATGATTATTCCAATTAATTTTGTTAAATGTCCTTTAGGTGGCATCATTGAAGCCCATAAAAAATGACAAACATTTTCCTGCCTCACTCTCTTTTTCCAAGATGTAGTATCACATGGTAATTATGTTTCCACTGGGAAAGTAGTTTCCACAGTCAACTGACAACTGAACTTTCTTTCCACTTACTAGCACATGAAACCTCAACTTATGAAGCAGGTCAAGCTTTCTTTCTGGTTGTTCCAACTCAGTGCAAGGCTGACTTGAATGCAACCATAGCGACAATGTTTTTACTAACTCACTCTAACTTTTGGACCAAGGAAAAGAAAATGGACATCCCATAACCTTGTTTAAACTTTTTCACCAATAAAGTAAGTAGAAAATTTTCTTTAGTTGTTTTAACTCTACACAAGTCTGACTTGAGCTTGACCATAAATACAATACTCATACTTACCTACCCTAACTTACTTCTGAACCAAAAAAAAATGGACATATCCAAGAGACATTGATAAAAGAATAAACATCTGTTGTTGAAACTCAAGGTTTTGTTTGCTTCTATCTTATTTGTTTACTTATATGACCATGCAACTTTACCTAAAATACACACAACCCTACAACTGGTTAACCTGCATAAATACATTAAACCAAAACACTGTCACAAAAGCAACAACTTAATGCTTATTCTAAGAAATTCAGATACAAGTTAAAAGCTGTATAAAAGAGTATTTATAGCTAAGCAACAAGTAAGTATTTCAATCTCAATAAAAAGTAGGATTTTTAGAAATATTAAAAACCTTTATGAAATGCTTTGTGAGGTATTTGAATGCTGGATTCAAAACAAAATGAAAGAGATGAGCATGTTCATTTCGTTGATGTTGGTTGAAGTAAATATAATCTTCAATGTTGTAATGGGCTCTCAAGTATTCAATATCCTGGAAAAAAAAAACAAATCTTAAGAGATCAAGTCATGTTTTTTTTGTAATATTAAAATATGACATGAAATATAACGACTCCTATTTTTCTACCATGAAAGAAATCAGATTTTGAATACAAACACATTTTGATTTAGCAAAGATTTACCTTATTTACATTATATCTAGTGCTTCTCAGATTACATTATCTAGTGCTTCTCAGATTGGAGGAAGAGAAGCTTGAGAAAAGAGTACAAGGTGGAAAGCATGTCCCTGGGTAGACACTTCATTGACCAACAACAGCTGATGCTGCTTTAGAATATTGACATGACATCATCTATAGTCAACATCGACTGACAGAGACATACTGATATCCCTAAACTTTGTTTTTATTATTGCAATGTTTTGGCCATTGCGCCCTCCAGCCTTTTTCAGATGCCTGTTAATCCAAGTAACCTTCAGGGAATTTCAAACAATCACTGACCAGAGCTAAATAAGAATAAGATGAGATATATTTAAACATAGTCAGCAGAACAAGAAAAATCTACCCTGAAAGATTAAGTTATGGGTTCAGTTCAAAATTCTCTGAAGGTTATCCAGATTGACAGACACCTGAAGAAAGTCAAAGGGCACAATGGCTGAAACATTGTGATAATAACAACAAAGATGAAAACATTATAGCTAACTGTAAATAATGTAAATTTAAGATTAGGTTTCCAGTTCTTTCTAAAGTCATTTCCTTCTCTTTCACCTCTAGTAGTCCCTTGCATCTTAGTGGCATTATTGCCTTGCTTGGAGTGAATTGATTAAAAACAAAAAAACTCTTCATCCCAAAAAATCAGACAAAAATTTACCTCGTTACCTCGAATGGCAGCAACACCAACAACTTGATTCAAAACAACGGCAATAAACACTTGTAGTTCAGTTCCATCCTAAAAACAATTAAGATGGCAAATATATTCAAATATATAATTTCATTCAGTTATTTACTTTTTTAATTGTAATTTTACACACAAAATGTACCCAAAATAAAAGTATTAACTTTTTCTCAAAATAGAACTTTAATCATTAAATTTACTGAAACAAATGCCTAAACATTATACTATAAGAGCCACATTCATTCGTCTGTCACAATTTCATATTTATACTATAATAAGAGCCATGTTCATCCATCACATGATTCAACTAGTCATAAAATATGCAGCATTTCCTTTACTAATAAGATATACAGTATTTATTTCAGTAATCATTTAATTTAATTTAAACTAAAACTTGCACAAAACTGAAGAATAAAATCTTAGAAGCTGAATTAATAGGTAGAATATTTTTAGGGCAGAGGGTATCTGATTTGTGCCTATGGGTCAAGGGGGATTACTTGTAATTATTACTGGGCAACACTTAATATTTGTATTTGAAGCTTTGAATTTTTCCAATGGAATCATTAATCATTTTCTTACAGTATGAAATATGTAAGATAATGCTGAAGATTTCAGGAGTTAGAGAGATCTTATATGTGATCATAGTAAAACTCTCTCTTGTATTAAAAAGGAATTAATCTTAAGTGTTGACTCAAAAAGATTTGATTAAAAGATTGGTTAATTAAATTGATTTCCAGTGAACCATTATTCTGATTAATAAAATGTTGGTGCAGCTATCTGTCTTTTTCAATCCATTTCATTCAGGTTTTATTAACTCACAAATTCTGTATGAATTGCTGAAACTTACACCTAAACTCAACCATAATCACCAGCTGTTGCCATAACAACTCATTTAATGAACCATCTATCATAGACTAAGACTAATACCTATATGCTATTGTTATTTTAATTATTTCTTTTCCATTAACTTTTTATTATCATTTCAACATTGATAATTTCTTCATTTTGGTGACCAGAACAAGATCTTTTAGCATTACTTATTTTTCTTTTTTATATGAACACATTTAAATACAAAATCTGATTTGATAAAAACGAAAATAAAAATAATATTATATTTGATGGCATATAGGATGCATGAACTTAAAAGGTGTTTTTTCTCTCTCAGCAAGGATAAATATTAGCTTGAGTAAGAACCTTCTCTTTGCATAGACGGGGGAAGAATGACTTTATTCAGCTATTTTGAAGAGATAAAAGTCTATGCTCTATACCACCAAATGAAAAATCCAAAAGGCTTCATCACATCACAAATAAATGTGTAGGTCTTGTATATTAACTTATCAATTCTTAGTGAACAAAAAGATATATAAGAAGAGGATTATTTGATAACAATGCCGTAAGAGAAAGTGTTTGATGTTAAAGTTAAAATACTTTACACTCTTTGCTAGCATATGACATTTTGAAGAGAATAATGAAACTATTTGATACTTGCTACTTAGGGATCAAATACAAACAAATTCAAAAATGTTAATGGATTTATATTCATACATACCGGGTCTCTCTCAGCTTCAAGGTACTGTTTAATATCCTTCAAAATGTACTCACGTCGATGAATGTGACTTGTCAATATTTCAATGTCTTCTAAATTAGATTCAGCAACATACTTCACATTGAAATCTCTAATAATTTTCATGGGTTGAAAAGAAAATACCATTTGGTTAAATAAAATACAACAGAACGCATTTGGTTCATTAACACAAGGAAATGTGGATATTTGTAAATCTGGTTTTGTTTATAAGCTGACTAAATGCATAATTTATTTCTCTAATCTTTGATTCAATTTTACAGCAAATTTCTATTTGCAAAACCAGTAAGAACAAAGATTAGCCCAAAAGGTAATTTCAAATTCTTTTTAAGATTATTAATCAAATCACAGCCATACAAACAGTTCAAGAAATAAAACATTTTATTTTTATTCTTGTATTGGAAATCCTTTCATTTGGGTTTGTACAAGTCTAAAAAATATTTTCTAATGTGTCTACATCCTGACATTATTTCGAACCTTTCATTCAGTAGCAAATAACAAACCACTTTCTTACTTTGAACTTCCAGTTAGAAACTGCTTTTGTAGCATTAATCGTTAAGACATCAGTCAAAACAAATTGCCTGATGACACTAAAAAGTTTGAAACCCTGGTAGCATAACTGGCTGATCTTCCCTACTTAAATATGTAAATGTTCTACATGTTAAATCTTTATCTTCCTTCAAACACGAATTGAGCACTTTGTAATAAAACTTTTTACTGGTCTAATTTAATTTAAATCTGACCTATTATATATATATATATAACAATATTTTGGAGCGGATCAAAGATAATTAATTTTATTAATTAATTATTAACTATAACCGGAAAATCATCTAATTGCTATTATAGATCATAAGAGAACATACTAAGAGAAATTTTTTTTATTCTCCGAATATGAGCAAAGGAAAACGGAGGTGATTAATTTTATTAATTATTAAACTGGAAAATCTTCTAGTTGCTATTGTAGGTAAAGGGGAGAATGCACTAAAAGACATTTACCTTTATTCTCTGAATAGGAGTGAAGAAAAAGGAAAACAAAAACGAAAGATATCAGATGGTGTTTCTCAGTTGTTATTTTAAACAAGAGAGAGAGAAGGAAGAGGAAGAAAAGAGAAAAGGATTTGTTTAATGTCATAAAGTCGATTTCGACCCACCTATGAAGGCTAACAATTGTCATTTTAGACATAAGAGAAAGAGGTAAATTTAATTGTTATTCTTTTTCTGGGTGAAAGGGAGATTTCATTTTGTATCCATTGTCTCACTAGCATGAATTGTGAAAAGAATTAAGATGACACTGGTCCTGAAGTAATTTAGAGAAAGAAACATTTTCACTGACACCAGATAACAAAGGCATTCCTGTCAGTTGAAAATATAGGTGACTCAGAAAAAGGTTATTAAAAAAACACAGGTGCAGAGAAATTATTATCTGAGTAACAATGTCAACAGAATCATGTCAGCTTGTTTTGGGCGAAGTCAGTTCAAAAAGGTTAATACCTATTGTTTTAAGAAAAAAAATCAAAATTGTTTCGTGAAAAAGAAAATTTTGAGAGAGAAAATTCGGTTAAGTCCAGCCTAGAAAAGGGGTATGGGAAGATGACGTCATAAGATTGAGAGAAATTTCATTGGTCCTGTAAACAAGCGCCGAAAGTGGGAGACAACCAACAATTGACGTCATGGAAAGCAGATTAATCCCACTGGGTAAACCAGAGGCAGCAACGAGTAGCAGCTAACCTCGGCATTCTAATAGTTGCCGAGATGAGGGGTTAGACACCCCACAACCGTCAACTCCACACCATGACATGGGCATAAATACAGGGTCCCAAGGGACCAAAATCAGTTAAGTTCCAGTGGTGGTTCGAGGCAGTTGAAGTTCAGTCCCAGTTACCAGCCTAGAAATGTAACGATGGAGAAAGGCGCCATGTTGTTGATCGTCAACCACAGAGCTTGCCGGCTAACCAAAGTTAGAGAAAGAAGAGAAGTGATTTTGCAGACAAAGTTTTGAGTGAAGTACCAGTTGGAGAAGAGTCCGGAGAGGAGACCAGTTGGATTGGAGAAAGTCCTAAAGATGTAACGATGAAGATAGGCACCATGTTGTTGGGCACCAACCAGAGTTAGAGAAAGAAGAGAAGTGATTTTGCAGACAAAGTTTTGAGTTCGAGTTCCCAGTCCAGAGACGTAATGACCAAAGACAGTTCCCAGTTGAAGAAGTAAAGAAACAGAGAGATGATTGCTGAGCCGTTGGGTGCCAACTGTAGAGAAGCCTGTCGCCAATCAACCAACCAGAGTAAAGAGACAGACAAGAAGAGAATTTGAAGACAAGTTTGAAATTGCTAACTGAAAGAGAGTAACCCAGCACTTCGGCAATTTCCATAACATTCCGGAAAACAAGCAACAAGTTGACTAGACTTATAACGAACTTAGACTTCTGTTCGGAGCAGCAAGCTGCAGCCAACCAGATTTCTCATTCTTACTTAGGAGAATAATTTGATTTACCTAAGAAACATTTGTTCCGCTACCAGTTGATAGAAGCAGTGATTGGGAATTATTCAAGAGACTATTGTGTATAATCTGTAGATAAAGACATTATTTCACAACACCTCAGGTGTCAGTCCACTTATTTTTCTTGGTGCTATATTTCTTTCTTTTATTACTTAATTGTGTGCACGTTTCCCAGTTTGGTTTAGTTCGGCAGAGAGACAGCCAGTGGAGAACTCACGTGACCACCTTGTGATTAATCAACACAACATGGGACAAGGGAGAACACTGTGACAGAGTCAATCTACGACCAGCTATTGGGATTGAAACCAACAGCGGCCGGGCCGGGGCAGTGGCACACATAAATATATATATATATATGTTTACAGGCATCTGTACTGTTTATCTAACACATCACTCAATGAGTCCCAAGCCTGACATATAGATAGTGCCACTAATAAAAAATCCATATAATTTTTATGAAGTACTAACCTTCAATTGGCACATGACAAAATTTGGGCCCAATTGGATTATTAGTTTACAAATTACAGTTATTTAAGTGAAGCTACTGTTGCAAATTTTCAAAGCAATGGAAAAAATCTGAATTTCGTGTGTTGATAAAGCATTGCTTTCTGATGGGAAAATACTGTTCAAGCAAAGTAATCATCTTTGCTCTGTATCATCCTCAGGATAAAAGTTCAGTAATCTTCGATCATATATCAGAGAGGATTGACAATATCCTTACCAAATCTCCCTCAGAAAGGTTTCACATATGTGATGACTTCAATGTTCACTACAAAGAGAGGTTAGTCCACTCTAACAAAAATGACGAGGAAGGCAGATATTGCAGAGACTTCTCCATCACCTATGAACTAACCCATATCATTGAGTCTCAGATGCAACAAGACAGCAGGCAAACCTCTTCAACATTTCTGCCTTGACAAATGATCAGTAAAAGTTTTAACCTCCATGGAATGTCAGATCATTCCCTAGTCTGTGTCCAGTGACATCCAATGACACCTCTGATTTACCATTCCATAGAATGATTTTTGCTATGGAAAGGCAGACTGGGACAGTTTTCAGTTCTATATGATCAAAGCTACTCACCCAAACTTCTTCAAACATGCTGCTCTCAAAACTGATGCCCTCATGTACATGCTTTATACAGTGTGAACCTTACTATATAAAAAAATATGTGTATTTACGTATGTATTTTAATCATTTCACCCCAAGTAAAGTAATAAAGCATCTAAGATACAAGGAGTTAATGAATATGACAGAATAAGAAAAATAAAAATATTAAGGAATAAGAACAATAAAAGAAGAGGAATCAATAAGACAGTAGATAAGGGTTGACATTGCATTTAAATTTTTGAAGATGAGAGTTGGCTGGAATGCAAACAAAAACAGAAGAGATATTCACAAATGAGAAGTGTGAAAAAAGAAACAATTAGCATAGAATTTTAGCTAAAATATCTAGCAAATTCAACTGTAAAATGATAAGACTTTGGGCCTCTAGTACTCCAGTTAAATTCATAAAATCTAGGTACCATAGAGGAAAGTTCATCAAAACAATTACCATAAAAGTATTTATAGAAAAGGCTTGGAGAAACTACATTATAGTGGTGGGGAAAGTGACTGGAGCTGAGGGGTCAGGTCATGATCAATACCAATAACATTGCAGTTTTTTCTTTGGATATATATATGTGTGTGTGTGTGTGTAAAATTTTGTCATGTATCAATTAATTATGGGATAAAGTCTACTTTGAAGTGGACCAATTCCAGTAGATTTTAGATGCCTCACCTGGAGAGTAATATTTGTAAATATCATCTTAAAAAAGATATAATAAACTTAGCAAGCTTGTTATACCTTTTTAAGATTATATAACTTCTATTTTTTTCTCTTTCTCTCTCTCTTACTTATATTTTAATATTTGTGTATTTAGGCAGCAAATTTTCTTTTAGGCAAGTCAGATTAAATAAATTGCAAATGTTATGTCAGCTTATTTTTAATAAACTCTATTCATACTCATGGATAATCTTTCGCGTATTATAATTGAAAGATAAAATTTGCTGTAATTTTGACAGTTTATTTTATTATCCATTTCCCGATGTTCCCAAATACTTTCAATCTCCTTCCAAGTCATCTTCAGGGGTGTAAGTTGTAGTAACAAAAATAATTGCAAAACTGTGTTACTAAAAATTACTGTAAATTTTCTTCTTGCTTCAAATGTAACGGTTGACAAATTGTTTAGCATTTATTAGAATGTGAAAATTATCCACAGTGGAATTTTTTATGTTGTAATGCCATGGTGATGCATGTATTAAAGCATAGAAAAAAAAAGAACAAAAGAACAGTTTTTCATGCTTATATATATAATGTTATTTGTGTCGTGGCAATTATGGTCTGAATTGAATGCTATGGAAGATTTGTGGTTCCAACAGGATGGCATCACATGCCACACAGCAAATGCAACAATTGCTTTACTGAATGAGAAGTTCCCAGATCTCATTATCTCTCAAAACAATGATGTCAATTGGCCACCATGATCATGCAACTTGACACCTTTAGATTTCTTCCTTTGGGGTCATCTCAAAAGTAAGATCTATGCCAACAAGACAACAACAATTCAACAGCTGAAGGATTAGATAAGGCATATTGGTGAGATTTAGGAGCAACTATGCAGAGACATCATCAAAAATTTTGACCTTTCAGTGGAGGTGTGCTGCATTTGGGTGATATTATTTTTCACACATAATTGCCATGACTCAAATAATATGATCCAATAGTGAACTCAATAAAATTTCACCATATACAATTTTATTTACTGCTAACTTTGATCCGTCTAAATAGAACACATTATGTATGCTGGTTAATTTGAATTTTTATTGTGAAAATGCTGATTTGTAGAATAAAACTGACACAGTATAGATGTGTACGCACATACACATGTGTGTGACAGTATGTGTATATGTGCATATAATCACTTTATATAAAAACTGTATGATATTCTCATAATAAACATTGAGTCATACATAAAACCAAATATAATATTACTTACTTGACAAGACCAGATTTATGAAATACATATAGTTCTTGAGCTAAAATAGACGTCAGTCTGGGAGTAATTCTCTGTAAATAAGAACAAACATTGTAATCACTATCATTACTGAATATTGAAATAAAATTTGTACATTTATTTTTCATCCTTATTTTTAATACAAGTTTGAAAACTACACAGATACAGAATGTTAATATTCATCTTTTCAACTGCACAACACACAAAATCATTGTCATCAGACATCCTTTCCATTCTATGACCACCTGATGAGTAGACCAAACCATTACACAAAGGTTTGTCTACAAAACTCTGAATTAGAGGTGCTGAATATAACTAAGCAACACATTTTATATTTGTATTAATCCTATATTCAGGATATAGCAAATTTAACTTATGGTCTTCATAAATTTTTATTTTCTGAATTTTCTTTTCTCTTTCTTTTTTTTAATCATTTCAATCCATACAAAGCAATAAAGCCACTAAGATGAAAGTGTTATTTAGTGTGAGAGAATATGAGGAAAAGAAACATTATTAAGGTGGGAGAAAGTTCCACAAGTGAGAAGTGCAAGAGAAGAAACTGTTAGCATAAAACTTGGTTACATCTAGCCATCTCAACTGTCATCTCATAGTAAACTTAATTTCAACACCAATTTAGTGGTATGCTTAAATGAATAAAATCTAGGTACCAAAGAGGAAAGCTCATCAGAACAATCATGATTTTTAAATATTTATAGAAAAGGCACAGGGAAGTTACATTACAGCGGTGTGATATGACTGAAGCTGAAATGGTAGGTCATGGCCAATGACATTCAAGATTCTTCTTTGTATTTTACATTCTATGAAATATTTATGTCGATTTTTATTTAAATAAATATTGTGGATCATTTTAATCTATACATTTAAAATAATTTAAGTAATAAAAACTACCAGAATAAGTCTTAACTTACAACAAAATGTTGAAGGAGGGGGAATTCTGGGACAAGATGTGGGGTTGTGATAATGCATATTCCCAAATGTGGAAAGAGTTCAAAAGCAGACATTAAGAAATCTTCAGATCTGAAATAATGAAAAGGAAAAATTCTGATAACATTTTCATAACTTAGATAAGCTTTCAATATTTTAACATGAACTGATTTCATAAAAAGTTTTATTTAAAAAATATATAACAAATCTAAAATTGATTCAATATATCTTAGAACATTTTCCAAAACCTTAGTTAATTACAAACAATTTATATAGGGTGTTATATGAAGAAAAATACCTCTCATAAGTGATTGTAATTTAAAATAAAATACAAGCTTAAATGCATACAGTTACTTTGTTAATGTGAAGTATTAACAAATACAGATTTAATTCCCTTGTAACTATTTATAAAGATCAATTACCTTCCAATAAAGCATAGTATCTGTGGCTACTAGCAATTATAGTTAGTCATACCATGGGTTGCTACAGATAAGCACACTAATATTCACAGGTATCCAACATAGCACAATATTAACATAATACATAACGTTTAAAAATGAGATTTGTTCATAATCCTGTTTTTAAGTCAAATTTGAAAGTAAGTTGGAAGATGTAAATACAGTTATTTTTAGCATCAATTAGTTAGTTGTTTGTCTTTATATAATTTTTATTTTATCTTTCTCAGCATATAAAATTTTTAAGAAGTATTTCCAAATGAACTCAAACATGTTCAATATAATGCAGTTCACCATAAAAATAGCTACTTACAGTACCGTACTGAAGAGAGAGAGAGAGAGAGATAATGTGCTATATGTAGGTATCTTTTTTTTTATGTATCATCTCTCTTTAGAACACAGGCAATCAATTCCCTCCATATCTTCTTGTTTTTTGCTGCTGCAAATAATTATTACTGTTTTAAAACTTTTTTCATCTTTGCAGTACTTGTTCAAGCATCCATTTACTCAAACTCCATGCTTGTTTTGCCTTCAGTGTACCCTATGAGTGTTAAATTCTTTAAGACTTCTTTCCTTGTTATGTGTCCCTAAAAATTCAAGAGTTTCTATTAGCAAGGGCTTTTGTAGTTCCTACTTTCCTTAAAAATTCCTCATTCCTCGCCCTCTACATGATATTCTCAACATTTGTCAGTAGAACCACATTTCTATCAGTTCTTCATCTGTAACAAAATTATCCATCCACTGGTATATAAGAGATTAGATATTACATTATATATGTTCAGCCACTGTAGCCCACAGAAATTACTTTTTCCAGTTGTATCAGCATGAAATCTTCAAACACAATGGATACCTCTTTGTGTACATTCATAAAAATTGTAAATGTGTCTTCAAAGAGGCCTAGTCTTTGTTGGCTTATAAAACACAGCACTGCATTAGCTTTAACAAGTTTGGTTCTCATGAGTACTGGCAGCTCTGTAATAGTGTCTTAAATAAGAGTAAGTCTTCTATCCCACTTCTCTTAATTTGAGGTGTTAACATCATCTACTGATAAAGCAGAATGATTTTCTTGTAAATTCTCTTCAAATTCTACTCTTGACTTATCTGGAGTATCTTTGCCTGACTTTCTACTTAGAACTGAGTCTCTATTGTGTGATAAGCATATGACTCTATCTATGGTTTTGTTATAACTTCTAGATTGGATCCCCACAAAGCATGTAGACCTTATAGTATCCCTTTAATAGTCCTTAAGAAATATGCTCCTGAACTGGTTCCTCTTCTCTCTAAACTCTGCAATAAATGCTTTGCTGCTTCTTGCTTTTTTGTTTGTTGGAAATCCTTTTCATAGTTCCAGTCTTTAAGAACTCAGGCAAACAATCTGATTTTTTTGTAGCTATTGACCTATTAGCCTGTTACCACTTTTTGGTAAAGTACTCTAATCAACTCTGAATTGGTTAAGCATTTTACCTTGCAGGGTCTTCTTTAAGATAAGCAACATGGCTTTTGCTTCTCCAGATTTACTGCTAATGCATTATCAATTATAGCTGAAAGAGTCTATCAAGCTTTAGATAAGAATAGGGAAGTGTCGTCTATTGCTTTGAATATCTCAGACATTTGACAGGGTTTGATATACTGGTCTTGAAAGGTTATGGTATTTCTATACTATTTCTTTAACTGATTCAGTCTTTCTTATCAAATCACAAAATGAAAGTTGTCTTGGATGACCTCTGTTCTAAAATATTTTGCATTAATGGAGGTGTTCCCCAGGGATCTATTCTTAAACCTATGTTGTCCATAATTTTTATCAATGACCTTCTTGATAACATCAGTTCTCAACTCAGGATCTATGCTCATGATACAATGATTTACTCCTATTACTCAGACTATTAAGTCTGATCAGTTTGATAAGGTTTTTGATAAGGCTGGCAATCTCAAAAATGACCTATAATCTGTTGTTAACTGGGGTAAGAAACAACATGTTAATTTTAACACCACCAAAACAAAACTGCTCTCTTTTAATTGTTTGAAAATCCCTTTTTGCTTTCCATCAGAAAGGCTGATGTTAACCTTCAGGAGAGTGACTCATTTCAGACTATATCTGGTCTGGTGCTTCAGTCACTTTCCCACAGTAGCTTCCTTGTGCCTTTTCTATAAATATTTTTTATCATAATTATTCTGATGAGCTTTCCTCTTTGGTACCTAGACTTTATGAATTTAAGTGTACTACTAGATTGGCAACAATGCTTCATTTTACAGTTGAAATGTCAAGATGTAACCATAAGTCCTATGCTAACAGTTTCTTTTTTCATGTTTCTAGCTTATGAAACATTCTTTTGGTGTCTTGCTTCCCAGTCAACTTTGATCTTCAAAAATTTAAATGCAATATCAATTATTATCTTCTGATTTCTTAATTCCTGTTCTTTTATTGTTTTTTCTCATAGTCTGTAACACTCAGTAAACCCTTGTTGCTTGGGGTGAAATGGTTAAAAAGGAAAAAAGTTTAACATTCTTTTCTTTGTTTCTACTCTCATCCCTTAATACCTTGCTCAGTTTCTAAAAAACACTATTCCTATACACTTTGGGATTTTTTCTCAAACTTTCTATCATCTCTTACTATACAGCTCAAACTGTTAAATTTCTACACCTGCTTAATTTTGATGTTTCCAGTTCAACATTTTGATGACAACCCATACATTGTATCTTCCTAATGGTTAGTCCTTTCTTCTTGCTTTCATTGACAAAATTGTCTAATTTTCTTTTAGTTTTCATATGTTTTTCAATAATAAATCCTGGTAGGTCACTATATCTCCTTATACAGATTAAATAAAACTTTCTTGTAATTTTTAATTCATTCACTTAACTCTCTCTGTATTTGCATCTAAGCTGTTTGTTCAAAATATTATTTGAATATCTTTCCCATGTTGGTCAAGCTTTCTCAAAAATTCAACATATTCTTTGTGTCATATTTTATTGAAATGTCTTTATGTAATTTAGGAAACATACAGATTTTTCTGTACTTCTGTTGTTTACTAAAAATATATTTAAGAGACATTTCCTAAAACAATTTAGATAAAAAAAGAGAAAGGATCATAATGTTAAAACTCAATTTTTTGTCTGATATACTTGAAGAAAGTCTGTTTATTAGTCGGACATTTTTTAACTTGGGAACTTGTTAATCATTTTATTCATTTGAATTGATTTTTTATAAAATAAAAGTTTTAAGCCCAAATTTATTTTGCTGAATATAAAGTTACTGACCAAAATAAAAGGTAATAGAAATATTTTTTAATTCATAGGATCTCTATCTTTTCCAGTTTACTTATTTTGTCAATTGCTTTAAATCTTTTGCTTTGTGTTTATTTTCATATACATAGATGTGTCATAGCTTAAATTGTTACATAACTTCTGCTGATGCCAGTGGTTGGTTTTCAAGCCCAGGTAAAATCTAAGACTTCAAATGCTCATTTTTTTATGCAAGCAGGCCTTCTTCAGTCAAAAGATTGGTTTAGCACATTCTTTCCCTTATTAGTAATTTAAACTTGGTAAATAACAGTTTATTGCAACTCAACAGTTGAGCTTTCAAACTTTGATTTCATATTGACATGTAGTTTTCTGTTTTAATTCTGATTTAAATCTATATTTGCTTTTTGTAATTGCTTGTTATCAACAGATTTCATAGCCTTCAAACCTGTTGGGACCCCAAGAACTATAATCATGATGGGAAGGTTTCTTTGAATTTCTGAAAATTATATGCTGAACCCAACAGCCATATAATTGCTCTCAATCAAAACTAACCTCATTTCATATTTCTCATCAATGGCAAAAAGCTGAATGCAAAATGCATTTGGTTCTCCTTTGAATGTTGGTACAATTTCACTGATTGTTTCTGTTACAGATTGAGGATACTGTAATATAAAAAAAACAGGAATTAAAACAAATCATAGAAATCAATAGGAATAAGTTGAACCTTATTTACTTTCAAATAATCAAACAAGTGAATGTTAAATAGAAATATCTTGGAGTGATAAAAACATGTTGGATACTCTCTCTACTCTAAAATCACTTCATGCCACCTCTTATCTGAGTGTCTTACAGCCAGCTGTAAGCAATTAGAAAAAAAGAGATACAAGTCTTTCAGTATGACATACATATCATGAACTGGAGTTATATTCAAATGTTCAGAATTCTTTGTTATTTAATGTGACCAGAAAATGACAACGCTGCAAATGAGTATATAACAACTAGTTGGTGAGGATTACACTGATGTGGTATAGATGACAAGTGTAGTGAGTTTAGGTCAAGATAGTAGCATGATTGGCTGTAGAAGATATATGTAATAGCTGCAGCAGCTGAGTGGCACTTTAAAAACCCATGCTTGCAAAAAGAAATTCTTTCTCTCTTTCTTTATTTTTGAATAGACTCACAAGCCCTAACAGGAGCATTCCTAACTGGCCAGTCAATAAGTAGTACATTGCTTTTGTTCAAAAATGCAGATATTTGGACTCAGACTTTGTTATTAATGAAAGATATACCCTTTTCCATCACCAGACTTTCATCATATTTTATGGTATAAATATTTCATGAAATTCATAAAATCTATAAAAACAAATTTCATGGTATAAATACCTCCTCTTCAAACTTTGAGGTTTGGTGCTACAGAATCACAAACAAAGAACTGTACCAAATAAAATAAATTATATCACTTGAGAAATTTCAACAACAGCAATAACTAAAATGGATATCACATAACTTGAACATAAAATAATAATCAAGATGTTGACATATACTAATTCAAACAAAAGGTTATGAAGGAAACTGACATTAAATGGATGGGGCAATAATAGCTATTGAACTTGAGAAACCTAGTTTCCTAAAAAAAATGTTTTAAGAAAAGGATTTTATAAATTTTAACTGACAGTGGTACTGACTACTCAGTCAATGAGTGCCAAATGTTTATTTATAAGGAAAAAGCTAATATTACTATTGCAATTAGATAGAGATACCACTTCACAAGGAAAACAGAATATTATGAACATTAGTAGAAAAACAAATGTTCTCTAGACTCACAATCATTCCCCACTAAAGAGAAACGTTGCTGTGAATGATATTCTAGCAAGATCAGTTTTGGATTAAATCATGAAGAGATTATTTTTGAAAACAAAAATAAATCTTTGCACTAATGAAGTTTGAAGCGTGCATGTGAAAAGTGGAGGAATTTCAAACTAATTGCTTTATTCTGTATTTCTAAATTGTAAAAGTGTAGCATGGAAACTTTACAAGTCCATTAGTAAAAATAAGAACAGTTTGACACTTAAATGACTTACAGAGATTTCCTGGTCCACTGTGTCTTCTCTGGGTGGGGAGGTAAGTGGGCTTTCAGTAGCACTTCTCAAATGAGTATCACTTAGGTTTAATTGAATTTGGACCTTTTCTTCATCTGGAGATGCTTCAAGATGTAAACAAAAAAATTTTTAAAATATGCCATCAATGAATAATCTTTGGTGCAATTTGAAATATGGCCTAATCCCATTTTTGAAGCAGAAGATAAAATAAAAGAAATGAGGTAAGGACATGTTCTTATTATAGCAAACAAAAAAAAAACTAAACTTAAAGAACCTTAATTCTGTACACTGACCATGAAGTCTACATTCCTTAAGGTTCCTTTTTTTATTATAATGAGCACTAAAAGCCTCTGCTGATCTTGCTTTATCTTACAAGGAAGATGGCAATTTTCTGCTGCTAAAATCATCTATGTTTTAATCCACTGAGAACACAACAGTATAGATATATAGAGAACCATCACCTATCAGCATAGCTGAAGATAGGTGAATTTTCTGATGAGGAGCAAATGTAAATACTTTCTTTAAGGAAATATCATAACTAGGGCATTACCAATAAAAAATGAATTAGTATTAAATGATCAAGATTACGTTGAAGCATTGTTAAGATATTTTATTGTCATCATCAGAATGAGAAAATTGCATTCCAATAAAGAATTTGATGGTCCGAAAAAAATAATGGATTTATTATTATAAAAAGCTGGATATAATATGATAATAAGGGTTTCCCTAATGGACAATCCAAATGCTGAGATCAGTGAAACATTAATGAATAATATGAAACCAAAAAGTAAATAGTTTTTTGCTGAATTGACAAAATTTATGTCAGGAAATGTGTGAAAAATATTGAAAAACTTTGACATTGTCTTCACAACAGATGTCAATTTTGTAAATTGGACAAGTTAGGTCAAGGTTAATAGAGTATCAAAGAAGAAATGATGAAAATGCAACTTATCAAAGTTATATATAATACTTATTACAAATCAAAAATGCATAAACAATTAGAATTAGCAAACATATCACTTGATACATTTATAGATTTTATACAATAACAAGAATGAAATCATGCTTTAATAATATTGATATTTCAAATGAAATAGAACCAAATATTTCTATTTCTATAATACCTATTAACCAAATTCAAACGAATTTCTAAATGCAAATTCTATAGATATGAATATGCATTTATTAAAAAAAATATCCTACATTTGGAAAAACATGTAGAAAATTAAACAAAAACAAACATTTTATAAGTTTGTTAATTTTACAAAGAAGAATTTTAGAAAGTGTTCAACAATAAATTGATAGCAACAATTCTAATATGAAAACAGTAGTATTTACAGTGCAAAGCAAGTAAAAAAGGCTTTAGTAAGAATTCTTCTTCTTCTTTTTCTATGCGCCCTGTCCTTTCAGGACGTAGGCGATCATGGTTCTCCACGTCTCCCTATCCCTTGTGGCTTCTAGTATGTTTGCTCCCATTACTCCTGTCAACCCCTGTTCCGACAGCCACTTGATCAGGCCCTGCAGATATGTTATCCGCTGCCTTCCTCTGTCTCTCTTTCTTTCTATTTGGATAGTCAGTATCAGGTTCTCCAGGCTCTCCTTCCTCATTGCGTGTCCCAGGAACTTCAGTTGTCTCTTCCTGATGCTCAGTATCAATTTCCTTTTTGTTGCCATTCTTTCCAACACCTCATCGTTGCTTGCATGCTCAGTCCACGATATCCGCAGCATCCTTCTGTAGAACCACATTTCTGCTGCTTCCAGTTTTGTCCTCATTTTCGATGATATTGAACTTGAATAATGTTGCTGTTAAATGTGCAAGTAAATAACAATGTTACATTAATTTTCAAAAACTTTTGGCTAAGTACTTGTCAACATAAAGTTGATAAAAACAATCTGTTAGGCTGAATCATAAAGAATTTTACTTTTTGTTTATCAATTTCATTCTTCAAAAAATAAAATACAGTTACATTTTATTCAATTCAATATTCACCCTTATTTGTTGTACTTTTTAAGGCAGCTCTGCAATATCTTTTCAGTAGAATTCCAGTTTTGGATGTGAAAAAAGTTTTTGCCAAACTCTTGAATCTGGGTTACATTAACAGAAGTTTTCACCATGAAATTGTGATGATATGAATGTGTTTTTTCGTGTTACTAAACCTATTGTGAAAACTGGCATCAATGCTTTTATTCCAGCAAGAAAGTTCCAAGTCAAATCTCACTCATCTCCTGTATGATCAGTTGCTATTGCCCAAAGATATCACTTGTTCTGACTATATCGAAGTGACAAGTCTGATTACAATAGACATCTCTTTGTCTCTGCTTGTAATGAATGCAAGCGTGTTCTAAATGATGCAAAGTTAGTGTTTGCTGATAGAATGAAACAACATATAGCATCTCATAAGTTTGGTTCTAGAAATTACTGGCAGCTCTGCAAGAGTGTGCTGAACAACAGCAAACCCTCAATGCATCCTATATTCAATCAATTTGAATGTTTTGCTGGCAAATTGTCGTCCAACTCCAAACTTGATTCATTTGGAGTACCTACACCCAATTTCCCATCTAGAACAAAGGCTCAATTGAGTGATATATGCATAACCCTGTCTCTGGTTTTGAATAACATTTTTAAAATTAAACTCCTATAAGGCAAGCAGAGGTGACAGAAACCTAATCATCATCCTAAAGAAATGTGCTTATGCACTGCCTCCAGTTCTCTCAAAATTCTACAGCTATTGCCTTTCCAATTCCTGCTTGTTGGAAGTCCTCATCTGTAGTTCCTGTTTTTAAGAATTCTAGTGAACCCTCTGACTCATCTAACTATTGCCCTATAAGCTTCTTATTAATTTTGGCAAAGTATTTGAGGCTCTAATCAATGCAGAAATATTTAAGCATCTCACTTCTCACAACTTACTCTCTGACAAACAATATGGCTTCTGCTTTACCAGGCCTATCTCTGATGTGCTAATGGCCATCACTGAATATGTATAGCAGGCTTTTGATAATAATGACAAAGCTCAAGCTGTTGCTCCAGATATCTTGAAAGTGTTTGACAGGGTTTGGCATGCTGGCCTTCTGTGCAAGCTCCAGGGCTACAGTATTTTTGAACTGCTTGATTTAATCCAATCATTACTATGAAATTGTGAAATGAAGGTTATTTTGGATGAGCAAGCTTCCAGATCATTTCACACAAACGTGAGTGTCCCTCAAGGCTCTATCCTAGGTCCTACATTGTTTCTGATCTTCATCAATGATCTTCTTGATGTCATCAGTTCCCAAGTAGGCATCTACGCAGATGACACCACCATTTACTTCCGTCTCAATAAGTAATCTGCCAAGGCTGATAAAGTAAACCTGCTCTTGAGGTAAACCACCAATCAGTGTTTAACTGGAGCAGGAAATGACTTGTAAATTTTAATGCCTCTGAAACAAATTTATTCCTCTTCAATCACCACAAAGAAACTTTCCTGCCAGCTATCAGTATGGCTGATGCAAGTCTCCTTGCAACACACTGCATCTTCTTGGCCTCAATGTTTCAACCAACCCGAAGTGGAATGAATTCATCAAATCTAAAGCTGCATTTACTGCTAGAAAAGTTAGGTCTCTGTGTTGGGCCAGAAGGTTTTTCTCATCAGAATTTATCATGCACATTTATAAATCTTCCATTCGTCCGTGCATTGAATACTGTTGCCATATCTGGCCAGGTGCTCCTGCTATTCATCTCAATGCTCTCAACAAAATCTAAAAATGGATCTGAAATGTAATCAATCCTGACTTGGCATCTCAACTTCAGTCTTTTTTTCACCAATGTGATGTGGCTTCTGTTTGTCTTTTCTACAAATATTTGGCAACTCAAACAGTTTCTTTTCTCACACTTCCTGCCTGTGGAACTCCTTTCCATTTGTTTACTTCCCTGATAGCTACAATCCCCCAAAATTTAAATGCAAGGATAATTGCCATCTTCTATATTCTTGAATCCTTCATCTTTCATCCTTTCCGCAATTCCCCCTGTACCTAGTCTTTTCTCTCACTGTAACTCCCTGTGCACTACTTAAAAAAAGTATAGTGACAGAATGAAGAAGAAACAATGAAAATTTAAAGCAGTAAAGAATTGTGTTAACATAAAATACAGTAAATGAAAAATTAGGGTAGACATCTCTAAAATGCAAAAAAGTGGAGTTGTAAAGGTATCTGCTGAGGTGTATGGAAGGAGAGGAAGGATTAGTTGTGACTTATTGGAATGACAGCGTTGGCAAGCTGGTCAAGTCTGATGTCTTTGGAGATGGGAGGTTGCTTTTTGAGATTATGAACTCAGTTTGCGATGCCATCCAACTGCAAAATGTCCTTTTTGAGGTTCAAATCAGCTCCAGCTTTCATTTCATTTCTTTAGTTAGGAGTGGGTGCTATTTAGTAGAAATTCTGGATTGTATTGCTTTTTTCTTTCTTTGTGTGGGTGAGTAAACAGAAAATATGTGCAGAGATTTGCACAGCTGATGGAATCTTGGTAGAGTTTTGAGCATTTGGAGTGTTCACATCTGGCTAGTGGTGGAAATTAGTGTAGTGTGAATCAGAAGAAGATCTAATTTTGGAAAGAATGTAACAAAAGTATTTTGCAGTGATTGAAAAAGGTAATAATCAGTGCAAGGTCAAGTGAATATGGCAGGTGAGATCAAACAGACCAACTGAGTTTCCAAAAGTTTTTTCCTGTGTTATTCTTACTGCATACAATCTGGCATTGTCATAGAGAACAATATTTTTCCTTAATCCTCTGTGTACACTACCATGCAAAAATTTGTTAGCTTACTTCAAATTTATTCTCAATTGTCAGATATGATTAGTATTTAGGATGACACATTTGTCATTACAATTGGTTCACAAAATTTTGACTAAATACAACTTTGACAATTTGAAAGATTTGTTATTAAAAGTATAGCTGGTTTCAAAGGTAATCTTGAAACACAGGACATGAAATTGCACCAATACTAACTGCCAATTATAGCAAAAGTTATGGTTTTATTGGAACTGATATAGTAAATATTAATAGTACAAAATTAATTCTGTTGTACTTGATATTGATACAGGTATGTTTTTCTCCAATCAAAGAATTGCTGTAAAGAGTTACAATCAAGCCATAAGAAATGGAGAATATTTCCCAAAAAATAATTACATTTAAAATACTGAAAATTGCTATGCCACCTAACCTCTCCCTCTTCTTTATATTACATGCCTGGTTAGACACAGTTTCAATCAGTTTAAGATTAATGTTTTGTACAACATGAAATCACACATTCCCCCACAAAAATGGATAGAAACAAGTGATATTAAGGAAATAAAAAAATCTTACAAGGTTCTACTGGACTTGCAATCAAAACAGATTTCTTTTTCTTTACCAACTTTCCATCTAATGAACTATCAGCAGATACTGGAGGTTCATCTTGAGAAAATTTTACACTTTCAGGGTGGCTGGTTTCTGTAGGTAATTCTTTAGGTAAATCTAATAAAAAAAATTAGAGACAAATATTTTAAACTTAAAAATTTACATGACCACAAATTAGATGATACAATCAAAAATCAGTAAATGACAAATGTTACCATATTCTTTTGAGATGTTATACTTTTCAGTGATGATCTGTTCAACATACGATACTCTCAGGCCATGAAATATTCCCAAGTCATAATTCTGATTCAAGAAATCCAAATCTACATTGTCACTTATACTCATTAGACCAACTGCATAACCACCAACCTGAAAATAAAATAATCAACAATAACTAAAAAAATAAAACTCTATCTATATGCTTGTCTATAAGAAAGGTTTTTTTTTTTTAATCATATCACCCCGAGCAAGGCGGTAATGCCACTGATGTGCAGGGGGCTACATAAGAGTGAAAAGATTAGAAGAGAGAAAACCGGAAACCACATCCTAAACAGGGTGGAGTGTGAACCAGGCGATAGTTTAGTCTATCTACTCCAATTGAAAAAAAAAAAGAAGAAAAGTGAAAAGATTGGAAAAGAGAAAACCGGAAACCACATCCTAAACAGGGAACAAGGGATGAACCTCTATACCTGTTCAATAGACGTTGGTGGAGTGTGAAATGGGCGATAGTTTTTTTTATTAGTTTATAAATAATGTAAGAACTGGTTGCTCATTTTTCAAGTACATCTGTCTGCTAAGGGGACAAGCTGATTAATGTTGCAGATCTATCTATTCACATCAATCTATTTCAGTTTGTTTACATTTATCAAAGTTTATTCAAATTTATTTTATTTTGTTCACATTTTTATATGTTTATTCACATTTATCAATCTGTTTCACTTTGTTCACACCTTTCCATCTCAGTCTGTTCATTATCTGTCTTAGATTTTTTAATCTATCTGAATGTTCATAGCTGTCCATCAATCTATATCACTTTGTTTATATCTATCTATATCAAATAGATTGTTCATATCTTTTTTTACTATTGTTAAAGCACAAGAGATAGAGGGTTACTGATCTGTGGAAAAAACGTTTTTTTAGATTGGAACATAATTCATCCCCTACAAAGTTACACAAACTCTTTTGAACTCTGTCATGATAAATTGAGGCTCAAGTAGCTCCAGTCCCACTGTGGAAGCAATACTCCATTTTTGGTCAGATCTGGCTCTTATAAAGTGAGCATGGTAGAAGGAGCCAGATATTTTCTAACGCAGTATAAGGAACCATCCATTTTCCCAGCCTTCTTAGCAATGGATTGCATATACTAGTTCCACTTAAGGTCTGAAATGATCTTGAGTCCCAATAAATACTACAGGCAAGGAGCCCCATTGAGAGTCCAACCATTTATTGTGATGGGAAAAAACTTGGGGTCTACTCTGCAATGATGAAATGTTATTAGCTTTATTTTGGAGGTATTGAATGTTACAAGCCAGTTCCTTCCCCATTGAGCTGTGAAAGTAAAGTCAGAGGAGAGATCAGGCTGTGGTCATATAATTTTGGGAGGTGCATACATAAACTACAATATTGTTTGCATATATATTGAAAATGTTCTTAGGCAGATCATTAATATAAAGCAGAAAAAGGGAAGGATTGAAGTGATTAAATGCATAGATCTCATAAAACTAGCCATTAAAAACAGCCCTCATGGACCTATCTGATAGAAAAGACAATTGAGAAGATTCTTCCAGAAACACTGTGGCTGGGGAGTTTGTCTAGCAACCCCCTGTGCCACATCTTGTCAAAACCTTCTCATTTAATCTACGTCTGTTCATATCTATGTCTATCTCTTAATCTGTTTATATCACTCAATCTATTTATTTATATCTCACTCTATATCTACCTCAATATAGCAATCTAGCTATCTCAAACTATCTATATATCTATCTATGTCTGTCTATCTAATGGAATTACAACAAAAGTCAATATTTTGTAGACTAATAACATAAGAATTTTATGATGTCATGTAAATGAAACAATTTATCCAGCAATATGAGGTGGTATTGAAATGTTTCATGTATTAAAAATATTAAATTGCTCCAATGTCATTAAGTCTTCACTTGTATTTCTTAAACAAGATGTTGGATAAATTATCATAAACCTTTCAATATCACATCATATTGTTGGATAAATTTTTTCATTTACATGATACCATAAAATTCTTATGCTATTAGTACACAAAGTCCTGAATCTTTTTCTAACTCTGTGAATCAATGTAAAAAGAGAAAAAACGTTTTACTTACCTCTGCCACCAGACAATGCATATGTTCATCCTGCGCTTCAATAAGTTCAGCCACATAATAATCTCCATATTTGTTCTTTAGGGTTTCACTCATTGAGTTGAATAATGGAGTTACATCATCATTATCTTCCACTCTAAAAAACATATATATATATATATATATATATATATATATATATATATATTCATGATATACCATTATTCATTACATATTAATCATATTAATCATATATATATAAATCTGCTTAGCCCAGGTGAGCAGCCAAAACACAGCTCACAAGTCCTTATACCATTTTTCCTCTAGGAAATATATCTTCACCAGGTATAGAAACTATCTCTAGTTTGCAGTCTTCATGTTGGCAAATATCTATGACTCTCTGTTTTCTGTTTAAGAAATATATCATTGCCAGTGACATAGAAAATAAATCTGACCTGCTCAAATCCCTGTTTAAAAACTTTAATATAGCTTCTCCGGAAACATAAAAGAATCCTCCGACAGCTCAAATACGCATTGGAAATTGTCCCAAGTAAGATCCTATGTCCCTTCAACTTTTCCCCCTGCTTGTTATTGCATACAAGGGTTATAGACTCTATGGGACAACTTCTATATAATTTTGTGTATGACTTAGCAGTCTAAAAGTCTCTCTGAGAACAAAGCATGTTTCTCATTCTTTTTCTTTCAGCTTCTTTCTGTCTGTGTTACTATATCAACAGTTATTTGCTGTTATTTTTTGAAGAGAATTTTGAAAAATGAAATAAACCCAGCAAATTCATCAATGGTTATATAATTTGGAATATTATACACTCTTAAACCATTATAACATTATAAATTACTCCATTGAGCACTTTATTGACAAAAATCTCAGTAATTTTACATATTTTAATAGGAGTTATTAATTTGTATTATTTGTAAATTTGCAGAGTGATCCTTCTTTTATACATTTTTCATGAAATATGACAAAGATTATCTTGTGATATTAGAAGCCCTTCTCATAAAACTCATCAAACCATCATTTAATAGGATTGTATCTGAACATGTACCACATTCAAGACCTAAGCAAAACTCAACTAAAAAGAAAATTACTCTAACAAAATGTTTCTCACACAACACTCTATATAAAAAAAGAAAAATTTTATAGTTATTACTATGAACAATTACACCTCACTCCTCCTAAAAGGGTTAAAATATTATTAGGAAATACTTAGGGAAAACCAATACTATGAGCAGTTTCTCTATGCACTCAGTGCTCAAAAAAGAAAACTTTTAAGGAATTAAATAAAAAAATATTTAATATATTTTATAATCACTTTTATAATTCTGCTTGTCCATTCTTTTGTTCGTACACACAACTGTTATACCTTGCCAATGCATAAACAATGAACTATTCTGTTTTGACTGAATGAAAATTGCTACTTGGTTTCAGTAAGAAAAAGAAAGAAAGAAGTTTCAGGGAAATGGAAAAGTTGTCAATTTCAAATATTTTAATTTGTACACTCTTACTTAGAAATACATTTATAAATAAAAATGCTTCCAAGATAAGTTTTTGGCTAGTTTTATCATTCTTATTGGGTCTATAGACCACTTCTCATGGAACACACAGCCATGGCAACAGTAGAGAAAGTAGTGTGACTGTGGTTTTAGTAGCAAGTGGGTTTTACAGGATGAAGCTGCTAACCCTATACTCATCCAGTTTAAATCGAGAATTGTCCTTCTCTTAAAATGGTTGCCAATAAATCTGCTTTACTAGTTTATCCATAGCTGAATGAGAAAGAGATGGATTCATACCTTTCCCAAAAGCATTGAAAGAATTTGGTGGGGTGACAGAAAAGAAGAAAAAAGAAGGTCTGCTCTCTGCTCTCTTATCCCAAATGTTAAAAAAGGCACATACAATAACAAACAAGAATCAAAACTACTATGTGAAATTTGAAAGGTACAAACATTTATTACATTGACATAAAACAATATAAAAAACACAATTTTTACAAAACACTTTCACAAAAATTTTCTTTTGAGCACCTTATTATGAACAAGACAACGTAACAAAATTATAGAAATTATTGGCCCTAAAACGAATTTACAATACAATTCTTCAGATTATGAAAGAAAAAAAAACTTTAATATATATATTTAAAAAAGAAGGAAGAAAATCCTCTTTATAAAAAAATGCACTCATCTAAAAAGAAAAACAAAAAGACTTTGGCTTATTTCACAAGTGTCTCTGGGAACTTTAATGATACTTTGGAATGTTGTAGCAGATAAAAAATTAATTAAAATCAACCTACTTCACTTTTACAAAAATTCACAATGACAGGTAAAATCCTGGTTTTCCCAAATAGAAAAAGGATTGACCAAAGAAAATGTTGAAACCAGACTTTGCAAGTAGGTGTTAAAATGGTTTTTAACCAATGTGACCAATTTGCAAGACCAAAAAGGACTTGGCGAGTAAGTGCGAAAAAAATCTAGGTTACAATAAAAGGACTTCATCAGCGTCAGTCATTCAGAGAGTCAGATGGGAATCGCGAGACAAAACATCTAAAATGTAACTTCAACTTCAAGCAACTCAGACATTGTCCTCTTTCTCTTTTAACAATTACTGCTTACGAACATTTTGTACAAACTCTTGATACCCTTAAGTTTCTCATTGAACATTAATCTCTATGAATTCTTGTTAAAATAAATTTCTATTTTAACATGAAAATGTATATTTTAATCTTACACTATTCCACACATTCCATCTTGCCAACAACCAACCTTCTGATAATTCTGATGATAATTCTGCATAAAACTTGTAAGCTGTAGGGAGTTCGGTTATGTCTGACACAAGGCCAAATCAAAGAAAAATTAACTAGCTCCCTACAGTCACAATGTCTTACAGTTTTCTTTCTGCTTGGCTACCACATGCTTCACTAGGGTCTTTAACAATATTTTTAAAATTTCTTTATGTGAGTTTTTTTTTCATGATCAGTTTAAAGGTTTTCTTAGTTCTTCTTTTTCATCCTCATAGAAGTTGTTGGTGTAAATCCTTAAGATATGGTGAAAGCTTTTAGCCTTTTACTCCCATAACTACATTCACATGTGAATGGCAAAAATGACTGACCTCTTTTGCACCTAACAACCCTTCTGTTGCTCCCTTGAAGCCAGCCAACCTCCTTCACATCTGACTGAAGTGTTATATGTTTGTAAGGAATATAGCCTGAAGACAAAGGAACTTGAATAGCAGCTTTAATCCATGAGCAAATCTACCAAGAACTGTTTTACAATATGCATGCAATGAATGATATGAAGTGATACTACAACATCTCCCTTGTTTAGTTATATGAATACACATATATGAGAATAGAATCCAGCTGTTGATGATAAGGTTGTGTAAGCTTTTATGCTGGGTATAGAGGCTATGGAATGATTTATCACAATATATTTGGTACTTTTCTAATGAGAGATATAATCTGTTGCATAACCATCAGGGTAAGCAGCATTTCTGCCCAGGTATTATTATGATCTTTGCTGCTCATATGAAGTTCTTGAATTAGATTGATATTTTTATAATTTGCCCAGATTGAGTGCAGAGTGGACTGTCAGTTCTGGCTTTTATCTGGCAGAAATCTTGTGACTTTGAGGTTGGCAGTTATGTTCTTGTTACTATTTTCATTGAATTTTTCAATGGTTTGTGTGGTGCTGAGTCAGTAAAATGAACTTTCTTCTTCACCATTGGAATTGGCAGGGCACACAGGTGGGTATGGTTACAGTGGAACTTTGTCCCATTTGGTGTTTCAATGACATAACTTCTTGAGTTTTCATCCTTCTGGATGATGGTTCTAGTGCACCATGTGTTGTTGAATCTCTTTAGTATCTGCACACATCAGCCTGAATATAGTAGTGGTAGTTCTTTGCTGTAGTTGTTGAGACTTTGGTTCGTCTTCATGTTTGTTGACCTTTCTTTGAGCCAAGGAAAATGTTCCTTCTTTCCTGGTTCCACCTAGCTAGGTAAGGTTATTGCTGTAGATTATTCAAATAGTAGTTCAGCATGTGATGGTATCTTGCTAATAATTAGGGCCTGCTGAATTTCAATTCTTTTGTTTAGGCTTTTTTTTATTGTGGATTTGATGTTGCACATGTCTTTCAATGAAAGTATATATACTCTTAAAAAGTGACCCAAAGAAACTTCAAGTTTATATTTACAAGGGTAGAAATCACTCTTTTGATTGAATAAAAAATACAAGAGGAATATATTTTTCTAAATTTGAAAAAAATGGACCAATGTCTACCATGATCATTATTTTTGGCAGTTCTTTCTAGAGTCAATCCTAAATGAAAAAAAATTACACAAGAATGTAACAATTATTCACAAATCCTCTGGCTTTTCTTCGATACATTTCTCCCAAAAGTAACTGTAAAAAACAAACCTAGACTATTTAATATTTATTTATTTATACTTTTTAATTTTTTATAATACTAACTAATAATATTTTTATAACATTAGTTCAAACTGAATGCAACAGATTCTGCTGCAATTTGAGTTTAGGTCATTCATCTCATTCTATAAACCAATAATTGATACATTATCCACACAGTCATTACTCTCTGTTATATATTTATAACTGTATAAAGCCTTCCTTTAGGACTTAGATTGAGTGAAGTTATTAGTCTAGAATATGAGTCCCTAAACTTTTTAAACCATCAACACTTTTATGGAATCAGTGATTTCTCATTGACTTTACCAAGCATGCACAAAATTTCTTTTTTTTATTTAAAAGGTAGAAATTCCTTTGCCCTTTCCCTTCAGTTTTGTTTCTTGATAAGACCAATTCTAGCTTTACATTTTGTTTTTCC
The DNA here is from genome assembly GCA_037127315.1 of Ascarosepion bandense. Lineage (NCBI taxonomy): Eukaryota > Metazoa > Mollusca > Cephalopoda > Sepiida > Sepiidae > Ascarosepion > Ascarosepion bandense. The sequence goes on from JBBBDQ010000264.1 coordinate 1,302,368, forward strand.
ATTTGCAATTTCTATTTCTCTACCTATACTAGACATGTTAGCTTGAATAATAATAATGAGAAAAATTTCATAAATAATATATGTAGCAATAAATAAGTCCATTGAAAATAAATCAATGTAACTTTTTATTGAATTTGTAACAGCTTCTTTTAAGAAAATAAAGAAAATGACCAATCCAGAAATTTCTTTCACAGCATTGTTGTAACCAGCATGTAATGAGTCTTCTGATTGGTCAATAGATGAAGCAATGACAGCCTTGCCTCATTTCCATTTTGGCAGTGGACAATCTAGAAACTCTCTCTCTCTTTTGATGACTGATCCTAGAGCAGTAAAAATGTAGTGAGCTGCTTTCTGACCAACAATAATGTGGAAAAGTTAAATGAACATGTATAAATCATTTGTACCATGATTATCTCTAATTATTAAAGATATATATTTCAAATTGCATGCTACTTTAATTTCATGTTTATTTTGTTGTGGCCCATTATTAAAAGTGGACCTACATGGTGTATAATTGTAACAGTGTCTTCAACAAATTTATTGACATTATCAATGAAAAATAGGAGTTTTATCAGCAATAGTGTAGGCATTGATATTTGGTTAGAAAATGAGGTGTGTTTGTTGTAAGTTATCACAATTTATTTATCAACACCTTTTTGACCTCTAGGCACTTTTCAAGCCTCTTTTGATCTTCTAGGCATTTATCAACCTCCTGGACAGTCCCAGCGGCCCCTAGGGTCTCCCTGAACCAGGGGATAAACATAAAAATCACACATTTTCAAGCTCACTTTGTGTGTTTATGTATTCCATGTAAATTTTGTTTGTGTGTGTGTGTCTATAGATATCTGTATGGCAAATTACTGCAGGTAAGAGAATGTAGAGATTAATAAATGGATATAAAATCTTAAAAAGAAAGATATTAATCTGCTTTGGCTGCTACTAATTGTAAATTTAAATCTAAAATAGAAATATCAAAATATAATGGATTCAGTCAAACATGAATCTATCTGTTTAAATGCTAATCTCATTTTGAAAATGAAAATTAGTTAGTTGTATATTTACACATCATGTATTTTATCGCAGTTTATAACTAAAAGACAAGCCTTCACTTACCGAGCTTTTCTCACATAAAGAACTGGTGAATGCTCATAACGATATGTTGCAAAGATGGCATAATCCTCAGGAACTGTTGCACTTTCATTTAATTTCAAAGGGCGAAAGTAATCAGCTAGTGTGGCATCTACAAAAGAAAAAATGAAAATTTCTTTATAGTACATTTATTTTAATTATAAAATAGTGAACAGAAATAAAATAATTTGTCAGTGATATTTGGGAGTTGAAAGAGGCCAGATTTGAAAACTTAAATTTTTGTACATACAGTGTTATTAAAACTGTATATGTGTAATGTTATACATTATTAATGAAACTTAATCTCTCATATGTAACATTCCAATCTGTTCAATTCCAGATATCATCAATTGCTGTATGCCAGTGATTGGGCATGGAACTAGGGTCCTTACTGCAAGTTTTTATTTAAACAGATATTAATAAAAAATGTTTAAACCACAACTGTACAATTTTTATAGTCACTGACAATGAGAATTAAAAACGTGAGTTAAAAACTGAAAAAAAGAGTTTATTTTATAGATTAACATTAAAAAGTTGCTATAAACAATACTTTTTCTGGCAGAATATTTTGATCAAGATAAGACATTATCAAGCAATGAGATTTTCAAATGACTTTTTTGATAAGCCTTGATGCTAAACCTGATTATAGGAATGCTGTATCTGGTTCAAGGTAATAAAAAATGAATGACCTGGAAAAAAAGATTAATACAAAACTCATCCTTACTTTACTAAGTTTGTCATTCATAGACTCCATTTTGGCTGCTGGGTCCTAAAATCCTTCATTGGTGCACAGTTTAATAGGTCGATAATTCAACTCACAGGCTAGAATTTTTTGTTTTGTTTCAATTCACTTCAAGAAAAGTGATAATGCCACTAAGATGCAAGAGAGTAAAAGAGAATAAGACATTAAAAGGAACTAGAAACCCAATCCTAAACAAGAATCAGAGATAAATCTTTACTTCTGTTCAAAAGACTGAGGAGCAGTGTGAACTGGATGATGGATGAAACTATCTACTATTAATAGCTATCATTTATTTAAAAAGCATTTTTGGTAATCCCATGGCTTTCAGTCACATAACAAAGTGTTAGTGCTGATATTTTGCTGAGATATTCAAATTTTTATTTAACAAAAGAACAGTAATGAGTTCACAAAAGTCAAGTGAAGACAAAAAAATGCAAGATCAAGGAAAAATGATCAGAGGAAATTTCTAAATGTCTAAAACAATTCAACTATTTTACAATGTCAATACTAGCAGCCAAAACAAAGCTATACAAGTACCAATAAAGGTAGTGATAGTACATAAACTATAGAGGTACATTCTGTTGACAGTTTTGCTGCAGATGCCAATCACAATAAGCAACATAAAAATCTGTGAAACAAGAACAATCAGAGCAGAAAAAGACAGAAAATTCAATGAGTAATGACTACTTCTCAATGCCCCTTTTTAACTTGTTAAACACTTTCTCTGCTATTGGTGATAAAGAGAATTTCGGTACTGTTGTTGGAGGGTGTATAATGGGAGGAGAGTTCAGGAAAAAAAGATTAATTTTGACATTTAGATTTCTCCCACATGAGCATTGTTATATCTGTGATATATTAACTGTTTTTTACAGATGAGATAGAACAGAATGGCTGAAAAGAAAAAGAATAACAAACATAGTTTGTTTTCAGAGAGACTTTTATATACGACATGCACAAAACTATACATATACATATTTACAAGAGTCTCACACTGAGGAATATATATCACATATCTACACAGCAAAGTATAAGGAGGAACAAAAGGAAAGGTTTTACATATAATTTGGAGATACTTCTGAACTGGAGAAGCCATTTTTAGGACACCCAGGTTTAAATGAACCAAATTAATCTATGTCACAAAGAAAATGGCATGATGTGCTTATAAGCTGCTGGAGAGGCAGATTTAGCCTTAGTCTAGGCTCTTTGGTCCAGGCTAAAAGAAAGCAACATTCTTGTTTAGTTACTGATCCTGAACTGAAAAATGACTGCCACTTTAGTCACTGTATAGAGTGACATCACAAAGCAGCTATGATGTGACCAACATGACTTATCTCCACCAAAGAAAGATAAGCACTTTCTGTATCTCTACAGGTTGAATTTGTCTTAAAAATAATGTATCAAATTGGCATAGTGTGCAAATATTCCTAATTCACAGTGCAGGGAAAAAGTAAATCATTTGAGACTTGTAGATGGAGTAATGGATTCAGATAGGTTTTATGTTCTTTTTACTTATTAATATTATATAGCCAAGTAATTTTATACTTTTATGTCTAATAAAATATTTGTCTTGGTTAAGTGTAAGCTTGTACTTTTTAATAGCTACCATGAATAATTTAAGATTTTTATCATGTTCTGCTCAATCTTTTCCCACTAATAGTTACATTATTGATGTAAGCATAGGAGACTTGTAGGTTTTTTGACATTATCTGGTTTATCACTTGTTGAAAGCTAGCTACCCTATTAGTTATGCCAAATCATATTCCAAGGCCGTATAAGGTTTATTGCTGAACCTTATAGCTTATGATGGTAAGTGTTTATAAGGTCCAGAGTATTATATAGGATGCTTTTGGCTGTTTTCTCTATCATATCATCTATTCTTGGCAGAGGGTGGGCATCCAGCAAAGTAAACTGGTTTATAGTTTGGGAATAGTCAATTAACATTCACATTTTGTTCTCAGAGGAGACTATGAAGGTTTGGACTCTCCATGATGAATAGCTTGGTTTGATTATACCTTTCTTCAACATACTAGTAACTTTAGTTTGGATAAATAATTTATCCACCTCAGTGTGTCACCTAGATTTCGTAGCTACCAGTTTACAATCCAGTGTTAAATTGTTGAAGAGAGCTAGGTACAACATTCTCATAGCTACTAGGTCACAGACTTTAAAAGGTAGTTTAGAATCTCCAATGAGTATTTCTACTAATGAATGCTAATGTAAGAAGCTGTGCCCCAATCTAAGGTTGCAGTATAGATCTTATTAGTACTCCTCTTAATCTTACTCATTGGTATAAAGTATCCTTTACTTACAATTAAATACAAGGATTTTTATGGAAAAATATGAACTAGTCATTACCACTTTGTTTAGGTATGGATAAGTTTTCTACAAATTTACTTTCACAATGCTTGCATTAATGAAGCTTCCTGTGCTCCCCATGTCAATCAGTGATTTTAGTAGCTGTTAGTCATGATTTATATTGTTGTAGTTGATAAGCAGCCAAATGTATCCAATGATGATGATGATGAACAAGATACCATTTTGCTCCCCTTTTACTTTTTCAAACTTTAGCCCAATGCCTCTGTCTGCCACATGTATAGCATTTGTGCTTTCTAGCAAAGCATCTTGTATTAATTCAGCTCAATATTGTTCCACTGATACTGAAAAAAATGAATAGTCCTTAATTTTATTAAGGCTTGATAAAATCCATCAATGGATTCTGAGGGCAGTTGATGCCTCATAACAATAAGAGTTAGAATAGCAGTAAGCTTTAACTAACTCTGTATCGCAGCAGAGTTCTCCTGACTATATGTGGTCAGGACAGATCCATTAATGAAGGAGGGATGGATTATGGCACAAAAATCACTGTCTAATTCAGCATGTTTTTTTCCACTCATCCACAGACAGCATCACAACCCAGCATGGCTCTATTTACCTTTTAAGTAATCAAAATGTCAGATTAAAAATTAAATCTATTAACTCTCTTGAAATTGCTTTGTTTACATTTCAGATACAAAATCGAGCAGTTATGGGCTTTCAAGAAATTTTTGAACAAGGGATGTGCATTACTTAAAAGAGTGTGAAAATATTTTCATATCAAAACTAGTGAAATTTAAACTCAAAAGATATCAAGTGGGAACAAGTCATTGCAAATAAAGGCAAATATACAACTGATAAAGTGTTATTGGGCTGTATTTTAACAAAAAAGTTAATCAACAAAACCAGAAATTATTTATGATCCCACCTAATCGTGGCAATGTATGAAAAGAATAGTCTAATGATAACATCAATCAATGAAGTCTCACTTTACAAAAATAGAATTATAGAAATTAAATTACAACTAAATGGATATTATTGTTAAGATTAGAAATAAGTTATGTTAACAAATATGAGTGATAGAATAATATTTTAAAAGAAATAGTGAGAAAGAACAATTCTTACCTGGGTACATATCATGTGGGATAACGAGAAGACAAAAATGTACGTCTGGGACAGTATTGAACATTGTGCAAATGATCTCTCGAGCACAGCCAATTGCATATTCTGGTTTGGCAACAAAGTAATGCATAAATAAAGAGTTTAATGCTGTGTATTTTGAAGAGTACAATTCACTTATCCATTCTTCCCAATCAGCTGGATCAACAGTTTCAATGTTTGGACTATCATAGAATGAAGCATGACCAAGAATCTCACCATTTCCATTGACAAGGGTTATTGCCAAAACTGCTTTCTCACTAAACAAAATATTAAAAAAAAAATTATTATTGGTTTATAAATATTTTCTGCAAATACATTTATACTATATATTATAGAGCACTTTTCAAACACCCTTGAGATGCTCAAGAAAGCTTCATCATTGATTGTTATTCCAGATGTCATTCAGAGTTTTGGGTCTCTAAAAACATCAGTCCTCCTCTCCTATATGACTGAATCAGGAGCAATCACCTCCTGGCCAAATTCCTGGTCTCTGTTGTATGAATCCACAAAATTTTGACAGACATCCTATATAAAACATGTTTACCTATATCATAAAAAATAACTATTTTTTCTTAATTCCTTACTATTATTACAAGGTTTACACATGTGAATCTCTAGATTATTTCCAATTATAGTTTGGTTCATTCATTTATTTTGTTTTACAGCATATCAGCCTCAATAGGTTATTTCATGCTGACAGGATTTTTAGGATAGGTTCATACAAATAGAATATGTATTCTTTGTAAGAAATTAGTTTGTAGATCATGTTTCATTGATGTATTTTTGTAAAAAAGACTTTTGTCAAAGGTCAGATGTATTCATAGTAATATTTTTTTCTTCATAAATGTATTGCTGTTAATATATTTTTTCCAAAATCTATTGCTGGTAATATTTTTCATAGTATTTTGACCCCAGTTTGGGAGATAACTATTTGACCATAGCTGAGACCCTAGCAGATGCTACCACCCCAGGTCAAGGTGGCCTTGGGAACAACACAATTAAGAGGTGGTGCCACAGTCCTCAAAACCTCCTGGTCATAGGCCTTGCTGCCAGATGCAGTTCATCATCATACCCAGAACTTCAAATCATAGTATTAAAATATAGTAATTCTAGGGAGAGGGGTCAGTTTGTTACTTAATAACAATTAAAAAAAAATGATCCCCCACTTTTGAAGTTTATATTAATACTAGTTTACCTATGCCATAAAAAATAACTATATTTTGTTAACTCCTTACTATTATTAGAACGTTTTCAGTTTTTTTAATGTATAAATATATATAGTGATGTGATTACTTACATATGAATCAGTACAGGTGCTAAAGATCAGTTTAGAATCTTTGTACTTTGCCACGACCTCTGGTAATATACCGGTCGTGACTTTGCTCACACTCAAAATATTCCTCCCCTACCCTCTTTCTAGGATCAGAGTAGTTTCTAGGCACGCTACCTAATTTAGCATTTGGATATGTCACATGCCTTGTTACCTTCAAATAAGATATTCAAATCTGAGCAGGGTCACATGTTATTTTATATATTTGTTTGCATTGTTATAAATGCATATGGTTGCACAAGAAAACAAATGAAACAAGGTACTGCCAGTGAGGCAGAAAGAAAGGAAGATGTGTTAAAATAAAGTTTTGTATTGCCAATATAGAGGGTGAAAATGAGATGTCTCTTTGTGAATGAGGAAAGCAACATGGAAGATTGGGAGGTATCAGGGTGGATACATGACTCAGCACAATGTTCATAATTCACTCCTTTTAAATTCTTTTTTTATATTTGATGAGGATGTTTGTTTTATGAACTAGATGTGATGATCAGAGTTCCTGTGCAGAGATTAACTTTTGTATTTTTTAGTTGTGCTTTTGTGGCATTCATATTCAGCTGACATATTTTGATATGGAGCGAATTAGAAAGAGATTTAATTTGAAGCAGAGTATAACAATTATTATAGCAAAAATTTACATGTTACATATTATATAAATAGATTACTATATTCTCTACTTTTGTGCTTAATAAGCACTTCGCTATTAATCAAATCCTGTTCATTCATTTATTCATTTAGCATATTTTGTGCCTCTGTGGATACCACTCCCTTTCATCTCACATTTGTAGTTCATGGTGACATTCAAGACAATGGCTTTCCTGTTCCTTTTTCAGGTTAGCCCATTTCTCCACTTGGAAGTTAAAGAGGCAAGACCTACAAGGCAGCAGGTGGTTTGAAATCAGAGTTTTTTTTTCTCCTAGGCTGGTGATGTTGTATGGAGGTTGTGTGCTGCCCAGACTGCATACCCCCTGCCCCTCTTGACCATACCAATAAGATCCAAAGGAATACATTTGGAAAGTTCCCAGAAAGTTGTCAGTAGATGGCCAACTGTTTTCAGTGCTCCACTCTGGATTTTTGGTCCGAATTTACTTCCATAGCCTTTTCTGTGTTTTGGATATGATTGCAAGGCAGCAGAGGCTTAAAATCTAGGTTTTCTTTCACTGACCATCCCTGGACTCCCTATGCAAATTGTTGAAGTTGAAAAGATTCCTGTCTTTTTTGGGTCAGTGCAAAATTCTTATTAATTTTCTGAGACACAGAAAGCCAGTAAATCTTGGATTGCTTAAGATTGGTTATGGTGAATTTTTATGTATTGACTGGCCATGTATGTAAGGCAATCAATCATGAGAAATAAATTCCCATTCTAAGTCATCCTGATCAAGCAAAAACAGTTGAAAAAGGATATGGGATTAAAAGTAAAATAAGAAATGTTAAAATGCCAAGTATAGAAAATGGATTCTGTAAAGTGAGTTTGAATTGTAGCATTTTATATTTGCCATTTATACTTGAGTACAGATAAATCTCAGGTTACACTGTTTTAAGTTTTTCTTGATTATACATTTTTTATCAAAATAAATATATGGAAAAATAAAAATCAAGTTTGAGTCATTTCATTTGATTTTACATCTGTCCATCATGAATATTGAAGTCGTAACATTATAGAAAAGCATTAAAATCACATAAAATCATGTTACTGTATTGTTAATGCTGATGATCCACAGCCATCTACATCCACAATAAAAATAAACAAATTGAATGTAAAAATTGGTAAATTTAACATAAATTAATTTATTTTCTAGTATTGCAAAAATTTTAATAACTTTATTTGTTATTTAACCTTACAAAATCATTTTATTTTATAATGTTTCAGAGCAAACCACATTCAGAAATAAAGAGTCCATGATGTACTGTAAAAATCACCAAATTGTAAGCATCTACAAGTATATATGTATATGTATTCATAAATTTTGATTACTTTTTTCTGTACTATATTAAAAAGTAAAATTAATTTGTTAGTAAGCTTAAAATAGATTCTTATTGACCATATAATATTAAAAAGGCATTTAAAAATAAAATACAGAACTGGGAATGGTTATTTGTGGTTTAGCTTAATAACAAGTAAACTTAGAGACAATAAATTTCCAACATAAGGTGAGGTATGCCTGTATAGTGCAAGTTTTTATGATCAGTTTTTGACACAAAAATTAATGGAGGGGGGGGTCACACTATACAAAGGTAACTTTTTTTTAAGAGTTTAAGACTCATGTGTTTTTGCTTGCCTTCTGGGAATGCAACGTGAACCTCATTACGCATTCATGATCAGGTCATGTCATCATGTTTGCTGAAATACTCCACAGAATATTTCTTTTTTCCATATCCACATAGAACTATTTTCAGTTACTTCTTCAGAATTTATGACAAAAATGTTGGACACTGTTTATTAGATTGTTTATTTACAAGAATAATTTTATATTTGCATCATTCTAAAAACTAATACAATTGTATTAAATGTAATGTGAATAAATATTTATCATTTACCAATTTATAAAGAAACAAATATGAAAACAATTTTTTATTCATAAATTTAAAAAATTTACTAAATTATGAAAATATGTGAACAACTATAAGGAAATCCTTATTTACAATTTTATAACTATTAGCCAACATTTAGCCAACCATTCCAATAAACAATTTAATAAATAAATAGTGTTTATTATTTTTGTTGTAAATTCTCAAGAACAAAGAAAATTTATAAATTCACTTTCATATGTTATGGTTTTATTACAATTCTAATCATTAGTTTTTAAAATAATAAACATTGTTGAGAAGTGAAAGTAGTTAAAATAATAGTGGTGTAAAGGAAAAAACTGTCTTTTTGATACTTGTATTATTTTGGGTACAAAAGTCCAAAATTGGCCAAATGTTTTATCAAATTTTTAGAGCGATGTGTATTTAAAACTCATGAATATATCATTGAACCACTTAAAACTGTTTGATGCAAGAAATGTATTTATCTTAGAGTAGTTAAAGAGGTATTTCACAAATATGACATCATACATTAACACTGATAGTGACTCTAAAAATTTCAACATTTTTCACATTTTTTAACAATTGCATGACTAATCACATCACAGGAAAAAGTGTAAAGTACAGCAAATAAGAGAATCAAGTGTCAGCCTATTAGAAATGTTTATATTTCTTAACCAACTGACATAAGCAAAACTAAAATTACAAACAAGATTTTGCCATTGGTAACAGAAATTGAAAATTTGACTTGATGTATTCTACTGTTAGGAGTAGAATATATAATCACATGATAAGAGTGATTCTGTGTCATATTTTCATGTTCAACTGTGTCAGAAGTGAGACCATTCTGAAAAAGAGACTAAAGAAATTTCATTACTTTGTCTTGGGCAAGATTTTAACCTTGAATATTCATTTTAATGCAATTTATGTCCTGATTTTATGATACAAAATAATAATTCTTCTATAACCAATTTTGACAAATTTCAACAGCCTGTAAATTCTATTTTTTATAATCCTTTCACACCAAACAAGACAGTACTGCCACTGGTGTGCAGGGGGCTACGTAAGAGGAGAGTAAAAGGTTGCATCAGAGGAGAGTGAAGAGAAAGAGGAACTGATTACATGGGCTGTCATAGAATGGTTAAGAGAAGGATTGAAATAATAGAGAGTGAAGAGAGTTGAATGAGAGTAGATTGAAAGGGAGAAGAACAAGATACAGAGGGTGTTGGGGAAAGGATAAGTGAAGGATGGGAGACAAGGTGATAAGAGATCGCAATTGATGTTGTATTTAAACTCTTGGAGATTGTAGCTATCAGGGAAGCAAGTATATGAAAGAGAAAAGAAAAGAAGCTGATAGAGTAAAAGTGGCAACTGCATTTAGTTGTTTTGACTGTAAAAGAATGGGACCTTGTTGCCAGAATGGTTGCTCGAGTAAATTGATGCAGAGTGGGCACCAGGGAGCTAAGCTTGTCAGAGCAGAAACCATGAAAATATTTGTAGAAGAGACAGAGGAAAGTAACATCCTGACAATAAGAAAATGACTGGAGTCAAGTTGCCAGGTTGGGATCAATCACATTGCAGATTCTTCTCTGGATCCTGTCAAGAACCCTGAGATTAAATACTGTTGTTATATCTGGTGCTCAACCAGATATGACAACAGTATTCAATGCATGGGCAGATGATTGATTTGTATGCATGTAAGATGGATTCAGGCAAGAAAAACTTCCTGGCCTGACACAGTGACCCAACCTTCCTAGCAGTAGATTTAGCTATTAATTTAATGTAGTTGTTCCACAAGGTCAGCTGAGAGGGTGAGGTCGAGGAGGCACAGTGTATTGCTTTTGGGACTAGCTTGATCTATGCTGATTAAAATTTACAAGCCATTTCTTACCCCAGTCCACCACAGATTGGAAGTCCTTTTCAAAATCAGCAGCAAGGTTATCTTGTCTGCCTTGGCAGATTTCTTACTGAGGTGAAAATAAATGGTAGTGTCATCAGTATAAATGCCTAGTTGGGATTTGATCCCATCAGGGAGATCATTGATGAAGATCAAAAAGAGCATCGGACCTAGGATAGAGCTCTGGGGAAGACCCTCGTTTGTGTGATAGGATCTGGAAGCATTCCCATTCAAAACAACCTTCATTATGCAGTTTGATAGGAAGGAATGAATAAAAAAAACAAGTATCCAGTGATACCATAGCCTTATAGCTTGCGCAGAAGGCCAGTGTACCAGACTTTATCAAATGTTTTGAAGATATCAAGGGCAACAACTCAAACTTTGCTATTCTTATCAAGAGCCCAGTATATGTTCTTGGTGATGGTTGTTAGCATATCAGCAGTAGGCCTGGTTTAGCAGAAAGCATACTGTCTGTTGGATAGTAAGTTATGGATAGTGAATTGTTGAACTATTTTAACATTGATGATAGCCTCAAACACTTTGCCAAAAATCAGTAAAAGTCTAGTTGGACAATAATTAGAGGGGTCCGAGGGTTCTCCAGGGTTCTTAAATACAGGTACCACAGAACAGGACTTCCAGCACGCAGGAAAACAGAGAGGCAGTAATTATAGGATTTCAAGAAGACAGAGGAGAGTTCAGGGGCACATCTCTTCAAGACAATGATCAGGATATTGTCACCACTGCTTGCCTTGTAGAGGTCAAGCTTTGAAAATGGTGTGCCGCTGCCATATATGGTCAAGAGCTGCTTAATCTTTAGTTTCCAGTTTCGATACAGTCCAAAAATGTTTCTGCTGCATCATGTTGATGAATTATTCCCCACTCTACAACCCCTTTTCCACAGATGAAACATTGCAAGCCTCTCACTACTCTATTGCTATTTCCATGAAAAAGGTTCCAAACAAACTACATTCCTTAGTTCTACTAGTTTTAACCTTCACAGCTAAGACCTACCATGCCATGTACATTGTAGGGAGCCATCCTCATTCCCTTCATATTCCATTAGAGAAATGTAAGTTCCATTTGAACAGCTTCTTCCCACAAACCACTATTTTGATGAACCAACTGCAAAGAGGATGCTTCCCCAGTCACTTCAATCTTAACCTGTTCAACTCTCGGGATAAACAATATTTTTTCCACCCATCCTCATAAACTGTGCTCCTTACCTCTTACTCTGTAAGCCACTACTACAAGTGTCTCTTGGGCCTTGTACAGGATGAACATTATTGTAAAAAATATATTTATATGTTGGATGTGCAGCTAGTATACTTATCAGTATTGACTGTAGAATCATCCAATTAAGATGCTTTCGCTTTCATGATTTGATGACACCTCTAAGAAGAAAAAACTATTTAGAATATATGTCAAAATAGTTATATATTTTTTTAAAATTTGAATAAAGCAATAAAGTGCTAAAAATATTGTATCTCCGGTTGCATAATACAACATTTTTTATCTTAAACTGGTGAGTTACATGATAATTTACAAATCTTATGAGACCTCTAGTCATCATGTCCACACAAACATGTACATGTACAAAAGATAAGTATCATCTACCATAATTAAATTGTAAAAGCAGAATAACATATATCAAGCTCCCAAGAAAATTAAATTTCAGCATTAAATGACCCATAAGGAGTTGATAGGCCATGAAACAAATCAATTAAATCAATCAATAAATGCCAGTAAATAATATTCCAAAACAAATTAACTTACATTAGGTTATTGATGTTGACTTTACCAAATTGAGTTTCTGTATGAGGCTGGATAAGTTTTTGTATATGAGGTGCATCAATAGATTCTGTTCTTCGGGCAATAATAACTTCATTTTTTTCAGAAGCAGTTGATTCCATTATTGCTTAGAATTGAGATTTCTGATTTTAGTGTCTGTAAATTTGAAAAAAAATATGTATTTCAAAAAACACATATATTCTATCTGCCTGGCTCTTGCTCTCTTGATACAAAAGAATCAAATCTCAAAAATGTAGATACTTCTTTTTTTGAATTGGGTATCAAGATAACAACTAGACAATTCCCAGACATTTACTGGTATAGAAGTTGACAAATTTCTGTTCATTAATGACTATGGATAATTAGAAGTATAAATCATAGAAATCTGCTTCCTATGCTGGTAGAGTGAGGATAATCAATATGTGTAAATTCAGCGTTGTTAACCACTTACCTCTTTACACTTTATTTTATTTATGTTGTGAGGATTACTCCATCTTGTCTGGCGAGACAGCTACTAGGTGACACTTTTTAAGACTATAAAAGGAAGGATCAATAAAGCCTCTTTCTCTTTTTTTGCTCAAAAATGTAGTAGCAAAAACAACAGATCTTCATTCCCACTGAGGTAGATGTCTTCAGCTGGCCAGGTATCTTAATTACAGCCATCTATGTGTTACATCGCACATATATTTTCTAACAGTAAAGCCTATGAATAATTATTTTACTTTTTCAGTTATCTTTTCTTCTTTTTGAAGCTATCTGTATACACAGATATTTTATCCTTCACGGAGCTATCTGTATACGCCTAAGTATTTTGTCCTTTTCGGAGATACATATATACACACAGGTATTTTCTGCTTCTTTTTAGTGATACATGTATAGACCTAACTATTTTCTCCTTTTCAGATCTACCTGTATACACCTAATTATTTTCTGTCTTTCTGGAACTACTTGTACACCCTTAATTATTATCTTGTTTTTAGAGGTATTTCTATACATCTAAATATTTTCTCATCCTTTTCGGAGTCACTTGTATCCACCTAAGTCACCTAAAACACTGTCAGGGATCATCTGTGATACACTCCAGTTGAAATAGAAGCAGAACCACTTTAACTCTTCTTAGTCATTTTTTTATAGTAGTGCAAAACTCAAACTCTTGATGAAATTTGTTCAGGAGTTAAAAGCAAAAATGTCAAAACTAGAATTCACACAAACAAAACAAGCTTACCACACATATATACAGTCTAAAGGGTCTGGGTAATTGGGAGTATAATTTTGTTTGCAATGAAAAACCTTTGCTTCCAGGTTATGAAGTACCATACTTAGTACATAAGAGATTTAATAAATATTTTACCATTCTGTGCAATCGAAAAGAATGTTTCCATTGACAGACTTAAACCTGCGTATGTTGCTGCTCAATTCTCAAAATCCGAGCAACACAATCCAAATAATACACTAATATCTCCACAACAGCCACTGAGATGATACCAACACAAGAAAATACCAAACTATTTGCCAAAAGTGGTAAAAGGTGTCATGGCCAGAAAATTTCAAAACATAAAAATTGATAGCTCATTTACTTGCAGTAAAGTTATTTAATCTGAGCAAAGGTGAGTGGTGTTATAGGAACCAAACCCAAAAACAATAAAAAATAAAAACAAAATATACATGAACATGTGGTGGAAATGGATTACCTCCCTAAAGCACGTTGTCACATGACTAGTCATGTCATATGAGTATAAAAAGCAGCAAGTTTTCAAAAATCTTTCTGTTCCCTGAAAAGCTACTGACTAGCATATAAATAATTTTCCACAACCATGAAGCACTCCCACAAGCACATTAGAACAGGCTGATTTGGGAAGAATGGTATTGAACTCTATTTGTAAATTGGAGTTAGACATGATGAATAAAGACACATAATATTTATTTTTGTCTATAACATTACTGTTTTTTAAGGAAACAAGTTTGAAGATTAATTTTAGGTTCAAAATCATAGCACTAGAATTCCATTCCTGTGGTGAGTAGAAAGCCTTATAGCACAGCCTTATAAAATTTATAATTTACTGAAGTTTTACAAACTGCATATGGACAAGATGCATGGTATAAAGCACATTATCATTAAATCATTATGCCATTAAATATGACCCTCATTTACTTCCAAGGGGAATTATACTGAACAATTTAACAATATTATGACCTAACATGTTATGCAGTGCAGTAGTTTTAGTTTGATTTCAAATAAGCAATCTAAATTTAAAACATTTTCTTTTATAATTTGTGCCAGTAGTATTATGGCATTATATACACTTATCTATTTTTTGTATTTATTAATAAACAAATTTTAATTCATTGAGTCGCGTTTTTTTTAAAAATCTTGTACTATTTCTTTTACACAATTTTTACTTATTTTTACATGAAAAAAAATGCATATTTTGCTTGTGGGGGTTCATAATTAGAATTCTGGTTTGATATATTTTCCATTCAATGCATCTAATAGAAAAGATATTAACTTTATTTAGGTTTATTCTTGAAATAGTAAAATTTTGAAGTTAACTTGTAAGTAAAAACCTGTGGAAATTAAGAATTTGAGACAGTCTTAAAAACTAAATGCTCAAAAATTGGTAAAAGATATAAATATAATTTTTGGTGTCACTACTTATTACACCAAATCTCACTTTTCACATTGAGTGAAATGTTGATTTTCTGAAAAAAAATAAAACAAATCAACCTGCCCTAATATACACACATGCACACTTACTGTTTCCAAAACTTATTTTGTAGGAACCTCCACTCCTTTTCAATATTTAAGTTTTAAAGTGATTTTTTTAAATAAAAAAGCTTTCCTGAAGCTTTCATTTTAGCATTAATTAAAAGCTAAATGATTAAATTTACTATTTCCAGTAAGCAAAATAGATGTATTTCAAATAGAAATTATATTGATTGAACTCTCAACTTTTTTAGAGTTTTCAAAAGTTATTATTTTTTGTCCATTTTGACAAGTTTGTAAATAAAAGTTGATACTTGGTTTTAAAAATTTAGCAAAAATAAAATATACATCTGTGACATGTTATTTTTAGAAAATTAACAAATTTAAAGTTAAATTAATTTGATTTGAAACAAGTATTGCTTGTTTATAGCATGAAATTTAGAATAAAAGTATTTCTTAATCATGGAGGTTATAGCTTTCTGACTTACCGAGTGAGTAATGACAGCCAGATGTGTTGATAAATAAGATAAGTATAGTTAATCAGAATTGACATAATTGTTCAAATTTTTTTTCTGTAAGGGAAAGAAACCATGAAGCATGTGATCTATTAATGCAACAAATGAAATATCATACTTAAAAAAAAAAATCAACCTCCCTATACATAAATAAAAATTATTTTAAAAATCTTTTGGCTTTTGGCTTTTCGATTTTCAGTTAGTAAATATAGTCTTCACTTAATAACCTGCCACAAGACTTTGAAGAATTTTTTTTAAATTTTGAAACTTTGAAAATTAACATAAAGAAAGAAAAAAATGAAAATAATTCTTGGAAAAATTAAATAGTCTTCCAAAAATTTTTTTCTTCATACTATAAAGTCTATAATATATATATATATATATATATATGAAATGATTTGTTTGAAAATTATTTAATCGATAATTGTATTTAAGTAGATATTCTGTTTATAATCAAACAGTATTATATATTTATTTCTACCAGCCTGATTATTTATGACAAATTTTTGTTACAAAAATGTGTGTCATTCGGCAGGATTTGAACCTGCGACCCCTATCCACATAGAGGAAGCCACCATGTGATCTGGCGCATCTTAGACCATGACCATGAATGACGATCAATCTAAACAAAGTCAAATTAAGCCTATAACACAATTTTCAAATTCATTGTAATAACCATCTCTGCTCTGAAATGTATCGTAATTTCAACAAATATATAATAGAAATAAATATATAATATTGTTTGATTATAAAACAGAATATCTACTTAAATACAAGTATCAATCAGAAATAATGTTCAAACAAATCATTTCAAATTGTGGTTGTTTAAGTTTTGTTAATCTACGTCTATTTCATAACATGTTTACATATGTTGACATTACGATATATTTCAGAGCAGAGATGGTTATTATGATGAATTCAAAAATTGTGTTATAGGCTTAATTTGAGTTTGTTTAGACTGATCGTCATTCATGGTTGAGAGGTCTAAGACATGACAGATCACATAGTGGCTTCTACTATATGGGTAGGCATCGCTGGTTTGAATTCTGCCAAAGGACACATTTTCGTAACAAAAATTTATCGTAAATAATCAGGCCAGTAGAAATAAATATATAATACTGTTTGATTATGAATATCTACTTAAATACGAGTATCGATCAAAAATAATGTTCAAACAAATCATTTCAAATTGTTGGCTGTTTATAACCAAGTTTTGTTATATATATATATATACACATATAAAAAGTAATTAAAAGCTTATCAAATATCATAGTTGTATTGCAGTTTTTATTATTTTATTGTTCAGGGCAGGTTTTTAGAAAAAGGGCTAACTGTTTGAAAGAAAAAAAAACAAAATAGATGATTAACATTTTCCAGAGAGCCCTAATAAAACAAATTTTTGAAATTTAATTTATTGAAATTACATGGAAGCAGGGTAACAGATGTAAAAAATATATATTTTTACCAAGAATTTTTAAAAATAATAATTTTAAAACATAATTTTTATTCATTTCTGAGTAAGTCCTGAAAGTTTCATTTAAAATCCAAAAATTATTTGATTTTTGCAAGAATTTCCAAATTAATATATTTTTTACCGAGGGGAAAAAAAACAAAACTGAGTTTGGTAATATTCACTGATTCAGTCAGTCAGTTAAGTGCCATACGTGATACACGCTTGGGCGATCATGTCTCGATAGAGACATGACTGACTGGGCAGAAGATTATCCCGCAGTAGGTTGCCATTGCTTTCTGCGGTAGACTGTTTGCCGACCAAGGCTATAGAACCCAATCTGTCCTGTTATTTAACCCATAACTGGAAAGAATAGACGGATTTAATCCGTCTACCTTTCCCAACGGTATTTGCGCGTAAGTGAATGCGTTCCGAGCCGATATCCAATGCACCACAACGCACATCCTTGGTAATTACATTATCCATAATAAACTCTGGTAAAAATTTGGTCACCCGCTGACGAAAAAAAAAAAAAAAAATTTGAACAATTTCGTACGTGTTCGAAAGGGTTAAAAAAAAATTTTAAAGTAAAAAATACTTTGACATTTCCTCTTATTTTGACGGAAAAAATTGTTTTTTTAAAGTTTATTTTTTTTTTTTTCTTTATGCTGTTTTTTTTTTTTTTTTCAGTGAATTACTGGATGTATAACGTATCTCTAGTAGTGGAAATACATTATTGTTTTAAACAAAAAAATGTTTTTATTCTTTAGTAAAAATGTTGGTTGCCACTGCTTTTAGTTGAGCAAGAAATAGTGACTACAGTGACTACATTAATGATTTTTACAACATCAGGCATTTTTTTTTTTTTAATTAAAGAAAAGATACTCTAAAATTACTAAAACGATTTGACAAAAATTGCTTCTCTTCTCTAGGGAGACACATTCTCCAACTATTTCTGAAGAATAAAGTGGGGCGAGGGGTTGAATTTTCAAACTTATATAAGTTACTAAAAAGTAATCCTCATGTAAGATAAATAATTGGTATACCCCAAAATTTAATTGCTTAAAATAAAAAAAAGTGAATATCAATGATGTAAGTATGGTTTCAAATGTAACATTTGTAAACAAACAATAAAACAAACTAGTCGGGTATCAAAACCAAAAAAATGGAGGAGTTTTTCTAAAATGAAACCAAAACAATCACTAACTTTATTTTAAAACATTTTTTTACTTTTGTTTAAATAATAAATATTTAATTTTAAATAAGTATGTAAAAACACTGTGTTTTTTTATATAAATAATTATATCAAAAAGTACAGAAATCCCTATGAAAATAATTAATAATTTAATGTTTTAAATACTTCGTGATTTAATTTTAAAATAAACAGAGTTCAACTCCGTTGTTTTTAACTTTTAAAAATTATTTGCAACTTAATTCAGTTATGAAATATTTTCAGAATTTAATTTCCAAGATTACTCGTGCAATTTACTTATTTTTCAAGATTTAATTTGTTAATTAATTCTTATAATTTTAATATAAATTTATGCAATGACTTACCTTAATAAACATTCATCAAACGTGCATAGTTTTTAGTTGCTTAGCAACCAGAAAAATTGCAGAGTAATCTCCCTTAGGATGTTTTGGCACAGAGATGCTTCTTGTTCATTGGGAAAATCTAAATTTAGATTCATTACTAAAAGTTAAGAATAATTAGCGATTATATGAAGAAAACTTAAAATTATCATATTGTTAAGCTTCCCACGAATTCTGTATACAATTGACAAACCTCCTTTAAATTCTTCATGTTTTTCCTCACACCCCCTGTATCTTGTTCTCCCTTTCTTCTCACACCCATGTTTCCATCCTTCTCTTACCCATTCTTCTATACCCCCATGACCTGTTCCTCTTTGTCCTCACTCTCCTCTTATGTAACCTCCCTGTGCACCAGTGGCAGTACTGCCTTGCTTAGGGTGAAATGAATATAAAAAAAAAAAAGATTTTCTGAATCATCTGGATTCGAAAATTTAGGCATGTGACATTTAAAATGCAAAAATAGCACCTAAAATACAATTATTTTCTTTTACTTTTTCTGTTAGTAAAAACTTAAACTCAACATTTGTGACCACTGACCGAAAAGTTTCACAATTTGTGAAACAAAAATAAATAATTAAGATAAAAAAGACAATAAGTCTTTTTTAGTATGATAAGATTAAAAATGACTTAGTCTGTTGCTAACTGGGGCAAAGAATGGCTTCTTAATTTTAACTCCAAAACAAAATTGTTCTCTATTAATCATCTGAGTGACCCCTTCATTTTATTATTATTAACAACAACAACAACTACTACTACTACTCCTCCCTTTACCCACCAACATCAAATTCATGTACAGAAAGAAATTCACAAGCCCATGTGAAATTTTCTTTGGACCAATTAAAACTTTGACTTCACAGAAATTGACCAGCAAGCCGAGAAAAAAGAAAACAAATTTGTGATCCTACATGAAATTTTCAGTTGAGAAATGAAAAACTTGTTTTCATAGGAATTAGCTGTTGAGCCTAGAAAAAGAAAAGAAAATAGCGAGTCTGCACAAAATCCTTTTTTATATATAAAAAAAAAATTAAGCCAAGAGACGTATGTCTGAAGTCATGCAAAAAGTTTCATTTCTGTTCACACATTCAGATTTTTTGTCAGTGTCAAATTACTTGCTAATTATATTACCAAGCATTTCAAAGACATTTTTTCAACAATCCAAATAAGTTAAATATTTCAAACTATCTCCCTTCATCTACTTTTGAATGTATGCAACCATATATCCTTTCTGTGAAAAACAAACTCTCTTACTTTTGTTTTAAAATTTTGAATATTGTGTGTCAGATCATTTAATCTGTTACATGGACTTTTCCTCTTCATAACAATTTATTGAAACTATGGACTTGAAAAATGTTTAATAGATTTTACTAAAAAATTTTTATTAAATTGACTTATCTTCAAGCATGTAACTTCATAAATAATCTTGTTTTGTTAGAAATTACCTGTTTATCATTATCTTATATTCCCACATCAATTAATCTTTTTGGTGTGGATAAATCAATTGTTCATTTTAAATAAAGTTCCACATCACTTTAGACTAATATGAAGAGAAAAGATTAAATTGAATTCATTGCAAGGTTTGCTGCTAAGAAAGTTAGTTCACTGTATTGTGCTAGACAATTTTTCTCTAGAGAATCAATCTTACATATCTATATCTACCATTCACCCATTCTTCAAATATCACTGTCACATGGTCCAGTGCTCCAGCTATACAGAGATTCTTGATAAAATCCAAAAGATTAGCAATATTACTGATCCTGACCTAGCATTTCAGCTTCAGTTACTTTCCCACCACCATTAAGTTGCTCCCTTGTACTATTTCCTTAAATACTTTTATGAAAATTGCTCAGATTAGATCTTTGCTATGATACCTAGACTTTATGAATTTAAGCACAGTACAAGATTGGCAGGTGTGCATTGTGGTGCAGTGGATATCAGATCAGAAGAAGAAATTGGAGAGCCAAGTTTGAATTCCTTGCATTCACTTATACGCAAATACTCTTGGGAAACATATTAACCCATCTCTTCTCCCTCCAGCTATAGGTTAAATAGCAGGACAGATTGGGTTCTATAGCCTTGGTTGGTAAGCAGTCTACTGCAGAAAGTAATGGCAACCTACCGCAGGAAAATCTGCCCAGTCAGTTATATTTCTTTCGAGACATGACTGCTCAAGTGTGTATCATGTATGACACTTAACTGACTAGATAGGCAACAAGGTCTCAATTTACAGTTGAATTGCCCAGATGTCAGTATAAGTTCTATGCTCCCAGTTTTTCTCTTATACTTCTTGCTTTTGGATTTTTCTGGCTTTGTGCATTCCAGTTAAGTTTGAGCTTCAAAGATTTAATACTAAATCATTATCTACTGTCTTCTTGTTCACTCTTCTATTGTTTTTACTCCTTAGTAATATTTTCTGTTTTCCAGTTTTTTCACCCCTTGTCTTTATTGTTTTGCTTGAGATGAATTTGATTTAAAATAATGATAATAATAATCAGATCTACCTGACACCTTCAAATGTGAAAAGTCATGTATCAATTTTAAAACAAAAAATAACTTTCAAAATGCAAATTTATTTAAATTATTTTTCCTTAAGTAAAAAATGAAATATAGTTTAATAGCCATGAATCTAATCTAAAGTTATTTATAAATGAAACTTTGTCTCTGTGTGTGTCTGTTACCTATAAACACTGAAACGGCTGAACTGATTTTCTTGAAAATTTACACAGTTGTACTATAAGCGTCTATGAGTGTTCTTAGCTAGGTTTTGTGTCAAGTTACCCTAATAAATATTGAAAATTGATAATCAAAAAAATCGAGTTATAGAAGGAGTGGTTCGATTTTAATCAAATTTGATACAAGCATAGACAAAAACATAAGAAACGATATTCAGAAGTTTCAAGGTTGCAGTTCTTACAATAGTGCAGAAAATCGATAATATATATATATATATATATATATATATAAAAGGCAAGATGTTTGTGTGTGCGTCTGTTTATCTTATTTAGCCTTCAAAATTCAGTTTAATACGAAAAAAACTTATTTGATATCAATACCAGGAAATCAAAATTTTACTTACATCCATTCAATGTTCTTTCAGTTTACGGTTTCGCTTTAACTGGAAACAAATATTGCTTTTTAGTCTTTCGTGCCAACATCCAAAGAGTCTGAGCTCCGGGACCATGGATTAGTTTTAAAGCTTTCATTACACTTGAGCAATGCAGGGCTATACTGTTAGTAAATAATAAAGCAATGCAGATGTGTATTGTGATGCAGTGGACATTGGCTCGGAACAAGAAATCAGAGAGCCGAGTTTGAATTCCAGTTGAATTCCTTGAAAATACCCTTGGGAAAGGTATTAATCCATCTTTTCTATCTCCATCTATGAGTTAAATAGCAGGACAGATTGGGTTCTACAGCCTGTCTGCTACAGAAATGACAACCTACTGTGGGAAAATATTTTGCCCAGTTAGTCATATCTCTTTCAAAACATAAGCGCCCAAAGGTATATCACGTAATGCACAACTCATTGACTTCCTATGTGCGAAGATCACTTGAGGCGTGAAACTAATTTTCATCATTCAGTATTGATTACTATGTTTACACTATATGTAAAAAAGTTTTATTTTTTATATTGAGTACAATCCCCTATAAACATAGCAAATTTTTCTGATTTACTCTACATGTCAGCTGGATTGAGCACTAAGAAAAACAAAACCCAAATGTCTTCTGTACAGAGGCTCCAAGCTCCCACACACAAAAGAAATCCTTGTTAAAATCTAAAACACAACAGAAAAGAAGCCAATCATAAACATTGCCACCGAAAGAAAAAGGAGTCTGGGAGTCATCAGATTTACTTAAAAGGTCTCCTCATAAATTATCAACACTGAATGTAGCCTACAGGCCAGCTGCCATTCCACAATTTGACATCACCACCATGGTTTTGGTCAACCGGCCCAACATAAATATCCACTAAAGGTTCACTCTCCTCCAAATATCTGCACCATGCTCACATACAGACAGTCCCTTCATACCCTCTGTATCAGCAAGTCAGATTTACAACTTCATTAATCTATTCCAGGCCTCTTTTGTCATCACCACCATGACCTTGGTCAACTGACCTGACAAATCAACTCCAGACCTTACCAACAACTTACACCTAATCACTTTCCTTACCAACTGCAACTGAATAACTTTAAAATTCAAATATTTGCTAGAACAGAAAATGTTTAAAAATCTATAAAAACCAGAAGTGAACAGTTACTCCTGAATTAAAAATGAAATTCATTTCTTACATTTTCAAGACTCAGATCATAAAATTGCTGATTGCATTTTTAAACCAATAAAAACACTATCTAGAGCCACTTTTAGAAGGTAAAAACTGACAAAAAAAAAAAATCAGTTCACCTGTGTATTGGTTTCCTTAGGAATCAATGTCACATTCCACAGAACATTACTGCAATAAGTGCTAAATAAAAGTATTTTTAACAGACATTAATTGCCATACATGTTAAAGCTTTCGTTACACTTGAGCAATGCAGGGCTATACTGTTAGTAAATAATAAAGCAATGCAGATGTGTACTGTGATGCAGTGGACATTGGCTCGGAACAAGAAATCAGAGAGCCGAGTTTGAATTCCATGAAAATACCCTTGGGAAAGGTATTAATCCATCTTTTCTATTGTATTGTTAATGTGTTAACAATTATTGCTGAAAGTCTATCAAACTTTATATAAGAATGGTAAAGCTTGAGCTATTGCTTTGAACATCTGAAAGGAATTTGACATGCTGGTCCTCACAAATTGAAAGGTTACTGTATTTTGGGACATATTTTTTTATAATTCAATCTTATCAAATTGCAAAATGAAACCAGTTTTGAACTGTCACTGTTCTAGGTCTTTTTGCAGTAATATAGATGTCCCCAGGGCTCTATTCTTGGACCTATGTTGTTCATAATTTTCATCAACAATTTTCCCCAATGTCATCAGTTCTTAAAGCAGGATCCCTGCTGATGACATGATTTACTCCTGTATCAAACTGGCAGCTAGTCTCAAGATTGACATACAATCTGTTGGTTTTGTTTTTCATCTGTTTCACTGATGCTAACCTCAAGAGTGATTCACTGTGTTTTCTTGGGCTGGGCTAATGTTTTCCTCTGATATGATTATATTGAATCATTTGCTAGGTCTGCTACTAGAAAAGTTGGTCCAGTGTTGTGCTATACAATTTTCATCAGCTATCTTACACATTCAAAAGTTTACTCTTCATCCATGCATTAAATATTGATACCACATCTAGTCTAGTGCTTCTATTTATTTAGAGATTCTTGATAAAATACAAAGAAGAATCTGCAATGTTATTGGTCCTAATTTGGCATCTTAGACACTTATTCACTGCCATAATGAACTTCCCTCTGCCTTTTCTATAAATATTTTCATGGTAATTGTTCTGATGAGCTTTCCTTTCCTGTTTGGTACCTCAACTTTACAAATTGAAGCACAGCACAAGATTAGCAGTTTGGTCCTATTTTACAGTTGAAATGGCTAGATGGAACCGTAAATTCTGTGCTATAGTTTCTCCTCTGTTACTTCTCACTTTTAAAATGTTTCTGGCTTGTTACTTTCCAGTCAATATTTTCTGTCTTAATCCCTATTTTATTGTTTCCTCAATGTTTTTACTTTTCTCATTCTGTCACACTTAGTAATCCTTTGCATCTTAGTGGCTTAATTCCCTTGCATTGGGTGACTAAATGATTAAAAAATAAAGTTTCAAATAAAATAAACAAGTCTTTAATGTAAATAATTCAGATATTATATCCTCATCCATTTTTAACCTTCCACAAATCTTATTTAAACATTTCATAAGTTCATTCAAAACCGATAAATCTTTTACTTTGAAAAATTTCTCAGCTTCTTGTTCTTGTTCAAACAAGACACAAAAAAAAAAAATAATAATAATAGGTGCCTAGGTCAGAATGGTTTGCAACCCTATCACTCTTAATCAGTTTCATTAGTGCAGTAAGTCTAATGGAATCTGAAAAGAAGAAAAACGAAATTTAAAATACTCAATGTCATCAGAAATCCTTGTGGACACTTGCTCTTGCATTTTGAAATCAGTAATATTCACCTGTCTCAGTTTGGGATGAGCTGGCTTACTTTGAGGTTATCTTTTGTGTTCTGGTGAAATTTTCAGTATGCTTATTGCTTGTAGTACCCAAATCCACTGGAGCAAAAAAGACAACATGCAAGTGGCATTTTTAAGAAACATCTGGCATTCTTTTCTTTGATATGTTCTTTATTAAGTCAATATAACTTTCAGCTCCTTGAAATCAAAAAAAGTTCTGTACAACTGACATAAATCAATCCCACGCTGTCAGCATATGATATATCTTTGATATAAATGTATTGCACACACACACCTAAGATACAGATTCAGAATAAGGATGCTTAATTTAGTTTATTAAAGTATTGTCTGGGAAGTAGACAAAAAGACCCCCACCCCTCATACTTGATACAAGTTTCCTTAATGCTAAAATAATTCTGAGTATGAGTTTGGAATTAGGATACTCAATTGTCTAAAACTTTTTAATGCTTTTTACCTTAGTGTAACAAAATTTAAATAAACCACATACTTGGATGTAAGTTTTCTAACCAGCTGCTTTACTATGACCTTGAATAAGATCTTGATGTTTTCCAACAGATGACGTTCCCAGAATTGCATGCATGTTATTGCAGATGGTAACATCTCTTAAGTATAATAAACAAGCTTGGAAGTCAGTGTATGCCATTTTATCAATGTGTTAAGAATTGTTTTTCATGGCATCAAACATGTTGGATTTTGTGCCAAAGAAAGCGTATTTGTGAGAACTTTAATGCACTACTTTATTCAAAAGAAATCTGCAGCTGAAGCACACAAAATTCTTGTTAAGTCTTTAGTGAACATGCTCTGTCAGAAACGACATGCAGAGATTGGTTTAGATGCTTCAAAGCATTACAGGAAATCGCTTTTGATTACAACTGATGTGTTTAAGCCAAACATTTAAGAAAAAGAATTGCTGTGAAACAAGCAGAAACATGACAAAGTGATTTTGCAGCATGGTAATGCTAGGCCATATGTTGCAAAACAGTTGAAAACCTACTTGGAAATGCTTAAATGAAAAGTCTTGCCTCACGGGCCATGTCTGATTATTGTTCCAATTGATGACACATGGCCTGGCTGAGCAGCACTTTTATTCTGTTTTTTCTGACAAGGAATTCAGATGCTACTAGAAAGATCAGAAAAGCAGTTGCTAGTGATGGACAATAGTTTCAGTGACTTTTTTTTTTTTTAAATTTTTGTAAAAACATTACTTTTCATGAAAAATTTGTGAGAACTTATTCATTATACATTCAATTTTAGCTGACACCCAAGATTGGAAAGCATTTGATATTATCAAATAAAAGGTTTACATTTCTAATAATTTTCATTGTATACATTTAGACATCTTAATACCTACCTACTTCTGGCATGCATAACGTTCAACAATTAAAAGATTAGAAAGTAATTGTACAGAGAACAGAAGAAAGAGAAAAGTCAAATAAAATCATGCTATTACTAACGTTTCTGCCAGTTAAAGTTATAAGGAGATGAATAGTTTACTAGCTGAATAGATATGTAACAGGTAATGACCCTGAAATTGATGTTTCAGAAGTAGAAATATAAAAATGGTATTTGAGGGTTAAAATTTAAACCCTCATATACAAACAGAAAATTAAAACATGGTTTGGCAAATTTAAGACCGGCTTCAAGAGTACAAACCCTGGACCAGAAATTGGAAAGAGGAAACAAGAAGTTGATAGCTGATGAAGTAAGATTAATATATTTTCAAGTACAGATATCTGTAAGGAATGCCTTTTTAGAAAAAAGTGGGTGGGGTGATATATGGCACATGAATGTTGTTTTTTAGTTTTTGTCTTTATTATGAAAGCCAACTGGGTGGTCACAATCTTTGTTTGAAAACGGGTAATGACAAAATAATTTGAAGCTGAGAAATAGAGAGATGTCACTTTTCTACAATTGTTTGCAACATTTATAATTATTTTGGATTTTTTGGCAGGGAATCCTTCATCAGTGGAAGATTAAATAATCAAAACATTGAGGAATAAATCTCTGGCCAAATTCATCACCCCCTTGCTAGTTTACAGTCCCCCTTATAAAATGCATCCCTTATGTTGTGCATGTTAAAATAAAACAAAAATGATTATAAAGAATTAAGACAAGCATTATTAGCAGAAAAAGTTATACATAATTAATAACTTTGAAATAATAGCAAGAAATTTTAAATTTAATAGGCCCTAACATTTTCAATAAATCAGGTGATCAATAAATAAAAAAAAAACAAAAAAAAACAAACAAACAAACACACACCCACAAAACACTTTTACAAGTTTAAGAGTCTGTTAAGTTTGCACAATTATGCTCTAATCTATAGAAGAAAAAAAATGTATATATTTGTGTTCACAAATTTTATAGAATGACTGTATAAGAAATTGACTAGGAGTTATGAATACTATAAATGGTTTGAATTCTGTCCCCCTTATCTAATACATTAATTTACATACATTTGATGCTTTAGTGGAGTTTATTGTAGTTACCCTGTTAATTCAAACTTCTAAATTAAATTTTGGCCATAAGATATGTCCACTTTGGCTTAAGATCCTCTTCAAGATACATTGCAGTATTTTCAAAAAGTGATAGTTTGACTTACCTAATGTGGTAATTTGTGACCTATCAACATCAATTTAGATTCCTTTATTTCCATAAAATAATACATTTTCATTAGAGAAGGGAGGAGAAAAAAAAGATACTAGGCTTTGATAAGCTGTCAATAAATTGTTAAAGTGAAAATGCTGTAAATAAGTTTCAACATTTGAATTTGTTTTCAGTCATCTTGTCTTCTACATGGAGTACAGCAAACAATGAAAAATTGTAGTTTGAAGAAAATAAAAAATACACGATGAAAATACATAAAAAAAAAAGAAGCTCAAACCATTTTTTAAAAGACAAAAAAAATTAAATTGCTCTTCATTCAGTGAAAACTACCACACCAAATGAAAATTAATTTTTTTTATTCTTTCCATTGACACTAAACTCCATATTAGTACAATACATTCATACACAAGTCAGTGTATTTACAAACAAATGAAACAGCTAATCAACAAGTTCTAATTAACTGTTGGGAGATGGTTGCGGGCTACGGTATTTGTTCATTTCCTCTTCAATATCATAAAAAGACATTGGATTGAAATTGAAGTACTCTTCACATTTATACTGACTGATGTCAAATGCCTCCTCGTCGGCTAGCACTGTAGAAAAAAGAAGACAAAATGTAAAATGTTCAAGTGAATAGATCAAAATGATAGCTGAGCCAACTTGAGGTAGATAACTACTGGTCATTTGCTCTAAATGATTTAACTGCACAAATATGATCTGAATCCAAATTATATAAAAAGGATAATCAGTGCATAACCTGCCCACTAACTGAAATTTTAATTTACACCCTTGACAGTATATTGTTAGAATTAGAAGTAAAATGTATCTTTTTTTTTGTATGAGTGGGGAGGATTTTTTTTATTTAGTGACTTTAACACTATTCTTTGAAAGCAAAGTTATATCCAGAGCCAAAAGTTCATGACCAAAGACTTTTTTTTTTAAAAAAAGTTTGTAATTTTTATTATCTCAATGAACATTAAAACAAAAGTGGTTTCCAAAATACGAAAAACAGAATGTAAATTTTACATAGCGAAAATAATTCTAAGTCAGTAGATATCCTAAATGAAATGTATAGCATTTTATCAAAAAAGGAGAAAATATTTCATTATGTGGATTCTATGAGCAAAATAAAACCCACAATTCTATCAAATAAGTGTGGATTAAAAGAAACATCACTGGTTGTATTCCATAAAAATATAAACCTGTGGTCAAGTAGACACAGAATACTCAAAAAACATTTTAAGTTTTTAACAATGAGATTATAACATAAAAAAAGCAAGTTTTATCAGGTAAATTGAGAATGAACTTTTGTAAGAATTTGTAAACCAAAGCTTTATATTTTCTAAAGATAAGATTATTTAATGTCATTTTTTTCCTCTCTAACAAATATTTTTCAAGCAATTGAACAGAGATAAAATTTTTAAGAAATGTCTCGTACAAAAATATTTTACACATTTAAGGCAAAAATTCTTATCTAGATATCAGATTCCATTAGGTTTGAGTCACATATGATCAGGAAACAAATTTTAGAAAAAACTGATTCTTTGCCAAAAAGACAAAACTGATAAGCACTGAAAGGACAACAGAAAATCTCAGGTTATATATAAGTCAGTAAGCATATACATTTCATTTAAAAATATCCTTTAAACTCAACCAAATTTTGGAAACTAATGAAAGTGACTGTTTGTCTTCATCTTCAATCCTAGTTACACTTTCAGCAGCAACTTCTGTGGCAGCCTCACCTGCATCTTCAGTCTTGGATGGAACCTCAGACACAACTCCTGTCGAAGCCTCTTCTGCAGCTTGTTCAGGAACTGAAACTGTTTCCGTGTCAAAATCTGATGATGGCATGGCCTTTGGCACAAAATCTGGAGTGTCAACTTTGGTAGATCCATCAGCAGTTGCAGCTGCTTCTCCTTCTAGAGCAGCCTCTACTGACACCTCTGAAGCAGCTGTTTCTGTGTCAGCCAACTCAATGAAAGTCTTTTCTTGGTCAGCAATTTCTGTCATTACCTCGGGAGCGGCAGCCACTTCGGTGACGACCTCTGCCGCCAACTCCTCAGAGGAAACTTCTGCCACCACCTCAGGAGGGACTGCTTCTTTGGTGACAGCCTCTGCCGCCAACCTCCTCAGGAGCGGCAGCTGCTTCGGTGACAACCTCTGCCACCAATTCCTCAGAGGAAACTTCTGCCGCCACCTCTTCAGGAGCGGCAGCCTCCTCGGTGACGACCTCTGCTGCCAACTCCTCAGAGGAAACTTCTGCCGCCACCTCTTCGGGAGCGGCAGCCTCTGCTGCCAACTCCTCAGGAGCGGCAGCCTCCTCGGTGACGACCTCTGCTGCCAACTCCTCAGAGGAAACTTCTGCCGCCACCTCTTCGGGAGTGGCAGCCTCTGCTGCAAACTCCTCAGGAGTGGCAGCCTCCTCGGTGACGACCTCTGCCGCCACCTCAGGAGGGACAGCTTCTTCGGTGACAGCCTCCACCGCCAACTCCTCAGAGGAAACTTCTGCCGCCAACTCCTCAGATGAAACTTCTGCCGCCAACTCCTCGGGAGTGGCAGCCTCCGCTGCCAACTCCTCAGATGAAACTTCTGCTGCCACCTCCTCGGGAGCGGCAACCTCTGCTGCCACCTCCTCAGCAGCGGCAACCTCTTCAGTGACAACCTCTGCTGCCACCTCCTCAGAGGCAACTTCTGCCATCACCTCAGCAGCAGCAACCTCTTCAGTGACTACCTCTTCTGCCACCTCCTCAGCAGCGGCAACCTCTTCAGTGACAACCTCTGCTGCCACCTCCTCAGAGGCAACTTCTGCCATCACCTCAGCAGCAGCAACCTCTTCAGTGACAACCTCTGCTGCCACCTCCTCAGAGGCAACTTCTGCCATCACCTCAGCAGCAGCATCAACCTCTTCAGTGACAACCTCTGCTGCCACCTCAGCAGCAGCGGTAACCTCTTCAGTGACAACCTCTGCTGCCACCTCCTCAGCAGCGGTAACCTCTTCAGTGACAACCTCTGCTGCCACCTCCTCAGCAGCGGTAACCTCTTCAGTGACAACCTCTGCTGCCACCTCCTCAGCAGCGGTAACCTCTTCAGTGACAACCTCTGCTGCCACCTCCTCAGAGGCAACTTCTGCCATCACCTCAGCAGCAGCAGCAACCTCTTCAGTGACAACCTCTGCTGCCACCTCCTCAGCAGCGGCAACCTCTTCAGTGACTACCTCTGCTGCCACCTCCTCAGCAGCGGCAACCTCTGCTGCCACCTCCTCAGCAGCGGCAACATCTTCAGTGACTACCTCTGCTGCCACCTCCTCAGCAGCGGCAACATCTTCAGTGACTACCTCTGCTGCCACCTCCTCAGCAGCGGCAACATCTTCAGTGACTACCTCTGCTGCCACCTCCTCAGAGGCAACTTCTGCCATCACCTCAGCAGCAGCAACCTCTAAGACAGCTTCTTCAGCAGTGACCTTCTCTACAGCTGCAGAAGTTTCTGTTGTAGGCATTTCTGCTGTTTCTTCAATTGACATCTTCGTAACCACAATATCCTCTGCTATTGCCTCAGACGCAGTCTCTCCTGACACTGGAACATTAACAGCTTCTTGTGCAGCAACTTCAGCTGCTGACTCTACACCAGAAGCAGTAACCTTTAAAACTGCTTCATCTTTATCTTTGGTGACAGCATCAATATCAGAATCAGATTCTGATTCAGATGAAGTTTCAGCAGCAGGAACTGCAGTTTTCACTTCCTCAGAAACACCTACTTCTGAGATAAACTCTGCTTCAGCTGCTAGTGCTTCAACTGCAGATTCAACTTTGGTAGCAACAGTGTCAGCAACAACCTTAGTGTCAGCCGCTGTTTCACCTAAAACATTATCTACTGCATCAACAACAGCATCGATTTCAGGTGCCACTGTCTTTGCTGCATCTACAATTACTTCACCAGCAGCATCCACATCTGCTTTCACAGTTTTGGCTGCATCTGCCACAGCTTCAGCTGCTGGATCTATGTCTGCTGCCAGTGTTTCAGCAGCATCAACAATTGTTTCAGCAGCAGCAGACACTTCTGCTGCAATTGTTTTGGAAGCATCTTCAACTGCTTCAGCAGCAGCATTCACAACTGCTTCTATGGTCTCAGCAGTGTGTGCAATTTCTTCAGCAGCAGAATCAAAATCTGCTGCTATGTTTGTAGCAGTGTCAGCCACACTATCAGCAGTGGCCTCTACCTTTGCAGTAACTGTTTCAACCACCTCTTCAACTTTAATAGCTATAGTTTCGCCAATCTTTGTTCCGGCAACATTGGAAGGTATGTCGGCTTTCAATGGAGATCCTGTCTCTGAAGCTGATGAGGGTGGCTCAGTTGAATACCTCTTTTGGCTAACATAGCAGATCCCAACTAAAAAAGAGAAAAAAAATTGAGTTAAAGATGTTATTGGAAATAAGCCATTATATATTTTAAATAAAAGCACATTTTGTTACAATTTCATTCTTTATTAACCTTAATTACCCAAACTAGAAATGAGGTAATCTGTGTAAAGAGTTATTTACACTATTCCTATTTGAACTATGATCTCATCTTTATTGTCATTATCACATTTCAGCAATTGTGCTTTCTGGTTTTCATCAGATATATATATTGATCCATGTAACCTATAGACAATTCTAAACTGAACCCTTTATTTAATCTGAGAGAGTAGACTTTTTGTTCTACCCATGCCTTGTTCTTAAATTTCAGTACTGCTCAGTACACACCACCCAGCCCAGGGATCAAACTCATTTACTATATCACCAAATTCACAAATCAGTGCTTTAATCCACCACCACCAATAGGTTATCCAGATCAATATACACCTGATGAAAGCTCAAGGGCACAATGGCCAAAACATTGTGATAACAAAGATAAGGACAATAGTTCAGATGTAAATAGAAGTTAGATAACTCTTAAATTAATAAAACAAGTGTAAAATAACTATAAAGTTGTTACCTATTTTAATGAAGCACATACAAAAATTTAATCATCAAATTAAATATTAACAAGAATATCAAGAGTAGAGTTCACATAACTACCATCAGTATATCTGAAAATTGTTCAGCAGCATTCTGGAGCATTTATCTGCAACATTTCACAGACATGTTGGAAACAGTAAAAAATAAATATTACAACTGTTGCATTTCAGCAGATAAACGTCCAAATTACTTTGCCCAATATTGGGAAAGCGACTTGTCTATGGTTAATGCTTGTATGTGTTTGACAAATTTATTGGAATGCTTTTTCTTCTTTCATTGCTAAAGATACAGTAACGCAATCAATTTTCTCTTGACAAGTTGCAGCAATTCCTTGAACCTGACTTGGCTGCTAATGAAATAATTAGCACTGTCATATTTAAACAAAATGGTATTCCATACACTTATGCCACAATTGTTCAGGATTATCTGAAGGAATGGTTCCCAAATCAGTTGATTTGTCATGAAAGTAACAAAGTGTGGCCAACTAGATCACCAAATCAAATCCCTTTAGATTTCTTTATTTCAGGCTATATCAAAACAAATGACAACAGAACAAGTTACAAAAATATACACAATGATGCATATGCTCCAGAATATGCTCCAAAATGCTGCTGAAGGATTTCAACTGTACAAAGATACCAAGGACCATTATGTCAAACCCAACTTTTAAGAAAACAGTAAGTGTTAATCTTTCATTTTATAATTTTTTTTTTTTTTTATAAATTCAATATATTTAATTACAAATTATCAACTCAAAATATTAAAGGATTCAAAATTCCTATACTAAAGCTGATAACATCAACTCAAGCTCCATTGGCTATTGATAATTTTCTTTCATCTACGCATTTGCGTAGAAAACCCATTTTTTTCAGATTTTCACTGCTTAATTTATTAAATAATTTAACACAAACCAAAACAATATTTTTCTGATAATCAGAAATATAGTGTCCATAACAAAGTAGTTTGCTATGAGATCTATTTTCAAACAGGATTATTAACAATTTTAAATTTAAAAAGAAAAAAATCTATTCAATACTAAATTAATTTTGGGTAGGATTGGAGAACCAATTTTTAAGCACTACACATTCTATATTTATTTCTAAATTAGACATTTAATAAAAACTGATAATTTTATGGTTTTGACACTTAAAACAATAATAATTATTGTATTAAACAATCATTTTTAAATACAGTTTCAATTCACTGACCTCTTATCAAATTATTCAGTAATTACAATATTTTTACAAATTTTACCAGTTCCCAGTAAAATCTAACAATTAAACTCAGCTTTAATCAAGAGAAACAAAATATTCTAAAATCAAGTTTTCTTTTTTGTACATACAATAGAATAATTAAGTTCTTAGTTTGGTAAATATTTTAGCTAAGATTTTTTTGTTTTGTTATTTAAAAATATTATGACTTGTACAGTAAAATATTTTTTGTCATTTTGAACCATCTTAATTTTTCTTATGCTGTCAATACTAATTTAAATAATCTGTTTTAGAATAACATTCCCATCTTTGTTGTGAGTAGACTGGTTAATATGTCAGTATTTTTTGACTGAAGAGATTTTGCCAGTTATTCAAATATCTTCAAGAAAGATTGCTATTCTTAATTTCTAGTGAATATGATATAAATCTAGCGCATTAAAAATGTAAGGGGATCTGTTATTTGTATCAGATATTTATAAGAAATCTTTACAAGGAATTGTCTTGAACTTGAATTAAGCAAAACCTTTATTAACAGTCAATCAGAAATGCATGCATACACATGTTCAGTGTGTTAAATTCAGTGATTAGATTCTTATTTCAAATTGGATTTTTGTGAATGATTATCAATTAAGTTCACTAATTGACATTCTACTCACATTAACAGTGGAATCAATGTAAAAATATATTAAGTTATTTGAAAATAATTTTAGATGTTTATTATTACTTCAGAGTTAAATTAGTTTTAAATGGAAAAAACAAAAACAAAAAAAAAACATTTAAATTGAAAAATCTTAACAAGGTCTTCATACAATTCAGAATAAACTGAATATGTTGAAAATATTTTAATTACAAACACTTATATTAATACATTTTTTAGTAATTCTATTTTGCATTATTCTAAAATAAAACACCTTTATACAATGATGGAATGTAATACAAATTCGACAAGATTATTTTTTTTAATCATAATGAAAAATATAAACTCAGGTACATTTTCTCTTACATAAATACACAGTATCTGTTGTTTGGTCATTCAAGTACTGATATTTGGAAATGGACTGTGCCAATGACTTTTCAGTACCTCTACTATCATACAGAAAGGCAACCAACATTACACAATTTTATATAAATCTTATCCTGATAAACAATGTAAACTTTTTATGCACATTTATACATTCAGAAAAGCACAAATATTATGAAACATCAATATTTTTTGCTTAAAATTAAATATATTTTGAAAACTAATCAAATGATTAAATGTAGAAATCAATATTTTTGTAGAGATGAGAAAAAAAAGTGGTTAAATAGAAATAAAAAATACAAAAAAGGAAATGAAAAATAAAAAATGCATAAGCAAAGTAAAGTATACTGAACACACATATTCCAAGTTTTGTTAATGCAATTGAACTCTGTTATTTTGTTAACACAAAATTTTTGCTAAGTTATTCTACAGCTTTCTTTAAGTACTGGGATCCATGCATGGATTGTAGTTAAGTATTTGATGGAAAACAGGATATTAAATAAAAATATTACATTTTGAAAAAAAAAAAAAAGAAAAAAAAAAAGCACAATATCTGATTATTTATAAGATATAAATAAAACTTGAAGTTCAATAAGTAACTAAAAATATATCAGGTTATCCCATAAGCAATGCCTAAAATAGTGATCACTGAATTATTGTTTTGCTATTATAAAGTACCTAAATGATAATACTGTTTGGACACTTAAACAGGTTCATGTCATCACAATACAAATCAACTAATCTAATGACTAATTTGACCCTCCAAAAAGACATGTTTGGAGAACAGAAGACATGTAATGTTCCAGTTTAAAAACAGTAATAATATTGAAGCAGCCACCTAAGATATTTATAGTGTTTATAGGATAGATTCTAAATGGAAGACTGCCAATGATATTTTCAAAGAGTGATTTCAGTTTAATAGATGTGCCAGAGGTTATCATGAGTTTAACAAATACATTTTATTATAAAAAAAAAAAAAAAGAAAAGACAAATTTGCTGTCTGCTTGAAGAATTAACTCAAAAGCTTAATTCAAGATATTCAACAGATCATCATTATTTGCACTAACTTAAGAAAGTGCCTAAACTTGGAAAATAGATTACATAATTTCATAGAACATAATTATTAAACAAGAGTTGTTAATATCTGAATAGTTGGTGACGAAGTGGAGATGAACAAATTAAAGCAAAACCCAAAATGGATTCCTATCAAAGGAAAGTTTTGATAAGTATAGTCCATTTGGTAGTGCTACTAAATGGTGTAGCGGATGTGCGTTGTGGTACAGTGGATATTGGCTCGGAACGAGAAATCGGGGAGCCAAGTTCGAATTTCAGTTGAATTCATTGCATTCACTTACGTGCAAATACCCTTGGGAAAGGTATTAATCCGTCTCTTCCTTCCAGTTATGGGTTAAATAATAGGACAGATTGGTTTCTATAGCCTTGGTCGGCAACCAGTCTATTGCAGAAAGCAATGGCAACCTACTGCAGGATAATCTTCTGCCCAGTCAGTCATGTCTCTTTCAAGACATGATCGCCCAAGCGTGTTTCGTGTATGGCACTTAACTGACTAAATGGCGTAATTTTTAGAACATCTATTGAGGAGTTAGAGTGCTTATACACTACTTTAAAAGGGGGGGGACTAATTTGATCAATTGCAAACATGGTGTTCCATCAAGATAATGCATGGCAACATATAGTAAAAGAATATGTTGGTATCATGTTGGCTACTGGTGCAGAAAGTGGAACTGGCAGGCAGTGTTCAATTCCAGCTAAGGCTGCTGCATTTGCTTTGCAATGCCCTTACGAAAAAAAAAATATGAATCCATCTCTACTTCCAGCAATGGGGTAAAATATTAAGATCAATTAGCCTTAAGAAATCAGTCTAGGAAAAACTAAATATGAATTCAAGACCACAAAGGTTTATGAGAAATCACTATTAGGACTGGAATTCCTATTATAAAAATAAAACTATATAAAGGCAGGAAGTGGGTGGCAGTGTGATGATATGTGCTGAAATTGTCAATGAAACCACTATTAGACCATTCAAAATTGATGAAGGAGTAAGACAACTTTTGCAATTTCATGGACAATAATTTCTTTGTATGGTCCAAGTCCTAGGCTTGCAGTTTCAAAATGAAAGGTGTAGCCATGAATGACAATGCTTAAAAAAAACACTTTACAGGAAAGATAATGAAATGGCCACCATCAAGCCCCAATCTGAATTCAATCAAAAATCTATGGCCAATTGTGAAGAGGAAATTATATCAAGGTGTCAAATAATAACAGAGAAGCAGACCTATAGGAAACAAATCCACTATATCAAAACTTGAGCCTGTGTGCGTATATATATATATATATAGATAGATATATAATGGCTGTTATTGTCATTATATTAAGATGTAAATGCTTCAAAGACATGTTTATTAATCATTCTATTGTAGGTGCTGATCAAATTATTATATTAAATTGTTAGTGATTTTCTGCTTTTGCATATATGTATAACTTCAGATTACACTTTCTCTAATAAATTTCACAACTTTAAAATTTAACTCAAGCTTGGTTTTGACGTCTAAATTTGACATTTTTCAAACCAAATTAAAGTTATTGAGGTTTATGTGATTTGTAGTTAAAAATCAATGAAAAGGTGAAAACTACTATTCATATTTTTTTCCTCCAAACTGAAGACAAAATTAGAAATTTTTGGATCTGTTGACAGGAGGTTAATAATAATTAAACCATTGTTAATGAATAAGCGATTTTTTCACATTTCATTCATACCATAAATTCAGACATTACTTATAGGACAAGTTGATATACAAAGTATATTCATTTTCTCTTCTCTTCAATATTAAAAAAGCAGTGTAGATTTTATTAACATTATCTGTCATTGAACATCTTTATTTGTTCTCAACAGAAAGCAGAAGAGACTTTTGTCTCAAATATTAAAAAAAAATAAAAAATATATACTAAGTATTCAACTTCAAGATAAGAGAAATCATTTATAATGTGGAAAGGAGTTCTGTTTTGAAGAAAGGTGGCAGAATGAGAATCTTTAAGCTTAAAAATTTGTTGAAAATAGAATAAATATAATGGAAATTTGCAGAGCTATCTTAAAAAGTTAATACTGTTACAGGGTTAATAATTCTGGTAGCAAATATGAAGCACCTAGCAAGGTATTAAATAATTCTGATGAGATCTTTTAATGTACAAGATTTGGTAAAGATATTTTTGCAACAAAAATATATCTTCTGGAAACAAAAAGAAAGATTTATTTCTTGTTGCTTTTTAAGATTGTGTTTCTGGCTCCTTTTAAAGTCTTATTTTCTTTCACTCCAGTAACCCCTTACAGGTTAGTGGTATTATCACCTTGCTTGGGGGTGAACTGATGATTTTCTTTTTTTTTTTTTTTTTAGAATTTGCTTGCATTAAAATAGCAAATGTATTATGTATTTTATAATTAAAAAAAAAAGTTCTGAAAAATATTTATAATCTAAAAATATTAATAACATATTGAGAAAAATTAAGGAATATCCAAAGGATGGCTGTGGCAGCTGTTGTTGTTTCACAACTTGAAAATAGAAAAAAAAAGTCAACAGTTTATATTTGAAGAACCTAATTCATTCTTTTATATGACATCCTTCCAATACATGGATGAGCAAGGCTTTTCATAATTTCTTGTCCTTTGTAGCTATTAGCAATTTGTTGTTTTTGTTACTACAGCAGGGATTGCCAGATTAATTTGTTAAAGGGTATAAATTCCACTTATTTTAGTTTTGTGTGTGTGTGTATATATATATATATACACACACACACACACACACATACATACAGAAAAGGCACTTTTTCCACCCAATCCATCTATGAACATCTTTGTCTTTGGTGATTTTAATGTTCATGAG
The DNA here is from genome assembly GCA_037127315.1 of Ascarosepion bandense. Taxonomy (NCBI): domain Eukaryota; kingdom Metazoa; phylum Mollusca; class Cephalopoda; order Sepiida; family Sepiidae; genus Ascarosepion; species Ascarosepion bandense. Next base: position 1,341,385 of record JBBBDQ010000264.1, read on the forward strand.
GACATGTCACTGAAACTTTCTTAAGGTATTGATGTTGCCAGTATTCAGGCATTAAATTTATCCACTGCCCAATCCCTTATTCAAGTCATTACTTCCCTACTTGTTTCCTTAGTAAAACCAAGCAACAGGCTTTTCCTTCTCTCCTCACTCTTACCAAGCTTCACAGTACTGCCCTCTTGGTAACTGATAGCTATTGATATTTTGTTCCAATCATCTATTACACAGGAACTATTCATAAGACCTTTTTCTGTAACCAGCATGCTGATTGGGACTCACTCCATGATTTTCTTTGCAATGCTACATAGACTATCATCTTCAACCTCCAAATTGAAAACTGTGCCACTGAGGTTTCTTCTTGGGTCAAAGCCAATATGAATGCTTTCATCCCTTCTCAAAAATACCAAGTGAAAACTCAATCCTCTCATGGTTCATACCAGCATGCTCAACCACTATAGCACACAGGAACTCTTATTTTTGGTTATACCAGTGTGATAGTTCTCATAACAAGTGTATATTTGCTGCTCATTATAAGTGTAAGTGAGTCTTCAAAGGAGCAAAGTCCCCGTTTGCCAAGAGAAAGAGGCACTGCATAACCTCTAACAACTTTGGCTCATGATTACTGGCATCTCTGTAAAAGGGTATTAAACATGTGCAAAGTCTATTCCACCCCTCTTCAGTCAATTTGAGGTGTTAACATCCTCTGCTGATAAAGCTGAATGCTTTGTCTGTAAATTCTCCTCAAACTTTACTATTGACTCATTTGGAATATCCCTGTCTAACTTCCCAGTTGAAATTGTGTCTATTGAGAGATATGCATATAACCCCTGCCATGGTTTCTAGTATAATCTCCACAAAGCATGTGTACCGATGACATCCTTGTAATAGTCATTAACAAGTGTGTTCCCAATCTCTTTAAACTGTACAATAAATGCCTCGCTGCCTCCTGCAAGTTATCCTCTGATCCAGTTTTTAAGAATTCTGTTAAGCCATCCAATCATTCCAACTATTGGAATATTAACCCTTCTACTTCTTTTTGGAAAACTTCTAGAAGACCTAATTAATGCTGAACTGGTTCATCTCTTATTGTAAGGCCTTTTTTCATTTTTCCAGATCAACTGCTGCTGTACTGACAATAATTGTGGAAAGAGTCTCTCATGCTATAGATAAAAAGAACGGTTAAGTCTGGAAAACTTAGAGGTGTATTTTTAGGCCAAAGACAAATCGTTCTAAAATAAAAAAAAAAGCTTTGAATTGTTAGAAAAGTGTTGGAATCAGTATCATCCTAGAAGGTGACTATTTTGATGAATAAATTTGAATTTTGCCTAAAAATTGCTGATTTATTAGTCAAATCCAAGATTTGAGTGATGTGTTGATCTGGATATCTGACTATTTGCTGTAATCCAGCTATGTTACCTAAAGTTTAATTTTAAATAAATTGAAACTTTTTTTCTGTCAGTGAGATAGATATAATCTAAGAGAGAGAAGATCCAAATGTGAATCAGATTTCAATGAAATGAAATGACATTTTCTATTGCAACAAGCAGTATAACAAAGCTATTAATGAACATGGTAAAGAATATAAATGCTTTCATCAAATTTAATGCAGACAAGAACAAAACTCATGCATGAGAAATAAATTTATCAGAATACAAATATTAACATTTTTATAATAATTTTTACAATATTAAAGCTTTTTATGAAAAGAAAAAATATTTTCCTTAAATCTAACTTCAATTGCATTTTAATGGATTAAATAGAAAAATCTACAAAAATGCTGATTCTTTGCAACTGCTGAAAACTGATGAAATGATCAATTTTCCAAATTCATTTTAATCTATACTTTCAGTTGATAATGGTTTTAATTTTTGAAAGCCAAATCATAAAATGTGTACTTTTTCAATACATCTATTGATGTGAGTAGAAAATTTAAGATATAAAATAGTTATATTTATTTATAAAATGATTATATTTATTTGATATTGATGTGAGAAATCCAAAATACATTTTTAAAATAAAGTAATTGACAATTTTCTTATTCCACTATTAGAAATGATTTTAATTTCATGCTTTGAAAGTTAAATCCTAAATTAAGCAATTATAAATTATGATGTTTGGTTTTTTGACAAAAGGAGAGAGAGAGAATTTTTAGAAAAAGCATGCAATTAAGTAAAAGTTCTTGGAAAGTAATTATAAAGAAAGTGACACTTGAAAGTAGACAAACTATAATGAAGAAATAGTAAGAGTTTTTCTATAAGCAAAAAAAAAAAAAAAAAAAAAAAAAAAAAAAAAATGATGAACATAAAATGCATTGTTGCATCACTTCAAATGAACTTCAGAATAGGAAGCACTATAAAAATTAAGATATGCAAAGAAAAAGAATGTGAAATGAACAAAATCACTAAAGGAAGAAAATGACCATTATTGAGAATTTGTGTTAATGCTGAATTTCCGCATACATGATGACTAATTGGGTCACTGCTAATATAAACATGATATATTTAAATAAAAACTTTCTCATATTACAAAAATAATTGTTTAGTGTACGGCATCCCCAGTTTCTCTTTAGGTTGAACATTTGGAACAATTCTGAAGAATGTCTTTCAGTTGCTAAGAAAGCAAGCAAATTGTTTATTAATTTACAAAAGTGAACAAATGCAATGTACAAAATGACAATGAACATGATTGAAAAAAAAAAAAAAAAGAAACCAGAAAATGCAACACCAAGCTAATTCAAAAAAAAAAATAATTTCATGCAATACATATTGACATAACAAAAACATTTGGTACAAAGTGGGTAGGGAGAGAGAGAAAAAATGAAAAGGCACCTAACAATTCATTGTATTGACATTCCAACTGCTAAACCCAAAGATTCTGTCTTTTTCAAAAACAATAGTGATACAAAATAACGATGTGCCTGAGATCATATTCTGCCACCTAATCATAACATAAAAGCAACAACTACATTTCTAATCATGTTAGATCTATATCAATTTTACTATGATAAAATATTGGTATACATGTATAATCTTTATATATATCTCCAAACTACACTTTCTCACAGAGGAAACATCACAAGCCTCTCACCACTTTATTGTGGTTTCAATAGAAAGTGTTCAGACAAACTACATTCTTTAATTCTATCAGTTGTAACATTCCCAGCTAAGACCTGCCATGCTACATATATTGTAGCAAATCACCCTTATTATTCCCTTCATATTCCATTGATGAGATGCAAGTTTCACTAGAGCAGCTTATTTCCACAAACTACTGCTTTATAAAACTGATTCCCAAGATGATGCTTTTCCAATCACTACAATCTTAACCTGTTCAAGTCTAGAGTTAACTGCTATCTTTCACATATATCACTATAAACTGTGACTCTTACTCTGTAAGTCTAACTCAAAATGGTTCTTGTATTAGTGTAAACATTTGTTTAATTTTGTAATGATCATCATGAACAAATTTAAATTGTCATATTTACTTTTACAAGGTTTATCTTAACAAGATACATAATGTACCATTCAACATTTATAACAACACATTACAAGACAAAAAATAAAACAAAAAAAACTGAAAAGAAATACACACTAAAGGTTGTACATTATATCAATAACGGAAACAGTTTTCTTTAATGACTAAACTATTGGATTAAATTGTAAAGGAGATTTACCTAGAGTTGATGTGTTGATTCAGTTCTCTTCAGAAAGCTCAGGATCTCCTATGAAGCTGGACCTCAAATGTTGTTAACTCATGAAAAGCCCTTTCTCCATTCAAGACAAAGAGCACATAGGCATGTGCATATTCACAGGGTCAGAGATATCTGTCAGTTTAGCTTTTTTGTTTTTCCTATCAGACATCTGTTGCCCTAGTGAGGGAAAATTTGTCTTCTGAAGACAAACAAATTGACAAGACAAACAATTTTTTTTTAAATGCCAAGACATAAACAATTGTAATTACCTATCACCCCCCCCCCAAAAAAAAAAGAAAACAGTAGTTATATACCTCAAGTTAACAGAATTCATAAAATAAAAACAGCTATTTTGATAGACATTAATTTATAGAGTTCCATCTGTTGCAACAAATCTATGCTAAAACTAGAGTAAGAATAGCCTAAGATCAAGGCTTCAGAAAATAACTAATATAGTCTCATTCCTAATACAGAAAACAATTGGCAGTAATGTATTCAATAAGTTCCTATTATATCAGTTATTAACAAAATTTCTAACTTTTACAGGTGATAACGCTTTTTAGATATCTTAAATTTAGAATTCAGAATCAAGTTATTTACTCAGAACTGCTATACAGGAAAAATATTCTAAAATATTTGACGACATCCCCAATCTTTTCAATGTCATAAATATCAAGTAAGAATTCTCATCAAATATATTTAATCATCTTTTGTTACTTTATGAAATTATTTACCACAAACCATTTTTATAGTATCAGTTATACATTTTTCATTTCTATCAAATGCTTTAATATAGTTTTAAGTTACATTTCATTTTGTATGAAATGGTAACTGAAAATTTGTTTTTGCACAATGTCAAACTTTACAGTTCTTTAATATTTAGATTTTAACATTATTACTTAAATAAAACTTCAAAAGATAGAGAGAAAACTGAAGAGCCAAAGTTGCAACAAATGGTGTCACAAAAACTTGTCTGTAAAAATAATATATTCTCAGGTTCTGGAATGACAAAGAAAATTAATGAGAAACAAGAATAGAATAAAATTAAATTTGCCAAGCAAATGAAGATCATAAAAGAAAAGCTATTAAGTATTTAATTATTAACTGAAAAATCGTTGATAGAGTATGTTTAAGATGGCTATTTGAACATTCTTAAAATAGTACAATATGTAGAAGTACAAATGAAAGATTTAGAATCTTTCTTCAAAGCATTAGTAATGCAAATACTTTCAATTTACAATATTTACATAAAAAAGCAAACTAGATCAACTAGAATAGAATCAACCCAAGAAAATAAACTGATAAGTTTTCTTCAGCATCACATTTAACAATCTACATTCTTTTGTAAAGACATTTTTTTAAAAATCATTATTTTAAACAAATATAAAATATTTGAATACTTTAAGCAAAATATATTTACAAAAAGATGCAGATGGTTTAGTTCAAGAAATATACTTATATTAAAAACTGTCAAAATTTACAATAGAAGCAACAACTTATTTAAACTCAGGTTGAATATCATTTAATCATTACTGCTGGCAAATAGAAAGCAAAAATAATCTTAGATGGGGAAAAAAAAACAAAAACAAAAACAGTTTGACCAATGAAGGAATTTTATAATGTAAATTGTCCCCATCTGTTGCCATTTGTATGTTTCAGCCGCTATACGCTCCAGCCTTCTAAAGGTGCTAGGAATTTCAAACTGAACCATTTATTATGATCACTGGGACATATCATTCGTATGCCTCGGTCTGTCTACCCTATGTGAAGGGGTTATTAGAGAAAATACAAAGAATCTGTGGTTCATATAACATCATGACGATTTTCAGAAGTGGTTCAACACTTTGTAGGTGCCTCTCCCGAGTAAGAACCCTAAGAGAGGAGGACATGGCTAATGACTGTGTGTACACCATTCCATGTAGCTATGGAAATAAATATAAAGGAGAAACAGGATAACCCCTTAAAGTAAGGCTACAAGAACATCACAAGACTGTAACACAATGGAAAAATCAGGTGTGGCTGACTACATAAGAAGAGAGAGGGGGGAGGAATCACCGCCCTTTATGGGATGAAGTTGAAATAGAGAATACCACTGGAAACTATGTAAACTTAAAGAATCAGCACGTATGTTGGGCTAAAAAAAAAATCTCCTAAGCTGACCAAGCATAGAGATGGATACAATTTTGGAATCAGTAATAATGTCAGAGAAAATCATTCATGTCAAAATTGCAATATGAGCTCTAGTAAAAAAAATGATTACTGAACATTAGGTTTATAAGTCCCAGAAATTCAGTTGTTATTGGCCCAGTGGATATAAGCGTTGGTTAGTTCCAGTGACTTGACTCAATGAGTTGTGAGTTGTGAGTTCAGTACCAAGCTACAGCAGCAGTGAACAAGTAACCTAGAGGGAGACAACTCATAACTACCAAAAGAATGATATACCCCAGCACCTGAAGAAGGGCAGAGCATACAATAGATGAAATGTTGTACAAATGGCAACAAAGAAGAGAACAATATAAATTGTATTTTATAAACTTAGTCTCTTTCTATTGAAAAATCTAGACAAAATGAAAATTATTAATGAACAGAATTCATTCAACTAAATTTAAATTGACAAAACTGATACTTTAAATATGAAACAAAAAAAAAAAAAAATGTTAATTTAAACACTTAAAGATAATTACAACATTTAGAGAAGCAATTTTAAATTAGTATATTCTACTAAATATTTCTAATTATGAGCACTTTAATCAATTTATGGATGCAAAAAAAAAATTACCACTTTAAAAAGAAGTGTTGATTTTATCCTGGTAGAACTGAGAATTGCAAATGAAATAAAACCAGATATATATATATGTCGAAACAAAATAGCTACTTTTGTAGTGATATTATAACATATCAATGTTATAATTTATTAATAAATATTATATATATATATATATATATATATATATATATATATATATATATAAAATCATAACATTAAAATCAATATATTATTGCAATCATGTAAAAGAAAATTTATAATACAAAAAAATATTTACAAAAAGGTCTTTCATTAAATGTTATATATTAGAGAATTTCTCATTTTAAAAGAAATAAATTTTACTGAAAGCAATCATAAACTTGTAATATTGAAATAGTTTATACTGATATCTTTTGTTCCAAGGGCTAAATATGTTCATTAAAAACATAGGTGAATAAATAAAATATATACAATGAACATATGTGAAGAGGGCTTATTTGCAGCAGAAGGAAAGGAAAAGTATTTATAAACAACCATAGTTTTCAAGATAAACATTTTATATTTGAAAGTTTATTCAAACCATCTTTAGAGTGTTTAAATAAACACAAGAAATACTAAAAATTTATTTTAATTGAATACGGATTACCTGTTAGCCAGTGACTATTTTTTTTTAATAAATGACCTTTATCAGTCTTTAGATTAAGGGAGATAACTAGTACTCACAAAGTATGTAAAGATCTCAAGAGCAGCTTAAAGTTTTGAAAGTTTATAAAAGATTTTGCAACACTTTGAAAAATTACCGGAATACAACTTTTATAAGCACACATTGAAATTCTATGCATAGTTGTTGTCTTGAAGAGTTGTCTTTCTCAAAAGATTTTTACAAAATATACCAAACAAAAGGGAAAAACTTTTCTGATGTTTATTAAAGTCTTAACTATAAGACTAAGACTTAAGTCTCTTATTGGAGATACTGACATAGAAAGAAAAATAAGGTAAATATGAAGCATTCTGTATTACAAGTTAATATCACAACTGACATGAAATTGAGCTTGTTTTCAAATAATATACAGCCACAAAATGATACATTAGTATCATGCAAATGAGATATATAACCCAGTATGGCTGGCCACTCATATCCAAGGATGCCTGTTTACTAGGGTATCTAGCTAATCCCCATTGCAGACGCCTGCTCAAGCAATCTTGTGTTTGTTCAAAACTCACAGCCCATCTGTGGTTTATACTACAACAATGTTGAGCAGATCATAGAGAGAAAAGGCTGTCATCTAGTATGAAGTCTGAACAAGGCCAGGACACTCAAACCCTTGGTCAAAACAATTTGTGACTTCATGCTATCACAACGAGCTACAGTTCCAAAAAGGGACATTTACCCATCATGGTGACATTCAAACACAGGATTTATTGTCAGAAAGCAAATGTTCTAACCACTCGGCCATGAGCACATAACCAGTATGAAAGATTTAAATCAGCACAAAAAGAAGAAACAACAATTTGCCAGAAAATTGCTTGGTACACAAGTGGAAGCAGTCAAGCAAAAAAAAAAAAAAAAAAAAAAAAAAACTATGTCATGGATGAGTGGTTCATTACATAGTTCATAACAGTGATAAATAAATGCCAAGTCAGGCTACTGGTTCGAACATCATAAATTTGTTTGATATTTGATGGATATCTAGTCCATTAAAGTTAAGATTTGAGCTTTTGTTGAGAAAAATCATCATTATGCTATTTTTCTTCATAGATAATAATAACTGGAGAAATTAGTCTATTTAAAAAAGAAATACTAGTTGTATACTATACTGATTGAAGAGACTAATCTATATACAACGAGGTGCTGAAAAAAGAAAACTAAAACATTTTTATACTTGACAAAAATACATTTTTCTGTAACTCTTCAACTGAAGAGAAAATTGACAAACTTACAATCACCTATTCCTGTAATTTAGAGTAGTTATCTTGCTTTGTTATAAACAGATTCTTATAATTATAAAATATCTTGATTTTAAATTATGTATCAATAATGATGCAATTCTGAAAAATGCAAATTTCATATTCCCACTTTTTATGCATAGACATAATAGTGAATGAAACTTCTAAAGTAAACAAATTAATATCAGTAGGTATATCCATGTAGATTAAAATTGCTCAAACTTATATAAAGGATCTCAATTTAGTATAACGAAAAAGGAGTGGCTGTTGACCTAATTTCATAAAACGTTTTTAGCTTTAGTAAGAGTTAAATAGACAAACTACAATATATAACTATATGAAGACATGAAACAAAATGACATTTTGAATTCTCAAAATCTTTCCTTCCCCAAAGATCCTTTATATCTTGTAAGGATCGAATAGCAGTAACTCTTCAAGAATAGTTTTTTTTATTACTGTTAATTTTTTGTTTTATTAAATAGAAAATGCATTTGATGAATTTATTCATTTTTCACCTTCACAATTTTCAATATTACTCATTTACAAGTTTCAGTAAAAATTTACTTACTTCAATTAAATCAAATGATTGATTTACATTCTCATAACAGCGAATGATTCATTTTATTAATTGTTCTTAGTTTTACTTGATGAAAAGAAAAAATTGAAAAATTCCCAGAAGTACACCTACCTTGTGACTTCAAAGTACCATTTGATAGGGAGGTAATGTTATTCGAACCTGCACTATCAGTGAAATACCGGACATGTCCCTTAAAATAAAAATAGCAATCATTGCATTTTATTCAAGTTGTAATCAGTTATTTTGATTATTCTGAAATGTATTAAAAACACTTCATAGAATCCAGAATCTAAAAAAAGAAAATTGCAGAATAAAAATAGTTGATTGGCCAAAATGCCTGTTCAGTTTATGAACCTCTACCATACACTATCTTCAGTCATCTTTTAAACAACCTCATAATTTTTTTTTATTTTAATTAATTATAATAATTAATAATGTATACCTCTAATAATTCTCTGGAGAAAAAAAAAACAAGGCTCCAAAAAGCAAGAAGAAAAAAAGGCTCCAAACTTAATAGAATTTTATTGTCAAGAGGAAAGATCAAAGTATTTTTTTCAATTGGAGTTAGATAGACTGAACTATCGCCCGGTTCACACTCCACCCACGTCTATTGAACAGATGTAGAAGCTCATCCCTTGTTCCCTGTTTAGGATGTGGTTTCCAGCTTTCTCTTTTCCAATCTTTTCACTCTTACATAGCCCACTGCACACCAGTGGCCTTACCGCCTTGCCCGGGGTGATATGATTAAAAAAAAAAAAAAATTTAAATTTTTTAAAAAATCCCAACAGATGCAAAACTTTGGTAAAAAGCTTTTTTTCGTCAGCCGGTGACCAACTTTTTATCAGAATTTACTATGGATAATATATTACGAAACTCAATTTTTTTTCTGGTAAAAATTCTTGGAAAAAAAAAAAAATAAAAAAAAAATAATAATAATAAAATTTTAAAAGAATCAATATTTATCTGGTTTTAATGAAACTGTCAGGATTTATTCACAAATGAATTATTTTTTAGATCATCTTTATAAAATTTTGTTAATTTTTTTTTTTTGTTTACATCTGTACCCCCCACCACTTCATGAAAACAAATCAAATTCTATTCCTAAAATTTGTTTTATTAGTTAAATTCAATTTAATTTTCTTGGGGAATATATTTTTTTAACAGTTAGCCTTAAACACACACACACACACACACACAACTCTAAAAACGTTGAGGATTCCAATCAATAATAATTTCTATTTAAAATTACACCAGCAGAGTATTTTGCTTTCTGGAAGTAAATTTAATCATTTTAGCTTTCAATTAAAGCTCTAAGAAAATTTTTATTCTTAAAAATTCAATTTAAAACCTAAAATGAATGGCTGTAAAAAAAGTGTTCTTTGCCACCTTCCATAGATCACATTTGGTTGGTAGGGTTAAAAGTGGTGATTCATTTTGCTTGTGCAATGACCTTACGTATCACAATGTTGTAGAAGTATCTATTTGCCTCATACTAATAATCAAGAAGAGTAATTTTTAAATTACAAATTAACTCATCCCATACAGAGAGAAGAGCCTTATTTTTAAATTTTCACTTTCCTCTTTTTATCAAAAATCTGCAGCGATTCTGTTAAAAATAAAACCCATTTGAAAGTATTTGTTTTTGGGTAAATTCATTTATTTTTCCTGTTTTTCTGAAAATAGAAAATATTTTAGACTAATTTATAGAAAGTACTTTTCTTCAAAACTTTAGAGATTTTTTTTTTTGTTTTGCTTGTTCTTGTTTGACATTCTCAATGATAATCGGCAACACAACTGCATATCAAAAAAAGTGATAGGGAGAATATGAAGAAAAGTTACGTTGAGGAATGTATGAACCTCTTCTTGTCTTATCTTTCTCGTATAAGTCCCGAATTTAACTTGTAAGCCGAGATCTATTAATAATTTCAAGTTATCTAGGTTACTAGTTGCACCAATGCAACCTTATGACGATAACTATGGGAGAGTAAAAAAAGCAATATAAAGTAGCGCTTGTGTTTTTTTTTCGTTTTTTCAATCGTATTCATTCAGAAGCGTTTTCAAGGGCAAAATACGTGTTTTGTTATAAAAAACAAAGCCACCATAGCCAAACAGAAAGCAGTCTTCATTTCTTTAAAATAATAATAATAATAAAAAAGCAAGATAAAAACATGACAATATGAAGTGCTGCTAGAGAGTTTGTGAATTAAAATGCAGCGAAAGATGTTAAACTTTTTACAATATTATATTTTTTAATCCCAAATTTGACCACGAAAAAGTTTTAATTTTTATTGACGAAAAAGCGATGGGTAACTAGAAAATGGTATAAAAATTAATTTCATAATTCAATTATGTGTACGAAGGAAAAAAATTGTTAAACGATTTTAATATCCAATGTATATAAAATCGCAGATATTTAATTTGAGGAGTTTTTAAAAGTTTTGTTTTGTTTTTTATACATGGTATATAACATCTTAACAAAATTGTAAAAGTAAAATTTCTAGTTGCCAAAAAAGTCGTTAAAACACACACACACAAAATGACCAACTCGGAGTGGCCGGGTTAGTTTTTTTTAGCTGTATTCCTAAAAATAAAAAATTCTCTAGTAATGAAAGTTTTTCAAAAAGGATTTGATTTTTGACTGTTGACTAGCAACAAACAAAAAATGTCATAACCTCATCTGCAAATGACCTTTTTAAAAATTACATTTTTTTTGTTTCATGATTAGAATAATTCTTACATTTTTATTTTAAGAACTAACAAGTGACCATAACAATATAAGAAAAGAAACAGAACATTGCATAGTATTTTTTTTTTTTTTTTTTACTTATCTAATTTCAAACAGGTATTGTCTCCCAAATGTGATTTTTGAAAAAAATGTAAAAAAAAAAAAAAAAAAAAAAGAAAAAATGAAGGCAAACATGAAATTTTTATCAAGTTTTAATTTTTCTAGCTTTTGTTTAAAAAAAAAACTTTCATAAGTTAAAAATTTAAAAAAAACTATAAGTAGAAAAAATACTAACTATTCATTTTGTTTTTACAAAAATGTATTTGATTTATCATTTATTTCTCTCTTTAAGAATATTAAAAAAAAACAATGTAAATTATCATTACTAATCATGGCTGCTACAAAATAAACATGCATTTAAAATTAAGTCCACCTTAAAACTCTTCAAAACTTACATAATCAAGCTCGAGCAAGATGCTTTCTAAAGCATAAAACTTTTACATTAGGCAACCGTGAAGAAAGGTCACCATCAGTGCATAACAAAATGTTGATGTAAGTAAATACGATAACGATGTGATAAATATCATTGTCTAAACTTATGGTAACATTGCATTTATTTACAAACCAAACAGATAATTATGGTAGATGATGTTTACCCGAAAAGATACACTGCTCAGCACTTTCATCCGCCTCGCCAATAATGCAGTCACCTTCCACGCTGAAGCCATGGCTGATGCTTTGAAGCCCAGACAAAAACTAAACAAAAACACCGCTCTTAGGACGGGTTATTAATTACGAGGTGAGTTTCAGAAATAAATAATAATTGCTCCCTTGACTAAAGCTATCGTGACGTTCCGGAAGTGATATTGAAACCGAGGTTGTCCGTTTAACGCAAAACGTGAACCCCTTACATACTAACTTCCTCTTTTATCGCACGAAGATGGCTGATCAGGTACGTATTTTCTTTGCTCTTCTTATTGTTCTTAATTTTGTCTTAACTGGAATGATATTCAATTTTTATTTTTCTTACTTTCACTTTAGTATGCTTATACAAGACGTTACTGCAATAAAATCATTCATTGCGTTGTGTTAAATATAATGAGTTACAAAAAGTGGGATATGGATGCATGCAGTTCGTTGTCCACATGTGTCTAAATACTAAAAAATATGTGATGTTTTAGTTACTCTACAGATCTAAAGGCTTTTTTGATTGTAAAAAAATTGGATTTTTAAATTTAATTTGTTTCTTCCGTCAATCATTTTGATCAATTTTTATATATGCTTATATTTGAAAGTTATTTTATTGTTTTTTTTAACATTCATACGCGAAAACGTGAGCTTTTCAATAGAGCAAAAAAAAAAACAGCGATCAACAAAAAATCTTAAGTCTTTTTTATTTTATTTTTTAACATAGTGCGCGACCAAATTTAAATAATTGAACGTATCCGACAGATCTTATAAGACTTAGATTTTTTAACCGCTGATAAAACACTAGGTTCACATGGCGGGTTGCTAAAACCGGTAGGTTCTTTTCTAAGTTAATAAAATCTCGTAAATCACTGCTTTGGTTCGATATTAATTTTGCTAAAATTTTCAATTTTAAATAGTTTCCTGATATTTTCTACCTATACAATATAAATGTTGCAGGGTTTTTTTGTAATGTATGAAAAAATGCTTTTTTACATTTTGTTTTTTAACAAATCCCTTTATGATCAACGGATCGTAGTGAATGGTTTAACAAGGTAGATTTTAAAACTTTACTGTTTAACTTTGACACACCAAACTAAATGGTTAAGTCTTTTCTTCCCCCCCACCACCATATTCTATAAGATTCCATATACAAGGCCACGGAATTATTTAATTTAGCTTTAAAGCTACACTTAAAAAAGGCATTTAAGGTCTAAAAGAAAAATTCCGTTAACCATTCGCCTGAAATTTAAACAAATAGAATTTAAATATAAAAGCTCGATATTCATTTTTTGAATACTTATTTTTTTGATAAAATTAGTGACTTTGTTTATGCTGAAGATTCGAAAATGCTTCTTATAATTTTATGAAAAAGAATGTAAGTTTCAAAATAGTTTTTAAATTCAGAATCCTGGGATTTGGATAATTCATGACTATTTAAATTGTTTGAAAATGCACTGGTTCAAAGTGAAATTTGAACTTTGTTCAAAAGATAAAAATTGTACATGATTTCTTAAAATGTTGATTTTCTATTTTATTTTAGACTGAAAGATCATTTCAAAAGCAGCCTACTGTTTTCCTGAACAGGAAGGAACCCTTGAAAGCTGTCAAAAAGCAAAAGAAATCTTTGAGATATGTAAGAAATGTTGGACTTGGGTTTAAGACCCCTAAAGAAGTGAGTAAAAATTTTATTTATTCATTTGATCTTTTTGGAAGAGAAATAAATTATTTGAAAATGATATAGGTACTATGACAAATTTTCAGTCATTTGTAAATAAGCCCTGAAGTTTCATCAAAATCCAACTATTATTTGATTTTCGCAAGAATTTCCAAATTAATGTGTTTTTTACTGGCAAAAAAAAATTACTGAGTTGTGTAATTTTATGTTTGCCATCGTAAACTTGTGTAAAAATCTGCTCACTCGTTGATGAAAAACATTTTTAACCAAAATTTCAAACGTTGGAAAAGATGAAAAATTTAATACATTAATTTAAAAATAGTTTGATCTTTCCTCTTAATAATGTAAACAATTTGATGATAAAACCTTGTTTTTATTAAGTTTGGGGCCATTTAACATAAAGCTGTCATTTTTCAGTGAATGAGTGGAGGTACCTAAGTCAACACTTCTAAAATTAGAATTTAAATATTTCCAACGTTTGTAAGATTACTGAGTACTTCAAAATTATATCATTTCTGTTTGAAAAAACCTACTACAAAGTATTTTGCTTAATGGAAATAGGAAATTTAATCTTTTAGCTTTCAATGAAAAATGAAGCTTTTTTTTTTTTTTTTTTTTTTTTTTTTTTTAAGCTATCATAATTAATTTAAAATATAGCTGTCACATTAAAGTGAAGGTGCCAAGTTTTAAATATATTTTTACTAGTTAGTTCATAATCATTTAATATTTTCTTTTCAGGCCATTGAAGGCACTTACATTGACAAAAAATGTCCATTCACTGGTAATGTAAGCATTCGTGGGCGTTTGCTTACTGGCACAGTTCTCAAAATGAAAATGACCAGAACCATTGTTGTTAGGAGAGATTATCTTCATTATGTGAAAAAATATAACAGATTTGAAAAAAGGCATAAAAATATGTCTGTGCACATGAGCCCTTGCTTCAGGTAATTATATTTTGTACTCTTACACTTTTGTTTTAAAATATCTGGTTTCCATCATATCAAGAATACACCTGTCACCACATTTCAGTTGAAATTAACCCTCCCCCCATTACCAGTAAATTTTCTTGCAAGGTGTGCCTATAATTAACTTTATATAATTTTTTAATTTTGCATTCTTGTTTTTAACTTCTATTTCTTCTATATATAAATAAAATTGTAACAATTATGGAATGTTTGCTTTTATTGTAGGGATGTTACGATTGGTGATGTGGTTACCATGGGAGAATGTCGACCTCTCAGTAAAACAGTTAGATTTAATGTTCTCAAGGTTTCCAAGGGATCATCTGGAAAGAAATCTTTCTCAAAATTTTAGGGCACTTATTATTGCCTAAATAAAATGTGACTCACTAATCTTTTGTGTTTGGTGTTCTACATCTGATATGTATATCATTGTGATGATTGCTCTATGATAGTACCTCCACAAAAATGCATTATCTAAGGTTTGAAAATGAAATCTTGAAGCTTATTTTGCTTTCAAGTACATAAATTGATTAAAAGAGCTTTTCATTTTGAATTTCATGCCTTTTTTTTTTTTTTTTTTTTTTTTTTTTAAGCAAGCTTATAAAACTGAGTTTCCCAAAACCATGTGCCTTTCTGAAACTGAGAAATATTAATCTGATTCAAAACAGCTTTCTCCTGCTTGTGTGGCATGGTGTTGGGTTTTGTTGCCAGATAAGATCTTCCAGCGAATCCTTCTTGAGGAAGATGACAAAGTATAACATGATCACTCCAAACACCTATCACCATTAGGCTCATCCAAGTTTCTTTGAATCCTCTGCACTGTCTTCAGATTGGAGCTTCTGGCATGAATTGCATCATGATGCTCTTTTACTCAGATTGCCCAACTGGCCCTACTATACTATCCCATCAACATTCAAAAAATACTTTGAACATTCATTTTAAAAGATTTTTGACAGTAAAACATTTTTATTAAGTTAGGGGCTCTTTTTTTTTTTTTTTTTGTGGAGGTACCTATAAACATCCACATATAACTAAAAGGTTTTCTAAAATATTCTGATTTATCTCAGTCCAAGTTTACAGTGCTGGCAAGAGTGAAATTCCCTTCATCTGCTGTCTCATTTATTTTTGGGGTACAATAAATTTGAACGAAATTGTATCTTTTTTTTCTTCCTCTCTATCATGATTAGTTTTTATTTCACATGTTTAAATTCCATCACTATTTCAATGCCAGAAATTTTTCCCTCTTTTCTATATTGAAAACTAATGAATGAATAAAAATCAAAGGAAATTGACTCTAAGAGAATTTACACTAGTAGACCAATGTCTTCTCATCACCAGCTGAATGAATATTAAGTAGTTTAAATTTTTAAGTCATATTTAAAAATGCAAAAAAAAAAAACGTTAAGCTGACAAAATTAAAACTTGTTTTCTGGACTCAACTCAAATTTCAGTTTTCAATATAGCATCTACAAAAACAAGCAAATTAGGGTTATATAAGAGGCAAAAGTATCAAATTGCTGTGAATATATGCAAGCAGTGCTTATAAGCATTGAAAAATCAGCTTAGATATCTAAAGGTTCTCTCAGGTGTCAACATGAGGAGTGGTAAAAGTTGATTTCATCTCTACCTTTGAGAAAAGACATTGAAGCAACACTATCAGTTGTGATGAAGAACTACAGTTATGTATGAATTTTTACCCTGACATTACTAAGGGTCATATTGTTGAAAATCCAATAAGTGTTCACTGCATGTCTATCAGCCCAAAATGGACTTGCTTACTGGAATAATCTTTTTTGTTCATGTACAGGAAGAATTTTTCCCACACTGCATTAATTTTAGTAGGTAGAAAAATAATGCATTTTGAATGTGTCTGTGTCTGTGTATATATATATATATATATATATATATATATATATCCCAGCAAAAAAGCTAGGGTACCTCAAGGTGGTGTAATGGTTAGCAAGCTAGTCTTGTTAGAAACATTCCAATTGACTAGTGAGTTTGATACTTACTGGGTGCCCCATACAAGATTCACTAAAAAATTGCCATATATATATATCCAGCAAGAAGCTAATCTTATGCTTTCATTGACTGCTACTTTGCTTTTTCCATCAAAACTTGGTCTTCAATGCAGTAAAATGCAAGGATTCACTTTGCTCCATTTGACTCATTTTAATATATTTATGTACATATCTGAAAAGTGAGAACTTGGAAAGAAAAAAATTAGTAAGTAATTATTCAGAGGATAAATATGCTAAAACATTACTGTGCATATTCAGTTTGACAATTTTTAATATTCATTTTGTTTATGCATTTAGTGAATATATAAAAATTTTCAAAATAAAATAACTGAAATGTGCACAAATATTCATCAGAAGATGCACTTGAAAATTTCCCATTTCATAAATCTATATAAATAAAAGGCAATCTGTGAGTGTGTAACTGTTCTCTATGCACCTACATTTTTTAAGCTACATTCAAACTTTCTAGGGACACATATCTACAGGGAAGCCAGGTCAACACACTTTTTGAGTTCAAGTTCAGCAATTTTTACCTTTTGCACTTTTTGGCCAACAGAGCGATTGTTTACATTTGCTCCGCAAAACATCTAAGATGGTTGCTAGATTACGTCACAGAAATCAAATCACACGTGTCAAATGCAAAAAAAAAAAAATGAGCCTTTATATTTAATTTTTATTCCAATGTTTGAAAAATTCATTTGGTCAACAAAAAAAATGTGAAAATTTTCCCCCATAATTTTGAAACAGAAGACAAATTTAAAAAAAAAAATTTTTTTTTTTTTTTAAGGGGAAATTTTTCCCAAAATAGTCTTATTACCATGCAAATGTATATGCTGAACTCAAATCAGCAATTAGATATTGAAGAAACCAACCTTTTTTGGATGTTAATGACCAGAAAAAAATGAGAATTCTCACTTTCTTTGTCAGTCATTACTGGCTTAGTGAGAGCCATTTGCTGCAGAAAGATTTTAAGCATAGGAAGAAAATTTGGGCCTATTTACTTCCTTGACGGAAAAGTCCTTGCAGAAATTAGTATGTGATTTTTTTCCGGTACTTAGTTTCAGAAGAAAGTTATTGACATTGAAACAAGTGAAAAATTATTTGCATGTGTTTGCGTATATAAGGGATATTAGACTTCGGCTCCTAAAACGAAAATTTACCATGTCTGCATTTTTAAATATTTTTCGAAAATTACTGAAATTCATTTAGTCAACGAAAAATATAAATATTTTCCCCCGTAATCTTGAAACAAAAACAAACGCAATGTTGTTTACAATGTAACACAAGACATCAACTCATGTTTACGCAAAACAAAAGAAAATAGTTTTTCAAATGGAATTTTTTTAACAATTTTTGATAAAATTATTTTTTTATATAACTGAGTTTTAAAGTGAGGCGGCGATTACAAGCCATGCTATAGAGGAAAGTAAAAAGTAGATAATGTATTTAACATGGAAGTCCTGATCTATACTCTGTCTTTTAAAAAGTCTGAAGAGCCTTCTGACCCCTTTAATTATTACTCTATTAGCCTCTTACCAACTTTAACCAAAGTGTTCAAGGCTATTATCAATGTTGAAGTGGTTCATTTCATCCCACAACCTATTCTCTGCCAAACAGTATGGTTTCTGCTATATACCAGGCTCTTGATAAGTACAACGAAGCTAGACATCTCAAAAGCATTTGACAAGGTTTAGGCATACTGGATATTTGTTTAATTTAATCCAATCGTTCCTATCAAATAATAAAGGTTGTATTCAACAAGCATGCTTCCAGATCTTATCATACAAACAAGGGTGTTCCTTAAGGATCTATTCTAGATCCTGCACTTTTCCTGATGTAATCAGTTCCCAAGTAGGCATATATGCAAATGACACCATTATTTACTCCCATCTCAATAAAAAGTTTGTTAAATCCAACAAAGTAAACCTCGTTGCTGCTCTTAAAAAAGACCTCCAATCTGTGATGGACTGGGGTAAGAAATGAGTTGTAAATTTGAATGCTTCCAAAACAAAGCTGCTCTCATTTAACTGCCATAGAGAAACTTTCCTACCCTCCATCAATATGGATCATGGCAGTTTCCAATGAAGCAATACACTGTGCTTTCTTGACCTCACTCTCAGCCAACCTCAAGTGGAACGACTACATTTGCTAAAAAGATTGGGTCACTGTCAGACCAGGTAGTTTTTCTCGTCATAATCCATCTTGCGCATATACAAATCTACCTTTTGTCCATGCATTAAATACTTTTGACATGTCTGGTTGGGTGCCCCTGCTATTCACCTAGGGTTTTTGACAAAATTCAAAGGATCTGCAATGTAATCACTCCTAATTTGGCAGCTCGACTTCAGTTACTTCACTCTAACAGGATGTGGCTTCTGTCTTTTCTACAAATATTTTCATGACTTCTGTTCTGACAAACTTATCTTCCTGGTGCCCCCTCTACATGAATTTATACAAGCCACTAGATTGGCAACTAAGTCCTACTCTTTTACAGTCAAAATTAACTTCTACTCTATCAGTTTCTTTTCTCACACTTTCTGCTTGTGGAACTCCTTTCTATATATTTGTTCTCATCTTTCTCTGATATCCCCTGTACTTTTTTTTTTTTTTTTGCTCTCCTCTCATAACTCCCTGCACACCAATGGCAATGCTGCCTTACTTGGTGTAAAAGGATTATAAAAAAAAGTGTTCTCTAACTTGGGGTCATTGAGGCATCAACAGCATAGGGTGTGATCAATGAGCAAGGTAGCTTATCTACACTCAGGTTTTTTTTTAATCTTTGTTTGAGACTAAAATTTCATCATCAAATTTTAAGCAGAAAATAAAGCTCAAACTTGGGAATTTCCTAAGCATGATAAACTTAGTTAAAATTATCCGATGATTAAAAAGGAGTCTGTCTCTGGCTCTTTTTTTAAATAGTTGGCCATTAATATAATTTTATATTATCAGAAACTTGTGTTCAAAGAATTATCCAGAGATGTATCAAGAGCAATATCTCTCAGAGTGGAACCAATGATTGCAGAGTTAGCAACATTAAAACTGGCTAAATTTTGGAAGGTCGATTGGGATTTCGGAGTCATTAATCAAATATTTCATTTGTTAAATATCCTAGCCACTCTGAGAGACCAACATAATCTTTGAGATGTGCAATTTATTATTATATACCTTTCTATTCAGACCCCCATCCTCATTTTAGTTGTTATACTAACATTTTACCCAGCCTGTTTCTTCGTAACTTTCTTGGGGATAGATTTGTTCTCATTCCACTTAGAGGACATTTCATAACAATTAATATTTGCCAGGCTTATTCACCTTTGTGCAATTTTTTCTGGACCAGACTTTTCCAGTACTACAAGGGATTGAACTCACAATTACCAGGGAACCACGTTTATAAAAAATGTTTTAATCCTCTCATTATGTGACTATGCTCTCAGGTCATTCGTTGTGATGGCTTCGATACAGTAGCTGGTCTTCAAGTCATCTATTACAAGTGTTCCTCCTTGCCCACGCTGTGAATTTTGATCTCAAGGAAGGCACGTTGAAATCTTGCTGGCTGTATCTTTACCACGTCGAACCAGGCCAAACACGTGTACACATTTGGATTAAATAAAAAAATAAGTAAATTCGATGACGCCTGGATAAGTTGCAAAAAAGTCTATATAAAAAAAACAAATAGAATATAACAGTTGTCGAATTTCTATTCTTACAACAGAGCAAAAGTTTTAGTTTGAGATTAATGTTTGTTCACTCCAATCAAAGATTTCAAATTTTCTTTTTTTTTTTCCAAGTTTTGATGGTTCAAAAAGTCTTATCAGGGCTTTTCACCGAAGCCTTACGGAGACAGCCAAAGATGGGTCTTTGTGACAATGGTGGTAGGTTCGTCTTGTCTGCCTTAGCAGCAACTGATCTCTTCAAGTTTAACTCTTTCTCGGCTCTTTCTGTTTCCATACATCTTCAGCCAGGACTCTATTGGAGGTGCACTATTTGAGTTTAACTCTTTTAAGTTGGTCAGCAGCAGGCTTCTCTACATTTCTTTACTTCTTCAGTCAGGATCTATCAGAGGCAACCGTCACTGTCTCTATGGTTGGCCTCCTCAGTGCGGCAATCGCGGGCACCCAAATGGCATGGCTCTTGTTTGGGAACACTTCTCCCTCAGTTGTTACATCTTGACTGGTCCCGAGGTTCAGCCCAACTCCAACTGCAACTGAAATTGGCCTTCTCAGCTCTGGTATTTATGCATGTCCGAAATTCTTTTGGGAGGTGCATGATAGACATGGGGTGTCCATGCAAATCAAATCTTTAACCAATGAGATTAATCCCAGCTCGTATCATGAGGCAGAGTGATTTTATTCCCTTGGTTTAACCAATGAAATAGCAATATTTCTAGTGATGTAATTTCTTTTATCCTTCTTTTACCCGATTACATCATTTTTTTCAAGTTTTCAAATCTTTTCCAGTGAAATTCGGGAATCATGGACCTGACCTTCCTTAACCCCATCAAGTTTTGAAAATGCTTTGACTACCTATATTTTTCACTTCCACCAGCCGTAAAAGCCAAAGCTCCCAATGGTGTTTTTCTTAGTTATACAATGGTGGCCAATGATGACCTTGCATGACTCACAGCCTACAGCTGTGAAAATATATTTTCCTTTTTATTCTCTTCAATTTTCAGCCAGTTATTTCAGATTTTACAAGTTTGTAACATTAACTCCGCTAATATTGCGACTGACAATAAACCGCAGAATCAACAATACCACTAGTAATAATTTCTTTTGCTCCGTCAACTTAGGATTATTTTTTTTTCTTCACATGCAGTATTGTAGTATTATATATATATTTTTTATAAGCAATGCAATTACTGTTACAATTAGATATGTTTGTTTTTGTTTTTTTGGTATCTCTCTTATTTCTTCCCTCTTTTTATATGGTCCACACAGATAAAAAAAAAACATTAGAATATTTGTTTCAGGTGATTATTTTACCCAAAGAAAACCAGTAGATGTGTGGAGAGGCATTTGACCTTTCCATCACCAAGCTGTTTACTTTAGGGTCCAATAAATGTAGGAGACATGTTTTAGGCAACCTAATTTGGAAATTCTGCAGCTTTAAATCTAATGTCTGTAGTCAGGTGGTAGGACTGTATGAGTCTCCTGACTCAGGTGATGGAATTACGTTTGAGTGTTTTCTTGATCAGGGACTTCCAGTGGATTTTGACTTGAGCAGTTTTACTGTGAGGGGCAGAGTTCTCAGAATTGTCAAAAAAGTCAGCAGATCTCTCCTTTTCCTGAACCACCCTTAAAATTTTCCAATTGCCAAAAAATTAAATCATGCATTTTAGCACCAACTTTGGTAGTTAGTTTGGCACAGTTATGAAATAATAGTGGTAGACCTACCACCAATCTAGTATACTAGTAAGACAAGTGCTAAAATGTGATGTGTTCAGTACCCCTGAAGGAGTTTGGTAAGACATGATAGGGATATTCTCCAGTAAGTTTCTGAACTTCAAGCACGTTGATTCTAGAAATTTTGAAGAATCCACTTAACATTAATTGGTAAAGTGTAGTCATGGTAACTCTTTGGGCACCTCGAGGTGATGTAATGGTTAACAAGCTTGTCTGGCTAGAATCATTATGATTGAGTAGTGAGTTAGATCCTCACTGGGTGTCCCTTACTTTTGGCCTTGCACCACATCTACACTACGCTACGCTTAGAAAATCACCATGGTAACTCTTAATATGATTCACAGCTGGTTATCACACATATAATTTACTTACATTGTCTCTTTCAGACTTGAAAAATAAACTTACTCAGAATATTTTAAAAAAACTGGAAATAAATTGAGAATAGATACATCAGATCACACATAACATTATACAAAGGAATACCTATATTTACTCAACCATATACAAAAACATATCTTATGAGAAAATATATACATACACAAAAGAAAATTTTTTAATTAGACAGATGCAGAAAAAAAGGGGACACAGACAGAATGTATATACTTAATCACACAATTATATAGAAATGTAAAGAGTAAATACTCACACAAAATAAAGGAGAAAGTTAGGAATAGATATTCTCAATTTATTTCCAGTTTAAATAATAAATTAATAAAAGTATTGTCTGTTAATTCTTCGTTTAAGATAATTACTAATTTCAAATGTGTGCACATGCTTCTAAAAAATTCTATACAGAAAGGTTTAAGAAAAAAAAATTTTTTTTTGAAAAGTTAAAAACATTCACAAAATTAAAAAAAATATTTAAAATTTTACATCTGCAAATAAATGCTATGTCCAATAACTCTGTAAAGTCAGGGATCAATTTTAGACTATATTACAAGCAGGATGCCACTTCTAAAGTGAAAGAATGCTAAGCTACAAAAATTATTTCCCCCAAATACTATTCCAGCTTTCAAATGCAACATTGTTCTTTTTTGAGACTGGCTTCTATCTAAAGCTAATGAGCCCCATCTCCTCTATCTCTTCTCTAGCTTTGGGTTAAATAGTGTTTATGATATCAATAATATTGATTCTGATTATGATGATTGTAAGTACTTCCAGTCCCACTAGGGAATACTGGGAGCAAAATGGATCCAGTGGCAGAGTTTGAATAAAGATGTTGAATTTATCACATATGTTGATTCAACTTGTCAGCAGCAAGTCTTGTATAATTTATCTTTCTACCCTAAGACCAGTGGAACAGATAGTCTTTGGAAAAGACATGACTAAGTGAATTCAACACTAAACTAGAACTTGAACTTAGTTTGCCAGTCCTATTTACCATGCTGACAGCTACCATACTAACCAGTCATGCTCTACTTTTCCCCACAAACCCCAGTATCTAATAAAAATGTGACCAAGTATTTTTTCCTTCTCAGAAACATTTCTCTTTTATTTTTCAGCTATTGAAACTACTTAAAATTAATTTCAATTTATTTATGGCTATAACTATTTGTCAATGGGGGCCTTTTACAGGTTCCAGTAGATCAGGAAAGATATAGCCCATAAGCCATTTGTCAAATTGGATTAACTTAAGAGAAACTGGGTGGTAATGGACACTACCGAATTTCATTGAACCTGGAGTTAATTCCAAGTTTAAATCTTTCCAGTTCAACCTGTTCTATTTTTTTAAATTCATTTTTCTTTACAGTTTCATGAAGTTTTACTACTGAGGATAAAAGAGTAATTGATGAAAGATGTTCCAGCATTTTCTAAATTTCTTTTAATTTGAATTCAGCCAGGAGTTGCTCTATTTCTATTGAATGTTTAAAATCCATACAAATCTTCCAGAAAAATGAAGACTAATTTTTGCATTTAATTTTTTTTTAAGGCAAAACATTTTTAGTAGATTCTAACAGAAATAAATAATTACAAGATTATGTCAGATAAATTTGTTATTCACCAGTTTTAGCTCTTGTAGTTTTCAAATTTTGCTGAATACATTCAAGGTTGCCAAATTGAGCCACATTTAAGATGATGCTATTAAATTTTGAATTTGCTTTGTGCGAGCTCAACTATATTAAAAAAAAAAAACATTCAGAATTTATTTTAGTCATGTTGAGCTTTCAAAAATAGTTAAATCTGGCAACCTTAATAGAGAGCATATAATAAGAAATGAACACATGCTTTTACAACAGTGTATCATGTCAAAAATTAGAGAAGTTTTGGAAGATTAACTTTCAGTAAGAGAGCACCATAATGTATGATTATACCTGAATTAAATCTTGCCGAACAAATGGATTGGAAGACGGGTTCTGTAGAATATCCTCCTTGTTCACTGGACCTCATTATAAAGTTGTGAAAACAACAAAAAAATGCAACAGTAGTTACTATTATGACAGAGAATAGTAGCATATAAGATGAAAAAAGCTAGTTTTCCTCCAATTATAAAAATTGCAATTTTGGTTATCTCAGATGAAGATCCAAGGAAGTCAGCCACAGTTTGTTAATGAAATAACTTTTTTTTTTCTTCTAATTAAAAGCAGTCTTGTATCATTTTAACAAGAACTATTCACAATGTCAATCTTATTTTATTTTTCATGTAATTATTTTATTTTTTTAAAGTAATGGGATATGGAGCCTTTGGATGTCAAATTGAATAGGAAGCAGAATCAAAACACTTATTTGTCTTATAACCACAATTTTCAGGTTCATTAACTGAAATGATAATAGTTTAAGAATTTGCTTTGACTAGCAAAAATGTGTATAGATTTAAGTGAAAGATTAAATCTGGCTTTACCTTTTCACTTGGTAAAGTAACTAGTTTCAAACTAAGTATATTTGTTTATCTCTGAAAGTTTTTATTTTATTTGCATATAAGTACAAGTATGTATACATATTAACAATTGTCATTTTTTATTAACCATTGTTCTGAAAAAATGTACTAAGTACTAAACCAAAAAAAATTATCAAAGTAAAAGTATTAATTTTTCTTGCCATATACAATGGAGTTCTCTCACCTACATCAAATGTGAATCCATCTTTTAAACACAAAATGAGTTTGCTTGTTTGTGCTTTATATATATATATATACACACACACACACACACACACACACGACCTCCAAAATTTCCAGGAACTGATTTTATAAACGCAGGTAATCTGGTAGTAAAGAGAACGAGCTTAGCTGATGCTGCCTTGCTAGAATATCGCTCCAGGAGATATATATAATTACTTAGTTTTTGGTCATAATAAAATTAGACCAGTACACATTTGTATTAAAGCGTTCAATACAATTATATTGTAGAACTTTTGAATATTCTTCATTTGTAAACGAGTTATAGGTTGCGTAATGAGTGGTGTCTTTAGGTGATTTGCAATAACATTATGATTGTAAAGACACCACTCATGGAAGAAACTTAGCTCGCTTAATAACTCATTTACAAATGAATTATATATATCTATATATTAGTTAAATGCAGCCATCACTTCTACTTGAACAGTCTCTTGTCTGTGGAACTTCCTTCTGTTGACTTGCTTCCTTGATAACTACAATCTCCAAAAATTTAAATGCAAGTCAATTGCTATCTTCTTGAATCTCATTCATCTTTTATCCTTTCTTCAATGCTCTTTGTAGCCAGTCTTTTCTCTCACTGTAACTTCTGTGCACTAGTGGTGGTCCCGTCTTCCTTGGGGTTAAATGATAAAAAAAATATACATAAATAAATAAAAAACAGACAGACCAGTTTATCACTTAATAGAAAGATGTTATCGTGAATCTCCCTCCAAAATGGCAGATGGTAGGTGTGAACAATGGCATAAATAGAGTTGAATAAATCAATGTACAATTATTTAAACTCTTTGAAATTCCCTTAAGTCTACACACTTTTGTTCTGAGTCAGTGGTTAGGGAAAAATCTACTGCTTCATGGACAAGCGTGTATTTTTTGGCAATTCATAAGCACTTTCTATTTTTTTTAAAGACCTAACTATGAAAGTATGAATACATTTAACTATAAAAATACATTCGTCTAAAATCATACACATTCTCTCAGAATGCATGATTTTTTCTCTTTCATGTAATCTGGAAAAAAAAAAAAAAAAAAAAAAAAAAAAAATTCATTTGTAATATAACTTTATTCATTTGATGATCATCATTGCTATAATATTACCAAGCATTTTAACAACCTGCAGCATTTGTATATCATTCCTTCAACAGCAGCTGAATGGAGTGTAAGAAATGTTAACCTTCTCCATGCAAAAAAAAAAAAAAAAAAAAAAAATTCATTAAACCTCTTCTTTAGCAATGGTTTAAGAAAAGAGGTGATTGAAAGCCAAGGATTCTAGATAATGAAACTTACAACATCCATTATAAAAAGAAATTACAACATTCACACAAGACTTAAAAAAATCTGGCATAAGACTAGTGATTGCAGAAGTTAAATACTTAGTTTGATAAAATACAACTGAATATATTTTACTTTGATACGCCTTTATATTTTATTATAATACAGAGTGAGCCAAAAGTTGCACACCATTAATGTTATTAGTATTTTTAGAAAAGGGTTTAATAATGAGAAGTGAGCCTGGTGCTCATGTAGAAAAAAAAAAATAGACACTAAGAAAATAGTCAATGGTTAGAACTCAGAACCTGAGATCATGGAATCCAACATTGTATCCTTAGGGCCTAAAAACTTACTCTTTGCTATTTAATAACAAAATTTGTGACATTTAAAGACAATAGAAAATCATAATTAGTCTTTCGAGTTCAATAAAACATACTAGGTCTTAAATGTAGTGAAAACAATAGTGTGAAATTGGTTTTGATTAAAGTTGAAGAACCTAAAACTGAAAAAGCACTTGTACAATATCTAACTGTATATACTTTACATAGTCATATAAAACAGGTCTATTTTAGCCATGTGTGACTTTTGGGTCACTTGATAATAACACACATTAATATGGTTAAAACACAAGTTACCATGACATTCAAAATATATTCTTGAGTTTATACAGAAATATATATGTATACATATGTACAATAGCATGAAGTTTAGAATGAGAATTACTTCCTTCTCCCACTGAATTTATTTCTTTTCCTTTAAGACTTGTTTACTATTTCTTATAAATATGTGCAAAAGTGTCGAAACTAAATGGAAGTCCAAATGGAAAATTTAAGAATGAATATCAGTGGGTGGACGTATTGAAGCATTCAAGTCAACAAAGAGTAGTATGCAGAAAGTTATAAAATGGATAATTTTCAATCAATTGTTCTAAGTTTTTAAATATTAGAATGATGTTTATATGTAAACCAAATTTCATATGGCAAAAAAAAAAAAAAAAAATTTATCAGCTAGGACATTATTTGTAATTTAACTGTAATAAACTTCCTTATTTTATGTATACTTCATTGATATAAAGTATATTTAGAAGTCAATAAAAATATATTCCGCTAAATAAAAGCAATAAATTAACAAATATTTATCTCTTTTTTATAGCACACATGCACAAATGTGATGAATTTTTTAAAAAAAATAGCTATTAGCCTCAAATCTATCTAAACAAGATGTTTTCTATAAGGAAATGGAATAGAGATTTCACTTATATTCACAAGCCTACAACAAAATCACAAGTGTTGAGTAGGCAATGCACTGGACTAAAGTTTAGTCCACCTTCAATTTACTACAGATTTTATATATATATATATATATATATATATATATATATATATAAAATGACAAAAATATAGTTTTATGATATGCTATATTTATGTATTAAAGTGGTGCTCAGTATCAGGGAGATTATGTAAATATAAAAGTGGTCATTGAGATCAATGCCCAGTGGCAACATACTGTTTCATGCTTAAATGCAATCATCAGCTGATGTGCAGTGTGTTTTGGTTTGACTATTTATATATGATATTAAGTGGTGTATTATAGGTAGATCTATTCTATTATTCTAATAGTTATTTGCAGAGACAGTAACAGTTATGTTTTGAATTATTCTGAGTAGAAATAATTGTTGATCCAAATGCAGTTTAGTAGCTATTTTATAGTGTTGTTAAATTTTTTTTACTCATTATTTATTATTAGTTGTTATTACATTTACTTATGTTTATGTAAGTGTTAATTTGTTTATTATTTACTTATTTATTGATTTGGATTAATTTATTTTATTCTAGTTTTTGATTTTTAAGTAACACAGTAAAAATTTGTTTTGTGTCTGCATTTTGAAATGAGTTTTGATTGTATATTTAGTGATTTATTTTGGTCTGGGAAGGTAATTATAGTTATTTTTCTATCTATTTTGGATTGATTTGTTTTTAATTTCCCAGGTATGTTTAAAAAGCAATGTGTTCACCTATTTACTATTTCATAAAGGAAGTTTTGAGTGCATAGTTTCTTGGTTCTCATGTCCTCTTAGTTATTCCTAAGTATATTTTTTCTATTATATGCTGTTTTTACAGTGGTTTGGTATATTACCTTATATTCCAAATAACTATTAGAATAATACAAGAGACCTACCCATAATGCACCACTAACCAGCATATATATTCAAGCCAAAGCATACATGGCCTGACGATTATGTTTAAGCATGAGACTTGTCGATCTCAATATTCATTATAGCCATGTATAAATGGAAATATAAAGTATTCATATATAAAATGTAAATAAATCACAGGACTATGAGATTTATATTTCAGTATGTTTAGCAAAAGAAATATCCAGTAATATTAGGCATAAATAAAGGACAGATACAGCTAAATTTGGATTAGATTATCTGACCACAGACAATTGACAATCATTGCTACAGTATGCTGAAGAAAAAATGGGTACTGCTAAATTGTAAAAATGCCATCTTATGATGAACACTGACAGAAAAATGATCAATTTAGGTGAAAAGAATATCGATATAGAACTTAAAGCGCACAAGAGTTTTAAACCTAAGTAGAAGAAAAAGTTACTTTCATAGTTCCATAATTGTAGATTTGAGTGCATAGAGAGACAAATATTAAAGTTTTGTATCAAATAGATACTGAAACTATCCAAGGAGATATCCTAGATTTTATAAGAGTTCTTTGCTTTAGTTTGAAATCAATCTTGTTTACTTAACACTGTTCAGACATCTTAGATCATTACTCAAGTAGTTAGTTTAGTAAATTGGCATGTTTTAATATGCTTACACAACAAATGTTTATATTGACTTCACATTGCATTATCTGATATAAATGACTTCAAAGACCCAAGTTTACCAAACAACCATCAAACAGAAAATGAAAAACTTTGCCAAGATATAGAATCAAACAAAGAGGAACATAAACAAGGATTTTTCCCAAACATCTATGAATATATTTCTTACTTGCAATACACATTATATAAACTATTAATATCACAAAGAAATGGAAAAAAGCTAGCGAACAAAACATGCAGAAATCTTTAAAAAAATAAAAAAATAAAATGTGGATAAAACTTAAATGTTAATCATGAATTGAATGTTTAAATTCACAAATTTAATGACATTAACATTGCTTAATCAAGAAGCTACCCTGACAGCTTGGCATTTAAAAAAATTCTTTGCATTTTTCTCATTCTGGATTAAGAACATGCAAATTCTAAATACTTACTGATGCATATATTATGCTTTCTTATACTATTTCTACTAACCACATTAATATTCACAATAACTGAGAAATAATATATAAACAGGATATATATTAGGAAGACTTTTACAGATGGTAATTATATCAATTTTAAAACTAAGGCAAAAACACTAAAGAAACGAATGTTTATAGCAGAATTTCATACAATGAGATTCTGTGAATGTGTGTCCAATTGGCTGCTTCATGTATCAGTTAGGAAAGCCTGCCTGTTTACAAACCTAATTCCATGTAAGATGGTTGAAAAAATTAAAACTTTATCTGATATTGCACAATATTTATGCAATGTAAAGAAAGTATAGTTTTGTTTTTTATTGATGTCTTTCACTTATAATGATGCAAAATAAAGAAAATGCATTTCTGCAGAATTCTCCTGAGAGGAGCAATGAAAAAGTTCAAAGTGCAAAGTGAAAATTATAAAAATTTGGCACAATTATTATTATCATATGAAAAAGAATATTGTATTACATAAAATATGGAAACTACAAAACACATACCTTTTAAACTACCAGCAATTAGTGGAGAAAAAAGTAGCTTAGTTAAGTGGTATTCCATAGAAATTTTGGACTTTTAAAAATATCCTCCCTTTATTTAAAGAGACAAATACGCTTTAGAAAATAAAAACAGCATTCATTTTTTTTTTCTTGCTTACTGAATTACTATATATAAACATGTACTGAAGAAGTAGATACAAAAAAAAAAAATCACAACAGCTAAAATATTTTTAGGTTATTTTCTGAAGTGTATTTTTTTTATCTCTCTTGTTTTCATGAAGTAATTTCATATTTTTGTTTTCAAAGAAAATTTTGACAACACAAATGTTATGGACAAAAAAAATGAAACATAATAATTTAATATTTTTGTAACCCCTCCCACAATCCTTCGAAATTTTACCCCCCCATCCCATCAAGGCCACCAAACACAAAAAACAACAATCGACATAGCAATTGCCAGCAAAAGTTAAGAATTCAAGAAAGCAGCAGCAATCTTGTCTCTTGACAAGCTAACATAGGACCAAGAAACACCACAATACAGAATAGAATATACAGAAGAAACATATACAGAAATAATATTCAATCATCCACTTGCCCTTCCTATTTTGCATTCCACTACTGTTATTTATTGAAATATACACCAACCAGCTGTCAATATTAGTTATCCACTATTTACCAAATTAAAATGGATTAGAAATAAGTTAATCAAGGTATAAACACAAGCCATTGTTTTGAGAATACATTCAATGAGAGAATTGCCAAATTCATTTGATATTTGAAGTTGTGTGTGATATGCAATTTCTACTAAAAGATTTATAAGTTTTCTTTGCTTCTCAGTGAAAAATTAGCAATGGCAATTTCGACTTTCAAGTATCTCAATTCATATTCAATGGCTCCAGGTTATAACAATGAACTTATCTTTGTTTTAGTCAACTTTATTACCTTCAGTGAGTCTGATAAAATTTTTTGTCAATATTTATATATTTAATCAGGTAACAACTCAGATTTTTATTCCTGTTCATTTTATGTCAGTCAGAAGAGACTACCAAGTCATCTATCATTAAAATTTACAACGGATTTATTGAGATATTTTATATAAGAAATAGTTAATCAGACAATTTCAATGCCTTAAAATTTATTTAGAAGATGTTCAGCATTGAAAATGAATAAATACCACATTATGATTTTAAACGGAACAGGTAAAAGGCTTTTACCCAAAGACAAAAGATTCAACTAAACAGACTTCTCCTCTGTATATAACATGTATTCTTTTAATCAGTCCAGTTGATTAAAAATTTTAAAGTTATTGGACCATTGGAAAGTAAGTTGTTAAAACACACACACACACATTTACTGGCATCAGGTATATTAAGGATAGTCACAAGTATGTAACATTTTTGACGAGCAGCATTAAGTAAAAGTGAATACTGTATTGTTGGCTAAGATTTTATAAGCACGCTATTACAAAAATAAAGCATGGAAGACTTACTGAAGACTTCTATATCCGAAATTCTTCTATATCTGAAAGTGAAATGAACAGGTCAATATTGATTTATTAAATAAAATGTATTCATCTGAAGTTATAGTTTATCTTTTAGGTGAAAGACACTATGAAAGTTAAACAGCTCTGATTCTTTAATAACACCTAAAAGAAAATGCAAGATATTTCAAAAATATATAAGCTGATACTCAACAAAGATTATCTTGTAGTGAAATTAATTAGATATAAATGGTAAATTCCCTCGGTTTATGTACAAGTAATAAAATGCAAAATGTGTCATTTGATAAAGTCGATCTAGAAGAGCAATGGAGGGATATCAATAAAAAAACCATGATCCTCAATTAAGAGAACCACTCATGACCAAACCAAGTACTAGTGATAATGACCAGCAATAAATTTCATTCCACTTCTATCTTCATAAAAATAGTTTCCAGTTTTTTTTTTAAAATGTAATATGTTTGTAGAAAAAAGTGCATGTGTGTGGTTGTGACATGGCTATATAAGAATTCAGTGGATGAATAAGGCTAAAACAAACACTAGTTAGAAAAAAAAAATTAAAATAGTTAAAAATCAGATTCAATGTTAAAAATCAGAAATCTTGCTCCTATTTTTTCTTTAAGGCCATTAATTTGTCCATTAAGTTAAACCAGGCAGATTTTCCAATAAGGATTTCTTGCCTATGATTTTTCAACAGTAGAAGAAATGACTGAATTGTGTGAAAAATATTTTTGATGCAGAAAGTAAAGGACACATTAAATATTTTGAGTGTGTCTTAAGATGCAATTCACACATAATCTAATCACAGCTATCACAGATGATAAAATTGTACGGCAATCTCATTCACGGAACAATGATTCTCCTTCGTTTGATTGAGTGAAATTCCGAGCAAGCTCTGTCATTTCAATCTGATTTTCTGTTTTACCACAAGCATGTTTGAAGAAATCATCAAGCTGAAAAAAACAAAAAAAACAAGAGAAAACAAAATTAAAAACTATAAACTCATTTTTTAGTCATACAATAAGATAGCAATAACTATTG
The DNA here is from genome assembly GCA_037127315.1 of Ascarosepion bandense. Classification (NCBI taxonomy): domain Eukaryota; kingdom Metazoa; phylum Mollusca; class Cephalopoda; order Sepiida; family Sepiidae; genus Ascarosepion; species Ascarosepion bandense. Next base: position 1,374,546 of record JBBBDQ010000264.1, read on the forward strand.
CAGTAACATAGCAAGTTGAAATTGTAGCAATTTTATTATCACTTTGCTTCAAAGTTTCTTGTCCTGTGAATATTACTGTTATGGGTTTTTTAGTTATTTAAAATGATTAGAGTGAGCATTTCTAGTTATGAAAGGGTGCTGAAAAGTTATAAATCCAACTCTTCCCAAATTAGTATTTGAATGACTAAACATCAAAATTTTGATTTGGAAGGTTTTTTTTATTATTTAAAGTAAATTTATATCTTAAACTGCAAACTAATGGCTGTGAAATTTTTAAACAATATTTTAAAATATTAGCAACACACTGTGACACAATTTCATATACAATTGGCTGGAACATGCACAAAGCCAAATGGGCTCTAAATGATTTCCTGATTGCATAGGCAGTAGGCTTTATTAATAAGATCTTCAAAATGAAAAAAGTGAAATAAATAAATAAAATCTTTGGATTAAGTGCCACTTAATTGGAAATTAGGAATTTCTACTTGCAGGCTAGTATAAGCAGAGTCACAGTTACAATGGGGCAGAGCAGCTTCAAACCACCTGTTGGAAGTTACAAGCTGTGTGTCATGATGTAGAAAGAAGGTGGTAGGAGAAAGTGAGAATCCTCACTGTCAGAAGGAAAGATTCACTTTTTAATTCTCTTGTAAAAAATATATACCAGGCCTTTATCCAATTTTTGTGTACACTAGATGCAAATAGAATATGAAGCACAAAGTGTAGTGATTTTTCCAGTCAGTGAAAGACTGAGAAAAGGCTGCAGGTGTATATTTTTATCTCAAGAATATTCAAAAGGCATAAATTCTTCAAACTTACCTCACTTTCTTCTTTCTTTTTTACCTGCATTGCAAAGAAATAAATTATGAGTTACAAATTGATAAAGCAAAACATTTGTATAAATAGATAGATAACCAAACAGTAGAATTTAAGAATAAACTTACAGAAGGGGGTGATTTTGGAAGCCGACTGACACCTTCAAGTTGATCTTCAGCCAGAGTTTCTTTTGTAAGGAGAGATGGAGACAAGAGAAGGCTGTCATCACAAATGAGAGATTTGCTCTAAACAAAGATAAATAATGGAGAAGAAATGTCAAGTTCAAAATTAGACCATATATAATAAACAAAGCTGTAGTTTTTTTTTTTTAAAAACTTTGTCTATACTTTTGAGATAAGGTAGTATTTACACTATTTACATTATTCGAACAATACTTTTCTGAGAGTTGTTATCCTCATGTACTCTGGATAATTGTTACGTTGTAAGTACTGCTTATACTGACTATTTCCTGTTCGTAGGTCTCAGGGTTACCACTTATGACTTTTGCTCGATATTGCAACGAATGTGGAAGGGAGGGTGCATGAGGATAACAACTTTCAGAAAACAGCTTCAGTCTGTCTATTCTATACGAAGGAGTTATTGGAGACAATACAAAAAATTCTGTAGTCCATATAACATCAGGACACCCTTCAGAAGTGGTTCTACACTTCGCAGGTAACTCTCCTGAGCAAGACCCTAACAGAAGAGGACATAACCAAGGATTGTGTGTATGCCATTCCCTGTTGCTGTGGAAAGAAATACAAAGGAGAAACAGCCCCCCCCCCCCCCGTAAGGCTACAAGAACATCGCAAAGCTATAACACGAGGTGAGATAGAAAAATCAGGCGAAGCTGACTACATATGGAGGGAGAAAGAGAATCAATAAGTTGAAATAACAGATAGAGAATGCCACTGGAATTTATGTAAACTTAAGAAATCAGCGCATATGCTAGGCTACAAAAATCAAGCTGACCAAGCATAAACATGAATACAATATGGGAACTAGTAATATTGAGTACTAGAGAAAATCATTAACGTCAAAAATTGCAATATGAGCTTTGGTAAAATATGATAACTGAAACATTAAGTTTATAAGTCCCAGAAATTCACTTGCTCAAGGACACATGGCCAAGTGGATATAGACGTTGAGTAGTTCCAGTAACTTGACCCAAGAAGTTGTGAGTTCAATACCAGGCTACAGCAGTGGTGAACAAATGATTTAGAGAATTAAGTTAAAGGGAGATAACTAATGACTACCAGAAATGGCATTGCACAAGGAATGAGAATGATCCCAGTGATCATAATAAAGGATTCAGTTCGAAATTCTTAGCACATGAAGACTGGAGCATACACCGAAAAAATGGCAACAAAGATGAGGACAATAGTTCGAATAATGTATAAGAATTTTATTAAAAGCATTTTAAAATAATTATAATAAAGTGTCTGTTCTTTGATTAGTATATTTAGTACCAAAGGTGGGCTTTTCTACCACTATATACTTGGTCGATCAAATTTTTTTACTGTTATGTATTATGCTTTGCTGGCATACTACTCAGTTTTGCTAAATTACCATTAAAAAAAAAAAAACAGTATTTAACTTGGGTTTCATTTAAATTTTTCATAATATATATTTAAAAATTCTATTATTTATACTCCTTATGTGAAGCTATCAATTTAAAAAAAAATTTTTTTTATCAATATTTCTTTCTTTTTATTCGTTACTTTTCATTGCAACTCACAATGTTATTCTATGCTTGTTAGCAACACAGATAAGAAACAAAAAAAATAAGCTTTTAGCAAAATTCAAACTTGTATCCAACTTCCTTGGAAGATTAAGTATCCAGGGCATATGTCTTACCAGTTAGAGAAGCTCAAATGTAACTATATAGCTTTCATTCTTTATTTTCACCTAAATGCTTACTTAATGTTGAGAGTTGTAAAAAAAAAAAAAAAATTAAGGAAATACAAGTAATGGATAGATAAGAATTGAAAAATCTAATTTATCTATCCTTTGTAAAAGGAGAGAGAATGCATACTGTTGAACAGGCATATATAAGTTGTTACATATAATTATTGACAGCTCAATTATACAGTAGTCAACACACACTGATAAGCAGCATGGAATTGAACTCCTATTTTTACATGAGACGAATTATGTTCAGAGTTTATATTTGAAACAATTGACCAGATATTTGATAAATTTCTTATTCTGAGCTGCCAAATTGGTAAAATGAAAAAATCCTGAAATTGTTTGTATATTTAAAAATAACTGATTACTTGAATGTTGACAGTTTTTTTACTCAATTTTGCTCAGCTAGCAAAATTATTATAAGAAATTTTTTCAAAGTTACAAGCATAGAATTCTATTGCATTAATGATTCATATGTAGAAAGTTGCAAGAGGAATATTTTGGAGATTATATTGATGTAATAGAAAGTTTTGTGAACACTACACAAAATTTATTAACCTTTCTGAATCCTGACCATTATATCCTCACTACACACCAAAATTTTGATAATACTGATTTAACAAAAACATGTCAACAAATTTCAATACCAAAAATTTTTATTTATATCTAGGTTTCTTTCATTTCTATATGACTTTTTATGTACACAATATGTAAACCTTTAGCACACTGCATTATTAATATTACTTCTCTTTCTACCCTATTCTTTCTCAAGGCCTCTCAATTGCATTATCCTTATTGTTCACTTAGTTTTCTTTTGCTACCATAGCAGGATATGACAACATATCTATGAAATTCAAACACTATTGATTAGTCACCTTCAGTGACAGGAAAATATTTTTGTAAATCATATGAAGTTACATATAGAGTGACAATCATTAAATAATAAGGTTGATAAGGTATTTGAAGGTTAAATGTCCTGATTTACCAATGAGCAACATTCAGTGCATAAATGAAAATCAATACAAACCTTTGCAAGAAAGATTTTATAATAAAGTGAACTTATTTTTGACCTTGAGAAAACTTAATTTCGTACTTACTGTTATTGAGATTATTGCATTAACTTGAGATTAAAATTTTAATTACAGAGCTGACAGAAATGGATCCAATTTTGTAATTTCAATTTCATTATTTGTTCACCAAGATGATTTTCTTAAAACTCTGTATAAATGAAAATACAATTTGAAGTGAAAACTTTTGTTTATACTTTTGACCAGGCTTTCCTAAACTTCCTTTGATTGCAATCCTCTTTAGTCAAGAAATTTATTGTGTCACCATTCTGTATGAAGAACATTGCACATTTTTGATAAACAAAATACACTATTGGCAGCTTTCACTATTGAAGATCAGGCATGTAAAACTAACTTTAGAGAACTGCTTTTCTACAGAGGAAATGCCACTCAAACAATTTTTTCTTTTAAGAAAGGTCTTAAACTATGCATTTATTTGTTCTTTCAGAGAAATTGAGTTGCATAGATTTTCATTCACAAAATGGGTGATACGATCTGAAAATATTTAAAGAGAGGGAATCACTGACTGTTCTACAATAATGTGAAATGTACATTTTCAGCATGTTTATTATTAAATTTATTCATTTTTTTATATGTACCATAACAAAATTTTATTTTTTGCATGGAAAATTGAAGTAACCAGCTAAAGTTAGAATAATAGATGAAAAAAATATTTCTCAATTGCACTCACAAAACCCATAATCTTTACCCAGCATTCTTGTAGGGTTGTGACTTCTACTTGGGAAAGCCTGCCTTTGACTATAACTGTGAAAAGCAGTTGATAAAACACAATTATTAATACTCTATATAATATGGATTTATTTAATATGAATAAAATAAAAACCTTATATAACGATTGTGGTTTTATAAATTTCTACATATATCATTCATGAATAGAAAATATATCAGTGAAAGTCAAAGCAGAAGCAAAGATTACCGGTGTTTCAGGCATCATTAAAGAAAATGTGTCATCAACAGATGGTGAATGCCATTTTGCATTCAATGACTGACGAGCTCTTTTACCACCTTCATTGAACTAAAACAAGAAAGAAAAATTGTGATTGAACATGAAAACTATAAGACAAAAAAAATAAATTATAAACAATTCATAAATGGTGATAAAAAAAAAAAAAATCAATATCTAATGGTGAGATATTTTAGAAGCAGACTTTGATAAGGAAAAACAAGTCTAGCAAAGTCTAAATATTGCAACAAAATACAGGCAGTCAATTACAAAACCATTATTAAAACAGCAATCAAGAATAAATTCATGGAGGCATGAAAGAAAAAGCTTTGATGCAATTTTGATAGAGCATTATACAAATCATTCAAAAGTGACTGGAAACTAAAACGTGCAATGCCATTTATTTCAAATTTTAAGTAAAATCTAAAGCAAAAAGGTTAAGTAACTTGAAAAATCTTCCATACAAATATTTTGTGCTTTGTGCTAAAAAAATGAAGTTATAAATTACTTTTAATAAAAACTCAGTCGTCTTTATGAGATACTACCTGAGATTTGGTCTTGCGTTTTTGTGCAACTGGTGTGATCTCATCAGAACGAGCAGCGATTAGAGATAGTTCTGTATCTTCTTTGATGATCTCAGACAATTCATCTAAATGGTTGGCAGACTGAAGGACACCAGTAAAAACGTAAATATAAAAAGTTGAAATATTAAAAATAAATTTAAAACTAAGAATGCATATTAATATTAATGTAAGTATTGTATAACTGTGTGAGTTTGTAAACTTGTCTTCAGTACCATTTGTTATAAGTTGAAAGTAATTCATGGTTGGTTGACTTGTGTAATTGCTAAGTTTGGTTCACACACTCCACTCTGTAACCATATACCAACCAGTATATATTTATAATGATACATTCCATTCACAATAGTAAAAGACTATAATATTGAACATTATTCTCTTGCATAAAGTTGAATAAACATTTAGTATGTTATATACTATAGAAAGCAGAAATGAGAATTTGACAAAATATAATAAAAATGTATTTAGATTTGTCAAAATATAAGACTGTAACAATAAATACAACCATACACATTTAAAATTAATATAAAATCATCACTACATTTATAATAGCTTGAACTGGTTTTTATAAAAATAGTGGTGGTGGGGGGTATAATTAAATTTTAAAAGGTAAATAATAATAAAAAAAATGCAATAAGGAAATATTTTGAAAAATTTATAAGTGCACTGTATTCAACAAAAAAACTTTGAAAATTATTTAAATAAAAAATAATCAAACAATTTTTTTTTAGTAAGAACAAAATTATTGACAATTGTTTCATTTTACAACATGAAAATTCATATATTTATGAAAAGTTCATTAACATATAGTTTCCAAAAGATTCTCATTTAGAACATTCTATGCAAAACACTTAGAAAAACAACTTAGAAGAATAAAAATTTACTGGCAACTCAGATTTGTCTCTCATGCATACAATAATTGTCACCATTCAAAAACACCACACACACACACACACACACAATGTAGCTTTTAAAAATGTAGTTATGAAGCATCATGAAAATGGTGAAGGATATGACAGTATCATCTTAAATCAACTGTATATGCCATTATTAATAGCTGATATGACAGTGAACAAATGTGGAAGGCTCTCATCAACAAATAATTTTAGAACCAAGAGAATGCAGGATAGTAAAGATTGTACGGAATAACCTCCAAATTTTATTTTTACTTACCATGTTAAAATTTAATTATACCCACAAAAACTAATTTTTAATTGAAATTTACCAATAATTTTGACTATCATTGTAGTTAATGAAAGTCAGCTAAACAATGACTTAAAAAACCCAGAAATTTAAAATCCAGTTTGTCAACTACTTTAAAACTGGTTGTATACATAAATTCCATAAGGAAAAACAAAATACTGAAACACCGATTCATAACATTAGTTCATTTATATCAATGACTATTTTTGTGACATCTAGTCAAGTATAGAAACATGTGGGAGAAAGAAAAAATATCATCTAGTTTCAGGTGAGTAATATGAAGTACATATAACAAAAGCCTGATCAATTTTAAGCTATGCCAACTCTTACATGCTTCCAAAAGCTTATAGATCAGAAATCAAAACTTAAACTGTCATTAAAAAAAAAAAAAAAGAAAGCAAGCTTACAGATTTAATCGGTCCATTTCGCCTTTCAATTTCTGCCAGGAAATTCTTGAATGGTGTGGGTGTACGTGGTTTTGTATCCAAAACATCTTTGCAAATCACTGGTGTCTTCAAAACAGATTTCCCTTCACTGAAACAATATAGGAAATACAAATTTTATTATAAAAATAAATTTTAAATAATAGTTGTTCATGACAAATTATCGACTAATTATATTAATAGTTTATCTGAATAGATTATAAAAGTTATGAATGTAAAAGTGAATAGCTTCCAAGAAGTAATAAGAATTAAAATTATTTTTGTAATTAAGACAAGACAGATTTAAAAACTTCATATTTTGTATACAAAATTTTTGACACCTTTAAGCTATTTAAAACTTTGACTTGTTAATTTATAAAACTGTAGAATACTTCCTACGAGAGAAAACCTGAAATTTAACTTAATAATATTTTTTAAGTACTTACTTTTCATTAAATTTTAAACAGGGTGTACTCAGAGTATCAGATTTACTAATGTGAGAGTTTGGGGTAACAGAATTAACTGGTGTCGATGCAATTTTCACATTAAGGAATGCATCAGGACTGTTTAAAAACTGAAATGAAAGAAAATATTACATTTATAATCCTTTTCTTTTTCAGATATATTTTCAAATATAAGAAACTTTTGAAAAATGGAAAAACATTTTAAACATATAATGCATTATTATATGATTAATATAATGTTAATAGTGTTTATGTCTATCTAGCTCATATAAAACCCTTTAATTCACTGAAACTATTATGCAAAAGTGTGCAGTTTGAATACTCTAGAGTTCACATATAATTAATACCTTTAAAGAAGTGGAGCATTTCAGCTGAAAAAAAAAAATTAATCAAATTCAAACTTCAAATGAAATTTATTTTCTTTTAAAGAATTAATTTTTTAATTTTCACGTAATTTCCTACTAGTCATTGCTTATGCAAAACAAGAAAAAAAAAATTTAACAGTTTAAGACCAGATTTCAGAAATGCTAGCATTTAATTGAGTAAGGGAGGGAGAAAATTTTTCTTTAGTTCAGCTTAGATAATAACCATTTGTGTATAGCATTTTCATTTTCAGTACCCTTTCTTTAACTGTTAATTCTTATTTAACTATTCCCATAGACAGAAATGGATAGAATACAAAGAAAGCTACATATTTTCTAGATATTTACTCATCTGACATGTTTAAAATATCTACACACACACACACACACACACAAATTGCAACACCTTGATGAATAATGTAGATTTTAACCTGAGTACAAAATTGAAATATTTTGATATTTTCAAAGTATTCAGTCAACTGTGGTGTAGTAACACTCACACCAATGCATCATCTGCATTCTAGATGGTAACACACGCTGCAGTAAGGTTCAGAGCAGTTCAGAAGTCCAGCAAGCAAGTATTATGTCATTTCTTTTGTTCAATTAGAGCAATTTGAGAAGAGTCAGACTGTAGACCTTTGAGAGGTTGAATGGTTATTTCAAAGAATTATTGCACATGCTTGATGTGATATCTTGATGGAATGCAATATTGGTGAAAGTTGTCAAATTAACATTCTTAAATCTGTAAATCAGGTTCTGGCCAGTCACACAATACCAAGACTAATGCATTGTAACAGCAACAGTGATTGAGTGCACAGATTCAACAGCACATAGAGCAAACATTGCAGCACTATGGACATATATACTCCTCTCCAAACTTCGAATGATTACACCATCATACCCATCTACAGTGGTGTTGCTAGAGAATCACCTGGTGCACTGTAGTGATCAGTGATGAGAGCCAGTTTGTGTGTGCAACATAAACCTGGGAAGCAACATCTCCCAAAGTGTATTCATTTGTGACACACAAGTCCAATCCCTGGCATCATAGTGTGGAGTTCCATAAGTTACAACTCTGCTTGCTCTTGGTGTTTGTAAAGAGTTCTGAACTGCAATAGACAAGTGCAAAAAAAGAAAAAAAAGATTGATTTCTGTACTCCACTCAGTACATATAGTAAATATCTTAGCCTCCATGCTTATCCCCATATATCAAAATTGAAAATACCTGAGATGGAGAGAAAGGTAGATTCTTGATAGGTGTTACAGTTGGTGTCCGATTCAAATCTTTCTGAAGGATTCCAAAAAAGGGATTAAAATTCTCAATGGCTAATTCCTCATCATCATCATCATCTTCCTTCTTCAACTGGCTAACTTTCATATTGTTGTTGTTTTCAAGACACTTTGGAGATTCAGGCGGCTCTTGCTTGATATGAATCACTTTACCAATGTTAGGTGATTGGTTTTCCACTTCAAAAGAATAATCAGAAGTATTTTCCTTCATCAGATCATAGGTTGGTAGCTGAGGTGACTCAAATTCTCGACATTTCTCTTTACTCTTTGGTAAGTACTGATTCATCTCTTCTTTCATTTTTTCTTCATTCGTTTGGTAACAGGATGAACGTGAATGCTAGAATAAGGAAAAAAAAAAGTTATCAATAAAAGTTTCTTTTTAAAAACTGTTACATCACAACAGAGCCTTAAAAATATATATATATATATATATATATATATCCAAGTGAGTATAGAATGAGAGAAAAAAGAAAATTTTTTTCCGCCCAAAACATTAATTTAAAACAGTGCTCGATATATGATGTATAAAGCAGTGAATATTTATTATAAATTATGCTTTAGAACATGTACATAATTTCTTCTATATATGTCCTCTCCCCTACAATCACATGGTTGTTTCAGTGTTTAAATCCAAACACTGAAACAACCATATGATTGTAGGAAAGAGGACATATATAGAAGAAATTATGTACATGTTCTAAAACATAATTAATTTATATATATATATATATATATATATTTATTATAGACTGCCAATTTCCAATTCCTCACACTTTCCCTACTTCAGAAAATAGTGAGAAAAAGTAATGATTCAAAAACAGAATCAGAGAAAATAAAAAAGTGGGGGGACAAGCATGTAATGTGTTAACCAGAACATATTGAAGATTTGAGGATCCATCATAATTTCATAAAATGTAGAACTCAGATAAAGTGGAGAATTTCCACAAATTTTCTGCATGCCCCACACTACATGTTGTGTGGGTTTCTTTGGACACAGTAAATTTGGGGTATGCTGGAAGAGGTGAATAAAATCTTTAAAACTAAGTTTTGAAACATTTGAAACAACATTGCTCAGTGAAGGTTCCTTTATATTAGTTCTGAAAAGTATTGCTTTTTTTTTTAAATGAATTTCAAAGACAATATTTAGATATTTGTACATAAATTTAGTCAGCTACATGTGCCATTTTCTTTCCCTACTTTTTACCATCTTTGAAAGAATTTCATGATTCCATCCTCCCAGAATGTAGCTGCTTTTTTGGCTTATAAATTAGTCTGTTTTTTTTTGTTTTTGTTTTTTTTAATATATATATATACACACACAGGCTTTCAGGGAATTGAAGTTGGAGTTTATATACATCATTCAGTGTCTTGGTGTAGTTATATGTTGTTTTTAACAGACCAGGAGGATATTTTACTGACAAGGTTTCATCTCTTTTCAGCATATTTTTTAATTATTTGAAAAGTGTTTTTAGGCTGATAAAACTATTCTGCTCTTGTCTTTTCTAGCATGCAAACTGTATTTGCTGCATTTTATCATGGCAGAGAAAGTGGCTTGTTTCATTGCAGTTTATGCACCTGTAATAGGAGCATTTGGAAGAAAAAATTATTCTCTCATTTACTTTTCTCCCATTATGGGCACTGTCTTATTCTTGTAATAACAACACCAAGGCTTAGACAAGACAAAATGTAGTGACTGAAAGGAAAAAGAATGATAAACATGCTTGGTTCTCAGAGAGACTTTTATATAGTAGAACATACACCAAAATATACATATACAAGTATCCCATGTGGAGAAATGGATATTACGTATATCTACTGCAAAGCAAAATTTAAGGAGGGAAAGGTATCACATATAATTTGAAGATACTTCTTTTGACCTGGAGAAGTCATTTTTAGGACTACAGATTTAACTGGGCTGGATTCATCTATGTCCCAAATAGAAACAGCACTATGTGCTTGTAAGCTGCTGGAGAGGGCAGATTTAACTTCAGCCTGGGCCAAAGGGCTAAAAGAAAGCAACCTTCTTGTTTGGTTGCTGTCCACGAGCAGAAAAATGACAAGTGCTTGTGCCACTGTATGGAGTGATATCACAAAGTGGCCATAATGTGATCCACATGACTTACCTCCGCCAAAAGGAGAAAGTACTTTCATATCCCAACACACCCAATAACAAGTGTTGTTTACAGTCCAAGGGAAGTAACTTATCATTAACCCTTTGATTTAGATACTCTTATAAAAAAGAGACTTTAAGTGAAGAGTCAGTTTCCTGTTGTACCCGCTGGGCAGAATAAACGTTATCCGTAATCTCATCTTCGTCACCAGTTATTGTATCTTAGAAATGAGTGCATAAAATCGGAGATACGGATAACATTTATTCTGCCCAGCGGGTACAACAGGAAACTGACTCTTCACTTAAAGTCTCTTTTTTATAAGAGTATCTAAATCAAAGGGTTAAGCATCAAAGCAAATTGAATGTCTAAATTTTCTTATTTAAACAATTACATAGCAACAGGCAGATAGTTATTGCTAAGATACCAGTGCTTTAGACCTGTTCAGATTGGCAAAGAACATAATACTGTTGATGTTTGATTTTCTAGTTGCCTTAGGCAGAGAGACAAGATGAGATAACAAGCAAAGATAGATATGTGTTTATTCCAGTGTGATAGAATAGAGGTGTCTTACAAACAGACTTATCAGCTGTCAAGAGGTAATTGTTGCCTTCCATAGTAAAAAGATCAGTATTTATATATTGTAAGAGTAGAACGGGGTCTCATGTTGGAGTAGTGATTTGTTCAAAGGGTTGACTGGTGTTTCTGGTATGTTGGGCATTTTGTAACCATGACTGATGTCTCGATTGAGCCCTCCCTACTCAGTATACTGCTGTTTTTGCTCTTGGTTGGTATTATAATCTTGTCCACTTTCAACAGCACATCATCATGTATTCCTACTTCTCTGAAGTAACAGTAGTTAACAAAAGTTATTGGACTTTTGTTAACTCATTTAGAGACGGATCATTTGCAGTTTCCTCTTTTACAGTCTGTAACTGTGTTGGAGATGCACTGAAGTGTTGCTTTAATATATGCATATCTGTAAGAGGTTGCTCATGGCTCCAGTATCAATTTTGGCATTTACCACCACTGTTTTGTTTCCTCACTCTGTTTTAAGTTTGTCTTTTTTGCATTATTAGTCAGCGTCTTTTTTCTACCATGTGAAAATACATGTCATCGGTGAATTTATCACCACTGTTGCTCTGATATGTCACTGTATTTATTGAGGTAACTTATTAGTTGTCTTTGTTTCTATTCTTTTTTAACTCAAGAGGCAATTGCGGGCAAAGTGACCAAATTTTCATGCACGTTTTACCCTTTGCTGGGTATTGTTCTGCCTCGTACTCTGTACCACAGTAATTGTATTTTCTTGCGCTTTTGTTTTTAATTGAGTGTGTGGTCGTAGTCTCTGTAGGAGCAGGAGGAAGGTCTCCAGTTGCCTGATTATAGCTTCATCTGTTTCCACTACTTTTAGAGCTGATGCAATTGTTAATTCCCTTTCTTCTTTTAGTATTATATACAGCTTCTGAGGACCAACAATGAAAATTAAAATTTGCAAACAATTCAACAGGAAATAAACTGTTCTCAACTCAACTGCTCTCTGCAACAGCTGGATTCAATTCTCTTCTGTGATAACTGACATCACTTAAACAGTTACCTGGAACTACTGATGCATTCTGTCCCACTTCAGGTGCTGACTTTTTTTTTTTTTTTTACCCGTCATCGAAACAAAATCTAGCTTGACAGTTACGTTTTTGTATTCAGTGACTTCTGCTTTGCCCAGTGCAAAATACACTTCCTGGTTAAATTACACACTGACCAAGATATTATTTAACAATTCGGCAAAATCCTGTCATTTTCCCTGGCAATCATAAATGACTTAGTATTATTCCACACTGACCCAACAAAAATACAACATTAGTAGGGCCTTTTGTATTGATTTGGGATGTATTCCAAATATAAAGTGATTGACCAACATGGTCTCCTCACATCTGTGGTCTCATTTGCATAACTATTTGTTGTTAGAGTCTCTTTAGGAAAGCATGTACTGACTTGCTAACCTCTTGTCAATATCTCATTAGTTGATGTTGACTCGAAAGTTCAACCTGCACTTCACAATAGCTTTAATTTTTTTTATAGCTTTCCAGATTTCTCTCTTCATCCCCCTGAAAGACAAACTTCGTCCCCTGCCTAAATTAAAAAATAGTTAATTTTGTTGCCATCACTAGCGTTGCAGAATGGACTATTGAAATGTAACAAGACTTTTTGTGCAAATTTCTCCATTACCTTCTCTAGGTTGGGACTATTCTAGTCAATACTGGGTGGTGGTGCATGAGAGGTTGCCATGTGGAGGTGTGAGAGTGAAAAAGTTCAAGAATTTTAAAATGTTTACCTTAATAGTGGTAGACAAGCACATGCTGTTGTCATACTTGTTTAAAGTATATTCATTTAAATTAACGGAAAAACTTGTTTTTCTTTTCTTTTTATGATTCCTGTTATGTGAGATCCTTATTTGTTTTTATTTTTCTTAGTCCTTTATTACTGACACCATGTTTGGTTTTCTAGCTGTCTTAAGCATAAAGAAAACATGAGATGATGAGCAAAGCTAGACATGTATCTATTCCTTGATGGTTAGCAGTAAAAGTGTTATTAGCAACTGAAGAAGTTCATTGCTCCTTAACTTCTGGAAAGTTCTACTAAGAGAGGTTACTAGGAAATATAACAGTTGACTCCTGAAAAACTAGCCAATTACACTAAATGTTACAATCTCATTCTCAAAACATCTGAAATATAGAAACCTGAAAATCATCTAACCAAAATGATACAAAATTTGTGTGTTTGGTAATCAACAGTTTGCCAGCAACAATTTAAAAAAGAAACTGAGACTAGAAAGGAAGAGGGAAAGAGAAATCATTTTGTTAGAAAGGAGGGAATGTAACCCCTAATATTAAAAGCAACAGTCTTTTCATGAAAAGTAGCACTTAGGATAAGTTAGTTTACAGATTTAACTTATCTGATAAAATAAATCTACTTAGGCTAATGTGACATAAGAGTTGTTGTAACTTCTGAATTATGGAGGCAGGAGTGGTTAGTTAAAGCCATCCTGTAACATTTCATTTACTTTCTTAAGTTATCTGGAAACCACCAATCGAAGAAAAAAAAAATACTGATTGTGATCATTTACCCTCTCCAGACAAGTTAAAGCATAATTTATAAGATCAGGTGTATGACAATTTTTAAGATAAAATAAAATGAACATTTAAATTGTAGTTAAAAATAAAGCTTGCTTTTTTTTTCCTCCTTATAAATTTTGTGATAGAAAAGGAATGATTTGCACAGTGGTTGACAATTACAATTCATGTAATCTCCTTTCCTGATAAAACTTGAGAATCGTGGATTGCTTACATGATGTCACTCAAATTGAAAATTTTAGGTGTTCCAAAGAGAGACAGAGAATTTTCAGGTCTAACGAGGTTTGTGTTATAACATTTGTAAGAAGCTGTCCTCTACAATTATAAAGAGTTATTTAACTTTAAAATAAGCAATGTTTGATGCTCCAAAGAAACTTAAAATGGAAGGAATTAGGTGATACCTTTGATATGGAAATCCTGATTACAGCAGCAGAGAGCTGTTAGAACAAGATTTAAGAAATGTTCAACTTTCCAGAGAGCATAAATCTGATTTTATGTAGCAAGTTCTTCAATTTTCCTAGAGGAGTAGCATTATTTATAATATAACTATAATGTTAAACTGCAATTATTTTCTTTTTTTCTATAAAGATTTAAAAGGGAAATAACATATTTTTGCTTCAATCAAACAAAACATTTAATTCAATGAAAAGAATATTTTTAACTTATTTAAAATGTTACAATTTTTTTACAGAATTTTTTAGTTAAATTTAAAATTTTATCAACTCTACTTCAGATATAACAATATTTTGGAATGGCCATAATTAATTTTATTAATTAATTGGTAACCAAAATCTTCTAATTGCTATTATAGATCATAAGAGAACATACTAAGAGAAATTTTCTTTATCCTCCGAATATGAGCAAAGGAAAATGGAGGTGATTAATTTTATTAACTAATTATTAACTGTAGCTGGAAAACCTTTATCTTTAAAAAGAAAGCAGAGATGAAAAATAACATCTGGTATTTCTCTATTATTGTAAACCCAGAAAGAAGAGAAAGAAAAGAGAAATGGATTGTTTTCGATCTCTGCCCGCCCATACAGACAGGTGTCATAGTTGAACCTAAAAGATAGATTCAATTGTTATTTTTTTTTTTGGCCGGCAAAAGATTAGAAAAGGAAGACCAGAGAAAGAAAAAAAAGAAAGAAAAGACTAAATTAGTTCAAGCCAGAAACAATAGATATTGGTTTCAGTCACCCCAAAGAAAGCTGACGGTTATTCTAAATATAAAGGAAAGATAAATTTATTTGTTATTGTTTCTTGGTAAAGGAAAGGGAAATTTCATTTTGGATCCTAATGTCTGGCTGGCATGACTCTCGTGAAAGATAACAAATGTTTTGATTCTGAGTCAAGTAATTTAGAGAAAAGGTATTTTCACTGACATCAGGGTAGAACTGATAAGGCATTCTTGACACTTGAAAATATAGGTGACTCAGAGAATATAATTTCTACGCACCTGTTTTTAATATCCAATTAAAAACAGGTGCATAGAAATTATTATTTGGGTAACAATGTCAATGGACCCTTGTCAACTTGTTTTGGGCAAAGACAGTTCAAAAAGGTTAATACCTATTGTTTCAAGAAAAAAAAATCCCCAAAATTGTTTCACGAGAACAAAAGATTTTTGAGAAAAGAAATTCGGTTAAGTCCAGCCCAGAAAAAAAGGGTTATGGGGGAGATGATGTCATAAGATCGAGAGAGATTCCATTGGTCCGGTGACCAAGCCCCGAAAGGGGGAGACGACTAACAATTGACGTCATGGAAAGAAGACTAATCCCATTGGTTAAACCACAGGCAACAACGAGTAGCAGCTAACCTCAGGATTTTATTGGTTGCCGAGATGGGAGATTAGACACCCAGTGACCGTCAGCCCCACACCATGGCATGTGCATAAATACAGGGTCCCGAGGGACCAAAATCAGTTGGCGGGGAGTTGGCCTCGAGTTGGATAGGAGGAGAGTTCAAAGTTGGCATTCAAGTTCAGTTCCAGTTACCGGCTTAAAAATGTAACGACGAAGATAGGCACCATGTTGTTGGGTGCCAACCGCAGAGCCTGCCGGCCAACCAGAGATAAAGACAGAAGAGAACTTGCAGACAAAGTTTCAAGTGAAGTTGCAGAGATCGACAGAAGAGAATTTACAGACAAAATGAGTAGTTGCAGCTTGAGTGGCAGAGAGTTCGATTTCCAGGAAATGACATTGCCCAAGTTCATGCATATGATTGTCTCTTTCATCAAAGAATCTCAAATCTGGCACATTTCAAGATAAAATAAGCTGTTCATCAAGAGGCTTAAAAAGATTACATCTCAATTTAACACCAATATTTTCATCACTCTTCACAAATTTGAACTGAAGCTGAATACAGACACCTGCACCTTCCTCATAACAGAGTTTATATTTCTCAGATGCATCTTTCAACATAAGATTCATTGTAACTTACAAGGTAAACATTGTCATCTCAACATTTGATTCTGAATTAGCAATAAAGAGGTCAACTTATTTTCAAAAGTTGAATGAATTTCATCTATTATATTTTGATCATATTCAGTAATGAATTATAAACAAATTATAAACATTTTTTCTAAAATGCACAAAGCAAATGACCCCTTGAGTTAAAGCTAAATATTGGTAGGTTTCAACATTGTTTAGACTAGAGCAGTGTTTTTGAAAGATTATTTCCCTCATTCCATAGAACCAGGCCTGTCATGAAAGGAATAATTGCTTTTAAAACATTGTCAAATCTAACTTAATTTTCAACTAGAAATTTCCTATTTACTTTGCCCTTAGTAGCAAATAAAATAATGCCCTATTCATGATCCAGACAGGGTTTTCTCTTGTGAGAGAATTGGTTTCAAGTAAAGGAAAATATTTGGTAGCATATGGGTGGCTGGTGAAGAAAAAAATGAAAAACTTTTGAAATAGGTTCAAATGTGGGATTGTCATGAAATATTTTACAAGTGTAATGATTGGTTTATATTAGCCAATCAATTTCTTTGTTCTGTATCAGTCTGGGCTGATGACAAAGTTTCTAATGTAATTTTTGAAGTTACAAAGTTTTGGATGATCTCCCTTCTACTAGAGTTAACTTGTCTTTTCACCAATTAATGTTTTTTTTTTTATTTTTTTAATTTGTCATGCTATGCTATAACTAAATTCTAATGGTGTCAATTCAACATCATGCACTCTCACAGATGATTGCAATTTTTTTTTTTTTTAGTCATTTTATCAAGAGGGACATTTGTAAAAACTGTAGCAAAAGCAATTATTTGGCTTGTACATTTTTCCTTTTTTTTCTCATGGAAAAAAATCAGGTGTGTGTGTGTATGTATATATATATATATATATATATATATATATATAAAAAGAGAAAGAAAAAAAATTCAAGGTGGGTGCCATTTTTATTTTTTTTTTTTGTAAAATGAAAGCACAAGAATATTGGGGGGGAAAAAAAACTATGGTTTCTATCATTAACACAAACTCTTTTTTTCTCTCTTAGTGCTATCAATTTACTCTCTGAATGCAATGTGTTTTTTGTTGTTACAGATCTTGTAGTAGACTGTATGTGCTGGGTGTTTACCATGATGGAGAAAGTGTTTTGTTCCATCGAAATTTGTTAATCCAACATCAACAAACTGATCCCATTGTATTATTGTCAAATTGGGTAGTTTCAGGTGATTGAAATGCTTCTTGATCCCTATTTTGATTGTGCTGATAAATTTGCAAAAACATTTTACATACAAAGGAATGTAAATATCTTTCCTTTCACTGCCAAATTTAATTTGGGCAATAAATTTCAAAGTGAACATCTAATGCATGTAAAACAAACTTGAAAAAAATGGAAGCAACTCCAGATCAACACAATGTTTCAGTTAAGAAAAGAAATTAATTAGCATAATCATAAATATTTACTAATGTGTTAGTGAATTCTTACAGAAAAAAACAAACATGAATAAAGCAAATAAACAGTTGTTATATCTGTTTATGAACAAAGACAATTTAAGAAAGTCTAAATTTAATGACAGGTAAGAAAGCACTCACCTTTCGTCGATGTTTTCCTCTTCGTAATATAGTGGGAGGAGTTGAAAGTTTTGAAGCAACTTTTGAAGCAATTGGAATAAGACGGCCAGGTGACTTTAACTTTTCAATAGCACGCCCATCAAATCGAAGGTCTGAAATTATAATTATGCCACTTATAAATAATCTATGAAGCAATAATTATCATGCAAGCTTAAAGAACTGTTTTGTTAGCAGCAGAATAAAGAGTTACCAATTAAATTTTTAAATCATATTTAGTAAAATTAACCACTTAAAAGTGAAATTTAGTTCTGTTCAATATAATCAGAATTAATAAATACAAAAACTTCAATACAATAAAAAATTTTCAAGCAGTTAAATAATGCACCTTTGTTATAAATGAAACTTCTGGTTCTGTTTTACCAGATTAAGTGTAAATGGCTGAAAACACTCATTTATGCATAACACAGATTATAGAATTATCTAATAAATTAATAAAAAACTAAAATTTTAATTCTATATTTACAGACAACCCAAGATACAAAATGCGAAGAAAAAAAGAAAAAAAAAGACAAATTTTATGACCAATGAATTACTGACGCTTTCCCAAAACCTAACACCACTCTTCATATTCCTTGCAATTAGTCTTGGATTTGACATGGCATTTTATAAACTGACAAATAATGAAACATTCTTATGTTACATCTATAAAAGAATGCACTGAGAAGCAGTGTTCACCCTTTTTATTCAGAGCTGTAAACTTGATGGGTGTGACTCCAGGGTTTACGTCAGTTCCACTGATAAGATCCAAAGAAGTTAAGCCACCAAATCCATTGTCAGTATCACTGGAAGTTGAAGAAATCAATGATGATTTTTTATCTGTAATCCAATTATCAGGAGGTTGAATATTTTCATCTTTTGCATCTGTACCACAATTGTCCATCACTGAAATGAGAAAGTGTAGTTAATGATAATTAGACCTTTCTTTATTTACTAAGTATAGCTGTGTTTCAGCACAAGGCTACATAAACATGAGGGATTCAGTGAGGATTGAACCCTCTACTCATTAGTTATAATTGAGTAGAAGAGCTTTCCTCGAAAATCCCAGAGAAGCCATATACTGTTAACTTTTTAGACAGAAACTATATATATATATATATATATATATATATGGGGAGAGGGGGGTAAATACTATTAAAATTCAATTGTGGTTAACAATGCCTAATCTAATAAAAAACAAAATAGAAACTTCTGCTAGAAATTATATCAGCACCAAATCTTAAAAAATAGGATATTAGACATGAGAGTGGATCAAAAATATTTTTTTTGAGACCTTTATTCCAAAGCTTATTCCATGGAGCCACATAAAACCCATAATCCCACTATATTATATATATCATTATCAATGCAACCAATATTTTATTTTCCAGATGTTAAGTTTCACGACATACTGAAGTTCATGTTTCTGAAAAAAAAAAAAAAAAATCCAAAAGAAATTCACGTGTGTATGATCAATAACATTGGGCAACAAATGCCTGTCATGCTCAACTGTGAAGTAGTAGTGTGCCAACTTTCAGCATGTAAATTAAAACCTAAAAAGTAGCACAGTCTGGGATGCATTCAGTAGTTGTCATCTCATGATACTGTTCATCATACTTATGACCTAATTTTATACAATAGACAAATATTAACCAGAAGAATTATTGAGATGCTAAAAATAGTCAGATAACTAAATCAATGGTAAATACCTAGATTAATTATAAGTTTAGTTAATAACTCATCCATTACCAACAATGTGCTAGGATACCTATCAAAATTATTACTAAAACCCCTTAACTTATTCTCAATTACCAAACAGCAGTAAGCACAATTTTACTGTCTTCTGAAACCAAGACATTAATTGTTAACATGCTGAAAATGTCAAAGAGAAAGAAATATGTACAAGTGCGATTGCATATTAGATCTTTTTGTCTTAAGTTGATGGTAACAGAATAGAATCTGGAGAAAAGTAGGCTAGCATTAAAGAGGCACTCACCTTGGGATAAACTACTGGGTTTTAAGTTTCTCATGTTTCCACTCCAGTTTGTCTGAAGAAAATATAAAGGAAATACTTTCAAAGACAAACAAACAGAAACCTCTATCAACTGACAATATATTTACTGACTAAATATGAACATGAATTTGTAAATATCAATTATGCTAATAATTTTAAAAATTATCAAGCTTTTTTCATGCAATTTACATTTTTGATGAAGCATTATCAAACTGGCTCTGATGCTTAAAAAAACCTTATTGTAAATTTTGACATCAATAAATTTATTTCTTGCTTAATTTATTACTGTAAATTAGTCAATAATGTAGTGCTATATTAACCTGATGAAATGGATGAATTCCTAACAACTATCAATACTGAGTTATAGATAAGGTTAATTACATAAAATATTTAAAATTTAAGATTGTTAAGAAGGACAGGGTTATATTGTTGTAATTCAATAACCAAGGCCAGGGAAGGTCAACACAAAATTATTTCACTTTTCATTCTAGTTTAGGCATTTATCATAAACACGTATGATATAAATGATCATTTGACTATTTTTTATTCCATAATTTTGCATTTCATTAGATAGCAGAGGCAAATTTTAATATAAATCCCAATGAACCTTACCCCACACAGTCCCATAAGAACGAGTTTACTAAGCAAAGAAATTAAAAACACTTACTTGGTTTTTAAAAAGTCTCACAGGATGTAAATTTGTGATATTATCAGAAGTGCTTGGTGTGTATGGGTGCGAGTATACAGGCAAGCTACTGCTCTTCTGCTCCTCCATAGATTCATATTTCTTTTTCATGGTTGAATTCCAATGGTTTTTTATGGCATTGTCCGTCCTAAATAACAAGTAAACGTTATACAATGAATATAGATACAAATCCTCAAATAGAAATTAATTAGTAACATAGAAGATTTGGAATAATATTAAATTTGCTACAAAAAATTAATTCAGATAACTTAGTTTGAAAGAATTTGATTTAGCTTCAATTTTTAAAAATTACAAAGGTTAACAACCAAAGAAAAACAACCAAAGATTAACATTTGAAAATTTGTGGATCAACAAAAAAATATGATGAGAGAGCAGAACAATTATTTTAATCTAGAGACAGATTTAAACAAATAAAAAGTTAGTTACCTGCCAGGTAAATTCTTTGCAATTTCTGCCCAACGGTTCCCATGTGTTTTGTGCAAGTGATAAATGAGTCTGTCTTCTTCCTCGGTCCATGCACTCTTTTTGATTGAAGGGTTTAAGTGATTGTGCCATCTGACAGGGCAGAAAAAAACATTTTATGAAGATTAACTATGAGGAAATAAAGAGAAAATATATTTTAAGTAGTTGTAGTAAAAAGGAATTAAAATGCACATTTGAGTTTCTGTTAAATATGCTGTGAAGCTTACATTTCAAAATTTCTCTAAAAAGATTTTTGTGGATGATCTGTGTATAAAGAACTGTTCTAACATCACTCAGAAAAAAAAAATTCAATGTTTATAATTAATGAACAAATCTCATAAAATCCTCCCAAATTATTTTGTTTGCTTATGAACAAAAACAATACACTGACAGATTTGGGCATGTATATACATACATTCAGAACATTATGAAAAAGCAACTCAGACAATCAGTGTCACCAGTCTTGAAAAAGGTTTCTAACCTTTTTAATGCTACCTTGCATGTTCATGTTTGAGCACATTAAGAAATGTTGTACAGTTTGTAACCCCTCGCATATGCAGCTTGGGTTGTGTGTAAGACTTATCTTGTGCATGAAAGCTTTGTACTACCCATATTCCAAATGGAGACAATTTAACCTGACCAAATGTTCTTGCTTGTAGATCATGATTTAGTGGACATGGAGATATGTCAGAGATTAACATTTTTATTTGGTTGTCAGTGTTTATCTTTACTGCAAGATACTATTCACTTTTTTTGCAGATGTACCAACTGTTTGTTGAACAGGAAGCTGCCAGCGACATGATAGTGGGTTACTTGACTTACATCTCCGAGTTGTGATTCCTCATTGTTCTTAGGTGAGATGTGTCTTCATGGACACTGTTGTTAGCATGTCTCATGATATGGGAGACAGGATTCCACACAACACAGAAAGGAAATATATTGGGGTAGACTTGATCATACCACAAATCAGTTGCCTGTTTTCAGGCTAGAATTGATTTTTCTTTTCAGTTGAGAAGCACAAAGTTAGAGCAGATTTGTAAATTACAAATTTCTACATATTACTTTTTCTTACATGTTTGATGCATTCAAATTTTCTACCTCACATTTTACTAAAGTCATACATCTGGACCTCTACAGCAATGCTGGTCATTAATAATTTAAGCAATATTAAAAAAAAACAATTGATAAAAAAATTAGGGACAGATAAGCACTGTCAATCTACCATAATGAAATTTGAATGGAGATAAATCTAAAATATAGGTTTTAAAAAGTTAAAAGAAATTGGAGTTTAAAAACACAAACCTTTCTCGGCATTGCTTCCCAGTTCTTCCTTTCAGCTGCTTTGAAATGTGTGTCCATCGTTTGGGTCCATATTCTCGGACCAATTGAAGAACTTTTTCATCCTCCTTGATGAAAATGAAAACAAAATCAATATAAATATAATGCTAAGAGAATTGACTGATTGTATCATGAAGGTTGCTTTGACATGTTCATAAAAGCTAATGTAAAATTATATTTTGTATAATTCAAAGTTACAGAGTTATAAATCCTTGTGTAAATTAACAGACATAGTGAATTTTTTTGAGGGATAAAAATAGTGTAATTAGAGATTGAACTTTTAGTTCAATACTGTAGAGATAGACTAATCATTAAAAATGCTAATAAAATAGGCATAAATAAAATAAAAAAGGAATAAGTATATAGGACACATTTGAAGTGCAATAAATTATGGAAGTTAAATGTGAAATAAACTGGTCGAACTGAGAGACCCGACAGAAATATACATAATGTATATAATGAAATCGATAAAGAATATGTACAAAAATGACCAAGAGGCTAATTGGACATTCTCAAAAACTTAACAGCAAATGAAAACACCAACATTATCACCAGTTATCAGTAGTACATAATACTAGCTAACATTACAGCATACTAACTAGAATGTACATAGGAGTTCATTCTATAATATATTTACATATTGCATGCCATTATTACAAGTTAATGTCTCAATCAAAAAATATACTATTGTATGAAAGTGAAATATTGTACATACTCACAGTTAAGTTGCACCTTTTTACCAAATAGGAGTGCAACCTATATATTTGACATAACTGTAAAATTGGCATTAACTTTTTTAGTAAACGTCATTACAGTAATGTGTAGATGTAGATACAGTACCAGAATGTGTACTTTAAGCATCTGAAAACTGTCCTCTACTAATCAAGTACGAAACGATCCTATTGACTTGCAGCTTTATACTAATCTGATGCCATTACAGTAAAATTGCATAATATTTCCATTACCAGTCCTCGTACATTTGACACTGTTTATAGCTGGAATTATAACCTTGCTCTATATCATGTACCAAGCATGCATATTTGGATATATTTTCACATGGTGCGGCTGTTGTTTCATGCTCTGTGTAGGCTCATATTCCAAAATTTTGTATTAGAATAACAGAATAGTACTTTGAACATTTATTTAATACTTGCAAACCCTAATCATGAGTAAGAGAAAAAGTTATGAAGCCAGTTTTAAGCTGAAAGTGGTGGATTACACAGAAGAATATGAAAACAGATCTGCAGAAAGAGAGTTTGGGGTTTCAGAAAAGGTAGTGAGAGGATGGAGAAAGCAGAAAGATCAGCTTAAAGGAATGCCAAAAGTGAAAAAAGCAACAAGATTTACAGTATCTCCATATCTAGATCTTGGAAAAGAATTGTGTGTTTGGATTGTAGACCTAAGGAATAATGGTCTTACTGAGACCAGACTTTTAATAAGAACCAAAGCTTTTCAGATAGCCCAAAAATACAACCTCCCTCGATTTAAATGCTCAGCAGAATGGTACACAAGATTTATGAATAGCTGTGGGTTGACATTTTGGCAAAAAATGCCAAAAGACATCGATGAAAAAGTTCATAATTTTGCCAAATTTGTGTTGAAAGGAGCATAAAACGTATGATTTTCCGATGTTTTAATATATATAAGCAAAGTTTTAGATGAACATTTGTAAATGTTTAACAAATATTAGTAAAGTTTATAAAAAAAAAAAAAAAAATCCCTAGATTATAGTGCAACCTATCTGCAAGTCAACTGTAAATAATACCCACTTTGACAACCCCAAACTAAGGGTGCAACCTATCTGTGAGTATATACAATAGGTAGTTTCACTTGTATAACCAAAATAATGAAGATTGTTGGAGAAACAAATTGAAATAATGAGGAAATAATTATTCAGGAAAGATGAAAAAACAAAGAGAAAAAATTATCCAAATACAAACCGCCTTGGTCCATGGTCCTTTGACTAGTTCTGGGTTCAACACTTTCAGCCATCGATGCTGGCACTGGATATAAGTACGATCAGGAAAATACCCAGCAACCACTTTCCAATCATCTGTTCCATGTCGAGAAACAATCTCTCTGAGGAGGTTATCCTAAAAATCAAATAAAAATAGAAGTCATGTAAAGTGAAGTTATTTTTCTATAAACAACTTTGTTCATATTCCACAATTACTTTTTAAAAAGATGCATGCCATTTGCTAGTGCATTTGATTTTCAGAGAGTGCACAACAGTTGGGAACTGTGCCAAACTTGGCTCTGTTCAGTAGATATTACATTTTATATTCTTTTTAAAAGAAGCTATCAAATATAATTATTCTTTTTCCATTCATATATTAAGGCTACTTTTACATAATATTCTATATTACTATTAAAACTTGACAACTTCAATGTTTAACTTGTAGCTTGCAATGCAAGTGAGTATCCAACCTATATATAATATCTCCTTATATACCTTCTGAATTAAACTTAAATTTTGAGGAACCTTTTAAACATATCTTCCCAACAATTTTCAAAATTATAACTAATAACTACCAAAGAGATAATAACTTTTAGAGTTTTATTTTCTATTATAATTACATAATGTTGTAACTTTGTTGGCTATTGTTGTGACCTGAAAGGTTACTGATGTGTTTTCGTATCACACGGTTGTATTGTCTTGAGGTATTACTTCAGTTACTTGTGGATTTGTAGTAATAGTTATTTCTATGAGGTAATATTCCAGTATCTTGCTATTACAAGATAGTTATTTGTGTGTCTTGTGAATAGTACTGTATTAAGAAGTTCCTCTTGAGTAATCTTACTCAAGGACTAAATAGTAATATCACACTGTGAACACTGAACTTTGCTACTCGGCTGTAACTAGTAGAATTGCTGGGTTGATTTGCTCAGACTTCTGTCTGGTGCTTAATATAGGTTATTATTGTGGTCACATGATACCCCGGTGGAATAATCCATTCTTAATAGTTTTATTTGTTATCTGGTGATCAGCATTCAATGACGTCTCAGTCGACACTTCTTTCTACATGACACCTTCCCTTTTCAATTGACACTTCCTTATACATGACACATAAGGAAATATTAAAGTTTCTTGTGTTGAAATTTGTGTCCAAATTCATTAACGTCATGTAAAGTTATAGCAATTGAAATTTCAAGGCTACTGATAGTAGAAGTAAATATCATTCATTATTATTTTTTATGGCTGTGATATTTGAAATATGAAAAGATTTTATTCAGAACAAGAAAGAAAAAAAAAGAAAAAAAAAAGATTTTATTCAGAACAAGAAAAAAAAAGATTTTATTCAGAACAAGAAAAAAAAGATTTTATTCAGAACAAGAAAAAAAAGATTTTATTCAGAACAAGAAAAAAAGATTTTATTCAGAACAAGAAAAAAAAGATTTTTCTTTTAATGAAAGATATGCAATATGAAATTAGCCTGATATAATAGTGGGATTACATCTACTGAAAATATTATCTCCCTTGTGCCGTGTGAAAACTTGCAGAGCAAGTATTTTCAATTAAAAAAAAAGTTATAAATATCTAAAACTTTTTATTATTAAAAAAGAAAAAAAAAAAAGAAAAACTTTCGTGATAATTATTTTGAAATTTTATTTTAGATGAAGCATATTGTTAAAGAGGAAAAAAATGCAAGCGCGTGCGAACAAGCATAAAAAGAAGCTTTTATTTGGAAATTTTCGTTTTTCATTTACTTCCCTTTGATCGTTTAATTAAAATTAGAGATTATCGTCATGCAAATGAAGTGTCCGATAAACTGCACCATCGATTTGTTTATTTGTACAATGAACCATGATTCAATATGTAATTTATATTTATTATAATTTTTTTTTTTTTTTAATGGAACAGACGGTTTATAATTTAAAACCACTAAAACTTACCTCCTCTTTACTCCAACGACCTTTGTTTGTAACTTTGTTTACTGGGTGGAAGGACACGTTGTAATCATGATCTACTACATCATCTGTGTCATCTTCACTATTACATGACTGCCTGGTATTGCCCCTGGAAAACAAATTTAATAGCAGCTTGTAAAGTCATTAAACATTTGTCATTTTCTCTGAAAGTGTTCTGTTTGTTTTGAGCATCAAAAGATCCTAACATTTATGAAATTATAAGTACTGGCCATTAGGATAGTGTCACCATTTCTTTTTTAGAAAATTCTAATTTATAGTTATTTAATATTAGTTCATTAGAACATATGCTTCAGACAGCTTTATATATATGTGTACACACACACACACACACACACACACACACACACACGCAATATCTTTCAATGTTTTTTTCTTTTAATTTAAATATTCTCCACTTTGCAATTTAAACTAAAATAATTCTGAAGAAAAAATATTTGAGAGAAAAGGCAGGTAGTAGAGATGAACATTTTATTATTGTTTCAATAAATGTATTTTATGACATCTTGTTTCTGAAAGTGTCACTGTAAAAAAATGAATGCTAATATGAAGTCATAAAATAATTTTATAAAAATTATTCCTAGTTTTATTTTAAATCCAGAATTTAAGAAGAATAACAAGATTTTGAATATTTATCATTGCCTACCTTCTATTACTTAACATATTTGTATGAAATTCTCGACAATTAAGATTCTATATCATCCTGGTTATCCAAACTTTCCTTAAATGACTAACTTAAATTTCAGTACATCATCCTTTCTTAACGCAACTCTAACACCTTTTTATAGCTACTTTGATACATTAGCACAAATACTGATTTTGGAAGAAGAAAAAAAAAAAAAAAAAAAGCACGTAACAAGAAGTTCATTTTGGGGGTGAAATCAACATCATTATTTTTTCCCCCAGCATAACCATGCCAAATATAAACCATTATCAATAGATGACAGTATTATACAATATACTTTCCCTTCTCTTCCCCATGATTATTTCATTTAAAATGTTTTAATAGGCCTAAACTGGGGTGGAGTTTGAATTTGAGTTTTGTTTAACAGCATATCAACCTCTGTGGGTTATTTAATGCCAAAAAGGTGGGGGTTTTAAGGTATTTTTTTTTAATGTTTGGTTATAGTGAGAAAGTTGATTTACTCAGATTTTAAGGAAAATTTTTTGTTGTTATTCTTTTTTATTTTAAAAAACTGAAAATGTCTCCTAGTTTTGTATTCAAAAATGTGTTATGGTAATAATTTTTTCTTCAAAAATGTACATTTTTCAATGAAAGTCTATTTTTATGTATATATTTCTATAAAAGTGTATTTTATACTTTCATTGCGCTTTGACCCTAGTTTTGGGGTTAACTATTATTTGCCCATAGCTGGGACCCTAACAGGTGCTACCACTCCAGGTCAGGGCGAATCTGAGAACACCACCAATTAAGAAGTGGTTCCATGCTCCTCACAACCTCCTAATCAGAGGCTTTGCTGCTGGATGCAGTTTACCATCATGCCCAGGACCTAAACTGGGGTGGAGATAAAAGAGATACAATTTAATATTACTATCTTTTTAGTGAATTCAAGATCTACTGATGACGATACAGTTTATTGTTGGATAACATTTTTCATAGTTAATTTAAATGAATCATCGAGAAAGTGGAAAAAACTTTTCAAACACTAGCAAAATTAAGTTGCTAAACATTACATAAGTACACTTTAAAAAATTGTCTTTTTTTTTCTTTTAATTAGTAAATCAATTCTTTCTATCTTGTATGGGAAGGGAGAGCAATGCATACTTTTTCGAGTAGTACTTTTAATCCTGATCATGTCACAAGATAGAGATTAATAAGTATATTCTTAATGCTTGAAAAGAAAATCATGATTGGACATTGGCTGATAGCAGTTCAAGAAATTAAATACACATTATTGAATGCAAACAATTTTAATACGATAGTTACCCTCTTACAGAATCTTATATTTTTTCTTTTACCATTATGCTTTTAATTTATATTTATACCACATACTTTAACGACACATTTTCCTCAATTTACTATAAAAATTTATGTTCTCAAAATACACAAAAATTCGGACAAAACTTAAAAAATAAAATAAATAAATAAAATCTTTATTCTAACTTTCACAATTTGTTTTTGATGCTATTCATTTAAGAAACATTAGAGTGACTTATTAAACTTAACTCCAAACAATGTAACATAAAAAAGATAACATGAATAGCAATTGAGACGAACTTGGAACTCATAGGAATCATGAAAAATATCATTTACATTGCAATAATATTCCATCTAAAACCAAGTATTAAAACATTTCCATTTCTACACCAGCATGTTTTTAAAAAAACAAATTCATTTTAACAATAAGATGACATAAACAAGACAATTCTTATGATAGTCAGAAACCAACACTTGCCTATTGGGTTAAAATCAATATTAAAATTAATATCAAGAACATCCTCAAATATTTAATTCCCTGAAAAATATTTGCATTTACAAAATCTTTATTTAAATTTTTTGTTAAATATTAATTTTTGTATACCACTATCATAGAATTAAAATAAAAACAATTAAATAAAAATTAATCAAGCTATATAGATTAAATAGAGAAAGTTTTTATTTTAATTTACCAAATATATTAGAATATTTGGCGAGATATTTATTTTCATTTATTTATTTTTACATACAAATTATACAAGAATGTACTAGATACAGGTAATTTTTTTCTGGGTAATTTTTTTCTGGGTAATTTTTTTTTTTTTAAATAAAAAAAAAAACAAAAAACAAAAACAAATCAAGGTTTATACAAGAGTATACAGATACAGAAATAAAGGATTCTAAGTAGAGGATACAGATGGTTCGTTTTCAAGAAATAGAAGCCAAGAAGACAAACATTACTTGAATAAAAAATAAAAGTAATATAATTTAAAAATACGTTTTTCATAAAAAGGATTCATTTTTTTTTTAATTTTAAATGCGAAATCCTACATATGATCTTTATCTGGTTAAGTAAAAAAAATTATAAATAAATTGTATCTATTTTTGAAAATGATTTCTGATTTAAACTAAATTAAATTAATTTGCTGTATATACTGAGTTATGAAAAAAATTATCGGAATGTGAGTTAGACATATTTATGTCACTATGTCAAATTTTACACATACTGAACTAACAGTAAACAAAAATACTACTTCTGTTTTAGGGTGAAAAAGGGAAAATTCCTATTTATTTTTAGTAACAAATCAACAATTTTGTTTTGACACTTGACATGAGGCATCTTCAAATAGAAAATAAACATGCACAAAGGGAGTTAATCCGAAAATGTAAGCAGCATAAAAATATTGTAAAAATTAATCTTTATACAAAGCTGTATTTGGCGATGTTATTGTGATAAAATGCCTGTCGGAAGGTACTTACCGCAATCTGTACGAATTCATGTAGCATGTAAAAGTCCTGTTAAGTGCGAAAAAGGAAAGAAATATGGCGGCCGCACCTGATTATATACTGGCGGCTCTCGCGAAGTGACGTGAAATTCCGTTCAAATAAGATACGGCCAGCTTGCATAAAGAGCCTCTGTTTTCGAAGAAGCGTTGTTCTTTGGAATTGTGTACGTACAATATCGAAACGCGACGAAGAAAAGAACAAAAACCACAAGCTATTTCGGCAAACGGAGAAAATGGGCGAACGAGTGAAGTTAAGCAGTGACATCCTGAGGCTGTTTACTGGAGAAGGCGATGTGGTCGCGTGGCTTAATAAGCTGAAGCTTGTTGCGAAGCAGCAAAAGATCGATGACGTAGCAACATTGATCCCGATGTATTTGGAGGGGAATGCACTAACGGTTTATCTGGAAATGGGAGAGAAAGACCAGACCGATGCTGAGAGTATTGAGAAAAGATTAAAGACAGCATTTTCGGAGGGTGCTTTTGAGGCTTATAACAAGCTGTGAAGAGTTACCTAGACCGGAGAATCAGTGGACGTGTATGCAGCAGAAATAAAAAACGACTAGCAGGATTGGTCGGATACACGGGACGAAGCCTTGTGAAAACTGTTAAAATTGCTTTCGTGAGTGGTTTTCCTGACTGCATCTCGATGGAACTGCAGCGATTGACCGGGATCGAAACCATGGAGATAGAGGAAATTTTGAGGCATGCTGGCAAAAAAACATCTCAGTGAACAGGGAGCATCTGCAAACCTCTACCACAAACACGCTCGGCGAAGAGAAGTAGACAGTGAGGAGACAAAGTCGTTAATTCCTCGGAAAATGCTTTAGATGTCAGGGGCCCGAACTGATGAGAGATTGTAGAGAACCAAGGCCGGACATTATCTGCTTCCGGTGTGGCCAGGTTAGGCATATTAGTAAGAATTGCCTTTCACCTCAGGGAAACGAGTAAAGGGGTGCTATCGCGCCAGTAGTCACCCCTTTAAATTCTAAAAAGGGGTCTGAGAGTTTGTTGCCACAGATAGTGGTCACTGTAAATGGGAAGAGGGCTAAAGCCCTTGTTGATACTGGTTGTATAACTATGCTCGTCACGACAAGTGTCGCCGACTTTTGGAATGGAGCCAGCAATATTAGAGCGGTAGATGGCAGAGAGATGAAGTGTTGTGGAGAGACCAATGCCAAGATCGTGGTGAGGAAGTTATTGCGGAGGTGAAAAAAGTGGACCCTGTAAAAGGAGAATGCCACATAAGGAGCCAGGAAGGGGTAATATGGAACGACACTAGCAGCCTGGCACTAGGGGCGTTGTTAGAAATAGGAGGAGTAACTGAAGATGCTGCTTGGCTACAAAAAAAGAATGATAGCGCCCACATCAATGTTGTGGAGCTCGAAGCCATGATGAAGGACATCAACCTGGCTTTGAAATTGGGGCTACAAGCAGTGGAAATTAGAACGGACTCAGCCACAGTAGCATCGTGGATTAAGTCAGAAGTCTTGGGAGAAAAAAAGGATCAAGACAAAAGGGCAGCTAAGATGCTGATCAAGCGTCGACTTGAGGCACTTGGAGACTTGATCAGAGAATTCGGACTAAAAATAACCGTCACATTAGTTCCATCACAGAAAAACAAGGCGGACATGCTGACCAGAGTGAAGAAAGCCTGGCTACGGGAGAAGAAAGATATGGCCCCAGTGTGCTGTGTAGTAGAAGATCTGAAAGACCTGCATAATATGCATCATTTTGGGAAGGAAAGAACTTTTTATCTGGCGAGCAAAGTGAATCCAAACATCACAATGGAAGATGTCCAGGAGGTGGTGTAGCAATGTAGGAAGTGCCAATCCATTGACCCTGTGTCGTCCAGGCACAAAAAAGGGGAGTTGCATTTAACAGAAAATTGGAGGAGACTGGCCATTGATATCATGCATTATCGCCATGAACCGTATTTAACTATGATTGACTGTGGTCCTGGGAGAGTAGCGAAAAATTAGAACAGAAACGACAAAAGAGATAGTGTTGTTGAGTAGGTGTTCATAGAGAGGGGGCCAGTAGAAGAGGTCCTAATGGATAACGGTGTGTCCTTCCGCTCAGAAGTCTTTAGAGAGCTGTGTGAGAAGTGGGGTGTTATGCAATATTTTAGATCTGCATACAACCAGAGCAGCAATGGAATCATAGCGGGGCACAATTGAACTATAAAAGCCATGGCAGCAAGAAGCCAAATCTCAGCCCAAGAAGCAGTCTTTTGGTATAACATGACGCCGAAGACTGGCCAAGAAGAAACGTCAGTGCTGTATCGATCTGCTTTCACGTACGAATGGCGATATCCACTGGCCATAATGGAAAGAGTAGAACAGAGACAAGCGAAAATCAAAGTGGGTGAAGAGGTTTGGGTGAAACTGTCCAATGCTCCTTGTACAACTCGCTGGGGAAGAGGAACAGTAACTGAGGTAATATCTAAGAACAAAGTGTCAGTTAATGGAGTGCCACACCACATACTAGATATATGGAAAGTTTCCTTGCCATCAGATGAAGAGGTTATTGAGGTCCCCCAAGAAGAACCCGTACAAAGGTCGCAATGTGAGCGGAGACACCCGGCACGTACGAATTCATGTAGCATGTAAGGTCCTGTTATGTGCAAAAAAGAAAAGAAATATGCTGGTGGGTCTCGCGAAGTAACGTGAAATTGTTCTTCCTATGCAAATAAGATGCTGCCAACTTGCATAAAAAGCCTCTGTTTTTGAAAAAGCGTTATTCTTTGGAGTTGTATACGTATAATATTGAGATGTGATAGTAAAAAGAACAAAAACCAGTTATAGGACTATTAAAAGTAAAAGAACAATTAGGCATATTGTAACACTAACAAAGTTGTGTACAAGAAACTGTATTTGATTTTCATTAAAGCAGCAAATATTTCTTAATGATGAGTTCTAGAAATATGGATCTTTAGTTGAAAAACCTTTTTGTTCATATATGCTAGCTTTTTGTAGCAAATACTAAGTTTATGTTGAAAGAATGTCAGCTCAGGTTCTACTCAAAATTATTTTAGTATTTCTTAATATTGGAAGATACATTAGAAATTCAAAGTAATAAATAAATTTAACACACAAAATAGTTTTATCTTTTAGAAAACAAAATGATTATGAAAGATGTAAAATAGTTTAAACAAAACTTGAAAGTATTTTTTGTATCTGATAAAATGTGATTATTTGTAAATAAAAATATTGCTATCTTTCTGCATATTATCACTGTTAAAACAGGACTTGTACTGTTCCTATATTTTAGGAAATAGGATGAATATAGAAGTATATTTTTGCCAATATACTGATGTCTTTATTTTTATCCCTATTAAAATGTCTTGAATAGAATAAATGTATAGTTCAGCTAAGTTAATATTTACACCTTAGTTTTCTTAGTACATTCAAGTATTGGTGACAAAAACCAGATTATTTAGATATATTTTACAGAAGTGAACACAAGTCATAGCCAATGTATCAAGCTTCATATAAACCATGTGCTGAAAAAAATATTTACAAGCTAAAAAATAAAAGAAAGAAAAAAAGATCATTAAATGATAATGATTTATTAACCCAAAAACAATGAAATAACTAATCCAGCAGTTAACTTCAGTGAATACTTTCTTCAAAAGAAGAAATACAAAGCATTATTTCAATGCAACAAATAAAAGTTGGGGGGGGGGGGACTGAGTGAGGCAAGAATTTTGTCTATATCACATAACAGAAGGCATGAAAGCAGATACACTGAATTAAATTTAGCATGACACACAGAAGAAAAACAACAGATGATGAAGAAAGATATAACAATGACATGTATAGAAATTATGTGAATATAACCTGAGCTATCTTTGATTTTAAAATAAAATGCAATAATGAAAATCAATAAGAGCATGTTAACATGATACTTTTACATTTGAAAAATCTATATAAAGTCAATTAAATTTTGGATTTCAATAGAACAGTGTGTGTGCGCGCACACACACACACACAAAAATAACTTTTTTTTTTTAAATTTAAATCAAAGAGAAACTGATACAATTATTGAATATTGTAACTAAAAATAAAATTCAAATACAAAATTAAATATCCACCTGATAAGGGCTGAAGTACAAGTCAGCTGAAATGTGTTAACAAGATCAGGTATACATAAAAGAGAGGTTCCACTGTCTGTATCAATATCTATACCATGGAATATGAAAACCACCATGGTTCACATACTAGTTTTTCCAACCTCTGGCCAGCAGAAATTATCATATTTCCAGTTTAGCTGAGTAATCATTAAATTAACAATTTCTTTTGAGAATTAAATTCCAATGGTAACTATTTTTACATAATTATTATTATAACTGCTTTAAATTTCAATTCAAAGAAAAATAATTCAATGTAATTATTAATGATTTTTTTTTGAAAATTCTGATTTGAAATGAGTTATTTGCGAAATTTCAGACTCCAAAGAAAGCAATTTGAAACTTTACAAATTTTAACTTATTCCATTTTTAAAAGTTGAATCTAATTTAGTGACATTCATTTTGAACATACATGAATTATCAGGTTAAAGAACAATGTTTCCAAATTTGAAGAGAAAGATATTTGTGTCACTTGTTTTCTACCACCTATTTCTTGTATGCAATTTACACTCACCCCAAAAAGTTAATGATATATAAAAATAAATGAAAAAGTAAATTGAATAAGAATTTTTGATTTTTTTCATAAATTACAAATAAGAAAATGGACTTAATAAAATAAATACTTCAAATAACACTAACTTCATTCTTTCCCCTTACAACTTAGAATTAAAAAGGTAATGTGTAATTAAGTTAGAAAATCAGCCAATAGTTTGACATAGGTACCTCCCGATTCACTATGAAGTTAACATGCATGATAAAAAAAATGCTCCAAATATAAACAAAGATTTAGTGTCAAAATCTTTGTTATTAAGAAAAACCAAGGGATTTAATTCTTAAATGATTTTTTTTATCCTTCTTATAACCTTCAAAGTTTTGTTTATAACTTTTTTCTTGTGTCAGCTGGATGCAAAAGATTAGTATAGAAAATTTTATCATCTTCTGGCTGTTGAAAAACACACTGAGAAATTTAATAAAAAAGTTGTCATATTTTAATGAAACTTTCAACATTTATTCCCAAATTAAATTATTTTAGCAATGTTTTAGTTTTAGAAAATCTTGATAAAAACTTTTTTACATTTGTTATATGCAAAACTTCCTGGAGAATTTAAATCAACTTTATTTTTTTGTGTGTAAAACAGGACCTTCAGTTACTGAAAATCTACTCTGAATTGTAAAATAAAAAATGCAATAAAACTAAGACAATAATTAGAAAAGCTTTAAATTGCTTTTATGAGTAAGACATTACGAATACTATTGTCTTAAAAAAACTTTTTTCTGAAATAATGAATTTTTACAAGAATTCTTTTCCAAATTTTAATTAGAATAACTTAGTTTTAAACCTTTTACAATAATTTATAGTTTTAAATCTTAAAATTCTGTATTAATTTGTACCAGTTAGGTGATATTGTTATTAAGTAAAAACTATATTTACTAATCATAAATGGAAAAGATTATTATAATTCAGTTAACTCCAATATTTTAAAAAGAACTGAATTTTTTTTGTTGTGCATATAAAGATGCACACTTTTGAAAATATGAACGCCCATACACGACAATATTAGAAGGTAAGAGCAATAATTATAGTAAATTTAAAACAGCTCTCAACACCTTAAAAGCACACACACACAAAAAACATGTTAAAAAAAATGCATTTCTGTGACATTTTACACTAAATGTAAGTAATATGTTTCAAATCAGTTTAATTAAACTTTTAATC
The DNA here is from genome assembly GCA_037127315.1 of Ascarosepion bandense. Lineage (NCBI taxonomy): Eukaryota > Metazoa > Mollusca > Cephalopoda > Sepiida > Sepiidae > Ascarosepion > Ascarosepion bandense. The sequence goes on from JBBBDQ010000264.1 coordinate 1,410,645, forward strand.
AGCTAACATTTTGAAAATAAAGCTTCAGAAAAGTATATTTTATTTTTGAAAGATTTTTTATTTGAGAATTATATTGTGCAGAAACATATGGCTAAAATCAGCAAATTTTATTAAAGTGATAAAAACACACACAATTTAAATTAGTTTTCAAATATGATGAAGTATATTGCTTATTGGAAAAATTGAATTTAATCTATTAGTTTAAAATAACTAAAATATAAGCTTCAAGAAAGAGTTCTCATTTTTTTAAAATTCTTTTTAAACCTTAGGCATTGTTTCTCTGGAGGTACCTAGAACTTTTACATAAGAGTTATGTGCGTGTGGGGGGGGGGGCATCAATGAACAATTTCTAGAAAGATATACTTACTACAATGTAATGTTAGAATGAGTTGACAATAAAAATAAGAATTAAAATTATGGCTGATAAGAAAAATATGTTTTACCAAAACATAAAGAAATACATTTCTTTATGTTTTGGTAAAACATATTTATATAATTTTTATTATAAATTATGCAAGATTGATGATTTTGATTTTGTTTGTTTAAACATCTTATGAACCCTTTGTGGGTTATGTAAAGTTGAAAATGTTTGGGATTATAAAAATTTTCCTTTTGAGTGAATATTGCATGAGAAAATTTTTTTTAAGAATAACAATCATTTTTCCAGTTACACATCCTACTATTTAATCCATGAATTCATACAATTCTCAAAGGTATTTGAACGTAAATGAATGTAATGAATCAAATAGAAATTTGAACCCAATATTCCGATTTCTCATTCAGAGCCAATATCCATGACACATCTTAATTTAAGAATTTATAAAAATATTTCATGGGTTGGTTGTATGAATTAAGCAAGCAAAACTATTTTGAAATTTTAAATTAAAATATTTTAATCAACCTAATAATAAATGGAGACCTTTGCACACACACTCTTAATGAGGCATGTTAAAATATATGATGACAATATTTGATACAGGTTTTTGCATAAGAATAACCTATGCCAGATATAAAAAAAATTGTTTACAGTTTAATTAGTATTTTTATAAAGAGTTGGTCCATGACACTTATGAAGTTCTCAGTAAGAATATCAACTTGAATGTAATAGAAAATACATTTGTAAGAAAAAAAAATTAAAACAACCTGCAAAGTTTATTTTTTATCCTCATTTAAACAGATTTATTAAAAATTTGCTTTGACATATTACCTTGACATTATGAAGGTCAAGAAATAGATTCCAATAAATCTATTTAATATTAGTTAAAAAAAAAAAAAAAAAAAAAAAAAAAAAATGTAAAAATACATATACAATTATTTGAATTGTTTATTTTGAAGGCCCAGCAAGTGAAAAAAAAAGTTCGATTTTAATGGAGAAAATGTCACAAGGTTAAAATAGATAAAATTTTATCTTAAGGATAGCTTACTGGTTAGGGTGTAATTATTATTATAAAACTTGATGATCATAAGATCAACCAACCAATTAGAACTACATTTTTTCTGCAAAAAATGGAAAGAATTTTCCAACTAGTCAGATTTTAAACTGATCATCACATAGCCACATTAAATTTAATCATTTCTTTTTCAAAATAAATAAATAATAATAAAAAAAAGCATGTAACTTCAATTTATATAAAAAGATATCTAAAATAACTTTATAACATTTACTTCTAAGACTTCTTATAAACAAAATAAGAGAGAGAAGAAAAAAAAAAAAAAAAAAAAAATCACAAAAATAGAACAAATCAATATTTTTTTTAATTTTAATTTTTTAATACATTTTACTCTCCACTTCTGATTAAAACAATATGTACATTTTATTTGATCTTTTTGGAATAGATATCCAATTTTGATACCTAACTTGTTATGAAACATACATTTTTTTTAATACTATTGTTCATCTAATACAAATCAAAGAGTCACTCAAGGTAGAGGGTTAATGAAAGAGATTGTTTAATGGCTGTAAGAATTGTAGATTATGAGGATATGTAGGATACATAATGGTTGTCATTAGATTTGAAAAAGTTAGGAATGTAATGATCAGAGAAGCATCCTCTTGGGTATTTGTTCCACAAAGTAGCAGCACTTAGGATGAAGCTGTCCAAATGGAATATCATTCTTACTAATGGAATATGAAAAGAATGAGGATAGTTTACTTCTGTGTACATGGTGTGGTGGGTCTTGCTGTAAAGGCCTGACCTGGTGTCAAATAATTTTCCATAAAAATAGCAATAGAGTAGTGATGGGTTTGTGACCTTTCATCTGTGGAGAAAAAGGTGTTGGTTGAAAAATAAGTCATCACCAAAAAGGCTAAAGTAAAAACTTTTGAACTATGTTGAGACTGGAAAGAAGGGATTAAGCAGCTCCAGTTTAGATATGGTAGCAATTATCCATCTTTGGTTGGATTGATAGAGCATGTCAAGTCAGGAATTTTCTTGAGTGGTATAAAGAGTCTAACATTTAGCAATGGATGATGTGTGTGCATTTTCTACTCTAGATATGGGATGAATTCAAGTCACAGTAGACGCTCAAGCAAGGAGCTTCTTTGAGAGTGTGACCATTCATTGTATAATGAGAATTTAGGATCAGCTTTATGATGAAATGTTACTAGCTTAGTTTTTGAGGTATTTCAAAACAGTTCCCCTCCCCTCATTGGGCTGTTAGAACTAAATCAAAAGAAAGATCAGCTACCAGGCCCTGGTCATCTAGATTTTGTTGGATCATCTGCACAGATATTTACTAATGATATGAGTATTCTTAGGTAGATTAATATAAAGCAGAAAGATGAGAGGATTGAGTAGTGAACCTCATGGGATGTGTGTTGATCTCTTCTAGAGATTCCATAGCTGGAGAGTTTGTACAACAACTCTTTATGCCACATCTTGTTAAAGGCCCTCAAGATATCTAAGGTGAGAACTCATGTGATGAATTTATAGTGTCTCACTGATTCTGTGCTATGATAATTAGGACATCAGTTGTGGATCTCGAAGAGCAAAATCCATATTGCTTTTTGCCCAGAAAGTTGTTTCTGTTAAGGTAATCAACAACTTTTTTGTCGATCATAGCCTCAAAGAATTTGCTGATAACACTTAGGAGGCTGAGGAGTTTCTACTGAGACACAGAAGAATGCTCCTCTGGATTAATGAAGACAGGGCAAGACAGCCAACATTTTCCATAGACTTGGGGAAACTTTTCTTTAGGCAACAATTAAAAAACTGCTAAGAGTGAAGATAACTCTAGACTAAGGTATTTAAGAACAACCATCAACATTTTATCCTGAACAGTTGTCTCTGCAGAGTTGAGGCTTTTTGTTGATTTGGTGAACTTTCTGTGTTGTGAGAGATATCAAAGTTTGTGCACTATGAAAAAAAGAGAAGTCGGGTCTACAAAACAGTAAAGTTGATTAAATCCTGTTGTTAAACACTGAATGATTTCAAAACGCTCATTATCCATTCTAGAAATTAAAAAGGCATTTCAATTAATTCTTAATAGTTCATGACTTTATCCATTGTTTAAAAGCTAAATGTTAACTTCATTAATACAAATCTCTATCTAAATAGAATAATCATATTTATTACCTGTTTCTTTCTTATTTCAAACAAGATGACAGCATATGAATAAATAAAAATACTTCTTACCTATTGCTTCTGATAATGAATACTACAAAGTGTTCCTTTCATATTTCTAGTCTGTTAATTGTACTTTTTTTTCATTAAACATTTGATACTTTATCAATTAGAATAACTGTAGGAAAAGTTTATCTGCAAAACATCTCAAAAGAAATAAGCTTGACTTCTGAATTAACACTGCTATCATAACCAAGTAAGTCTTTCTTCCCTTATGACCATTACAATTTGTGTACTTGTGAAAGATTAACAAAAATTACATGATCCAAGAAGACCTAAACTAGAAATGATAGTAGCTAAATTTCTAACTAGAAAAATCTGGCAGTCAGTGGATTCCATCCCACTTATCAGTACCGAAGTATATTGCTGCGTATTTATCAGAGAGGCAAAACTAGTTTCAAAACAACAAAATAGATTTGGTCTTCAACATCTAAAATCACCAACTTTCATATATGAATAGCAACATCAAAATGTTTGTATAATTTAAAGATTCAATTTCTTTATGCATTATTTTGAAAACAGGAATTTATCCCAGTAACTCCATGCATCCTAGTGGCATTATCACTTTGCTTTTGGTAAATTAAACAAAAAAAAAAAATTTAACTGATAAAGTTATTTCTCCTTAAACTTATTATATAGAAGACTTATCAAAAACAAGTTAGTTTAAAACTGATACCGATACATGATAAATATTTTAAATGCCAAATTTGGATGCTGAACCTTTCAGATAATAATGAATAACCTTTTTCCTTGTTACAGATAGCAGTTGAACAGCAGTAGTCTGGCAAAATGGTGTCTGACCTAAAAGTCCATATGAAGTAGAGGTGTGCCACTGTGGGGAAAACAATTGTACACATAGACAATGCTTGCTAACATCTATGGAGAACAAATAATAAATGTGAATGCAATAAGGTGATGGGTAATGCATTACAACAGTGACAATAATGTGCATGACAAGCTACAGATGTAGGATCTTGTAAATTGTTAACAAAAATGCATAGCCAGTGGCAGTGATTGTGTTGGAAAGCATTTTGTAGCTGAAAACTTGCTCTTATAATCTAATGGTACATCCTGTATCTTATTTTTATAGGAATATATAGAATTATTTTTAAGATATTTCTCAAGATTTGGATTTTTTCCCCTTTTTTATGAAAGTATTGATAATGTTACACTAGACATTTTATAACATCAGTTTTTAAGTTTTCAAACAATAAACCATATTGTCCAGGGTTTTACTATCTTGTGCTTCAGTGATATTGTGATGTGCTGGCTTTCAAAGAGCAGAATACAACTCCATAATAATAAAACCTGTTTTTAATCTAGTTATAAAATAAGTCAATTTTCATTGTGTTAAAATTTCATAGGAGCCAAAGAAACAGCAAATAGATGCATAGATTGCATGTAATAACTGTCAGACTATCAATAATGGCAACTGATAGATTAGTTTATATATCAACAAATCCCAAATAGGATACATATATTAATTTTAATATGAATTCATAAAAGTTTATTTTCATTGACCACTGATGAGAATACTCCAAAATAATGGTGTAAACATTTTCAGTGTCACCAGATATATCTTTGTATTATCTTGATATCATAAAATTAAAGGTAAACTTCATGGAGTCCTAAGTGAACTGTACTGTAAGTTTGCTTTCATAAAACAATATAAAATTTTTTAAGAGAAAAAAAGTAAACAGAAAAAACAAAAAGCAATTAAATCTGACAATGTATTTTAAATTTATCATTGACTTTTCAAAGAACATCAAGCCTCCTAAAGAGAGTAGACAAACCACAATCTTAGCAACAATGATAGAACCAAATTTAAATTTAAATTTTCTATGATAGAAACAAATTTAAAAATCTGTTCAAGACAAACTTAATTTTTTGTGCTTTTGCTTAAAACAATTTACTATTTTCAGCCCATTTAAAAAACTTAAAATGAACATTCATCTCAAGTTAAAAATGTATAAATAAAATCCAAGTTGAACAAAACAAAACAAAACTAGAAATACAAAAAGCTTATATTAGGAAAGCAAGAAAGATAAAGAGCATGTCAGAACTCCCTCATTATGCCTTGCATGACTAAGTGAATAAACTGTACAGAATAACTTTTGAAGAACTAGCCAATAGAAAAATTCTCCAGCTCTAACTACCAAGACAGGAAAGATTTTCCTATCCACCCACTGCAAAATTTTGCTTTTGTTTTAAAACTTCAGTTGACTCAGTCAATGTTAACCTTTTACTTTGTCTGTATACCATGTTGCCATAGTAGCAAGTGAAAAGGTATGAGGGAGGAAGCATAAGCCAATAAACTACAATGATCTGCATTATTTTGACCAATGCTTACAGAAATGCAACTTCCAATTTAATAGCATAATTGAACATTGTAACATAAGAGTATAGACAATTTCTGTCAATAAAAAAGTTGTCTGGCCATTGTGTAACCCAAATCATGAAACTGGTTTTCAGAATTTTCCCTAAAGTTAAATTAAAAATAACTTTTTTACAGTTCAAATGCAATGAATTACAATTTTCATGATGATTGTTTATAAATGTTTGATTTAACTTTGTGAGTTCAGATTTCACAAAAAGAAAAGTTATAGATGAAAGTTTATCTCATGATCCCTACCAAAAAATGGACTATAAATGCTCAATCACATCAAAACGATAATTTGACTACAATGCGTATAGCTTGCAATGAGTGAATTGTTGCCATTTTATATTTTTAATTTTGCACATGGGCACTGTTTTTGATTTTTCCAACTGCACTGTATAGTAGGGACAGTTGGGCACTGTCTGTGATGAAAAGAGCCCCATAACACAATTCGCTTTTCAAGAAATTTGGAAACTGCATAATGTACTGCTTGGTATTCACACTGAAAGCTTCAATAGGAACATTTCAGAGTCTTTGGGTATCAATCTGAGGACAGTGCAGAGAATTCGGGAAGAGGTGATATACACTCCCGATCAAAAATTTAAGACCACTTAAAAATCTTTAAAAAGAAATTTTTTTTTTACAGATAGATTTTAAACTCCTCCCACTTAAGGTTACCAATACTACAATCTAAAAGGTTATGGAAACAAAAAGCTACATTCCAAACATTTTATTTAGAAATTTACATTTTTATAAAATGAGGCGATTTACACATGATCAAAATTATAAGACCAGAGACAAAAATTCTACAAAATTGTACAAGAAGTGTATGAAAATATTTAACAACCAAATTTAATAATGAAGTCTACCTCCACTGCTTTTGATGACTTCAAAAATTCTGTCAGGCATGCTAGAAATAAGCATTTCCATTAAGGTGTGGGGATGTTGCTCCAGCTTCTGAAGATGGCTTCACAAAGTTCATTTTTTGTTGAATATTGTTTGCCATTTCGATAAACATCTCTTGTCATCCATCCCCAAACATTTTCAATTGAGTTCAAGTCCAATGAGCATGCAGGATGTCCCAAGAGATGAACCCCATTTTCTTGTAGAAAGGTCAAGGTCTGTCTTGCAGCATGGCTTGCAGCATTATCCTGTTGGAATAACCATCCATCCCCACACAAATGATGGCCCTCCATCCTCAATGATGCTTTTTGTAGCATGCTAACATAACCAGCCGCTGTTTGACAACCCTGCATCACCTGGAGCTCCATCGTCAATCTGTAAGAAAAGGCACCCCATACCATTAGGGACCCTCCACCACTATGACGTGCGGAGAAAATTTCAGGAGGCATGCTTTTGTTATACCAATATCGTTGGAAGCCATCAGGACCATTGAGATTGAATTTTTTCTCATCAGAAAACAGGACTTTCTTCCACTTCTCAACGTCCCATGTTTAGTATTCACGACCAAACTTTAAGCAGTCCAACTTGTGGCGTGAAAGCAGCCAAGGAATTTGTTTACGCTTTTTATTTACCATGCCTTTTTGTCTTAAGTGTCGTCTGATGGTTATGGGACTGCAATCAGCATCTGTGACTGCCTTAATTTGACTAGAAGAAAGTCCCCCGTCTTTCATAACAACCCATCTTATTTTCCTACTCAATGCAGGAGAAATTTTTTGGGGCCTACCAGAGGATTTTGCTTTTCCATAATTCTCACTGTTCTTTAGAAAGTTGCAAATCACAGTTTTACTGCGATTTACCTTAGCTGCGATCGCCCACTGTGACAAATCTTGCTTATGGAATTCTAGAATTCGAGAATGCTCAACTTTGGTAATTTTGCTTGCTTTAGGCATGGTAACACCTTTACGCAGTGATTGCTAATCTCTAACTGAACTAAAAACATTGGAATTGCCATAATTTATACTCCTGGTCTTATAATTTTGATCATGTGTAAATCGCCTCATTTTATAAAAATGTAAATTTCTAAATAAAATGTTTGGAATGTAGCTTTTTGTTTCCATAACCTTTAAGATTGTAGTATTGGTAACCTTAAGTGGGAGGAGTTTAAAATCTATCTGTAAAGAAAAAAATTTCTTTTTAAAGATTTTTAAGTGGTCTTAAATTTTTGATCAGGAGTGTATCCACTCAACATGGTGTTTGGAGTAATTACTAGTGATGGGAACGTTTAGCCTCTATTCATCTTCCCACAGGACCTCAAACTGAACACCGAAGCCTACATCAAGTACCTTGAGGAGGTAATGCTGCCCTAGGTCAAGAGGGTAGCTGCTACAAGATCCTATGTCTGACAACAGGACTCTGCACCATGCCACACAAGCAAGAGAACCCAGTCATAGCTGTCAGATAATTTCTGTGACCACATCACCCCTTACATCTGGTCACTTAATTCCCTAGACTACTTGATTATATGTGGGACATAGTTGAGTGACAGAACAACAAAATGCTTGTAACACTAAATATGAACCAAAGGCAAGGATTATGGCAGCATTCATTAAATTAAACAAGGAGACAGTCTAGAAGATTTGCAGGAATTTCTGGAGGCCATGGTTGAAGCAACTGGTAATTTTACTGAATAAATTCTCTTTAGTATTTCAAGATACTTTTGTATAATTTTGGTAAATATATCTGTTAAAATGAGATGTCAGTGTTATTTTCATTTTTGCATAATTCAGATGACAATTTATCCAATGAATCCTATAAACACAATAATGTTTAACAACAAAAAAAAAAAAAAAAAAAAAAGATAAGGAATTTTTTTAATCTGACCAAACACTATTATTTACTTTTAAAATCTTTTTCTGGTTGCACCGAGAATTTTTTCACACACCTTTAAGCAAAAAAAATTATCAGTTTCCTTCAGAACCTTTAATCCTCAGGTAAAAGTGAGAGACTTAGACGAGCATTCCAAGAAAGGTTTTCTGCAAATTTTTATGGTACCATTCCTTTAAGCTAAGTCATATACATACAAATTTTTACTGAGAGTGTTGTTTTTTGTTTTTTTTAATCATATCACACCGAGCAAGGCGGTAACGTAACGCCACTGATGTGCAGGGGGCTACGTAAGAGTGAAGAGATTGGAAAAGAGAAAACTGGAAGCCACATCCTAAACAGGGAACAAGGGATGAGCTTCTTCACCTGTTCAATAGACGTGGGTGGAGTGTGAACCGAGCGATAGTTTAGTCTATCTACTCCAATTGAAAAAAAAAAAAAGAAAAGAAAAAGGAGTGAAAAGATTGGAAAACATACAAATGCAAGTAACAAAAATTGAAAATTTCTTATGGCCTTTCCAACTTCTTTTCAAATGATCATCTTTTGGAAAGTTTTTATCCAAAAAGTCCAGATATAAATGATATTGTATATCTGGACTTATCTTGACATGTTAAATGATATTGTGTTTTAGGCTATTCTTTAACTAGTTTAAAACGGAATATATTGTATAATTTGAAGATAAATTTTCAATTGCTATTTTTGGGTGTTGTCCACATTTCACTTAAAGTCTATGTATCCAAACTGAGTCAGATGCCAAATAGTGATTTAATAGCTTATTATATTAGGTGGAACTGGAGCAACAAAGGATAGTTGAAAATTTGCTACGTTGTAAGTAACATCAGTATGCACAATTTGTTTGAATTCAAGATTTTCTTTCTCTTAAAGACTTCTACCTAAACCTAGAGAGCCCACTCAAGCCTGTTATTTAACCCATAAATTGGAGAAAACAGGATGAATTCTTTCCTTTCCCAAGAGCCTAAGTACAAAATGAACACAATAGATTCAGCCAGAACATAAACTTTGCATTACCAATTCATTTCCCCCACAGCATCACTATCCATATATCCGTCTATTAATATGTATGAAATTACATTACCATAATCTAAGATCAATTGTGAGATATTAGTTTATGAAAGGATGCTTGGTTGCCACTTTAAAACATATCCCTGAAACAACAATCCAAATATTCTGACTTTATTTATTTGTATAGTGAATAAACAAGCTATCTTAGTGTATATTACAACTTCAAAAATGGTAGTGTGTTTCATTGAACTAGCTAGTTTTATTGAAAATTAGCTCACTGATGGCATTTCAAAACTATTTATTAAATACAATTTTTTGAGTAACTTTCTAAAATATGAGGAGCACTATTCTAATGTCTGTTCATTGAAATACCAAGATATTTTTAATACCCATGTCAAATAGAAAATTTCTAAATTATAATTTTTATCCTATTTATTCAGTAATATAGTCTTAGTGTAACAAATTCAGTGATAATCACTAAAGTATGAATTTTATGTCATAACAAAATGTGCCGATTCTCAACTGTGAATTGCATATAGTATAAAACATTTTCTACAACTATTTCTACTAATATAACTACAGAAAGAACAGATTAATACCTTGATATTAAATATGGTATAGTTTAACCTATTGACTAAGGAGCTGCATTAATATATACCTCCTACTCAAATAATTTTAAAATACTGTTCTTTAAAGATTATATGAATCTGCAAATGCAACACTGAAATTAGAACTGTCAACTAGCTGAACCTAAGCATCACAATTTTAAAGGAATATCATTATACCTGCAAGTTCATACCTAATCTTTTTGTTTTTTAATTATCATACAAAAAGAAAAAAAATTCAATAATTTCCAAGTACTTTTCATTACTCATTTCCTACTTTTGTTTTTAAGAAAGAATTATGCAAATATAGTTCATTTGAACAACTATTAAATCTACTTTCGAAATTAATCGCTTATTACTTTTCAATGAATTTATATATAAAGAAAATTTCCTTCCCAAATTACAATGCTATTCTAGATTATTACCTTCTCTAGAAGTTAGAGACAAATAAGATCAATTTTATTGAGCACAAAACAGCTGATCCTGACTCAGCCAAAACTCCCTCAATTACAAAACTATTGAGAGAGAGAGATCTATCCAAAGTTCACTCAATTGATCAGTTTAAAAGTATAAAAGGATTAAACACTTATAGTAGGTTTCTTATAAATCTAGAATTTGCTCAGCTCAGACTAAAAAAAAAAACCCTGTTGATGGTTCATCATGCTTACAAACAATTAGACAATGGAAGTGTACTTGTTACTCTGAAGAATCATCCTGAAAAGTTCCTGGACTGATCAAAAAAAATTATTCAGATTTTAGGCAAAAACTTGTACAACTCTGTATCATTAAAAAGTCTTAAAGTTTTGGGTATTTAAGCTTCATACTTTACAAATAGTATTCATACCTCTCCATACATGAGTAATGGAAAGCAGTTTGGATTGAAGAATCAGAGCCAAGTTCAAATTCCAGTCAAATTCATTGCATTCACTTACTTGGGAAAGGTATAAATCTTTCTTCTCCCTCTCAGCTATGGGTAAATAGCAGAACAGACTGGGTTCTATAGCCTTGGTTGGCAACCAGTCTAGTGAAGTAAGAATTAATAACCTACTGTGAAAAAAAATCTTCATACTACATGCAGTTGAGGACCACTTGTGAAGTCATAAAGTCATGAAACTTCTAGGGAAGAAGCTGGCTCAACCTACCAAGGATGAATTACACAAGTACTCCAGATTTGCTAAACAATGAGCTCTAAACATTATTAATAAGAGAGAAGACAAAATGATATTTGATTAAATTATATTTTTTTTTAGAATCTTGAAAATTTTGGTCAAAAATGGTTTTTCTTGCGTTAGAGGATAATCATGTAGTAAGAGAAATTTTAACATCTTTTTTATGGTGCAAAACATACCAAGTTGAGAATTCTTGTAAAAATCAAGTAATTGTCAGGTTTAAATATAACTTTCAGGATTTATTCACAAATGAATGAAATGACTTATTTTATTTTATTTTTACATCTGTTAACCCAGCCACCACTTATTTAATTTTATAACATTTCAACTCTGTTTTGTAGCACTTAATGTTTATGTTAGTTATAGAACAAGTTCTCAGAAAAATTAAATCATGAATTTTTTTTTTTTTGGTCAAACAGAACAGAAACCCCAGTTGCAGAAAATCTGCTTTAAAAAAAAAAAAGCAATAAAACTAAGGCTTTATTTAATTATTTAAAAATTTTAATTAATAAGTTATACAGTTTCTAACCTTTTAAAATGCTGTATTAATTTTTAGCAGTCAAGACTGTATTTACTAATCTTAACTAGAAAAACTCACAGCCCCTAATATGTTAAAAAAATTTTTGAACATATTTCATGTGCATATAAGCATGTCAATTTTTGTAAATATGAATATCCAAATGATACATTATCAGTAATTATAGTAAAAGATAAAATTTAATGGTAAGTTTTTAAAATTTTCTTAAGTGCCTACTTAAATTAGACTATAAGGGTAAATTATCTAAAATCCAATAAAATGCTAGATTGCTAGAATATATTAAATTTTTAAGATTATGGGGTAGTTACAAAAAGAATTGTATAATAAAGGCATTCATGTTATATTCATCAAGTAATTGTTTCAGTTATGCCCCCATTAGAAAAAAATTCTTAAATGTAAATTTAAAATAGTTATTAACCTTATAAAAACACCAAGCTCCATGTTAAAGAAAAAAAAAAGTTTGCCTGCAATATTTTAAACTAAAAGCAAGTTATAGATTTTCATATCAGATTAATTAAACTTTAAACATGCTAATCTTCCTCAAATAGTTTCAGAAAAGTATATTTTAGTTTTGAAATTTTTTTAAAAAAGATTTAGTGTTGACGAATTTGTCAATATGGACGATTTTACCGTTTTTATTACTACTAATAATAAAAAATTAATTCCAACTACTTCAGATTATTTGAAATACAGGAAAGTATTTTGTTGATTGGAACTGGTAAATGTCATCTATTAGTTTGAAATTTAAACTTAAAAAAACACTTCATTCTAAAAATGAGGTATTACTTTCTTTAGCAGTGTGTGTGTGTGTGTATATATATATATATATATATATACATATACACACACATATATATGAGAGAGAGACACTCCACCTATTTTAAAAGATTAAATGAATAAAAAACACAAAACTGTTTTTCTTTCTCTCTGCTTTTGTCTCTCCACCCCTAGAGTTAATACTTACCTTTTACTTTTTTCCTTTCACAAAGTCTTTCCACACTTAGGAAGATGATAGCAATATATACATGTATATATACATTCCACTGATATTATATTGATTTAGGCAGAATGTATGACCGTAAATGGAAGTGCTGGTCTATATGTAAATAATCCTATCTTTTTTAATAGATACCATACTAGTTGAACATGAATGTTATAAAATTTTTTTAAATATTAGTATAAACGTTTGATAATTTTAAATCAAAATTTTAAAATTTGTGACCTGATAATCTTCTTTCAGCTATATTTATAAGAACTTTTAAATAGATAAGATCAATAAAATTTGCAATATACAACTAGCATTTGTTTGTGCCTTGAAAATTAAAATTGACAAGAAACAATTTATACAAAGTGAAAAGGATAACAGGGAGGTGGTCAAAAAAAAAAAAAAAAAAAAAGAAAACCAACAAAATATGGAGAAAAAAAAATCATGATTTACAATCAAACTTTACATGATTTTATAAAGAAAGAGCAAAAAGCACAAGTAACCTTGAAGATAACCCAATGAATGAAGGCAGTAGGACAACAGAGAGCAAGAACATGGAAACCAAAAGAAAAGACAGCAGTGGAGATGAGTAAGTGATATAGAAAGTTGTTGAATACTACAACAAATATTTAAAATGGGTTAAGCAGAAATAGACACTTGATAAGCACTTAGCAAGTACATTTTAACTTCAGTGCTTTACAGAAAATCTATACTGATAGTTTTTTTTTTTAACTTTTGAGATTTCACAAGGTAAAAAGAAAAGCATCAGTATCAACTAACAAAAAGAAAAAAAAGTTGTTTTGCATGTAATATTTTACAACTTACAAACAATACCAGAGAAATAATGAAAATAAACTGAAATTATTCAAAATTTGCATAATTTATATATTTCAGTATTTGCTGTTGTAATAGCAGAACAAAAAACCGGCACTTGGTAACGCTTTCTTTTTTCATTTTTTTTTTTTTTTAATTAAACTGGAGAATAAATTTCCAAGACACTCAGACTACCTACTTCCACATAATTTCTAATTAAGATTAAAACAATCCATGGGAGATAATTCCAAGTTTATTAACTGCTAATAGAAATTCCATAAATAAGAAATGACTTGATACTGAGTGAAAGGCCAATGAATGAGGCCTGCAAGTGAGTAACATACTAATTGATGGTTTAATAAAAAAAAAAATTTAAAAAATTACAGATTAATATTTAGACAGTCAACATTCAACAGTATTAGTGATGCTCATAAAAATTTAGTTCCTTATTTCACTATGGGCAACTAGATAATTGTAAATAAGGCAAATCTATCCTTGAGGATAAGTGTTATAACAATTACACAATTTATAAAGAAATTTGTAAATTCAACTTCAAACAACTGACTATATAAAAGATATTCAAGCTATTTCAGGTTTAAAACTAAAAGAAATTATTTTTAGAGGAAACATTCATATTCAAATAAGTGTTATCTGCATATTTCCAATTCTTTTTAATTCTACCTAAAACAGGTACTCTGACAGTTGACACAACTTATTCAAATTTGTAGTCACCAATTTAAAAATTAAAATCGTGGTATCAAAAGTGAGTAAACAATTTTTGGTCAAAACCAAAAACTACAGGATACATATTTGTAAATAAATTCTAATAAAATTAACAAGTCCAAACTTAAAAAAAAAAAAAAAAAAAAAAAAAAAAAAAAAATCACTGAAGTTTCTTATTCATTTATGTTAAACAATAAAACTAAGATTTTTTGGTATTCATCACATTCAGAAATTCATAATTTTGCTGTTTGACAAATAAAAAATTATTCTAAAAAGTTAAAGCCATATTATTGTTTCAAAGAATTTCTTATAAGTGAGAATTGTTTTATGGGAAAAAATGAAAATGTAAATTTTGAGGAAACTTTTGAGTTAAATTTTTTCTTTCAAAAAATGAAATGAAAAAAAAAATTATAAAAGTAAAAAGAAAAAATGATTTTCCTTAGGGGGATTGAAATTTAATTTAAAAAAAAAATTAGACAAACTAATGGACATTTTTATTATATGATGCATTTTATTTAGCTATCTTCTATTGTAAGTAGATGTACTGAATGTGTTTAAATTTAAATCGAACCGATAAATATAGGATCTCATTTGAAATTATTATTAGTTAACCCTACACAGTACACACTGTAAGTGACAGAAGCACAAAAAGCCATTGAAAAATGTTAGGAGATTAGTTTACTTTAAAGTTTACATACACTTACAGCAAATTTATTTCCAAAATTATTAGTACTAATAAATTATTTTAAAGAGAAATCTAATAAATAAACTTTCAGTTCAGTCCCTTAAAATTAAAGAAAAAGGAGACAATTAAATTATTTTTTTTTTTTTTACTTTTTTATAAGAACAACTGAGTAGGAAGGGGAGGGAGGCTTTTAAAAAGTACAAAAAAAAATGGCTCATTTTGTACAATAAAACAGAACGGAAAACTTACCGGAAAAATAGCATCAGTAACGAATTATCTTCTTCGTGCAGCATCGCAGGGAAATATTTTTTGGATTGATTTAATAAAAAAGGGGAGGATGATCATGAGGGATTCCGTTTTACTTACATACCAATGCACAGGATCTGCACAAAGAACGCTTGGAGATTTTTTAGCAGACGCCATCGTAACGTGACATGAAGAGAACTAAGAAAGATTTCGATGATGAACACGAGAATTGTCCTTTTCTATTTAAGGGGTGTCAATGGGCTGTTCAAAACATTTCCTAAAAATATGTCTACAATATTGTACAAAACACATAAATTGTGATGGGAGATTACACTTCTTTAGTGCAGTGGTTAGCGTGCTAATTTCATATGTTCGATCTTCATCAAGTTGTTTAAAAACAATGCAATTGTGGTGACCTTTTTTAGTTTTAATTAGAAATATCTGATATATAAGAAAAGTCAAAAAATATAAAAAATAAATGAAGATAATCAAAACAGTTGACCGAGTTTGTAAGAAATTATTAAATACATTTCATTTTTAAATGACACGAAAATAAATAATAATGACAAACTAAACAACGTCGAACGATCAAGTCATTAGACAAAGTTCTAAAACAATAATGGTTTATTATTTAACGAAAATAAATAAGATAACCAATTTACTACTGAATAAGAGATTATCAAAGAGTAAACGTGTGTGTGTGTGTGAAATACGTAAAGAAAAAGATGAGTAGCATTAATATTAGGCCTAATAAAATATTTAGTCATGAAAATGAAAATAAAAAATCATAGAAGTAAAATTTTACTCTAACTTTATCAAGTTAATTGCTTCTACTGACTGATCAAGATTATTTCTATGATTATAAAAAATATGAAAAAAGTGAGGATCCGATATTAAGTCTTAAAAATCTACAGACAATTAAATAATGAAATTAGGAAGTATGAACAAAAAAACTTAGATGCGAAAACAAAAATAAGTATAAAAATAAGATCTTTGAAATTTATTAATATTATTGAGAAAAATGGGTTAATTTTTAAAAAAATTACATTTTTTTTAAATCACCATGTGGAATCAACTTTTAAGAAAAATTGCTTTTACTTTTTAATTTGCTTCATTCATATTTTCCAGCATGTAAAAAAAAAAAAAGAAAAAAAAAAAAAAGAAGCATTCTTCTTTTGTGCCTGCTGTGTCACCTTTTCAATTTTACTCTTTCTTTATCTTTATTTACTTTGTTTCTTTTTCAAAACGAAGCATCAAGGTTTTTCCTACTTCAATATAAACCGATGTACCATCCACTTTCATAATATTTAACAAATTAACAACTTCTAAATAAATTTTTGTCTTTATAAGTGTCTATATTTAATTCTGATCGTTCTATCAGGATTTAGTCAGCGATACAATATTGAATAAATATAGTAACGAGAAAAGCGCCAAACTTGACAACTGAAAATGAAATGAGTTAACTTAAAGAAAAGGCTTAATTCCAATCATAACACTTTAAAGCGATCTCTAAACTTCATAAATTATCCATTGTAATAAAAACAGAGATCTAGGATATTTTTTTAATTAAAGAGAAAAAAGTTAAAAATAGCACAACAAAGTATTCTTACAGTTTTTATTAATAATCAATCACAAATGAATTCCGAAAAGTAGAAATATTTTTAGAAACTTTATGATCATGTGCGAATAGTCACTTTTTAGTTTAAGAACAAATCCAGTAACTTTAACACGACCAAAAAGTTATTGCAGTTAATTAAATAAACACAATTTAAAAAAAAAATCAACGATTATAAATAAAAACAATATACGATTATTTAATTGTTGTTAGTCAATTTTTGTCATTTTGATAATGCTAGTGCTAAAGTAACTTAAATCGAACTTACCTAAACATACGAGGCTCAGTCATCCCGATCGGTCGTAGAAGACAGCAAATATAATTCCATACCAGAATACAAAGTGATCAGACTTATAATCTCGAGCTCTTTATTTTTTTTTTATTTTTTACAACAGTACGGTATTCAAATAACCTGATTAGGTAAAAATTGACATGGCGGCCTGTAAAAATATCTAAATTCCGCGCTTTCTCAGTAAATTGCGCTGATTGGTTGTGACGTCATACAGAAGCTTGTGACGAAAATAAACTCCAGAAAAGGCGGACAGAAACTTGCCTTTGGCAAGAAGCTCTACGTAACAATGTATAAAACTAAAAAAAGATTAGATATAAAAATTTTAATGTAAAATCTTTCACTGATAACTGCCTTCAAAAATATTTACACCGAATACAATAGCCAACTAAATCAAACATAAATCATAATTTTATTAAATTTTATTTGAAAAACATTAACTGAACTAATTAATTGTAATAATGTAAATAAAATTTATTTTTAAACATTAAATTTTAAAAAATTAATGCAATTTTTATTTTTATTTTAACTTAGCACTTGAAATATTGTGCGTGTTTGGAGAGAGAGAGGGAGAATGCTAGCTAGCTATATAAAATTAATAAACTTAAACAAAATAATTAGGAAAACAAACTTACCTTGGGCAGGTGTGCAAAACAATTAAGGTCATATTTAATAACTTTTTTGTCTAATTGATATTGAAATAAATATTCAATCTGATTATGAAATGCACTTAAAAAGTAGTCAGTTATGTAGTAAAAATAAAGACATTGCTATTAAAGCATTCAATAAAGAAGAATAGGAAAGGGTATTTTGGGTTGCACTACTAATTGTGATATAAGGATGATAATTCTTTATTATATTTGCTTTCCTTTATTTAATGTTGACGAATATTTTGTGGATGAACTAAAAATGAAACAAGAATTTTTGTTAAATACTCAAGTTGAAGTAATTCTAACTTGTTATGGTTATATTTATTCTACTAAATATAAAATAAAAATATGTATAGACAAAGAATGTTAATATAAAAATTATTAAAGCTAAATTATAATTATGTTTTAATAAAAAGTAAAATTTTGATTATATAAAATAAATGAATATCATTTTTGGAGGGGAAAATTAAAGAAAAAGTGCAGAAAAAGAAATAACTTAAAGTAAATACAATCAATTACTTTATTCAATAGAAGTCTCTGTTATTGAGAGCTATTTTATTAGACACTCACAATTTTCATAGAAATAATTATAAGCAAATTTAAAAGATTTGTATTTTATGAAAAATACAACTAAAAATGATTGTGGAAAATTTGTATATTCAGGTTGAATAATGATTTTTTTTTGGGGGGGGGGTTAATATAGAAGGATACAATACAATGTTCAGGTTATAAGTTAATTGGAAACAAAAAGTCAAAGGTTTTATATAAAGTAAATGTAATTCAGGGATAATATAAAGAATAAATTAATGTATATATTCACCCCCCCCCCCAAAAAAAAACTATAACAGATAAGAGTAAATGATGAATTTTTTAAATATAATTACTACAAAATAAAACAATCATCACATTAAAAAATAACTTGGATAATATTTTTTTTAACAATATCAATTTTGTTTATAATTTTTTTTATTAACAATTAATTGAATAAGCAGTTTTTATAGCGCAATTTATTTAAAAAATAAAACAAAAAACAGTTAATTTAAATGTTGACTTTAAATCTTCAAAGCATCTGGTTTTAGAAAGAAAAAAAAACATTAGAAAATGCCAAACCCAAAAAATATTTGGCACATATATATGTTGAAAAAGCAAAATAATTTTAAATTTTGCATGCAATATTTATAACAAATAAATTGAATGGGATTTAGCAGTAAGCTGGAATTCTACATTGTGAATCATTTGATTTATTTTAACATACACACACACATGGAAATATTGAAACAAATATGCATAGGTGTTATACTAAAAAAGAGACCAAACCCATTTTGTTAGTAGAGAAGATGACATAAGTACATTCATTTTTCTTGATTTATTTACTCGATAGTTAAGGGAATGAAAGAAGATAAACAAGGAAAGGTTTTATTAGCTTGTGTTTATTTACATCATGTGGCTATTGCAAATTTTATAATTCTATGAAAGGAAAGACTGATTTTGTAAATCAGTCTGAAAATTTTTAACATCAGTATTTGCAGAAAAAAGATATGATTCTTGCAAGTAATAAAACATCAGGATTTAAGACGTTTTCATTTATTAATATTTTAGCATATTTCATTTTGAACTTCAAAATATTATCTGAAAGATAATGAGATTCAGAATAAAAATATAACTGAATAGGTATCTTTTATCAATGGCTCAACAGCAATTTAAAAAAAAATCTTGTTTTCAGTGATTTGTGTATTTTTATCAGCACATAATTACCATAAAAATGAATATGTAGCTAATGTCAGTATTTTGAAACAAGTCATATATTGTTACCACTTTTCCAGTAAGGTCTCAACGTATCCTCCTATCATTAACTGAATCTCATAATGTTGGCTGTTAAATCCAAATAAATGAATGTGCATTAAATAAAATACTGAAGATATGGGACTGGCAATTCCTGACTTCAATTTTAACTTATTCCTCCTATAACAAAAGTCAGCACTATTGAAAGAAATAAAATTATTGGAATATTTATATATGAATTTAAGTTGCTTTTCATTGGTCAACAACTTGAAAAAGGACAAGAAATATTTTACAGTTATAAAAATTCTCATCATCATCATATCACTTAATCATAGATTAAGCAGATTTTTTTTTTTTTGAGATTAAGCTGGTTAAAGTAGAAGATAGAATCTCAGATCATTTGGTTTTCAATCCCAAGTGCAAAGGTGATAGTATGTATGTCTTACACAGCCCTGGAACGTAGCAGTCATTTTGAAGTGGGATTTTAATATTTTATCAATTGCTTGGTAATAAGATGGTCAAGTCAAATCAGAAGAGAGGACTTAAATATTTCAAGACTAAAAGCATTTATCCTAATACTAAAAAAATTTAGTGATGTAGATTTTGAAATAAAAATCTATTCAATCTATCATTCAGTATAGCAAATTTTTAACTTAAGAAGCTTAAACATTTCTTTGATATCAAAAAAAAAAAAAAAAAAAAAAATTAGAGTTTAACAGTTATCACTTTACAGATCAGCTGTCCCCAAGAAGAAAAAAAGTGAAGATTGGGAAAGGAACACATTGACCCTAATACTGTCCAAATTTAAGCATTAAAGCAATAGAAAGCAGTTATTGTGAGCCAGGTTTTGATGGTATGTAAGGTGTGGATAGAGATGCCACCTGCCCTCTCATAAGACTGACTAAAGTAGACAATGGCAGAGTTGAGACAGTCATTTATCAGAATGTAATTAAAATAGAAAACAAAAGCAATCATTTCAAGTGGACAAACTTAGTGGGAAAAAAAAAATGTATCTAATCAATAAAGCCCCCCCCCCCCCCGGTTTTAAAACTAAAAGCTCAAAAACTACCACTGAGACAATTTTTAATTGAAATTTCACAAGAATTGAAATTTTATTAGAAAATTTATTTTTGATTGTGCATTTTAAGATGTACATTCCAACTAAAAAAAAAAAATATAATCATTTTGTTAAATTTAACTAGAGCATTAAAAAAAAACCCAAAAAAACCCCGCAAAACAAAACAAAAACTGGATTATAAGCAAAAAGAAAAGCTAATTAGTTATCTATTTTATGAGATTCTGTAATTAGTTCTAATTTCATTAATTTTCATCCAATCAACATTCTTTCTTATCTAAAAATAATCATTAGCTTTCATTGACAATATTCATTTTATCAGATCTAATTTTAGCACAGGATTTAAAAAGAAAAAGTTCAATAATATGTAATATATAATTGAATTATATTAAAAATATATATTATATAATTGAATTATATTAATATAATTCTTTGACAATCTTTAACCTGCATGCCTGGTAAAAAAAAAAAAAAAAATTAGTGCCAAAAGGACTTTCTTCCCTTGACACCACTATCATTTTAACTACCTTCACTTCTTGGTGATATTTATTGTTATAAAAAAAAAAAACAACAATGCCACCTGCCAACTTTAATAAAGCCAAAACATATGAAGAGTAGATTTAGACATTTTCTTTGTTCTTGAGAACTGACAACAAAAATAATAATTATTAATCAGTTTATTGGTTAATAAAACATTAGCTAATTGCCAATTTATTTGAAACTTTATAAAATAATAAATAATAAGGATTTAAGTTCACATATTTTAATAATTTAGTAAAATTTTATAAATTTATGAGAAAAAAATTGTTTTTATATTTATTTTTTTATATATTGGTAAATTATAAATATTGCATTAGTTTTAATACAATTGCATTATATTTTAGAATGTTGTAAATATAAAATTATTCTTGTAAATAATCTAATAAATAAATAGTGATTAATATTTTTGGTGTAAATTTTCAAAAAATGCATAAATTCACATTCATCATGTGTTTAGGTTTTAATGCAATTCTAATAATCACTTTTAAAACAATGAACATTATTGAGGAGTGAAGATAGTTAAAATGTGTGTTAACTTAAAACTGTTTAGACAGTTTTTCTAATAAAGATGAATTATGATTCAAGACAATTCGGATTTGTTTCAATAAATAATAATTTGTCAATTTTGATAATGAATCGTAACTGCTGCCTTAGTCTATTCTTTTAAAATCTTGAAAAAGGGAAGCTTTTCTTTCAGATCTTCTCAGAGAGGATTATGTAAGCAGAATTAACCATCAATACCAAAGAAAATGTCATCTAAATAAAGTGAGAAAATGAGCCAGTTGGAATATTGTGAAAGAGAAACAAATATTAAGATAATGAAAAAATTAAAAATTAACACATTAAATTTTCAGGAAAAAAGGAAATCAAGTTACTAATTAAAAATCAATAGTGAATGAAGAGTGTTTTAAAATATTTAACTAATTTTGTTCTAATAAATTTTTTTAAAAGTTGTCAATTTATGTTAATGTATATAAAAACTTTGAATAAATTACTTTTACAATAATCTCTGACATTGGGCTTACAAAAATCACAAATTTCTATAATTTCTTGTTCAAATTTTATTAAAATAATGAAATAATTTAAAAATGCCAGCATGATTTTCTTCCTTATAAGATTTGATGGAAAACCATTTATTCTGTATATAAGGATTTCTCATTATGTTAGTTTTTCATTTAAGTATGTTATTTTATGCAAATGTTTAAATCCAATATGTGCTCAGTTGTAATGTTTAGCAAGCTAGTCTGATAGGCAATTACTACTGAATAATGAGTTCAATCCTCATTGGGTACACCATACTTTTGGCCTTGTACAAAACTAAGCTAAGTAAACAACAACTGAGTTTTACACATTACATAAAATAAACTTTAAAAATATACATTAAAACAAATTTGCTAATTAAATGTGTGTCAGCTTATATTTTTAACTAAATTAAATCCTGTTGAAAGAAATCAATTTACAATATCAAAAATTTTTAACTAAAAATAATGCTAATTAAAATAGTTCCTGAAACAAACAAAATTAAAAACTAAAACGTTCAATTTAAATATTTTGAAAATAATGAATTAAACAAATATATTGTTTGGTAATAACTGAAGATTAAGCTTGCTATAGGA
Source organism: Ascarosepion bandense (assembly GCA_037127315.1). Classification (NCBI taxonomy): domain Eukaryota; kingdom Metazoa; phylum Mollusca; class Cephalopoda; order Sepiida; family Sepiidae; genus Ascarosepion; species Ascarosepion bandense. The sequence goes on from JBBBDQ010000264.1 coordinate 1,433,786, forward strand.
AGAAAATAGAATATCTTATGACAATAATATAAAGTCAAATTTAGTTGAAATGTTTTAACAGTGAATGTGAACTGCATCTTTCTCCAGCCCTTATCAGCAGAGGTATTTGTAGAAATTTGATATCCATTCTGACAAGTGGCAACCATTTTGGCTCTTCTAGCAACTGAATAATAGAAATAATCATACTGAAGTATTTTAAGTTGTAATCCCACAATAAATTGTTTTTATTCAACTTATAACAGTAATTTTAAATCTGATGATGATGAAGGTAAATAAATTATTAAAAAAGAAAAAAAAGATTCAAAATTTCAGTTTGAAGTCACAAAATCATTTCTTTTTATAGGGCATTTTAATTTATTGTCAGAAGAAAATATAAGAACTAAAAAGAAAAGTATTTTATTATATCATAATTTTACATAGATTTATCCAAATTAAATATTTAAATCATTACCGAATTGTGAAACTCAACATCCAAGATTTATTGAGTCAAGTTAATCTTTTATACAAATCAGTTTTTGGAGGGTTTTTACAAAGAGTAGTTTCTCAGTAAAAAAAAAAAAATTTACAAAAGACTTGTAGAATTAATATATTCAGTACTTTCATCAGATTACAGAGTAATTGTTAAGCACTTTTATTATATATTTCAAAAGCAATACGTATAAACTTTAGAATATTTTGCATGCAAATTTTTAAAAAATGATTTAGTAAGGGTATAATAGTTTAAGTACAAAGCATCAACCATTGTTAGTGAATTCTTCATTAATTTATAATGCTATAGCTTGTTTTCTTTTTAATATCAGATTGATTTCTGCTTTTCCTGCAATCAAAGACCTCAAAGACCAGCCAAAACTTACTTTTAAACATTTGTTCAAAAGAAATTAAGCAAACAAGATATACAATACAAAAAGCAGTGTGGTAATACAATAAATTGCATTCATATGTTAAACAAATCAGTCAAAATTAGGAGTAAAATTCCATATTTGTCATTATTAGAATTTTTAAAATTTTAATGAAAGCGCAGTCTAAAAGCATTTTCTGAAATCAAACTTTCAATTGTTATAACATACCAGTTCTTAAGTACCACAGTTTATCATTGATATAAAGAAAGTCTGCCCAAATTAAGATATGTTAAAATAGATTACCTGAAACAGATTTGCAGTGAAATAGTTTCTATTATCTATTAATTAAAAATCAATTCAACATAATGATTACTAAAAATAGAGACAAGCATTATACATTCATGTATCAGAATTGTATTTTCTAATCCCTAATTATATGAATGTATATCAATAAGCCCATAGCTAATGAAAAAAGGCATTCATTTTACATAAGAAATATTTAACTCCTTCCTGACATTAAACATTATGTAGTGAAAACTTCAAATCAAAATTTACCTAATTCTTTGTCAAGTTGAAAACTTATTGATTCCATCCAACTTCAATAATGGAATAATTTAATTTTAATGCTGAAACCATAAAACTGATATAGTTACTATAGTTAAAAATATATAAATATACATTCAAAATGAAATGCTAAATAGAATTTTGAAAAAATATATATTTATGCATCAAACCATTTACCTAATAGAATGCAAGCTGACTATGTATTCTTAAGTGGAAATTAAGAAAAAAGACAGAACTTAAATTTGTGTGTGTGTGTGTGTGTAAGTTATGCTATATTTATGAGTAAAATTGCTCAATACCAGGGATATGTATGTAAATAAAGAAGTGTACACTGAGGTCAACACTAAGTTGTGTCAGTCTGTTTCATGCTTGAACACTATCTTCAGGCCATATATATAATACAAACAAATAGGTTCCTGCTGATGGTGAGTGACTGTTATATTCATTTATGACACTAGGTGTCATTCTTTCAGTTTTGCTTTTATACAGAATTGAATTTCTTTTTGAAATTTATTTCCTTAAGATAAGATAATAAAAGTGTAAAAGTATTTCTCAAATTCAGATAACAATCAAAGTGGACAAAAGCTGCCAGTCCCATTGTTGTAATCAAATGATTTTAGCAATAAAAAGGCAAATGTGCATGAAAAAGTTTGCAGCTGCTGTTTTCAAAGGGTTAATAACCATTTGACACAATAATGCTAACACTTAAATTTTGGGTCGGGGTAGATAGAAAGCATTTTATTTAATCTGGGAACAATAAACTTACTTCTTTGCCTTAAAATATTCAAGTGTATTCCTTGGCTTTATAAATTATTCTCCATTTTTAATCTCTATGCAATGAATTAAGTAGGAAAACTCAAACTGTTTTTCAATTGAGTAAAGTAAAATATATTTCATGTGAAGAGTCATTTTCTGACTTATTGAAAAACCCATATGGGTTGAATAGAAAATAAAGCGTTAATAAATTTTTCTATTTCTAAGCCTTTTCATTTTAAAATAAAATATCATATTAGTCAACTATAAAAGACAGTGTTTTGATCTCAAAGCAAATAATTTGAAGCTTTTTCCATTACATTGCTAATCTTAGCTTTTCATTTATTTATCTATATTTCCCAGTTGTTAAAAATAGACTTAATGAATTAAGATTATTCCAAGCCAATAAAAGCTCCAAAGCTATTTGAATTCATCCCAAAACTGTCATATAATTAAAAGAAAACAATATGTATTTAGAGGAGAATTAATGCAATGAGTTATATAATACAAATTTTAATGATGAAAAGAAAAGGATGCAAAACTGGCAAAATAATCATAAATAAATATTTCTGTCAAGTCAGTGCTTGGATTTTTTTAAGATACAAAAATAAAATAAAACCATAATTTCAAAATGTAAAAACTGTCCAGTAAAAAGAAAATAGCTTGCTTTTCATGAAATATTTAAACAATTTCAATAATATAGAACATTTTCTCAAAGGAACTGAAGAGTTAAATAATGAGCTTATAGCTATGATAATAAAAACAGCTATTCAGTGTTTAATATATTGTTTTGGTAAAGAAACACTAAGTTTTTGATAATTTCAAAACAAATTGAATTTCTTGATTTTTCAAATGATAAAAATCATGCAAGAAAGATAACTTTTAAAACTGTAATAAGTTACATTAAAAATGTTTGAAAATGCTTCCATGATTCTTAAAAATGTACTACAAAAAGTTCAATATATAAAACAAGGATTAAACAGAAAAAGAAAACATTCAATAATTTTCTTCAAAAACTAAAAATCACTGTGCAAATGAAATTAGTCAAAAATTTAATTGCAGTATATTGATATTCACAAATAACCTACTCATTTTTATTTCACTAGCAAATGTCTCAAGACTTGCACTGATTTTTAATCATTTTCAAAATAAACTTAAAAAAATATGAAAGAGAAATTCATATTAATATAAAAAAGAGTATATAATACAAATGAAAGATGGCATAGTTATTACCATTTGCATAAAATATATTAATTTTAATAAAATTAATTATATTTCCAAGTAAACGTTATTCTAACTTGAATAGTTGACAAATATTTTGAAACGTATTAGACAATAAATACATTTCAAGATCAATTGCATTAGATATATTGAAGGCCTTTGACAAGGCATGGCTACACAAACACTCAAGCTATGGAATCACTAAAAGAATTTAAATTAAAGTTTTTCCTAACAGGTAGGTCCATGATCCATGCAACCATCTTTCAAGGCTCACCTCTCAGTCAAACTATTTCTCTTTACATTCAGGATTTGCCTAAAGGTATACTCCAAAATTCTAAATGACCAGAGCCTGGCAGTCAATCTCTTCCCTGACCTAGCTCTAACAACTCAATGGGAGAAAAACTAGCAGGTCATATTCAATACCTCAAAAATTAACTCATATCATTCCATAATCATTGAGCAGACCTTGAATTTTCATCTATCAGAATGAATAGGTGGGTGTTCTTTTAAAGATGTCCCTTACCTTCAATGCCTATTGGGACCTAATCTCACCCCAAACCTCAAGTGGTACTCATATGATCCATTGCTAAAAATGCTGGAAAGATGGTTGGTTCCCTGTACTGCTCCAGTAAGTGCCTGATACCTCTTGCATTCTTTTACCTTTACAAGAGCCAGATCAGGCTGAAAATGAAGTACTGCTACAATATCTGAGCTGGAGTTGCTCAGTTTTCACTTTCCAGTTTTGATAGAGTCTAAAATTCATAACCCACAAGACAAGGCTGTGGGTTATGAATTACTTTCTACCCTAGAACCCTTTTCTCAAAGACAAAACATTGCAAACCTATCAATATTTCCACAGAAAATGTTTAGATGAGCTACATTCCTTAATTTCACCAATTTGAATCTTCACAACCAGAACCTGCCATGTCACATACACCATAATGAATCACCATCATTACCTTCATATTTCATTAGTAAGAAGGTCTTCAGCCACTTCTCCCTTGATTACTACAATCTTAACCAGTTCAAATCTAGGATTAACTGTTATCTTTTACCATAAATCCTCATAAATTGTACCTTTTACCCTTACTGCTCATACAACAAAATCCTTCATAATCCTCTACTTCAAGTGGATCTTGGCATTTTATAAGCTGAACATTTGATATAAAAATAATTATAGGACTATCATTAAATTTTGAGAACTACAGACATAAGAATGTTATAAGCGTTAGACAAATGCTCAAATTCACACAGAGGATGGTATTTGCGAGTAATGTGTATAGCAGTTATTTATTCTTCTTGTCACTGTGTAATACACAATGAGATTGGATAGCAGTCCTCAGGGGGGCACCAACATAGATAAACACAAAAAACAAAAATCATGCATAACATCAATTGAAGAAAAGTAATATGTTGAAACCTGTCAGCATGCAGCAATGTCCATTTTACACAGGGCCCAAGGATAAAAGTTGCATATAAAAGTATATATCTAATTTTAAAAAATCCTGGAAACTAAGATTTGAATCAAAAGGCAAATTACATTAATAGGTAAATGCTTACTTATGTATAGTATAATATAAAATTTATATTATTAAACAACTAAAAGAAATTAAAAACTGATATTTTTGTCACGATGGGTGATGATTATAAAAACAAAATTGTATAAAATATTTTGATCAGTTTTTTTTTTTAAATCTCATCTATAAACTTTTTTTTTTATAATATTTAAATAATAAAGAATTGGATAAGAGGATATGTTTACCACGATGTAATAAATGTAAAATTAAGTTTGAGCAAAATCAGTTTAAAATAATAGTTGATAAAATACAAATCAAAATTTCTTTTAAAAAATGTGTGCCCAAAATGTCCTAATTGCTGAATAATTTCTTTTTATAAAAATTAAAATTAACAATAACAAATTTCTTTAATAAATAATAAAAATATTTAATTTAAAAAAAAGAAAAGAAAAAAAGACAAAACTTTCAAACAGCTGAAATATTATATGGTTTGTGATGTTTAACCAATAGACAAATATATTCTAGAAATATCTATAACTTTAAATTCCTAGAGAATATAACAGACAAAATTTGTCACAGACTGGCTGCCTGCAATACTGCAACAAAAAAAAAAACCTGAAATAGAAGTAGTAATATTTTTTTTTTTAAATTATAAAGTTAAACTATAATTCAATTAAAAGTCAAAGCAAAACATGAAATAGATATAAGAGATTTATCAATTGCTTGAAAATAATCAGTAAATATGCTTTTATGAAAAAAATAAAATAAAATAAAGGTCTATTTTATTAGAAAATTATTTTGTTGCATATTTGCCAATGCTACATATATATATCGTGACAAATTAAATTAAATATACATATGAGAAGGGTGTACATATGTATAGTATTATTCAGGTATAAATAAAACAGAGCTAAATGTATGAACAGAGCTGTATTATATATATATATATATATATATATATATATATATATATATATATATATATATATATATATATATATATATATATATATATATATATATATTAATGAATATACATATTATTCTACAGCTATGGCACAACTCTAAGTTTTATGCGTTATGCAATCATCAGGTGCATATTTCAAACTCCATAGGCGTAGGATAATATGTATATTCACACACACACACACACACACACACACACACACACAGGAAACTGACAAGTTAAAAAAAAGCACAAGAAAATAAATAAATAAAAATAATAAAAATATTTTCCTTAAATAAAGATGCTAATTGAAACAAGCCCAAGTATTGCAATAACAATAAATCAGTTACACTTGAGAGACAAAAAGCTAATTTTAAAACTACTAATTTCATTAAGAACAAAACACAAGTCATCCTGTAAAAAAAAAAAAAAGTAGAAAGATATAGCCAAGGAATTGTTTATCTCTTTTCTATATTATGAAAAGAATACTTTAGGAATGAACAAGAATGAGAGATTATTCTTATTTTTTATTTACTTTAGTTGTTTATCTTCACAAGACTGCCTTGCATTACTTCTTAAACAAGAGATCATGGAACAAAAATTAACTTCAATTCCAACATAACTTCAGAGAAGAAATTCATCAATACATTTGAAGGGATCCTTGTGCACTTTTTCCTAAATGACTGAAAAGTGTGTTTGATACTTGAAAAAGAAAAGAAAAGCAAAGTTTAAATCTACTAGAAGAAATATGTATAAAATAATAATCACTTCCTTCAACATCTTACTGATACTTATATTTTTAACCTCAAAAGAATATATTTTAATAAATATTATACAAAGAGGTAAGAGTAGATTATGGTAAAAAACAAACTGATGATTTGGATTATGTCAAGTGTTAAAACCAATTAAGTTTTCAGGTATTTACTAAGCTTAGCTTAGTCTGACACAAAGTCATAACTGTTGTGTACCAAGTGAGGATTAAACTCAAAACTGTCTTAATGACCTATGATACTAGTTTCTTAACTACTGCTCTAAGGTTAAGCATCTCAAATAAAGTTTTTAATGAGAAGCATGAAAAAAAAAAAAAAAAAGTAAACTTGTTTTTATTGATAAATGTAATTTTTCAATTTTTCATTTTTTTTTGGTGCTCAATTACTGGTTAGTGTAACTTCAGTCTGAATATTTTAACCAATTTCCTCATTATATTTATGCTACATTATTTTTAACTTAACCTTGATAGGTTTAATAGATTACTGGATTATTAAATTTGACAATCTGTAGAACTGAATGGGATTCTTCAGAGTTATTATTCATATATGTAAAATACCATCTGCTGTGTAAATTCCTAGTTGATCATCCATACCATTCAAGGCTATCTCCACTGCTTGGCTATAACTTATACAGAAGAGTATATAAATCAATCCCATCTGAAGCCATTTTATAATTTGAATGTCTGCTATTGTATGCTAATCCACTTCATAATGACTAACTGGGGAAGATGCCAGGAATTTGAGAGTGAACAAAAGAAACAAAATCAATTTCATATATCAGATGTCAAAAATTAGAATAACAGAGAACAAGTAATGATAAGTAATACTAAGTTGTACTCTTGGGTCAAGTTCAATTCTGAATAAAACATTTAAAGAGATGTGAAATCAATATTCTCATTTGCAGATAGAGAAGGAAACATTCAGGAGGAAGAGCTGTTCAACATTTCTATCTTAAAACTTGTATCATACTGTGTCAGGAATGGTACTGGTCTATATATTAAAATTATTTTATGTCTTGCTGCAATAAATACATTATAAAATTCAGAAAAAATTCTGAGGAAACATGAAAAATATTCACTACTTATTTAATTAATTTTCTTACTTTTGAAAATTTTTTGGGGGATGGGGCGAGATGAGTAAATTTTAAGCGTTTATGACCTATGACTTCCAAAAGAATATTAATGCTTAAAAAGATTAGAAACAAACTGAAATATAAGAAAAAAATATAGTTTTCTTTGAATTTTTAACATGTAAAAATTGTACAAGTGACATTAATGACAATAAAACAGACTTGCTTAAATAGTCTTTAAAGAAAAACTGGAAACATGGAAAACTGAAACCTGAAAACAACTGAAAATCAAATGAAGACATGTCAAATTAAAAGTTAAAAATTAAATGTGAAATTTTATACAACAAACTGCTTGTAAATATTAGTAGATATGACTAAATTATTTAATAAATACATAACAAAAATTGATTTTTATGACCTTGATTTTCACAAAATGATAAAAGTAACTGTCAATTTAACATAGACATTAGCATTTGACAAGTACAGGCAAGCAGTATGACAGCTCTTATGATAACCAACGCATTTGGATGGTGACCCCTCTCACCCACTCAAAAAATAACTGACTATGTATTAGCATTTCTTCAAGAAGGTGCTAGCCATATACTGTATAAATTTACAAATCTAACCTTTTGAAAAGGATTACTATTCAAAAGTAAATAGACTGCTAAGTTAGTTATGTTGCATGAATTTAGGGTTTAAATGTTTATTACTGTTTGTCATTTAAATAGTTACAAACCTGTACTGAACTAAGTCTGACAAAGTCACAGGGATGATTAAAAATACCATTAGAACCAAGTTGCTTAAAGATAAACCATAGACATTATACTAACTAAAATAAATGAAGTAAATACTTAAAAGGATATTTCATTTGTTTTTCTAAAATTATATTAGATCACATTATAGAATCTGATGCTATGGTAACAAATATCAATTATATACCAAATGAGAAGATTAGCCTGACTCCCATTAACTATAGTTCATTTACATATTGTTACAGATATACAAAAGTAGTAAATTTCAAAATATCAATAGCAGTTGTGGTAATGTTTTAATTCAAATTCTAAATATATGGAAAATTCTGCAAAAAAAAAAAAGGAATGTAGTGCTAGATTCTTTAAAATTTACTTTGTGAGTATAAAGTTGATAAACAAAATTTTAAAATATCTCTAAATGTTAAGGTAAGTTTATTTAACCAACATTTATGTCACCTTTACTTCTTGACTGCACTTGAAACAACATCTGCTATCATAGCTAGAAATAGATTTTTTCTTTTGAACATGCTTCCATGGAGAATATGGTTTGAAATTTCAAGTATTGAATTTTACTTTAAAATGCATTACAAGCACTAACTGAAATAGTAACCAATGAAAATTTTTCTGTGATTTAAAAAATAAAAGTAAAATACACATTTTAAACATAATCAAAAGAGAAAGGGAGTTATACATTCAAATATCTTAATATGACATACATGTAAATAAATTTACAAAGCAACTAAAATTTTCCTTAAATTATTAATTTAGTATTATAATTATTAATATATTAAGCAATGGTTTCACTTAAAAGAATGATTGACTTTAAACAATGAATAAAATAAATATGTAAAATTAAAAAAATCATTTATGATAACATATATTTAAATTTTATATGATAGAAGAATATATTAAGAATATGAGACTTACCTACAAAAATTGAAACCTGTAGTACTTACATACACAATGCATTTTTAAAAGCACAGTATGGAATTTTCTGAGACTTTTCCACTAGTGTATTTTTAATATTAAATTATTTAAACATATTAATGTAAGCTATTTATTTTTTAATTAAGTGTATATATAGAGCAATGAAAAATATGAGCAAACATAATACATTTGAATTTCAAGTTGAATATGGAAGCACAAAAGAGAAAAATATTTCTATGCAACTTTATAGAGATAATGCATAAAATAGCATTAAATGAGTGCTTTTTATTCTCATTAGGTTTATGGAAGAAAAAAAAAATCAACATTTTTCCCAGTACCCTACAGATGGACAGACAGAGCCAATTACAACATATTTAAAATCAGAAGCTGCCTGTAACATCATTATAATAATAACTAGGAAAGGAATATTTCCTTAATATTTTCCCTAATATAAGAGTAATAAAAGGTTCTTAGCCTGATCAAGAAGGCCCTTCCTCTCCAAAAATTTTTCAGCTTGGTCAGATTTTGGTAAGAGAGTGAAGCTAAAAACTGAGAATGTTTCAGTATCCCTGTGCGTGTGTTAATATAAATGTAAATAGAACAATTTTTAAAAGGCATATGAGAGTGGGAATTAAGAGCATTTCTTTATCAAAAGTATATTCAAATTAAAAGGTAAGCAAAATAGATCATCTGTTAAATTTAATAGGCCTCATCAGCTGATCAAATTAAATAGGTTTATTTATAATTATTGATTAATAAGGAAATACATTTTCTTTTAACAGATGCATCACCAAGCATTGAAAAAATATATAGCAAACAAAATTGACTTTTTATCACCTTTTATGAAGCTGTAAATAAGGAAAGGAATTATATTCTTAATTACATTCTCATGATAAAAAGAAAGGAGTATGAAGAAAACATCTAATATTTTGCTGCATCAGCAAAAATTATAAATCACTGACCCAGAGTCTTCAATGTGAAGATGGGAACAATGGTAATTGAATTATTAACAAAGAATATTTAGTGAAAAGATTTGTCTTTTTGTTGCTGTAAAGAACATGCAGACAAATCAACTGTTTGTGATTTAATGAGCATTTCCAAAAGGAAAATAAATTGAATATTTATCAACATTTCTAAGAAAATAATTTACACTTTGATGTTATCTTGGCTTTCACAAAAAAAAAAAAAAAAAAAAAAAAAAGAAGCTTTTTTTTTTCTCAAAGGTGTGTGCGTGTTTTATATTTGACATAAAAATGTAAAACAAAGCAAGAGAATTTCTCTATGAACATTACTGAAGCAAAACTAGACGTTCTCAAAATTATTTGACTAATCAATTAAGCTTTAATTTACTTTTGTTATATATAATGCATTTTTTTATTTATAAAATATCCTTCAATAAATAGATAAGAATAATGAGCTAATATTTTTGTACTTTTCAAATTTCAATTGCAGCATAAATTTTAAGGCAAATTACAAGAAATAAAAATACCATGTGCTTGCTGTAACAGTAATTAACAAAATTAAATTTTTCTTTCAGCCAAACCAAAATACTAATGAAACTCATCTTTAACACACAAAAATATCTTTTCTAATTAAACTTTTATATAACAATATATCAAATGACAATATTGCATCAAGCAATCCGACTCAAAAATCTGGAACTTCATCCACCAGTGCACTTAACTGAAATCTGATAATTCCATTCTTGTAAAATTCAAACATGTGACTATTATGGTACTATACTTAATTACACTGTATTTTTTTGGTGGATTGTAATGGGAGTACCTGGTCATTCTAAAAATGATGATTAAAGAAAAAACTAATAAACTGAAATAATAAACTGGTAAAAAGAGAAATAATTACACACATAAGAAACGATAGGATATTGTTTGACATATGTGTACATAAAAAACAAAACATTTTGAAAGTATGTTACCTGCAATGATAATAATAAATACGCAATAAAAAGAAAACAAATCTCTTTTTTTCCTTCTATAAGTCAACTTCAGTTTGAAGCATAAATATCCAAATGTGATAAACATTTACACATGCATATAATTTACATAATCTTTGAATTATTCTAGTACATAACTGGCATTTTTTATATTTGCAGGCTGATAAGTCAATGCAAGAAGAAAACAAATCACAAAATACACTTTTGTTTTTTCAACAGAAAAACAAGCAAACCAAATCACCTGAAGGCAATATAAACAAACTATTTGGTATTTCAGGCATGATTTATTGATTGAAGTAAAATTTTAATATCTTTTAAAACTTTATCACTGGATAATGTCCTCCCTTAGTTAGACACTTAGAAGATCAGGTTCAGAATTGATGCTAGGGGCATATGAAATCCCCAGTAATAATAGTAGTTGTAGTATTGCTGTATGATGCTAACATCCTTGGATAGAGGATTTGTTCTTATGGTTTGTAATAAAACTCAAAGATATAGATAGACAGAGAGAGTAGTTTGTGAGTGAAGTGTGACTTAAAAGTCTGACTTGTAACAGTCAGGGCTGACTGCAAGGTCATACAAGACAGCATGCTTGCAAGTAACATGTTGCTGGACATCCTTGCAAGATGCAATCAACAAATTAGAAAAACAGGAGAAATAAACAAATAAATAAATAAATAAACTTTAAGAGTCAGAAGAAAGGGAGGCATTTTTTTTCCTCTTCTTCAAAAGTTACAGGGAGACAACTGTGATTTAAATAATGCATGGATAGAGCATATTATCAATTGCAAATTTTTCTTTAATTTTTTTTCTTTCTTTCTGGGCAGAGGGAGGGAAAAATGGAATGGGAAAACTGTTTTGTTTTTTAAGTTTTTTTTGTTGTTTTTTTAATGGTAAATTATCTGAAGAAATTGTTACAAAAAGAAAATAGATTGATAGGAAAAAAATCTCATTACTAGATAATAATTTCATTAGAAAATTTTGTTTGTTTTTTTTTTCCTCTTTAAAAAAAAATTAAATTAAAAAAGGATTTCCTGATGTATTGAAACAGAGATTAATAAAAATGTCTTACTGTGGAGGAGGAGGCGAGCACTAAGTTGTAGTCCATCACAGAAGTAAGGAAAAGAAAAAAAAAAAATCAAACTTTTTCACAATAACAATATATCAGTCAGTTCCTTATATAGTATGAGGATAAGTAGGTCAAAGTTCAGCACTGTTGAGTGCAGTGGAAAGATACATCAGCAGTGATGTTGGTGACAACACCAAATAGTGCCACTAGCAGCAGCAGCAGCAGCTCCTCCTCCTCCCCTAGGCTGACATCTTCCTCATAGAAGTCCACATCCTTCTGACATCTTCATTAAAGGGATTGCACAGTCACAATCTAAAAAATCAGTTTATAAAGTTGTTGAATTTTATTCTGTTGTATTTTATCTCCTGTTTTTTTTTCCCCTTGTTTTTCAAGTTTTTGTTTTCATCCTTGTATTATTAAAATTGAATATTTCAGCCAAGCCCAAATGCTCTACCCATACTTCCAAGAATTGGAGGAGGAGGAGGAGGAGGAGGAGGAAGAGAGACAGAGGTGGAGGGGTGCAGGCAGGGAAACAGGGGTCCAATGTCAGCCTAGGGCCCCTACACTTCCAGATTTGGAAGGTAGTGTTGGTGGTAGTGTTGGTAAAAGTAGAAGTAGTAGTAGCTAATAGTACTTTTGTATCAAGGGTAGTGATGGTAAGGATGGTCCAATTTGGACCGCCACCATTTGGTCTGATGGTCTACCTAAGCCGCTGCAGCTGCCATTAGATGACAAAGTGTTGGGAAAGGAGCGAGAGGAGAGCACTAGTTTTATAGAGAAAGAGGAAAGTGAAAGAGTGCAGAGAGGCAGACACATCACAGAGATGACTGGCTGGCTGTCCAGACAAGCGGATTTATATTATCAGTATTATTAATATTATATCTAGTAGCAGCAGCAGCAGCAGCTCAGCAGCGGTAGTAGTATAGCAGCAGCAGCAGTAGGAGGATGATGATGATGATGAGCAGCAGCTGATGAGCCAGGGAAGGCGACGGATGTCTGTCTGTCATTCTCACATCTGGCAGTAATAGGTACCTCGCAGCTTCAGGAACTGCAAGTAGCAAAGCAAACCATCAGTATTCAAATCAGAAAAACAAGAATTTTTTTTTTCTTTACCCAATTTTACTTTCTGGTTATACATTTTTAAAATCTTTCAACAAGTCCTTTTCATTTAACACAAGAACAACAATAAAAAAAATTATAATAATAAATGAATATGAAAGGAAAAAAATTGATTTTTCTGGTACTTGGTCAAGTTTTCTTTGATTATTTATAGAGAAATTCCATCATTTTACATTTAGTTCTTACTGATCAAATTTCAAAATCATTTACTGCTTATTAATTTTTTTCAATATATTTTTATATTGTTTCCAATGACTTTTAAAAGAATGCTGTTGAAATTTTTTAAAATACTTAAAATATAAAACAATCAAAAGAGAATAGAAAAATGAATGAATGAATAGCATGAATGTATTGGAGAGAAATAAAAAAGAATGTGTATACCTGAATGACAAGAGATGGGCCCTTGTTAACAATTTCCGCAGGAATCTGACTAAGAGGACAATTTTCAATGCTCATGATTTGTAGATTGCCACACAAGGCCAATTCATATGGTAGACTGTGCAGTTCTTGGTTGTCATTGATATACAAGGATTCTAAATTTTCTAGAAAACCTGGAAACAAAAAATTTCAAAGATTATACTGGTTACCCAATATTGTTTTGTTATAAGAACAAACTCAGATTGAATAAATTTGCAGATAATTATGAAGATAATAAAGAAATACAAACAAGTGATATATTAGTTAGAATGTTATCTTGAAAGTATAGTAGCAAATCCTTTTTCCAATATTTTTACATCTAAGACTGTATTTGCTCTTCAGTTTAGACTTAAAAGGTTAAATTAAAAAAAGTTTTTTTTTAAATATCTCAGTATATCCACTTAAATTTCTCAGCTCTTGTTGTTACAGATACACATTTTCAGTTTTTACAAGAGCTCAACTAAAAGTGATTGCAAAAATATAAAAGAAGTTTAATTGATCAAAACATTTTGACAAATTAGAAATTATTTTGTCACTGGTTGCACACAGTATCTATTTAAATATAAAAAATAAATTTTTAGAAATATTCTTAATCTGAAAAAAGAAAAAAAGAACCTATGTTGTTGATCATATCATGAACTTTATCATTTAAGAGTTTACAATGCCAAGTAAATATCAAGGAGTTCAAATATAAAACAATTTTAAAACTAATATTAGAATAAAATACTTTCAATTATTTAGTTTATGATGATCATCATGATTAACCAAAAGCTATATAATTCAACATTTCTATGCAAGATATAGTTGTTAATATATAGTGTAAGAAAACAGCTTTTCCAAATAGTCAGTTACATTCAAATGCCACATAATTATCAATGTGTAAACATTCTTCAATGCACAAGATTCTAGATTTGTTAAAATGCATATGTATTATTGAGACTAATTTTAACCAAATTTGTATAGTCCATCCATTAACATCTTACCAGAAATGGTTATATATTAATATTTTTCTATTTAAAAAAGAGAAAAAGAAACAAATTATGTTCCTTCAAAATATGAATCAGAAATCATTAAAAGATAAAACTAAGCTGTAATTTCTTTGTAATTTTTTCATGCCAACACACTTTTTCAAAAGTATTCCAATTTCTTTCTCCTAAAATCTTTTATGTAAGAAAATTGCATAATGCAGTAAAGTTCATAGAGAGTGCAAACATTCTTTTTAATATAAAATAGAAACTAATTTATAATAAAATAAAAGAAATATTTACCTATTTCTGATGGCAATGTAGTCAAATTGTTTTCTCCAGCACCCAAATACGTCAATTCTGTCAGTGAACTGTACAAAATAAACAAAATTTAAAAACAAATCATAAATGTAGTTGTACTAAATTAAGGTGAATAAGTGCATAAGTATTTGTGAAATTTCAAGTATATTACCAAAAATTTTTTCTTATAAAGGCAACATAAGTGGCCAAATAAAGTATTTGTTGATTCTAATAATTTTAATTTTGCAACTTTTATATAACAGCATATTTTTAAATCTTCAGTAAGAGACCGACATGGTTCATAAATTTAGGGGAAAAACTATGACAAAGTGGAAAAACCTTTTGTGTGATGCATTTTGTCCTCTAAGACTTCATAATGTGATGTTTATGTGACTACATATGCACAGGAAAGAAAGGGAATGTAGAGTTTTAGATTATTTTTTTTTTAAATTCTCAGCATCTCCTTTCCTTTGTGCTTATACGTAGTCACATCAAAGTAAACTTCACATTAGTGTGATGAAGTCCTAGAAGATGAAACATGTCACACAAAAACCTTTTCCACTTTGTCAGTTTTTTTCCCCTAAAATTGTCCAAGGGGATTATTCTTTTTGTGCCTAATGCATTTCTGTAAACAGCATGTGTGCTTGCCTGGATAAATAATCAAGGAATTAGTTTAATTAAATTTACAAGTATATTTCACTATATTAACAATATGTTTTTATTTTCCCTTTTACTAAAACCATGACATCTAACTGCTAGATCCTGAAAACAATCTATTCTTAAATACTATCATTTGGTATAAAGTGGAAAAATGATTGCAAATTGAAATTTCATACCATTTTGTACTTGAAAAGGTTTATATAATACATTAACTTAGTATGAATTCTTCTCATCATTTTAGACAGAAATATTTTATTAAAATCAATGTAAATCATACAAGTGCTGTGTAAAATCCTAAAGCTTATTATCCTTTTATTAGTTTATCAATTCAATTATAAAATGTACAATGCAATTTTACAGTAAAATCAATGAATGAATCAATAAAGTGCATACTTTTATGAAATTAAGTTAAAAGTTCATTTTACATTTGCTATTTCAGTATTATATTTTCAACAAAGTCTTAGCTTACAATTTTTATAAATATAACTTTTTAATCTTTAGTGTAAAGCAGAAATAGTAGACATGTAATGTTTGTTTATATATATAGCTAAGAATTTGCCAGCGTATTTGATGTACAACTTACTGTACACTAGAATGAAATTTATAAATTATAAAATTAAAAGAAAAATAAAAGCAATTTCCACCAAATCAAAACTATTAAAATTACCACAAAATGATATTTGTTAAATATTATAATTTTCAGTATTATTCATTTGCATTTTACATCATATAAGCACAATAAAGAATTTGCTTGATTTCCTCTGTATACGTGCATTGTGGTGCAGTGGATATTGGCTTGGAATGAAAAATCGGGGAGCTGAGTTTGATTCACTTACATGCAAATACCCTTGTGTAAAGTATTAATCCGTTTTTTCCCTCTAGTTATTGGTTAAATAACAAGATAGATTAGGTTCTATAGCCTTGTTTGGGGACCAGTCTACCAAAGAAAGTAATGGCAACCTACTGCAGGATAATCTTCTGCTCAGTCAGTCATGTCCCGAAAGAAACATGATCACCCAAGCAGCATATATTCATTTACTTTAGTTATTACATAAGAATTGGTCTTATCATAATATTCTAAGTAATCATAGAGTTATTAAAGTTATCTTTGGTTATGTGTACAAATATCTACATAGTAAAATTGAAACAAAAATTATAGCTCATCTGGTAAACAAGCAGTTAAAATACTTGAACCACAGAGAAAGTATATAGCTTTTACATTCTAATAAATAACCACTGTAGCTAGTTTTATTATTATTATTATTATTATTATAAAAGACAGCAGTATAAAGTTAAAAATAAAACTCATTCATACTTATGCTATATGTCTTTCAAGCAATAAAGCATTTGACAAAGAATTCAAACTTAATTCAATGAACTTACCCAATGGCTCTAGGTAAACTGGTTAACAAATTAGACTGCACAACAAGACGCTGGAGCTTCCGAAGTTGCCCTGATATAGGAAAACACATAAGTCAGAGTAAAAAAAAAAGTTACTTTTGAAATCTTTACAAAGTGTTTAAAAACTGCTTATTAATTTTTTAAATCTAAAAAGAAAATATAATAAGTAGATAAAAATGAACATTGAATTAAAATAATAGTTCTTAATACTTTGTTTGCAGGAAGAAAAAAAAACAACAAAGAAATTAAGTGTTTATGAAATTAAGCATGAAATTTCAAAAAATATAAAAATATAAATAATTAGGCACGGTTGCTGAAAGTCAACAATTTTTTAACATATTTATTAGTGTCATTGGTATAACCTTTCAATTGAGGACTACAATGAAAAGAACAAATTATTAATCATGATTTAACATGATTGCTAAGTAAGGACATTCAAAAGTTTTGGTTTTTGTAAGGAAAATTAATTTGTATGACATTGCTTGCAGTTAAAAGTTGAGAAGCATTGTATTAAAACTTTATAATTATTTTTTTTTAATTCTCAGTTATAAGATAAAAATCTTTGATGATAAAACCCACTGTGAATTCTCATCTTGCATGTTGCTCTAAGACTATGGCATCATTTTGATTCCTCAGTCTTTGAAGCCTTTGATCCATTTAGTCCCCTTTTTAAACACCTTTTTCAGTGACATCTTTTGATGAGAACACAATGCTTCATTGAACTAGATAATGTATAAATACCATGTAGGAAGATGCAGTAAGCAAATATCTGTTTTACATAGCCTAAATCATACTATTAACACACACACACACACTCAACTATTGGTAATCTGCATACAAATACATATTGTTATATAACAAATTTAAATAAAATATTTTGCATTTTGAAATGTCAATGAATGAAAATTACAAAAATGAGACTATGAACATTACATTTAAATAACAGTTGGTATCATTTATGGGAGGTTTTAGATTAGAAAATTACTTTCATTGTAAATACTAAAATTTAGGGCAGTAAAAGTTTGTGATTAATAAATTTATAAATTTTAGAAGTTTAAAAATTTGTATAATTAAAAAGGTTTGCCAAATAAATACAAATTTTTTAAGAATTACATTATTTCACATTAAATGCAATGACAAATTTGTCAATGACTAGTGTGTATATATATATATACATACATATATATATATATATATATATATCTTTTAATACCATTCTGTTATTAAAATTAATAAAAATACTTAGCATATCTCAAGGGCTTATGAATTACTTAAACATTTGCTATATAGGAATAGCAACTTTTCCACTGATAAAGTCAGAGATATTGATATAGTAAATAGACAAAATAAGCATCCAGAAGAAATTAGAATATATTTCATAGTTAAAAACTGGAAATATCAGTTTGTTTTAGTATATCTGCTCTTAAGTTTTCATATATATCTAGATTAATAAATTAAAACCATCTTATTTTTATGGCACTTAAATTTATGTATTATGCTGTACTAAAGAGTACCTAAACAAAAATATTTTGTCAGTGAAATGAGTTAATATTATCTCAAAACATAGTTTTAAAACAATTTAAAAACTTTATCATGGTTAAATATTATTCTCATACGAAATTTTACTGCTAATATTTAAAAGTTATCAAATCAAATTAATTAGAGATTAAACCCACCATAAATATTATATTGCAAAGATTATAATCATATATTTCAGGCATATATTTATATAAAAATAAAAAGAACAAGACTTACCAATCTCCTGAGGTAAAGATTCAAGTCTATTTTCTTCCAAATCTAGGACCCGTAACTTCTTCAGATTTCCTATTTTGGCAGGAAGTCTCTGTGTAAAGACAATTGTTATTAAATTTGTTTGCAGTTAATCAAATTGAATGCATAACATCAGAACAATGATTTATATTTGCTAATTAATGTTTTATTTGAATAAAATGTTGCAAAAACTTTGACAGCAATTAGTTCATATTTTGGTAATTGTTTAATGCTCTTAGTAACATATATAAAAAGTTATGAAACCACTATGCTTTTTTCCCTATTAATTTTTTTTATGCTGTAAAATAAACTGTATTGTTAAAAAAACATTCTATATAATGAAGGAATTTATGGATTGATAACATCATTTAATAATAATTTTGATATATGATTATTTTATTAAATTAAAAAACTAAACATCTAAAATATTTTAAAGCACAATATCCAAAGGCTAGAAACAACAGAAGTATTTTAGATAGCTTATGAAAATTCTTAATTATTAAATTGTGAAAAATTTATATAAATAAGAAAAGAAACATGAGTGAATTGAAACAAAAAAATTTAAATATATCATTTATATCAGAGAACAATATTCATATTTAGAGTTATGAGTTAGCGTTTGAAATAATTTTTACTTGTTGAGTGATTACTATAAGATCAAAACATTTTCATATACTTTACAAGTTTTTGTTTATTTACCATATTTTACAACAAGATTGAAATTTGTGGTGTTTACTTTCATAAATAGAGACTGCTTTCAGGGTTCTGATTAAATTTTACATTTTAACAAATTATTTTAAATAACTTTTCCATGAAATTGAAATTACCAGAAAGAAGCTGAATTTCTGATAATCTTAAAACAATAATATACATATCCTTGTATGGTGCAGTTATATTCAAATATATTACTTTTGCAAATCAGAATTTCTCAGTATAATTGTTTATATATCTAAAACATACTTGAGATTGGTAACAGAAAGGATTTCAATGTTTCTCAGATAGAATAAATCAAGGAGCTAAAGCAGGATTTAAAAATAAGTAGCTGTCATTATATAATTTAAATCAACCCTCTTGATAAAAAAACCCTCTAAAAATTATCTACAGAACTAATACAAAGGAGTAGTGAAAATGCTTAACCCACTCAAGAAGGGATTTCCCCCAAATATCTGATCTTTGGTCATTTAATCAGATTTTGTGAAAGAATGCTGAAATATTCTCGGCTCAAATCAGCCAAGAACACTTCAACACTTTTTGGATAATATTTGAAACAAAAAGACTTTATACTCATTAATAAAATTTTATGTTATTAAAAATAGAAAAAGTTACAATAAACAAGTACGAATTGATGTAAAAAATTCAAATGATAATTTAACCAAGTACTCTTAATATTTCAAAATACAACTGAAAGAAAAAGCATTCAGTGATTGAAAAGCTGATAGCCACACTTTATAGCTTAAATAACTTTTAAATAGAAATTTTAGTTTTCACACATTGTCTTAATAATTATATACTTATAAGTATTAAATATTTTCATAACATTATCATGTTAACAAAATATGTATGTATACACACACACAAGTAATGAGATTATCATAATAAAATTCTTTAACTGCATATAAAATTTTGTTGTAACTTTAGGAGAAATACTGGTTAGAGATCTTTTGTTTGATTATCCACCAATCTATATATGTATATTAGATATAGTATAATCAATATCTGCATGCTATATATATATATATATATATATAAACAAGCTTATCATTATACACATTTCGAAAAACCCTCTGCATATATATGTGGAAGGAAAAAATGGTTGTAAAAAAAGAAAGAGCTAAGCACATGAACATCAGCCAAAGAGATTTGGACCGAGCCAGCACAGCACGTAGCCCAAAGAAAAAACCTGAAATGAGTAATCAATAACAAAAAAGCGCTCAATACTTAAGCAGAGCAGAATATATATATATATATATATATATATACACACACACACACACACACACACACATAAAATTACAAAAATGTTAAAGCTATTATATATAGTTTGATAAACCTTAACAATAATTGTAAAACAATATTTGTTGCAATAAACTCACACTCTTAGCTTAAACCAAAGTTTTAAAAAATGAAAAATTTATAAATATGTGATTGAAAAAAAAAAAAAAATGCAGTAACCTGACAATCATCAGTATAAATCTAGTTTATGCAACAGCAAATACTACATTGGAAAGATCTTTCTTGTGAATATAAGCATGATATTTTACTGAAACAGAGTTGAAGACAAGTCCCTGGCATCTTTAATGACAGAAAAGTTGATGATGTTACAGATAAAACCTATAAAAAAAAAACCTGATAACTAACCCGAAGAAGATTGTTACTAAGAGTAAGAACTTCAAGTTTCTGTAGATCCTGAATGTCTTCAGGAATTTTACTCAGTTGATTAGTGCCTAGATTCAATTCTACCATGTTGGACCAGGTGCCAATATCTGTATATAAAAAAAAAAAACTTGAGGAACTTCAATAAATACATTTCTGTTAACATAATGAAAATAGACAAAAAACAAGATATTTAATGTAGATAATATAAATGCATTATAAAGAAAAAAAAAGGAAGATGATTTGTATTATAAACATCAAGTTTTAATTTGTTTATTAAACTAATATGAATAATTATAAGAAATATCCCAAGATAGTCGTTACATTTGCATATATATTTCGTACATTAAATGTCACTATTTTTATAAAATACAGGTAAATACTACTTCTTAATAGACAACCAATGATGCAATTCAATATATGCACAATGGTTACCCCATACCATTTATTAAAATTGTGTGTGTGTGATTTTGCACACACATACATGAAAGACAATTAGAGAGAATTTCATAAACAAAAAATTTGGAATGTACAAAAAGAAAACCTGTTCCTAAAACATTTTGAATCCCACTACTGTACATCTTTACTTGCAAGCAAAAAACACAATATAAAAATATAACACAATACTAACAATTGGTTTTACCAATGAATGCATATCAAAAGAGCCAATTTTAATAAAATCATTGTTTTATATTTGTAGAACTCAAAATTTATTAACTTCCGAATAAATTTTTTTTAATATACTAGTAACATAAAATCAGCTGCAAATAAAAGATTATAGCAATGTAATTCTCAATTTGTTGAGAATAAGTATATCCTCACTCAAATGCAATTTACTAACAAATGCTGTGGCTTGAGTTATTTTTTTAATAATTTCCAATAAAAATTAAAATGAATTAATTTTGCAAACTTCTCCAAAGAAAGTTGCTAAATGAACAAATTAAATAAAAAATAAAGTAATATTTTAACACTTGACTACATGAGTTTAAGTTAATACAATAGATATAACTGACCAACTTATTGTATAATATTTATCCAAAGTAGAATCAATGAATTACAAAAGTAACATAGTAATTTTTGGAAGGATAACATCATATCAAGATTTTCATTAAGGCAGCAGTTCTAGATGAACTGCCAACTAATAATACACAACCATCATTCATTTTTTTCAGGTTCACTTCAGGAAACAAAGTTGGAAATAACCAGTTTATCCATTTAAATAAGGAAACCAAACTGAGATAATTCAACATATAGTTAAGAGGAAATTGTTTATAATCAAACCAAAGAATTAACAATACTTACCCAAAGGTAAAGATGTTAATTGATTGTCTTTCATATTTAATTTTGTCAAACATTGTGCCCGAGAGAATATGCCATATGGAATCTTGTTTATCTGGTTTTGTTCCATGTTAATGGACTGAAAAAAAAAATACAAATTGAAAACGGTATCATAAAATAGCATGAATGAATATCATCAAAACTAATTTCAGTACCTAAATAGCACAAAATCAATATTATTTTTTAATTTTATATTGTCCATACTATTTTATACAAAGATTATTCTTGTTTGTTTATAAAAATCTTTAGATTAGTTTATACAGCAGATAATTTTCAGCTATTCTCCAAGTTTTACTTCTGATAGGATGTTCCTTTTGAAAAAGAGATAAATCCACATTATCATTCATGTAAATAGAAAATTAATATTTTGTTTCTAATTGTAAAAAAAAAAAAAAAATTGTTTTTTTTTAAAATTTAATTTTGAAACACAGAAAGAGTAATTTAATAAATATAGAGAATTCTAAATTGAAAGTCTTCAAGAATTGCTTTCTGAAATTTTATCCAAATTTCTCTTTGATGAAATACATTAAAACAGATACACAAGACAAATATGATGTTTTGCATATCATTTACATCACTTTTAAAAAGAGCTAATTATTGTTAGTGAGCAGCTACAGTAAACTAGAGTATATATTTAGATCTGATAATGTCTGTATATCACATAGTAAATATTCATATAGCATCAAGTATATATATATATATATATATATATATATATCTCCAAATGAATAAGAATGAAGAAAATAATTGCAACATTCAAAACAATTTAAAACAGTGCTCAATATAAAAATACAGCAATAAATATTTATTATTAATTTATTTATTATTACTTTAGAACATGTACAAACTACTACAAAAATGTACAATTTGTTTCAACATTGAAAGAACAATGTCTCATCAGGTAGTTAATAATGATGGTAATAAACGTTTCATTGAAAAAAAAAATTTAAAAACACCACTTCCCTTTATTTTTGGAAGTTTTTTGTACAAGGTAAAAATATATTAAAATAGAGGGGAAAAGAAAGAGGGAAGAAAAGATCAGAAAATAAAATGAGAAATAAAAAAGAAAAGAAAGAGGAAAGAGAAAAATACAGAGGAAAATAAGCAAGAAAGTATTGAGAGGAAAGAGCCAATGAAAACGGCTAAGAGAAGAGAAATTCTAAATTTTGGCTGGAAGTGAATTGCAGACAGATATTGACATCTGTTACAATATATGTTTTAATATATTTTTTTCAATAAAACATTTATCATTAACTACCTGATAAGACATTGTTTCATCAAGGTAGAAACAAAAAGTGCAATTTTGCAGGAGTTTGTATATGTTCTAAAGTAATGATTAATAATAACACACACACACACACATAATATATAAATAAAAGAAAAACTGTTATGGATGTTTTATTGTTTGTGCACTTAAATAATAAATCCTTACAAAATTTAATGCGAAGGTGTTAGTTTTTCAATAAATACAACCTGTGAAGTTAATCTGTTCAAATCATCAGCTACTAATATTGATTATCTGCCCTTGAGTAATTTAATGTCAAATCGAATATTAAATATTTAAGACGCACAAGGTCAGACACTTTTTTTTTAGAAGCAAACAAAGAAAAAAAATCTTGAGACTACATATGCAAATAGCTGGAGGAAGAGCTATCATTATTGTTAATTTCATAAGCTTGCTGAGAAGTGTGATTTAAAAAATCTTATTAAGAATTTATATCAATATGTTTCCAATTTTTACTAAAAAAAACAAAAAAAAGACTAGAAATTATAAAATGTAAATAAATAAAAACAAAAACGTTTTTTGTTTTATCAAGAAATGATATCACAAAACAGAAGGATTGAAGAAAATTTGTGACAAATTATACAAAATATCCTATAAATTTTGATAATATAAATATAATTGAATTAGTGATAATTTAAAATTTGTGTTCTTCAAAAAACAAATAAAATAAAAAAAGTAACCATGTTGATTTAACAATAAAATTCAAGTTATATAGGATATCAATTTGTGTGTGTGTGCGTCTGTGTGTGTATTTGATAGAAAAAATAAAAACATTAATAAAAGTTTTTCATATCATCCTTATTTTTATATTCTCAATATTTCAAATACAACAAAGTAACCATGTTGATTTAATAATAAAATTCAAGTTATATAGGATATCAATTTGTGTGTGTGTTATTTGATAGAAAAAATAGGGGATTTTTTTTAGTACATTACATTGTTAAAAAATAACTTATGTAATTAATTAGCTGTCACAAGTGAAATTATTGGCTAAGGATTTTGTTAAATAAAACATTAATAAAAGTTTTTCATATCATCCTTATTTTTATATTCTCAATAGTTCAAATACATTTTTTATCATTGGGTGATATGGTAAAAGAATAGTGTTCAGTCTCATACATTTTTAGTAATTATCTACAAATGTCAACAAATTGATCTTGAAAATTACAATGATCAGAACATGAATAAATTATATTATAATAATACTTCAAAATAGCATTTTCTTTCAAGAGAATTGTAAAATTTATATTGCAGTAAATTATATAGTAGGAGACAGATTCTTGTAAATATTTAAAAGTAAAAGAAATAAAAATGGAATAATTTTGAAAATCATTAATTTTAATATTAAATAAAAATGACTGTATATAGCTGAAAAAAGTTTGTAATAACTGTATATCATTTTAAAGCAAAGAAAGCTACACATTTTTTATTTTGCTTAACTTAGAAACTTACATATGCTGAGCAAAATTGGGAGGGTCCCCCTGTGGGATATGACTGAAAGGCATTCCTGGATAGTGTGATGATGGAAAGGTGAGTTAAGCTAGACAGCAAGCCCTCCTAGAATTTATTAAAGAAAAAATATATTTTACAACATAAAAAATATAAATTATCACAATAATTCTGAATTATCAACCATATTTTCTCACAAACTGAGCCTGAATACAAAAAAGTATGCACTGCAGCAAATTAAATATTAAAAGTAATAAAGTATTAATCATATATATCCCATGATTACTTGTGTAAGCAATGCAAGTTTCAATTTCATAAAATAATTATTAAAATCATTATTTATGCTTAATTACTATTGTTACTGTTTAATTATAGCAAATGTTTAACTAGAGATGCATTTAATTTTATCATTGATGACTCAGAGACAGTGTAGTTTTCTACATAAAAATATTAAAATGACAACTGGATATTAATTCATTAATTACCACTATAAAATCCAGTATTAATTGTAAAAATAAAAATCTAGCATCAATTATATGTCTCATATATTATTACTTATAGGTCTCATGAGATGATGGCATTAATGTGTTACTATTGCAAATGAAAGTAAAATTTTATATTAAAATTCTGTAAAGATAACTATTACTGTTCCTTTTAAACAACATTTTTTTTAACTATTAGATATACACTAAAAATACATGAAAGATAATAAAATTGAAATGACTTTGCAGGTAAACTAGTTTACAATAAAGAGTACATAAAAGTCTAAAATATTACACGTTTTTTTTACTTACAGGCAATGATGATATGTTGTTTCCTTCAACATTAAATTCATCCATATTCACACAATTCTCCAGTGATTTAGGGATTGCAGACAACCTATTATATCTGAAATTTAAAACAATATAATTTCTTTTAATTTAATTTTTTTAAAATTCATTATTATTTCAAATATCTATATACCTATTGATATGATTAACATAAACAAAAATTCCATTGAAATAACCGAATCAGTCCTTAAAATTTCATTAATAACATGTGCATGTTTTTTTAAGTCAAACATCAACAATAATTTTCTCTTTATGATTATATAGTTTGGTATACAATTCTTAATATCATTTATAAATAACACATTTCTTCTTACCTTAAACCTAGCCTGGTAAGCGATCGAAGATTACCTATAGAAGCTGGGATATCCAACAATTCATTATGTTGAAGGTCCAAGGAGTTCAGCATCACACAGTTGCCAATTTCTGTAAAGAAATAAGGTATTTTTTTAAAATAATTTAAAAACTAAAATTATTTAAAAAATGCAGACATTTGTAATAAATTATCTCCTAAGCATGCTTAAATATAATCATAAAGTTAAAAATACTGAACCCATAAATCATGTTTTCAAAACAATCATAATAGTAATGATTCAATTTTTATACTTGTATTATTTTTTCATCATATCTAATATCCCTAATTTTATCTAGTGTTAAAAAAAAATAACCCCCCCAACAAAAAAAAAAAAAAAAAAAAAAAACACATATGTACATTTATTCAAAAGGCTACTATTTGATTTTCAACAATTACCTTCAAATTGACTTATATTATAGAAACAAAATCTTGAATAGATTACAATAAAATCATTCAGCTCTAAACTGCTAAAGAAACATTATATGCATGTATCATTATGATAGACATCATTAAGCTCGATGTAAACTTCATGCCTGGTTTCTCATGCTTATTTTGAATGTGATAATATACCTTATAATTATACTGTCTGCAAATATGACTGTTACAATTTTTCAATTTTCTGCTGTTATACAAAAAATTAAAAATGATGTCTCAAATCATTTAAAAATTAAAAAAACAAAAAACAAATATGAAATAAATTATAAATATTTTACCTTCAGGTAAGTGCTCCAAGTGGTTATGAGAAATATCAAATGTCATTAGATTCACCAAATTTCCAATACCTTTGGGGAGCTCTTTGATTTTATTTTCTCTTAAACTAAACATTGCTAAATTCTGAAAGATTAAAGTTACAAATCACACAATATTTGAACAAATCTAACATAAGTATTATCTTATGCTAAATATGCCGTATTTAATATAAATTCATTAATAATCAATTCATATTGATAAATGATTATATCTACTCAAATGTTCAAGTATAAAAAAAGAATAATAAAAATATAAAACTTTAAAAATGACAAACTTACATGGAAAAGTTAATGAAAAATAAATTTATAAATAAAATATACTAATTAAAAAAAAAAAGAAATTAGTTTTTAAGGATTATAAATGAAGAGGTTACAAAAGTTTTTATTTCATAAGCTTGGTATAAATATGCTCATTTTGTATCCTTTATGTAAATAAATATTGAAATAGCATAATAGAAATATATATTGAAATAGATTTTTGTGAATGAACAATTGGAAACAATATATTATACATAAATATTTTAAAAAAAAGTATTTTATCAGAATTTACAAAACAAAATGAGAAAGGTGAAAAAAGGATGATCTTACTGTGAGATTGCTAATAGCTTCATCTACTTGTCGTATTCTATTGAACCGTAAGAACAAGGTTGTCAATGATGTGAGTTTGTATACAACATCTGGAATCTGAAAAATTTAAATGAGGAAATTAATATAACCCATCATTTTATAATATTGTGAAAATTTTAAATATGTTCACGGATAAAGAAATTAATTCAGTTTTTTCTAGTCAAACGATTCATTAAGGAATAACAGAAATGCAAATTGTAACAACAGTTAATTCATGAAAGAGTCAATATAACAAATCTGATAAAGTATGAAAGAAGCAAGTGGAGCCAAACATTAATGCTACATAATTTATTCTTAAAAATTTATGCAATTACCTGACAGCCATTACTAATTTGGAAAACTAGAATCATTGATTCATTTTGAATACCACTTTATAAAATTTTAGTTATTGAACCTTTCAAAATGCCTTTGGTGCTTCAGTCAGTCAGTTAAGTGCCATGCGCGATACACGCTTTGGGCGATCATGTCTCGAAAGAGACATGACTGACTGGGCAGAAGATTATCCCGCAGTAGGTTGCCATTGCTTTCTACGGTAGACTGGTTGCCGACCAAGGCTATAGAACCCAATCCGTCCTGTTATTTAACCCATAACTGGAAGGAAGAGACAGATTAATACCTTTCCCAAGGGTATTTGTGCGTAAGTGAATGCAAGGAATTCAACTGGAATTCGAACTCGGTTCCCCGATTTATCGTTCCGAGCCGATATCCACTGCGCCACAACGCACATCCTTTGGTGCTTAGCTTTCTTTAAAAAAAGCAAGTGAATTTAAAAAAAAAAGAAGATGAGAATAAATGAAGTATTTTGAGGAACTCTTAGAATTTATTATAATTTTAAAATTTAATTTTTTAAATGAAATCAAAGAATTTTTGATTTATTCAAACAAATACACTACAATTAAAAAATTTGAAACAACTTCCAGAATTAGCATGAGATGAACTTGACAGAAGAGTGAAAAGAAAATGAAAAAGAGCTCTTAGAGTCATTGAAAAAAGAATGGAATCAATTATCAAACTTGTACTTTGAGAAACTTAAACTTTTGTAACAAATGTCAAGATTCTGCTGCAATAGAAGAAAGATATTTTGTTGAGTAAAATTTCATCGTAATATACATTTTTTCTTTTTGTCATAAAACAAAGATATCTTGCTTAAAAAAAAAAAAACTATTTTCTATGGCAATTTAAAAAAATTAGTAGGAGTGGTTTCAAACTTTAACTGTAGTATATATTACCAAGTAAAAAATTTACTCACTAAATATTATTTCTCAGAAGCTCATTCTTATATATCTTTTCTTCCTTATATCTTTCCCTTTCTCTCCCCCATTTCTTTTGTTTCTTGCTTGTTGCTATGAGTTTCCCACCCTCCAATCCCTGAAGTGCATTTCTGGTGAAACCACCTACCCACCCACGCATGAAAAACGTTTTGAATTTTTTCGTAATAAAGAAAATTGGTGATGAAATGAATTTATTTTGTTGAAATGATCATACAATCTATGTAATTTTCAAAGTTTTATATGTAAAAACATTATATATATAGTTAAAAAAAGGTAGTTTAAACCTTTACAAAAATAATTATGTCTGAAATAATGATCTATAGAGAAATTGATCTCACTAATTTTCTGCTATTTCCAATTTTCATTTTCTTAATTAGTTTGAATTAATTATTTTCAAATGCTAGTTTTGATCCCTATATAAAAATATTCACACTGACAAATTAAATACTTCATTTTAAATGAGGATATATTGAAAATATATTATTAAAAATACAAATAAAAAGAAAGGGGGATAATATCTAAATACGTTTTGAAAGTTAAATCAACTTCAATGTCAAAACATTAAAGTATACATGCATTATCAATTTTTTAAAATAGCATTTTTCATTTTGCTTTTGCATTTATATTTGTTTGGGATCTTTTTCTATTATTCAAATTTTTACAAACTTTACAAATATTATGGTGGTAAATAAACTGTTTACCAATGAAAAAAAAGTAAAATTTGTAGAAAAAATATATACCAAATTTAAATGTCTTTAATAGTAATACCCTTTTTATTCAGTAACCCTTCATCTTAAACCTGAATAGCACAAATCTTACAGGATCATATTAATATCTGCAGTAAAAATTAATTAACCAACTTCAAATAATATTATGAATCCTGAGTAGCTTATGAGTAAACTAGTTTTGAAATGTATTCGGTAACAATTTTAATAAAAAAAACAATTGATCCAGTAGTTATTAACTGAAAAAATTTTGTTTTAAACTAAATTTAATTCTTACTAATAAATCAATGTCACTAATTTTACAAAAAAATTTGAAAATAATTTATTTTTCAATAAAATATTTCATGGTAAAATTAGTAAATTATTAAAGAGAGGCTCATACCAATTGACATATACAAACAATAAAAATACTAATTCTATAGAATACACATCTCTATCGACTTTGTTAAATGCCTCTTGGAAAATATATATTATCCAGTACTGATAAAAATACATTTTTACTACTGCAATAAATTTTATATTAAAAAGTTAATATAGAAAGTAATATTTCTGCCATCAGATTCCTCTGATATAAAGACAAAGACTTGTTATAGTATTATTGTTAGTTTATAAAAAATAATGAAGACTCAACAACTCAATATTGCATGGATCCAGAAGCAACAGTGGAAACAAATTTCACTATACAAATACCTGCTACAAATATCTAAAGAGATTACACTGACAGTATGCACTTCTCTTATGTTAAAAGTGATATTTTACTTCAATAGCAACTTTCCACTAATTTTTGTTACTTCATTGTTGATGGACATTGATAGCATGAATAATTCTTTTTATGAGTAAACATATACATAGAAAAAAATGATTGTGTTGAGAAGTAATGAACTACTTGCAAATGCATTCTGACAATACAAATTTTAATTAACATAGATAAGAAATAATACCACTAAATGAAATTTTCTTTATATGAAATCATCTGAAAAGATATCAATCAGAATTAATTTTTCTAACAAAAACAAAACAACACTCATTCACTTTCTCTTACTTTATGCATGAACACGCCGATAGAGATAATTATTAATAAAATTAAGCCCCCCCACTTACCTCATTTAATTTGTTGTGTCTGAGATCCAAGACTTTGAGATGTTTTAAATTGACCAATGATTCTGGGAGGGTTGTCAGGCTATTCTCACTTAACGCCAGCGTTTGGAGATGGCTCAGCCAGCCAATCTCTGTAGGGAGTGATGACAATCGGTTGCCATACAGATAAAGCTCGTTGAGTTGGGTCAGCTGAAATTTTCAAAAATGTTACTTTATCAATTGTTATTATATAACAATGAGTAATAAGTAATTATTATATAACAATGAGTAATAAAAGTCTTCTTTCTACAAACAAAAAACTGCGTGTATTGAGAAATAAATGAGAGGAACAATACATTTTATTTGCAAACTATATAAACATTAGGAAATACTTTCCATAGATAAAATGAAATTTTGTTTGATAATGCATGAAAGAAAAATTATAAACAAGTAGTAACTAGTTAAATGTTTGCTGCCATTTTCATCATTTCTAAAGATATTACAAGCTCTTGGTTATTTTGAAATCAAACAAGAAGTTAAATTAATACTTGTTAACTTTTAAAAGGAATTTGATAAAAGAATACAAATCACCCGATTTTGTCAGTTAATTTAAAGTTTTATTGCATTTCAAAATGAATGCCTTCTTCATGGAAAGACTGTTTTTCATGGAAAGAATCACTACTCAAGTGCAAATGACCTCATTTCAATTCTTAAAAACTACATTAATGAAATGAACTCTTCAATGAAATCGAAAACAATGCTTACAATTAAAACTTTAAAATGTTTTTGTTATAATAAAATGTTCAACGTTTATATTTAATTAATCTTAACATTGTCTAGTTAACTATTATTAGTACAGCTTTCAACATACACTTAGCAATCAACACAAAATGAAGTACCAAAACTAATGTTTCTTTAAATATATAAAATTTTACAAAATAGCTACCATATGTATAACATTCAAAATGTCTGCAATTACCAGAATTAACATTTCTAAAATTTTCAATAATTATTCAAAGGGTGAACAAATATTTTAATAAACATTGAAAGGCATCCAAGCTACAGAGTAAAATGAAAAAAAAAAAAAGTTTCTAAAATAAAGAAAATAAGTTATAAAAATTATCAAATTTACCTTGATAATGTAGTAGTTTTTAGAAAACCTGTTGATTTGCTTTTAATACATGTACTTCCAGTGATTAATATGTGAAAGCAGATTTCATTAGTTTTAAAAAGTCAGATCAGTTCTTCATTAAAGGTGTACCAAATATTATTATCTAAATATTAGCAACCTGAGTCAATGCTAAATTTGATCTACACCAAAAACACCTAAAAAGAAGTGGGTTCAAGAAATATCAATGTTCATGCAACAATTATTAATTAGAAATAATGAAAATTTACAGTTTAAGCAGTGACTGTCTTGTATTGTTCTCAGCAAAACTAAGCAATCCACAAAATAATAGATTAAAGGGAGGAATGATAAACAGACAAATATTTAATTAATATATTAAAAAAACATTTATATATTTAAATAACTTGAGTGAAATATGTAAGGAATGAGATTTGCGACCATGATAAATAGAGAAAAATAACTATAAAATTAACTTCTGCAAAATGTCACACATGGAAATATGAACAAAAACATGAGTTATTTCATATTGAGAAAGAAAGGATTGATTTTTATTTACTAATCTGACAGATTTTATTACTTAAACATTATTTTTTTTAATGGATACCCATATTTGTGTAGATGCTCTATTTATTTATTAAACAGTATATTTATTTTCTCTTACCGGCCTGAATATTCAAAAAATCTTGGCTAAATTTACAGTTTAATAAATAGAGCATCTACTCAAAAATAAAGTTTAAGTAATAAAATCTATCAAATTAATAAATAAAAATTCATCTCTTTAGAAACTGCTTTGTTTATGTTAGGATGCAAAAGTGAGCAGATATGTACATTTTGAGGGCCTAGAAAAGATTTGTGTTTAAAGACACTATTCAACTTTGCTTGATCATAAATGCACTTCATGGTTGAGAGGTTTAAAGCATATTGGATCTAACAACAGTTTCCCCTGTACAGGGCCGACAGATTCGAATCTTGCCAAAGTGCACATATTTTTCTTTAATAAGATTTCTCAAATATTCAGTCTACACAAATATGTGTATACACTTAAAAATATGTTGAGAAAACAATGAAATTGGTATATTAACTGCCTATCTTATGATTTACAGAATTAAAATAGTGATGATTTACATTCTGATCTAATAAATGACATAAGGAAACTGTAGCAGAAAGTATTTACTTTATTTACTCTATAATACTAAATTGCAACAATTAGCAATATTAATTTCTTGATCAATTTTTTCATTCATGTGCTGTATCTTTCAGGATGTGGCCGATTATAGCTCTCTACATCTTCCTATTCCTTGTAGATCTTAATATTTTTTTTACTACCACTCCCACTCACTGTTCTGCCATCTAGTGACAAAAGCTTGTTAAGTAGGTTACTTGCTGTTTTTCTCTGTCTCTCATTATACTCTGTGAGTATCAAATATTCTAAGCCTTCTTTCCTCATTATGTATCCAAGAAATACTATTATTCATTTCATTCATTATTTTTTAAGATCTAAATTGACCAATGAGGCAGCATAAAAACTATTCACAAACTAAAATATTACTAGAAGCAATTTTATATGCCTTCCAAAAAGGGTGATAAAGGTATCACAGTTGCAACAACAAAACAAATAATCTGATATTTGGGTCATTTAGTCATGCTATATACCAGGTTCGGTGATGACAATAATTCTGCAATTCAATTCTGAGTCCACGATGTTGATAAAATGACAAATTGATGACTATACCTCTCAAACTTCTGCACAACTTTGGACATTTAACTATAACTGGAATGGCAGTGATTAAACTTCTCAAATGATATCATAACATCGGGGACCACTCAACCCAATTTCTTCACACAAATACTTCATTTTGTCAGGGAACACTCAACCAGACTTCTTCGCAAAAATCAATTTCATATAAAATTTCATAATCTTCTTCTTTGTCATCTTTATCGTCCTTATCACTGTAAAACAATAAACTGCAATAAACACCTCTGTCGAAAACAATGAACCGAACCATATGTAAATAAAATATAATTATATTTTATTTTCCTTTTTTAAAGACATCTTTACAAACAGTGACATCACTTCAAACATGCCAAGGAGTAGGATGAGGTTCTTTGGTCAGAGTTGTCAGCACCCCACATCGAGGAGCAAGAGTTGGCATCTGACCTTGGTAGACAAAATAAAAATTCCAATCTGAAAATGTTTTCCCTTTTGTGCACCTGGCTGACATTTTTCAACAAAATACATTTCACTTAAATTTCAAAATATCTGTCACCATGTGCAAACACACTTTATGATTCTCAAAAATATCGTCCAACGAATATTTAACAGTCAGATTTTGTTAAGCCAAGAATTCTTCAGCACCTAACATAAAAGTTTTGGATCACTACATGTCAACAATCCTAGTTAAGGAGTGTATTTCCAGCTCTCCCAATAAAAAAAAATTCCTATTATTTTACTGTCATTTTTCTCCAAAATAATGAATTTTTTCGCTGAAGCATTCCCTACATCTATAAAACCTAATGTAACCATTTCAGGCTTTTTTTTTTTTTTTTAAGAACACATACTGTATTTTCATGCTTATAAGATACATAGTTTACAAGTCAATATTTATTGCAATGGACCACCATCCAAGCCCTATAGCTATCTAATTTGAGCTTCAGTATAAAATCCCTTACTCACATCAGTACAATTAACGAGTCTAATAGTTGTAAATTTTTTAACAAGCATAAAATATGTTGAGATTTTTAAAATAAAATACAAAGAATTACTCATATAAATACTTTTGCAAAAAATTTAATAACTTTATTTCCAAATATTTGTGCGAAGAATAATTCATATTTAAAATTGCCACCAATCTTATTTACATAGATGATATCCATAGATATTGGCAGTGAAACAAGAACAGTTTACCACCATAGATTAAATAAAGAGTTCAGTTTAGAATTTCCTGTACATCTCAATAATTCTGAGGGAAGATTGGAGGGCTGAAATGTTTTGTGATAAAAATTAATATGAGGACAATAGTCTGAATATAGATAACAACTCCTCATCCCAGAAATTCAGATGAAAAATGCCAAAATCAATTTCTAAAAAATTCTGTAGAGAAATTTAAAATATAGTTAAAAATATAAGCAATATTCAAATTTTAAATTGGGAAAAAATGGATTTGTAAAATTTCTTGAAATAAATTATAGATATTTTTGAGAAACCATATGAATTACAATAGGTTTAAAAAAGTAAAGATAATTCAATAAGCTATATTTATGATTATTATATAAATAAATGTTACATTCAGAACAGATGAGTAGCACATATTGACAATTAAGTAACCTCAAAATTTAATTATCATCTAAACAGAATCTTCAGTATAAAATTAATCAGTAATTCCAAATATATGAAGTTAAACTGAGGTTATACCTTTATATCACAGATCGCTTAGTTTATAAAACATTAACAAAAAATGAATAATTTTTAAAAACTCAAACATTTGTTTCCAGATGATTCACTAATCTAGCATACATGAACAGTTACAACTTCTTTAATAATACAATTTATTTATATTTATAATTCACACCACCGCATGAAGAATTTATATGACATAAACTTACCTCTTTGACGGAACTTGGTATGACTGTAATCTAAAAGAGAAAAAATAAATCAATACAAAGATACTAACAAAAGGTTATGCTTATTTTTACATGAAGGTAAAATCTAATTCAGACCAATTGCTTTTGGACTAGGTAAGTGATTAATCTAAAGAGATAAATACCTTTGAACATTTTATAAATCCTAAGGAAATTATCCAACATAAAAACTGCCCAAAATTTGTTTTTGAAATGCTGTCATGCACTCAGTAGCATTCAAATCACCCAACATATGATATTGATATCCAAATTTCACTACTCATTCGTCTATATATCTTATACACTCGCTTACACACTGAAATCCCACAGACTCCCTGAAGAGTATGAAGTCACAGCACTCAGCATTGCTGCTGTGATTTTCATGATAGGTTTTTAAAGGTTAGCCCCATATCCAACTGGTTTTGAATTCAGAGTTGTTCTTCTGGACTGGTTACTAACCATAGTTAAAGTGCCCAATCTGCCCTATTATTTAACTCATAGTTGGGGAGAGAAAACATGGATTCATAACGTTCCCAAAGGCATTTGCATGTAAGTGGATGCAATGAACTCAACCTGAATTTGAACTCTTCTCTCAGATTTCTCATTAATGCAAAGTCACTATCAATTACACCAACCACACAATCAGATATCTTACAAGCAGATAATTATAATTTTCTCAGCAGGAGTGTATAAAGTTGATTATTTACCACTCTTGTGTCTACAGGGAGTGGGGATCAAAATGAAAAATTAAGGGGCTATAAAAGCTAATGGAAAAAAAAGTAGAGGAAGATTAGAGATTATTATAAATCAGTAAAATCAAAGAAAAACAAAATTTTTTAATAAAACAGAATTAAAAATTCAGTTTATCTTCCTCTTCTTTTCCTTAGACAATTAATTTCCATTTTTCTCAGTTTGAATTAACAACATCAAATCTTACAATGGTCGTTGGCAACTCATTAGTTTTACATCTACCAAAGTTTAAGAAATCAGAGTTTTTCTTCTACACCAGTTATTAACAAAGGCTGAAGAGTTAGGTCTGACCTACTATTTAACCCATACCTTGAAGGAGAAGAAATAAACTTATATTTTTCCCCCAAGGTATTTATGTGAAAGTGAATGCAACAAATATATGGAATCCGAACTTGGCTTGTAACCACTACACAGGCCACACATTCAACAATAGCTATTAAGATATCAGCAATGCTCATGATATGATTATAGTTGTATAAGGCTTGCACAACACTGCAACAACTCACACCAGCAATACTAAGAATTCCAGAGACAAGCAAATGCAAGATATCCAGATTAGTGCTGAGATGAACATTACATCAAAATTTTTCTTCTCCTAGATGGATATCATATCAAAGATTTGGGATTCAACAATTCCAGTGGATTAACTGCATGCCCATACATTAAAATTAAAATCCTTAGATTTTATAATTTTTATACAAGCTAGGTTAGCTTTAGTGTAAATTTTTATCAAATTAAATGTATTGATGGAAGTGGGGTAACAATCTCCATAGTTGAAGGGATATAATTTTGGTTAGGTATGACTGTCTAGGCTTAAACTAGCTACATTGTTAACAATTTAAATAGCTGCTGCAGTATGGATATATTAAAACTATCAAGGGTGCTAAATGTATTTCGACAAGATATTGTGGAGAAGAGAGGGGGAAGAAAAATATATGGGAGGAGGAATTAGAAGGAGTGGAGAAAAATTAAAGTTGGGCTAATTATATACACTCCTGTTTCTTACTTATATTATTAGAATGCATTGAAACAGAGGATTTTGATATAGCTCAATTGTTTCATTTTATGTTCATTTATAAATATATTAGCAATAAAAATAACAAAACAAAGACAATGTATGTTTTTGAATCCTTCCATCAACATTATTTCTTTCTTTATATATTTACTATGGCTGGTGAAAAGGTCCTAGTATGACCCACTTTCTAAAATCTGACCAAATATCAGATTTTTGTTTTTTGAAAGGGTTTGTTAGGCTGAGTACTTTTCAGAATCCCTAGTAAGGCATGTACAAATTGACACTTTCAAATAATCAGGTTATACTGAAAGGTGTGATTTCATGGATAAAATATACTGAAATAAACAAGCTACTTACTTGGGACTTGCTGAGATCTAACCGTTTGGCACCTTCTTCTTTGCATTTATTAAATTCTTTACTTACATCCTGTTATACATACATAAAAAAAAGATTAAACAATCAGAAAACAAAGTGTTGAACATATGAAAGAATTTGTCATAACTATACATAACAGATAATATTTCAGACATTAAAATAAAACTATTTTAAAAAATATGTGAAACACCAAGAGAAAAAGTAACTGAATAATCTACCTTACAAAGCAGATATCAAATGTAAATCACAATTTTTATTAAGCACATAATAAATAGAAATAATTGTTAAAAGATTCTGAGTTTTTCGCTTCTAAAATCTTTTTTGTCATTTTGAGAAATATAAGCATAAAAAATCTGGCTGAACTCAAAACAGCTATGATGAATCAGGACAATTGGAAATGTGCTAAAATGATGCAAGCAAAGACTCAGCCAAAGTAAATTATTTAAAAACCTAATGGGTAAATGATTATTTTTATATTTTAGCACAAAAATACTAAAGTTTTTTTCAAATCTTTTTTGTTTCTCAAATTTCTTATGCTAAAAACAGATGAATGCTTATTTCTTATACAAAATAACTTAGAAATCATGAGAAAATAAAGGAGGGTTATGTTAGAATCGTACTATGATTATCAGATTATATTCAATTTTTACAATAAACTCATTTGTTAAGTGAAATGAAATATCATGACCATCACCAAGTTTATTTTCAGATAAACAATTTTATTTCAATGGCCAACCAGTCTTTTGCCAGAATTTACAATGGGTTAATCATGATCTTGACCTACCAGGTATTAAAAATTGAATCTTAAATTTTGTAATCTTTCATCCAATATTATACCCCAGAATTATACCAGCAAATTTATTATTTTGTTTAAACTGGCAAACTGAGGAGTTTATATGACAATTCAAGCTATTTTTATTTTTTTAAATATTTTCATAGTATTCACTTGAATATTGTTTAAACTCTATAACACAAAATATGAATGCAGTTTCTTTTAGCATTGTTATTTATTTAACTTTATAAAAGCTGTAAATAATCTACAAATTTGACACTTAAAGTTTCATGAATTATTAAATGTTCTTTTAGCTTTTATTCAGAATTAATATTAAGTAACCTTTTTACTAAAAAAAGGTTATCTAATAAGAAATATATTACCATTTACATTTACTTGTAAAATATACATCAGTTCTTAAGTTATTTTACATTACTTTCTTTTAAATTTGTTCATTTTTGTATTCTTGAAGAAAATAATTTACTGAAAACTTTATTCTAATTTTTCACATTGTAAAAATTTCTTTTGAAAAAAAAGAAAAGTAAAAGTCTTTAAATTACATTTTTATTTTAACAAGTGTTGCCATTAAACATTTCCATCTCAACTATTTCTATTTCTTAAAATTTGATTTAATTTTCATGTTCTGTTGTACATCACAAATATATAAATGTTAATTAAATTAGTCACCAGTAAGAGATTCAAACCCAAGACCAGACAACAGTCACAGCCAGGCTCAGCAACATTACTCATTTCATAACATCTTAACCTCTTGAACCAGTGCCTTTTCAATTTGTGGGTCATGAGAGATTAGGACTATCACAAAATAACATGGTCTGATGCTGGAGACTAATAGAAGTGAATTTAAATTACCGTATTCTGTTTTGCTCGTATGTTTAAAGATGAAATTTAATAAATAATTGTTAGTGAAATAAATAGCTAAGATACAAAATATATAGAATCCACTTCAATGAATTTATACAAAACATTTTTTTCTGAAGTGAACATTTTCACATTGTTGAAGTTGAGTTAAGATAAAAAGCTTGAAATGAGGGTTTTACACAGCATTATTAAAACAAGTACATTTCTTCCTGTCCTATTTTTATATTTATTTCTTATGAATTACAAAAGTTAATAATACTACAAAGCCCTATTATTATTATTTATTATCATCACAACTCATCAGAAGAAATAAAATAACAGGTTATTTCTGTTTCTGTAGCAATAAAATAATTTTTCACAAAATTCCCTACATTATTGTTTAAGCTTAACAATAATCACGATACATACACACCATGACAATGGCAAACTAGGAAATTTCACTTAAAAATTAAATATAGATAGTAATAAATGAATAAATAAACTATAAATTTATCAAGTTTTCATTTACCTAAATTAAGATTTAAATACGGCAAAAGACAATACAAAGAATCCAAAGAACAAGATCATTATCAGTGGCTTGCAAGATCAGTACATTTTCAATATTTTCCAGCTCAAAAACTTGTAATTTTTGTATTGATAATATTTACAGTATTAATTTTGCATATAAGACCTAGACACATCAAAGTAGATCACATCAAAGCATTAAAGATCTCAAGTTCTGAATATTTCAAAATCTCAAATTAGTTAAGTCACTATCATTATAAAAAAATATATTTCTTTGACAGAATTTTTTCCTCCCTTAAATATTCATTATACATTTTCTTAAAATTTTTTAATAATCTTTTTGTAGTTTAAATATAAAAAAAAAAATCTAATCTGAAAATATACACATTATCAGATTTTATTATATAAATAAATGTTATTGCAGCAATAACATTGCTATCAATCAACCAATCTTGATAAAATTTTCAGGATATATTTATGATAAATATATTATGTAAATTTTAATTTATATGTTTTTATTAGAAATAAATAGCTTATTTGATGGCATGAGATTTTATTATACAACTTGAAGGTTGTTCATCATATTGAAAATGAATATATTTAATTTATTTAATATTATAGTTACTGATAATAATTTTTAATTTTAAATATATTAAGATCTGATTAAGTTGAAAATAGAAATAAGATAATGTAAAATTATTGAGTGATTTTTAAAATTGTGAAAAAGTTGAACAAAAAGCACCCACAATATATCATAAAAGAAACTGAAAACATTGGCAAGAACAAGAAAAAAGAACTAAGAATATCTAAAAGTGATT
This sequence comes from Ascarosepion bandense, assembly GCA_037127315.1. NCBI lineage: Eukaryota > Metazoa > Mollusca > Cephalopoda > Sepiida > Sepiidae > Ascarosepion > Ascarosepion bandense. The sequence continues at coordinate 1,474,735 of JBBBDQ010000264.1, forward strand.
TGAGAAAAATTATAAAAGTAATAAGCAAATATAAATGCATTGATCAGCAAGAAAATATTTGAAAAACTGAAGTTGCAAATATAAACAGAAAAAAAAAAGAACTGTGGCTAAACAACCAAACTATAACCTTTAAGTAAACATCACAAAGAGAAATGTGTAAGTTGGGCAAAAAAGTTCACAAAAACTTGTTTCTTATTGCTTGTTTCTTATGGCTAAAAGTAGGACCATTCATGGAAATAGTTAACCAACAAAATTTAGAAAACAGTAGGAGAAAGTGGATAATTCTTTTGAGCTAGTATTGTAAGCAGTAAAATTGTAGGTTCTTTCAAAGTTGATGGGTTCAAGATAAATGCAGAAAATTATTATGAGTTCTTGAACAAGATGTTTTTCTTTTTAATGATACAAGTCACAATAAATAAACTAAGTTCAAAAGGTTACTTATTCTTGATAATACTCTTTCACATTCTTCAAAGCTAACTTGTCCATCTTGTCAAAAGAAGTTTTCAAATATACCAAATCAATGGATTTGCTTCCATCCCCTACAGTTATTAATCCAACAGAAAACTTGTAATCCATTATTAAAAGAGATGTATATGATAATGGAAATCATTATTCAAGCAAAAAGAAAAAAATCCCTGGGAAGCAATAAAAACTGGTGTAAGTAATATTAAATTCAGAACAGTAGAAAAGGTAACAAAATCAATGAATAAAAAAACTGATGAAAGTTAACGAATGACCAGAAGCCAATATTAACATGTAAAATGATAAAATCATTTATTCAGATATATGGGATAGTGTGTTAATTAAAAGGTTTTGAACATTTATAAATAAAAATCCAAGTTGTACTTTGTTTGCATAATAAAACTTGATACTCACAAAAACAAGTTATCAATATTTTTAATAAGACAGATACACTGAAACTGGCATTATATAATGTGCATACAAGTATATTCTGAAAATTTTATCAACCTCAGCAGGTTAATGTTAATTTTACTATAAAGACACTAACTTACAGAATAAGATAGATGGGTTTTATAAAAATCTTATACTATTAAAAATAAAACTCCCACATGACCCCAAGTTCCTTCCAAGAGATAAACTCTTGGAACAAGTTTATTCTCAAGCATTTCATATTTCAACAGCAAATATCCTGTATAAATCATGTCACTTAGTGCCAAACAATTTACTTATGGCTATGATAAGAGTTACTATCAGCTGCAGTGGTTGAGTGGTCAAAGACTTATTAGAAAATGAGCAAGTGCACTTGAGTCTGCTAGGTTTGAACCATATAGACATATGACTTTCACATTTAATAGGTGACCTAATTGTTACAAAATAATTATATTTATAACAGAATACCAATTATAAATTTGAATACTGTAATTATTTTGACTTTGTTACTTGGTCTGATTAAGTCACAATAAAATACTTCATCTCAGCATTTCAGACAATACTTTTATGTTGTTTTCAAGCAAAAAAAAGAAAAAAAAAGTTGAACCTTGTATCAAATTACATTATGAACACAATTATTTGACAAAAGATAGTTAAGTATAAGCATTCTATTCAGAAAGGTTTGAAAAATTGTTTTGAATATTGTTGAATACAATGTAAATATCCAAATTCAAAACCTACACTATCAAAATATGTGAAACTAATCTCATATAGAGATTTTAAGTTGAAAAAGGTGAAAAGTTAAATTTAAGGTTTCTGAATTTATTATATGAGACTATTTGGTTGTCCAAAAAAAAAAAAAAAAAAAAAAGAGATGCAGACTGAAATATTATGTTGGATTATATTTGGTTTGCTTACTAGACTAATCCAGCAATACAAATCTGAGCAGACCTGATCTAGACTATCTTGCACAAACCTGGATTGATAACACTATCATATACAGATTATGGTTCAAATGTCAGTTCAAATCTCACAAGTAACTAATTTATTTCATGTTTCCATAACATGATTTTAGTGCAAAGTGAAAAGAAACTAAGATAAATTGGGTATGCAGAATCAACATAATCTTTGTATTACAGGCCTATTTGACCAATGCAGAATAAAAATACCCAGCAACAATCTGCATAAATAAATCTAGGATTTGGGTGATATGATTTTAGATTTGAATCTTAGTTTTTCAAATGGTTTAGATGAGCAAACTGTTATATATTTGTATATATGGTTAGCAAATAAACAGACTAAATATACAATTTAATTGGCAAGACTAGTTATAGCACACTCATAAAAAATGTTTATAGACAAAACAAAAAGGATTTTCCAATTATTTATAAATAGCTAAATGTTTACTGTAAAGGTTTAAAAAAAATAGATTTGTTTATATAATTTAATTCTTATGCAGTAAAAATAATAAATAATTATTTGCTGAAAATAAACTCATTAATATCTAAATTTAGTTCTTTAGGTTATAGCATCCATCTAAATATTGTAATATAAAAAGAGGCACCAGTTAAAAAAAGAAAAAGAAAATCACAAAGTAGTTCAAAAGTAAAACACTTAAAATTAATTTGTAAGTTCTTAAATAACTTGAAAATCAAATAAGCTGACATGACTAGCTAAGCTTAAGACATCATTAATAAGTCAAGGAGGTGGCTCATTTCCAAGCATCATTTATTTGCTCTTATGTTTAAAACAAAGGAAAAATGGGCACAGTTGATATAATAGACTTCATGGAGGAATCAAACTTTTCAGAAATCAACATTTTTTTTAAACTCAAAAAACTTCAATAAAATGTGAACTATTTTAAAATTTTGATTCTGAAAGAAATTTAGTTCATGATAATTTTTATCTCAGTAACAAGAATTAACATTACTTGAAAAAAATTTCTTTCTAATATTGAAGTTAATCTGACCTACTTCTTTAAGAAATACTTAAATAAACACTATAAAGCATTATTTTTTTTACACTTAACATCCATATTTATGTTTTATCAATATCTTCTATATAATCTTTTTCCATGCCAAGTGCACTATTTACTTATGTGGGTCATATTGAAAAAAATTTATGCATACTCTTTAGAGTTCATCTGATAACTTTTTACTAAGAATTATTTTCCTAATAATGTGAACAAATTTTCATTACAGTATAATCAAAGTTATTAGATCCTTAGGATGAGGATTGCAAAAACTGTATACTCATTACTAAGGTTGACCCAAATACTGAAGTTTGTTCATATACATAATGAAATTCTACAGCATAATCACATTTTTATCAAATCTAATACTGAGTATGCAACAATAATATTCCATCTTAATTATTTTCCACATCCAATCTTACAAATGCCAATGTGCATTGTCAGTAGTTAAACTATATTTAATAAAAAGCATCAAGAATTGCTTTTAAGTCAGATAAAAATCCCATGGATTTTTTGATGGTTAGAGGAATTTTATTTATTTTTACAAAATGAGCAACAACACTTATCTCTCAAATATTCTTAGTAAAAACCCTGAGAAAAAGAAATAAAAGAAATAACAGATTGAGAGAGAACGTATTGGTGTGATCAAAACAATTGCCAACTACTGTCTACTTTGTGTGCAAATATACTGAAAAACACAGACAAAAGGAAATAGGTGAGGGTAAGAATAAGACATTATCAAGTACAGAGTATATATTAAAGTAAAATTGATAAATTTGAAAAATGTGAAAACTTGCACTGAATTAAACTAACATGAAAAGCTGCCATGTTTGATTCTGATAAAAGCAAAAGATGCCAGCATCGAATAATGAAAAGAAAAAAAAAAATTTACGGGTTTGATTTGAGTTAGGTTTATAATGGTAATCAAAGATGTAGACAATATTTTGTAACCAAACCAACAAAATTCAGGTTCATCATATTCTTGAAGTTATATTCAAAAATTGGTATAATCATTTGATTATTAACAATACACTTCATTTTTTTTTTTTTTTAAATATGAGTTTGAGTTTTGTTTAACAGCATATCAACCTCTGAGGGTTATTTAATGCCAAAAAGGTAGTTTTAAAATTTTTTTTTTTAAATGTTCGGTTATAGTGAGAAGGTTGATTTAGTCAAATTTTGACGAAAAGTAAATTTTTTTTTATATTAAAAAAACTGAAGATGTCTTCCAGTTTTGTATTCAAAATGTATTACTGGTAGTAATTTTTTTTCCTTTAAAAATATATTGATAGTAATATTTTTCCTTCAAAAATGTATATTTTCCTATAAAAGTCTATTTTTATATTTTCATAGTTTTGCCCATAGTTGGGACCCTAATAGTGCTACCACCCTGGGTCAGGGTGGACCTGGAAACAACAGCAATTAAAAGGTAGTTCCATGCTCCTCAGAATCTCCCAATCAGAGGCCTTGCTGTCGGATGTAGTTTATTGTCACACCCAAGACCACTAAAAATGAGTTATTAATTTAATACATTGTTATAAAAGAAAGATAAAATAACCTAATAAAAAAATATCATATGAAACTAAAAACATACATTTTTGATCCATAAACCCCCAAAAAATATTTCAGCTAATAAAGTGACTTGTGACAATGAATGTCATTCTATAAAACAAATTTTATGGATATAAATAATCATTATTTAAAAGGAAAAAGTATTCAATAAAGATTTAAAACTTTCATTGGATTACTAATACCGATGAACAAAATTTGTAATAAATATTATCAAATTTATTTGTTAAGCTAAATTTCAATTAAAAAAAAAGATTTCTTTTTGCACCAACAATAAAAATATTACATACTGCTGACTGTTATTGATGGTCACAAAATCAACCATTTTTACAAAATAATGATTTTAGGTATTCCCAATGATCAATATTTGTCTTACATACTCATTGTTTGATACAGATCAACATTTGATCTTGAAGTGTAGTTCACAGATAAAAATGAATTATTTCTTTTTTCGTATATGTATCTACGAATATCGTATATCATGCTTTAGTATAAATTTATTGTCACAAAAAATATCTTCCAAATAAAAACATTTCTAATTGAAAACAACATCATAGAAGCTTAATATAATATTATGAGTTTATATATATATATGTTTTTTCTCATATTCTTTAATACTCAGTAAATTTGTGTCGAAGTGGCTTCGTGTTCCTTGGGGTGAAATGATTAATATATATATATAACACATCACTCAATAAATCTCAGGCCTAACTAATAAAACAACAACTTTTAGGCAAAATTTGCCTTTATTCATCAACAGTCTCCTTCTAGGGTTATTCCATTGCTTCTCTAACAATTCAATGTCTTTTTTGTATAACAATTTGTCTTTGGCTTCAAAATATGCTTCAGTTTCTGTTATCACTTCTTCATTGGAGCCAAATCTCTTTCCCTGGAGCATTCTTTTGAGATCTGCAAACAGCCAATAGTCACTGGGGACCAGATCTTGAGAATAGGGCAGATGCAGAAGCAATTCAAAGTGCAATTCATGTAGTTTTGTCATTGTTGCAATCGACTTGTGACACAGTGCGTTGTTGTGGTGAAAGATCACCTTTTTCTTCATTTGCAGTCGTTTTTTTGGAGATTTCTTCCTTCAAACACACCAGTAATGCTATATAATAATTGCTATTGATGGTTCTTCCTTTCTCTCGGTAACTAATGAACAAAATACTCTGCACATCCTAAAATACAGAGACTAAAATCTTGTCTTCTGATGTTAGCATCTTTTGTCACTTTGGACAGCTTTTACCTGCTGCTGTCCACTCAGCTGACTGCTGATTTGACTTGGGCGTGAAGTGGTGGAACCATCTTTCATCCACTGTCACATATTTACGCAAAAACTCCTTGATACATTAAAGCAGTTACAAACAATGCTCTGAATCAACGACGCATTGTTGTTTTTGATGAGCAAACACAGCACCCACTCTGCTTTCTCACTGACATATGTTCATGCAAAATGATGAATACACCGCCTGTTCAAATCCTCTGTTATCTCACACAACTTCAATTTATGATTGACTAAAACAACTGTGGATGTTTTTGGTGTGACCTGAGCGTTCAGCATCATTTGTGTCTGTTGTTTAAATTCAGCATACCACCTCTTAACTGTTTCCGACAGAGCAGAGTCTGAATAACTTACTAAGCCATTGCTTTGCTAGAACAGTATCCCCCCCCCCCAATCAGAAAGAAATGCTTTATCAACACACAAAATTCAGAATTTTCCATTAACTGTAATTTGCAAACTAATAATCAGATTAGGTCCAAATTTTGTCACATGCCATTTGAAGGTTAATACTTCATAAAAACCATTTGGATATTTTATTTGTGGAGCTATCTATTTGTCAGGAACCAGGACTTATTGAGTGATGTGTTATAAATAAATGTGTGTGCAAAAATAAAGTTTTCTTTTTTCGTTTGCATAGTGGAGATCTTTAAACAGATGTAAAGTTTTTACAAGATATTCCCATGTGAAAATTGTGACTTACCAAATCAGCCTTCACTGACGGTCGTTTGGATGGAACCGTGGGCTTGGCTCCTTTCTGGCCAGGAGTTGTTACGGTCACCTGACGTGGGCGACTAGGATCACCAACTAAAGAAGAGGAGCTGCCCTTTTTCTCCTGCAAAAACAAAAGAAGAATACTGCATTAGTGAAGAAATTAATTATGGAGAAATAAGAAAAACATTAATATAATTATTGAATATAAACAGTGTGTGTGTGTGTGTATATATATATATATATATATATATATATATATATATTCTCCCAAAATAAAAATATATTACACAAGGAAACAGAGTTCAATAATAATACTGCTCTGCTTTTGTATCATCATAACATTCTTAATAGAATAACATCATTATCCCCATGTACTTAAAGGATTAGAGCATCACACTTTAAGCTTGCGACTAATTCTTCAAAGTCATACAAAGAGCATGCCCGGGATGCTGTAACAGTGCATGGAGTACTTTATTATCATTACTTAGTATTTCAAATTTAACAAACAATATTGATCAGCAGCTATGACAGTAAATAAAAATTAGTGTTACCAATGAACTTCCACAACATTTAAAATAGCAAGTGTAGAAATTTCAATACATTAGAATCAAAATTCTTAACATATTTAAAACAGACCTAAATTTTGTTCTTCAATTGAATTTTAGCTTTAACTATGGTCTTATGTGCAGATGTTTTAGGCATAAACAAACTTACCAAAAGGTAAGAAAACTATATCATGCCATATTGATAAAAAAATTTTCTGTTTGTTTAAATTAAGATCATTTTGGAATTCTGAAAACTGTCATATCAGTGCGCATGGAAAAATGTCAAAAGTGTCATATAAGGGGGGGGCATTTTGACATTTTTTTAATACTGATTTTCATACTGAAGATTGAAAATGAGCAATGTTTTTGGCCTATTTTTATCTTTTTATTATGTGAAGAAGATTTGTGCAATTTAGAAGATACTTTAATTGAACATATCAAAAGTAGTTTACAGAGATTTGTGCTACAATTTTTTTGCTAAATGATGTTCAACAATCAAGTAGGTCAATTGAGGCTAATAACAGTCAAAGACAGTACTTAAGATTCAGTGTTAGCCACAGTTATCCTTGGAACATATCCTCTATGGAAAACTGGGGTGGAGGTAGCTGTACTTAAAATGTTCAAATTACGCATTGGAATCATTTGTACCAGGTTGACTATGTTAGTTTCTTTCATATGTAGCTTCCACATAAATGCATTGAAAAATAACTACTAGAGCATATCTTTGTAGATAATTTGCTATTTAAATGTTATGAAAATATTAGTTTTTAAAAAATTGTGTTGAGTGATGAAAAATGAATATTTTACAACATGAACTGCATGATATCATAGAGTAACATTAATTGTACCAAAGGCTAGTGTTCATCCAATGGTGATGCTATGCATATAGGGGGATTAGAAAAGCGGTCTGTATTATTAGCTCTTTCTAAAGACTTGATTTTAATTAGACCAACTGAAGGCAACAATTGATGAATAGAATCAAGAGAATGAGTGCAATATTTCATCTGGATAATGCTATATTACATGTTTCTTTAGTGAGCAGGTACAATTTGTTACAGCTTGGGAAGTTTTCACTCTTCTATCATAATCAGCAGATATTACACCTTTAGATTACCATTTATTTTAGTTTTAAAATGAACAAAAAAAAAATCAATTGCTAGAAGACTGCAAAAAGGCACCTACAGGAGTTCATTGTTAAAAGGGAAAATCTGAGAGGATAACAAAAAATTGTGCAATTAAAAAATGTTTTTGTTCAATAAAGTTAATGTTAAAAAAATCTCATATTTACTTAATAACTTAAATTAACTTTTTGGCCAACCGGCTTTATAAACTATTCAATTATTTAACAAGATTACGACTAATGTATTGACAAATGGAACCATATGTAACAATTAGAAGAAAAATCTAAGTATCAATTCAACTTCATGGATGAGAAATCAAATTCTTAATCATAGTATGTCCTATTATTCATCTTGATTATCTCAGTATAAATAAAGCCAGCAATATCTATTTTAACAGATAAATGAGAAAATACATATACCTATGAAAAAATAACATCTGAAATCTTTCTGTAGAATACACACACACACACAAGGTAGGATGCAGATAATACATCAATCCATTTTTTAAAAAACTATACTTTTAGTCTCTAAAACATATTCAAGATCAGTTAATTTTTTTTTTTTAATTGTATCCAGTATTTTGTGAATTTAACAATCTTGAACTTCTGACAAGTCTTTAAAAACAGAATTAGAATTTCATTAGTAAAGTATTCAGCATAAAATACGTGGTTAAAAAACTTCAGTATCAAAGCAAGTAAAATTAGTGACCAATTTTACAACAAACAAGACTGCTCTTATGAGCCACTGATTTAAATTCTTCCCAACAAAAAATGCAAGAAAGATATTGGATAAAAAAAAATCTAGTTTTCAACTAATTAAATTAAAAAAATAAAAAAATGGGGAGGGAGATGGAAATTGGCAATTTAACATTTTACTTTTAGTATTGGTAAAATCTAATAACTATTTTTATTTGTGTACATATTAGCAAGATGTTATTTTATATTCCTTCATTCCATGTGAAGATATTAACACATAAGATATATACCAAAACATTAATTTTCATATTATGCATACAAAGAATTAAAGAATTATCAGCATTGCATATTATATTTCTTCAGAATTAAATCTTGGTTTATACAGATAATTCTTTAAAAGAATTAGAATGTTAACAATTATTTCAATGTAAGTTAGCAGTAAATATGTTGGGACTTCAAATAGGTAAGTAACTACTAAGTTCAACATTTTAAGAGATTCAAACATAAAACAGTAATACTTGTAATAAGACTTTTTGAATAAAGTTAAATATTTACTGTTTCAAGTTTCTTTATTTTTTGCTGTAATAATATCTAAATATAGTAACAATATTAAAATTTTTCATATATATAAAAAATCATTATTTGTTGCTGAAGAAGAAAAAATTCAACAGATTCAGCTTATAAAGCATAATTTTTTTACTTTTCAAATCAGCAGTCAAATTCCAAAATATTAAAAAAAATTTAAAAATGGTTTAGATATTCATGTAAATGTGTTCTTGAGCCATTTCATAATTTGTTACTTCTGAAAACTTTAATTTTTAAAAAAATTATTTTATATATTTTTATTGATAAAAAATATAGCAAGACTTCAGAATAAGACTGGGAAGATTCTATATATAATGTTAAGAGTTTTAGTGTATAATTAAAAATATTCCATTTTAATCAGTCAGTTTAGAGTTCTACTCTCTCCAGCTTTAGCCTATTTATAGTGAATTTATTTTAACTATAATTTATTTAAACATCTTTAATTTAGAAGAAAAAAATTATACAACTTTCCTATTATTCATTTCAAGGCACACATGGACCATGTGCATCCAGAACTAAATTCATAAAAAAACTTTTTTCCTTTTCAAGTACATATGAGGATATTATCATATGGAAAAGAAAAGATGCAAGCAAATGTCAATTTGGGATACACAAACAATTTCATTCCCATCTCTGCCAGGTCATGTTAGTTTATATAAAAATAGCAATGCAAAGAAATTCAACTCTTGTTAACTTCATAAATACAATTGGACAAGTAAAAATATTTTTTTTTAAAATGTAATATCCCACTGATTTTTCTGAACAGCATAATAATTTGAAATTATACAATTACATTGATGCATAATAAATTTAGTCTTTAAGAAAAACTGACTAAATTAAAAAATATCAATTACAAGCAAAATGAATGAGAAAAACCACTTTGATACTTTTGATAGTTTTATGTAAATCCAACTGCGATTGTGTCTTGCAGTTAGCAGAGACAAACAGCTACAGAATGTTGAAATACAGGGCCACACTGTGACATCACAGCAACAAGTGCAAATATAGAAAATGTTAAAATGGGAGGAGCTATTGAATGACATAACTAGAAACCATTTCAGGTTTATAGGATGCACTGCTTCATTCAAATTTTAATATTTTGTTCATTTCTTAAAACTATTTTTTAAAGTCTTTAAATCACACATGGTTATTCCTTTTGCCCTATTCTACTGAAAGCCATGTTTATTATGAAACATTCTTACATAATTTATAATTTTAAGTTATTATAGAATGTAAATAGTTGTTTTTATAACTTCTAATGCTTTCATATTTCGAAATCATCAATATCAAATCAATACTCTTATTTCAAAAGATATCAGTTCAATTGATTTTTGTCAGCAGTTACACTAAAAAAAATAAAGATTTATCCTCTGAAAAGAGAGTTGATTTTAACATTTTGTTACTATTTATACATGAAGACAAATTACAAATTCTCATTACTCTTGAATAGACATACATAGTATTTATGAAAATAAAATACTAAGTTATGAGAATTAAGATACTTTTTCTGTTAATGGTTTATATTATCAATTATTTTTTATGTAAAATAAATGATTATTATGAAACTATGAACATAATTGATGACAAGAAAAGGTATTTATTCAATTTTACTATTTTTTTACTTTTTCAACATATTTTTTGTTTTACTTCAGACACTATTAAAATAGCAATCATTTATTCAAATTGTTAGATAAAAGACTCTTTAATGATGTTAAGACATTAGGCTTAGAATATTAAAATAAACAAACAATAATCTTTATTTCTTTCATATTTTCAAAATAAAATTTATTTACATCATTTACATTTTGCCTCTTCTTATCTATCATGATCCCAACATTTCAGCCATCATGCCCTCTGTCCTTCTTCAGGTATTTGTTGATCTGGGTAATCTTCAGGGAATTTCCATCTGAACCCTTTATTTAATCTTCAAAATCTAGGCTGTTCTCATTCTTCCATCCATGTTTAAGGATATCTAAATAACTAAATAAGAGCAAAACAAGATATCTAAAGACATGGACAGAAGAATGGGAATAATCTACTCCTGTAGATTGAAATTACTTGAAAGTTATCTGGATTAACACACAACTGAAGAAGGTCAGAAGGCACAATGGACAAGAACAATAGTTCGAATGTAAATAATAACTCCTAATCCCAAAAGTTCAGACAGAAAAAAATATTTATATCAAGAGGAAGCATTTTGTTCATTCATACATTTGAAAGAAAATTGAGTAAATCACTCTTAGGAAAATTTAATTATTCCCAATTGAAGCTGATATGTCTTATGATATACTAATCAACAAATACTATATCAACACAAAACTATCAAATAAGTGGTTAACAAAAGTGAAATTTTAAGTATTTTACACTCTAGAAACAATGTTGTGTTTTCTTTCAGTTAAGTCTTCAAGCTATTTTTATTTCTAACTTCTTGTGGTAAACCTGTTTGAAAAATCTCATGCAGTTAAAAAATTTTCCATTTATATTAATGATTTATTCTTGGGATATATTCTTATAAATCCTTTTTTCCTTTGAACTGAGCCTACAAACAATCTACTGTACTTAAGGTCCACCTGGAAGCCAAATCCATTCGACTATTGATCTTCCATAGATAATGCATTATCTAAAGAATGGAGCTTGATTACTTAAAGAAAAATAATATGCATTACTTACTTTTTGAATTTACCTGAACCAAATTACAAAGGAAATTAATGAAAATGGCCATTATTTTATTTAAAATAAATTTTATAAATAAGCACTTATCAATTTTTACAGATGTATTGAAAGATATTTCTTTGATGTGCAATGACTCCTTATTTCATCTCTTCCTCTGGTTAACTATTAAGTGACAAAAATATTCTTTTGAAAGAAATTAAGTAAAAATGTGGAACTGATTGTTCTTCATTTTAAACATTCATTGATCAATATAAAATGTATGTCTAGTATGTTATGCTTGAAGCTTTATTATAACTGCAAGCACTGGCAATGAGGTTAGAAACATTTTATTTTCATAATGAGCTTCTCAAACTCCAAATCATATTGATTTGGAGTTTGAGAAGCTCATGTGCAAGTTAGAAGCTATGTAGTTGTCTCACTGTCATGATTTGATGTTATCAAGATGGATTTAAGTTATTTAGTATTGTAATTGTGTTTCTATTATTTTAGTTCAGGTTTCAAATGATTTATTCAACATAAACTTTGTTGTTTTTTTTTTTGGTATTTTTAATCTTTGAAAAGATGTCTGTAAAGCAAAACATGACTATTAGCAAAAATGACTCCAATCAATTGAGCATTGAAACATAACTTATTCTAAAAATGTACTTATTAAAATATTTAAACCATTTTTTATTATTCTAATTCATATACTGTATATACTCAAGACAACATCATGTAAAGTGTGACTCCTGATTTTTTGTAATTATTTTACACCCCCCAATAAAATGAACCTTTCTTTTTTTTTTGGGGGGGGGGATCATAAAAAAATCATACTATAATCAAATATATATAGCTGTGAAATATATAGATGACCTTAAAGCTTTCAGAAATCAATTACTTCAGTTCAGGACATATAGCCTCTGGGCATATAACACATCACTCAATAAATCATGGCTTGACATATAGATGGCACTACTAATAAAAAATCCATATGATTTTTTATGAAGTACTAATCTTCAAATAGCACACAACAAAATTTGGGAATAAATCGGATTATTAGTTTACAATATACAGTTATTAAAGTGAAGCTACTGTTGTAAATTTTCAAAACAGTGAAAAAATCTGAATTTCATGTGTTGATAAAGCATTGCTTTCTGATAGGGAAAAAATACTGTTCAAGCAAAGCAATGGATTGATAAGTGTTATTCCAACTCTGCTCCATCAGAAACAATGGTTAAGAGATGGTATGCTGACATTAAACTTGGTCATACACACACAAATGATGATGAATGCTCAGGTCGCCCAAAATCAGCAGTTGTCTTGAAAAACACCAAAATAAAAATAAAAAATCCATAAACTTGTTTTGGCTGATCATAAATTGAAGTTTGATGAAATAACAGAAGAGTTGAACATATCAGAAGGCAGTGCATTCACCATTTTGCATGAACATTTGTTAATGAGAAAACTGTATTCAAAGTGGGTACCGTGTTTGCTCACAGTTGATCAAAAGCAACAACATGTCAACGATTTAGTGTTGTTTACAACTGTTTCAACACAGCAAGGAGGAGTTTTTGTGTAAATATATGACAATGGATGAAACATGAATCCACCACTTCACTCCAGAGTCAAATCAGCAGTCAGCTGAGTGAACAGCAGCAGGTAAAAGCTGTCTAAAGTGACCAAAGATGCAAACAGCAGCAGGCAAGGTTTTGGCTTCTGTATTTTGTGATGCGCAAGGTATTTTCTTCATCCATTACCTTGAGAAAGGAAGAACCATCAATAGTGAATATTATATAGCATTATTGGTACATTTGAAAGAAATTGCCAAAAGACAGCCGCAAATGAAGAATAAAAAGTGATCTTCCATCAAGACAACACACCGTATCACAAGTCAATTGCAACGATGGCAAAACTATATGAATTGCACTTTGAATTGCTTCTGCATCTACCCTATTCTCCAAATCTAGCCCCTAGTAACTACTGTCGAATTGTTAGAGAAGTGTTTGAATTAGTGTATCACCTTAGAAGAAGACTATGTTGATAAATAAAGTTGAATTTTGCCTAAAATTTGCTGTTTTATTAGTCAGGCCCAGGATTTATTGAGTGATGTGTTAAAGTAAGATTTATTTTATTTCACTTTTTTTTTTTAATTGCTCTCTCCAGTAACTTTTTAGTAAAAAAAAAAAAAAAAAAAAAAAAAAAAATATGATTAGATAAAGTTATAAAGTTTTCATAGTAAAACATCAATATTTAGCAAAAAAATATGACATGGTTGAGCTTTAGAGCTCAATACAATATCTGAGTTTTCCGAATTTTTCATAAAGAAGCTTTAAGATGCTTTTAACAAAGCACTGCTTGAAGTATGCATCTACAAATGTAGTAAAATATAAGTTAATGTCCACTTAAAACGATCTATTTTCAATTATTGGATATATATTATTCTAAACAATGAAAAAGTTCAGATGGTGAGATTTGAGGGAATATGATTGCCTATTATTAATGGATTATCCAGGAAAATTTGTTTTCTAATTTTCTGAAAATATAGATATAGACTAAAAACTGAATTTACTTAAATTTTTTTCAAAATAGTTAAGAAAAAACTCTTTCATGTAATTTCAAAACAATAAGATTCATGAAACAAAACAAAAATCACCTTGTTACACATTTGAATGTTTTTACGATAATGTAACAAAGGAATTAACAAAATGTAAGATGTGAATAGAGAATAGAAAGAGTTTTTTTCATCTGTGATGTAAATTTAATATACAAGCATACTGGAAAAGAAAAAAAAATCACAATACTTATATAGAACTTATCTTGTCTGTACAAAGAAAGTGGTTATTACATGGAAAAATGCTCACATGAAAGTAATATTCTTAAGATTATATTAAATCTGAAAAAGAACAGGACAAGTTATTAAACCTGGAAAAGTAAAGGACAAGATATTCTAGTGAAGTAAAAAATAAGAAATTTCTTACTTAAAATATTGCATTCAAAGTTTATTCTTAACTGCAATATTTTAAGAAATTTCTTATTCTTTACTTCACTAGAATATCTTGTCCTTTACTTTTCCAGATTTAATATAATCTTAAGAATATTGTTTCATGTGCACATTTTTCCATGTAATCTATGATTTTTCCAGGCATTGCAATTCATTTAATATAAATTGAATGCTGAAAACCGCATTCAAAATATTATATAGAAAAAAATTGTATGCAATTGATAATAAAAAATTGATTATTTATAATTAATTCTCATAATCATTTCTGATAAAATGATAAGTGATAAGCAAAGTTTGATTGACAAAAATGATAAAAACATCAGAATTTAAATGTTGAAAACCGCATGCAAAAATATTAAATAGAAAAAGTTATAAAGAATAAGATTTATTATTAGAAGCGTTAGTCACTTACCACTTATGTACTTAGTCTCCCTTTTCGGACTTCACATATTTTGATGTAACTTTTTTTTCTACTGAACCAAAATTCAAAAATTATATTTTCAAAATGTAACTAAGGAGGTGTCCTATCTGTGTAAACTGTTTGAAATTTGGTTAAGAATTGAATTAGTGGTGAAGCTTGAAAGCTGCCTAGATTCACTCAATGTTGGACTTTAAGAATATTTTCAACCATTGCCGTGGTTGAATGATAAAAATAATTTCATTTATTGAAATATTTCATAATTTCTCAAGTATTTGTATTTCATCTTTAATAAAAAAAAAAAGTTCCTAGAGAGTTTAATCTTGACTTGAATTTTCTTGCATTTACTTCCATTGTAATAGGAGGCATATTAATCAACAAGCATGCATATTGAAGATAGTATTTATGCATCAATTCCACAGAAATACTCAATTACAGTAACCATTTTAGTTTTAATTATTTTAGTAAATAAAAGTCTAATGGTCAGTAAATTTGGAATATAGTAAATTAATTAAAAATAACGTCTTGGTGTTTAGAACTAATCATATGTAACAGTCAGAAATAGTTTGGAAATGAGGGAGAAACACTCAATTTGAAAAGTTTGAATATCAGAGTGAATTTTAAAAGAAATATCAGTTACTACTATAAGATAATCAATAGAAATTAACTTAAACAATTTATTTAATACCAAAACAAACTATAGCAAAAGTATAAATATTGAAAACTAGTTTAAAACAGTATGGTAATCATCTATCATTAAGAAGAACTTAAATGATTATGCTACCTATTATCAAAAAGAAGACCTTAAAAGGTCTTCTCTTTGATAATAGGTAGCATAACAGTTATCAATATGGAAAATGGAATTAGCAAGCCAAGTTCAAATTCTGCGCAAATCTATTCGATTTCCTTTGCATTAACGCCCTTGGAAAATGCATGAATCTATATCTCCCTCTCATCCCCTTGACTATAAGTTAAGCAGCATAATGGACCCTTTTACTTTGGATGGTAGCCAGTCTAGAAAGAAAAAAACTGAATTCAAATCAATTAAGCATACTTCATTGATTCTAGAATAGCAACCCTTTAACAATAAGCACTTAACAAATCACTCAATAAATCCCGTGCCTAACTAATAAAACAACAACTTTTAGGGAAAATTCGACTATTCATCAACATAGTGTATCACCCAAGAAAGAGACTGATTCCAATGCTTCTCTAACAATTGGATGCTTTTTTTGTAGAATGATTTGCCTCAAAATACACCTCAGTTTCCAATATCACTTCTATATTGGAGCCAAATTTCTTTCCCTGGAGCATTCTTTTGAGGTCTGCTAACAGCCAGTAGTCACTGGGGACCAGATCTTAAGAATAGGGTGGATCCGGAAGCAATTCGAAGTTCAATTCATGTAGTTTTGCTATCATTGTGATCAACTTTTGACACAGTGCATTGTCTTGGTGGAAGATCACCTTTTCTTCTTCATTTGTGGCCATTTTTTGGTGATTTCTTCTTTCAAATGTACCAATAATGCTATATAATATTCACTATTGATGGTTCTTCCTTTCTCAAGGTAATGGATGAAGAAAATACCTTGCGCATCACAAAATACAGAAGCCAAAACCTTGCCTGCTGCTGTTTGCGTCTTTGGTCACTTTAGACAGCTTTTACCTGCTGCTGTCCACTCAGCTGACTGCTGATTTGACTCTGGAGTGAAGTGGTGGATTCATGTTTCATCCATTGTCATATATTTACACAAAAACTCCTCCTTGCTGTGTTGAAACAGTTGTAAACAACACTAAATCGTTGACATGTTGTTGCTTTTGATCAACTGTGAGCAAACACGGCACCCACTTTGAACACAGTTTTCTCATTAACAAATGTTCATGCAAAATGGTGAATGCACTGCCTTCTGATATGTTTAACTCTTCTGTTATTTCATCAAACTTCAATTTATGATCGGCCAAAACAAGTTTCTGGATTTTTTTGGTGTTTTCCAAGACAACTGCTGATTTTGGGTGACCTGAGCATTCATCATCATTTGTGTGTTTAAAATCAGCTTACCATCTCTTATCTGTTGTTTCTGATGGAGCAGAGTCGGAACAACACTTATCAAGCCATTGCTTTGCTTGAACAGTATTTTTTCCTACATCAGAAAGCAATGCTTTATCAACACACAAAATTCAGATTGTTCCATTGTTTTGAAAATTTACAACAGTAGCTTCACTTAAATAATTGTAATTTATAAACTAATAATCCAATTAGGTCCAAATTTTGTTGTGTGCCATTTGACGGTTAGTACTTCATAAAAATCATATGAATTTTTTTACAAGTGGTGCTATCTATATGTCAGGCCCGGGACTTATTGAGAGATGTGTTAGCTTCTTGTGATGGATACAGCTCTAGTTAATACTACACTATAGAATACTGTGCTTTCTTTCTTTCAATAACATTTAAAGCATAGTTAAATCAAATTGCTTCTAAAAAGAATTTGTTTCATCTACAAGTGGCATTCAAAAAAAAATGTTTTTTCATTTCCTCTTAAGCAAGGCGATAAAGCCACTAAAAACAAGAGGTTACTGAGGATGAAAAAGTGAAGAAAACTGAGAAAATGTTACTGAGGAGAAGGGATGATAAAAGATTCAGGATTCAAAAAGACAGAATATGATGATTAACATTACATTTAAATTTTTGAGGATCATAGTTGACAGGAAAGCAAGAAAAAGAGTTTCATAGGTGAGAAGTGCAAGGGAAGAAACTGTTACATTTAGCAATTTCAATAATAAGATTATGAGACTTATACTGAATTTTTATACTATGAATATTTCACAAGATGAATTGAAAATGGATAATTGTAAGCAATGTGCTTGTACTACTTGTCATGATTTGGTGTTATTAAGATGGTTTTAAGTCGGTATATATTATATTAATTGGTATGTAACTTTGTGGATTCTTCCCTTTTAACTCACATTCCATATGACCTATTTAGGTTTTTGTTTCATCTTTGAAAAAAATAAATGTCTGTAAAGCAAAGCATTACTTTCGTTTCTGTACAAGTTAAAATTTAAACACTATAGCTGAAGGAGGATGAAACTCCAATTTGGTATTTGGAGAAGAACTAATGAACAAATACAACATTGACTTCAGAAATTTTACTTTGGCAAAAGGAACATTTAAAATGGGCCTCAAGGTGAACGAACACACAAATATCAGTAATAACCAATTGAGAAAATTATGATAAAGCCTAAATACTTGCAACTCTTTAAGCCAACCCCAGAGCTTCTGTTATGACAGGAAATTTAGAGAATAATCAGAATTATCATTTTGAAATGAGGTTATCACTTATAGTAATAAATCATTTTGATATTTATTACATGTAAGAAAATAAAAAGAAATTTTATAATTTTGTTTAAAATAATGTCCCATATTCTTAATTTACTTTTTCCTGTCAAAATTTGACAATAGCATATAGTACTACCTAATAAATATCAATTCTAGATACAGTAATAAACTTCAAGCCTTCTTTAGGAGGACGAGGAGCACAAAAATATTAAATGATTTCATAAATATTAGAGAATAGACATTGATTAAACAGAAATTAGTATTCATTTGATATTTCCAAATGAAATTGAAGTAAATGAGTTAAATTAGTTAAAATAGCTCAGCAAGACTAATATCTAAGGCTTAACAAAGTTTGAAATGATATCATTTGAAAACCAGTATCATTACAGCAATGTCAATTTTATTCAAGAAGAATAGACTGAACTAACTAAATTGTCATTGGAAGTAGAGCTGGGCAAACTGCCATGCAAAAGTAGTCTGAACTGCTTTAAAGTCTTGGTTAAATCAAGTATTAAAGAGTGACTGAATCTAATTTTTCTTTTTAGCTGGCTACAAATGAGGTTGATTATAAAGATTTAACCATTACTTTTAACATTCATCTTTCTAGAATTTTTACACGATAGGATAATTTTACAGAAAGAGATTATGCTTTTGTTAAATACTTTCTATGAAAAGAAAATAGAGAAAAAATGTCAATCTATAAAAATAAACTTAAAATTGATTCAATTAAATATGAAAAAGTTATGAGAATTAAATAATTGCAAAGACAATACAAAAAAAAAGAGAGGAACAGAACTTGGTCACATACAAATTCATTGAGGAAGTGAGTCTGAAAAAGTCTCTAAGAAAATAATGAAGCAGAACAGTGTCATTATTTTAAACAAAATTGTATCAGAAGATCATAAATTAATCAGAAGAGACAACTGAAAAAAAAAGTTAAGTGTTTCCATAAATATTTTTCTTGAAATGAACTTTCATAAAGACATTCAAGAATAGACCTGACAATAGACTTACCAGAATTTCAAGGCTCAAACAGGGGCAGTTTTTCATTTTTATTATTATAGCTTTAGTTTTCTTGTATAATAAAGAGTTTTCATGACCCAACACCCCTTATGCTTCAGGTCTGATGTAAAAAAAGAAAAAAAAGACAAAAAACAAAAACTGAATACTGATAGCTTATATCTCTAGCAGGACACAAGGACAAATGGTAAGCCTAACATGAAAGAAATGTTAAGTATCACATAAAAAGTGTGAAATCTTAAGATTTTAATAATCAAATTCAAGAGTATTATCAATATAGTAACATGTGAATATGTCATGAATAGGCAACAAATGTTGGAAAACATGCACATATCAAATTGCCAGCAGAGCACATATTAATTGAAGTGTTTACTCATTTATTTTTCTTACAATAGGAAATAAGATTTATATATTAAATGCAGCAACTATTATTGAACACAAGATATTGTTGCTTAAAATTGTAGATACAAAACTATCAGTTAAACAATGAATTCTTCTGTCCCATAATAGTTATTATATTTAGTGTATAAAATCTGTATGCAAATGAAACAATTATTCTGAGACAGAGGTAATCTTTTTCTAATGTCCCCTAAAATAAATCAACAATATTTTTTTAAGTATAACTACAAAGTCAATCTTTTATTTAAATGTAATGCAGAGAATTCAAGTTTATAAAGAATAAACAGTTTTCAGTAAATCACAAGTCACATATAATTTCAATAGCTTGTGTTATTAGAAAGTTAATGTTTTGAGCAGAAAAAAGTATTCCTTCAATGAAAATATAAGCAGAAATGTTTAAAAAATATCAAATGAAAACTAATTTTTTTCTTGTTTAAGTTGAACCCAAATTTGATAATTATAATTTTGGTGTATTATGTAAGCACATAAATTTGTAGCTTAATTATGAAAAGGTATTTATTTTATACAACAAATATTTCGCAACATAATATACTTCCCTGTCATTGCACTTAATCCAGCAATGAATATTAATTACACAAATAGATTGAACATTATTACACTATGAAAATTCCAGTACAGGTAACTATACATCAGGTTGTGGACATATTGATACACCATTGTTTGCATGTGTGTGTGTGTTTGAGCAGCAATACTTCTTTTATAACTGTTTCATTAAAAATGACTGACAAGGTACTGGAGTTAATTTTTTTTATTTAATTTTTCTTGTGTTCTTAGAATTATCTTTTCTGAACATAAATTATGTAGAAATTGTCCAAATATTTAGTATGTTCAAGTACTTTCAACCATATATATATATATATATATATATATATATATATATAGAGAGAGAGAGAGAGAGAGAGAGAGATAAAATTTTTATGATTTCATTAGCAATGATACTATCTTTCAAATCATATCATTCCAAATGTACTCTGATGACTGTCTAGAGATTTACTATTTTAACTCTTTTCTGAAAAGTGATTAAAGTTCTCTTAAATGAATGCTAACAAGTAGTTTAAATATACTTGAAATATCTGAATTCTCAAATACTTTTTACTCATAAAAGGTCTCTCTAAAAACCTAGAAAGAACAAGATATAAACTTTATCCATCTCTTTCTATACTGGAGAGGGCATGGGATATTCAAGAAAACAACATTATTTTCTACTTGGTAATTCATTTTTGAGATTGACAAATCATTTTTGTCAAAAAGATCCAAATCTGTAAAAGCAACTCCGAAGCACATGACAAAATCTTAACTTAAAATATAGCAATGCATATTCTGTTAAAAGTAAAACATTTGTCTCCACTTCTATTAACAAATTTTATGCCCATTTATTTTATCCAGCCATTTTTTTAAATCTTAACTCAGCAAATAATAGTTTAAGTATTCACTGTTAAAGGTTTCCCAAGCAAGCTACATTTTTCATTCAATTTATGTTTCAATTTAATCTAAAATCTTTTTATATCTTATTTTACAACTACCTTGTACAGATTTTTCTTTCTTTAGAAACAGTTATTAAGGATATACTTTTTAATGCCCACATTTGTTCTTTTCTTGTTTACATGTACAGTAACAGTGTTAATTATTTGCAAATAGCAGAGACCATTCTCCTCCATTTTCTCACTCACCCCACATGCCTCCCTCCCAGCCTATTTGGAATGAAAGAGAGAAAGGAAGGAAGGAAATGGTCCACTTGTGACTGACTGCTGGACAATACTACACCCAGCCAAAGTTAGCTAGAACATCCTAATAACACTTTTTATCTTGTTTTGTTATTCAGTTAAAATTATAGCAGCCTACTCCCATTTTAACAACCCTGCTTGTTTATTCTCACCACTGCTTTTAAGAACAACTACCCTGTCTGTCTGTAATGGGCTGACATTGCTAATCTAAAAAAGTCAAGGCACTTTTTCTTCCAGCACAGTTGGAACACAAGATCATATCTGTTACACTGCAAGTAGCACTGACTTGAAAACAGCTTTAAATATCAAAATGTATTTCTTAACTATTTGAAAGTCTAGTCATTAAACCTTCTACTAATAAAACATTTAAATTAAATAAAACAAGTCATTTATGAATAATAGAAAACAAATATTAACATTAATGTTATGCATACATTTGAAGGCAAACTGAATTTCTCTTTACAGAAATATTGTATTATTATTTGACAATACTAAATTCCATTTGAAATTAGGTATTATTATTTAAACAAAAACTGAATCTTGCCATATCCCTAACCAACAACAAAATCAATAAATCTTATCTTTTCACAAATATTACCAGGGAGAGGATGACTTTAAATAATAAAAAATAAAGTTCTTAACCAACCTAAGGAAATGTAACATAACCACACAAAGTAAGTAAATATTCTAAAACTGTTACAAAAACAAAGTCACTATTTTTGATAAGCTTAATATGAGAATATTACTACCAGAAAAAGTTGTTCTTAATTTTATGCAATTATCAAGATTCCTTCACTTTTTAACGAGCAAAAAAAAAAAAAAAAAAAAAAAACACAGCCTAGCATGAGGAGAAAAAGCTCCAAACTGAAAAAAGTTTTATCATCAAAATGTTTATGTTATTATTAAGAGGAAAGACCAAAGAAATTTTTAATTATTTTTTAATCCTTTTTAATATGCTCCAAATTTTGGCTAAAAATATTGGGTTTTTTTTTTTTTTGCGTTAGAGGAACAATAGTTTACTATGGGAATTTTAGTACTTTTGTTTCCGGTGAAAAACACATTGATTAGAAAGATTTGCAAAAATCATTTTCAGATTTTAATGAGACTTTCTGGACTTATACACAAATGAACAAATTTATTCATGAAATTACTAGTTGTATAGCCCCGGCATTGCTTGGAGTTGTTTAGTGGTTATGTTGAAATGGTAAGGTCAAGTGCTTATTCAAAAAGCTCCAGCATGAGCTTGCTATGACGCGTGAATTAAAAAAAAAAAAAAAAAATGCGAAGTATTGGTTTTTGTTGTATTTGTAAAACAGGATTCATGTTTGGCCAATTCTGTCAATAAACAGGAATGATTATGTACAATTAGAAGAACAGAGTCAAGCATTACAGGAGCCTGTAATGTGATTCGATGATGTTATGACCAGAAAAAGTGGATGCATTATCCCTGCAACTTCGGAGGGGTTGGCACCTTGAAGAAAATGTGAAATTGTTATGGCATATGATAAGGTAGAAGTTACAAAAAAGACTTGATTTTTGTTGGAATACAACTAAGCGTTTCAAAGAGATAAATGACCACAAAAAGCAATATTTTTCATTAATTTTTGCCGCACCCTGTGTGTCAATTGAAACTTTTGTTTGCATCTCAAGGCATCAGACCTTGATCTACCAGTGGATAGATTTTGGTTGAGTTTTGGTGAAATGACAACTCAAAATTATGTTTGTTGCTGATTTTTGACAAACACTGTACATTGATTTGAAAAGATTTTGTATAACAAAGGTGGGGACCTTGATCTACAAGTTACCTGAATTGGAGGAGTATGTTTCGTTAGAATGGAGACACACAGACATATCCGTTTTTATAAATATAGATTATTTTTTATAAAATCTTGGTAATTTTTTTTTTTTTTTTTTACATGTTACCCCCACCAAACTTAATTTTTTAAAAATTTCTAGAAATTAAATTCTTTCCACAAACTTTGTTTTATTAGTTAAACACAGGACTCCTTGGAGAATGAAAATCATTTTTTTGTTTTTTTGTCAAACAGTTGCTACTTTCTTGAAAATCTGCTCTGAATACTAGAAAAAAAAAAAAAAAAAAAAAAAAAAAAAAAAAAAAAATGCAATAAAACTATGACATTATTTAATTAGATAAGCTTTTAATTGCTTTTATAAATAACATATGTTAAGGACAAAAATTCTTCAAAACTTTGTCTGCATTAAGTTATTAAGTCAAAACTATATTTACCAAGAGAAAATTGAATAAGCTTAAAAATCATTATGCTCTAAGATTTTTAAAATAAATTTTTTAATTTTTTTATATGTATAAAATGTGCTCATTTTGAAAGTATGGATGACCATACACAATATTATCAGAAAATAAGATTGCTGGCTATAGTAAATTTAAAGTCAACATTCCTAAAATTAGATTATGGAGAATATTTCCAACATTTGTAAAATTACTGAGTACATAAAAATTATATACAAAATAACAAAAAGCATTCACCAGACATTTACTTAAATAATGTTTTAACAGATGTCTCTATAGGGCAGCATGTAAATAGCTTGATAAGTGCTTGACTAATGTTTGTTTTAAAATCCATTTTTCTGCTTTTGTTTTTTTTTTAACTTAAAAGTAAATAATATTTGTTTCAAATCAGATTAATTATATTTTAAATCAGCTACTATTCCTCAAATAGTTTCAGAAAAGTACATTTTATTTTGGGAAGATTTTTTAATAAACAAATTACATTGCAATAAAAAATGGCTAATTAGAGTGCTAATCAGCTATTTTGGAAAAAAATAAATTGGTTCTAATCAATATAATTTCTGTTTGCAAAATACATTAGAATATTTTGCTTAATGGAAATAGCAAATTTAATCCTTTAACTTTTAATTAAAGTTAAAATTATAGCTTCAAAAATGCTTTTTCAAAAATGCGATATTATGAATGATCATGAAAAAATGGAGATGTCTACAATTATCTGATACAATTTTATTTATATTTTACAAGGTAGAAGCACCAAGGAATATTAAAAGTTATATTAAAAATAAACCTATTCAAAACACCATAGTACTTGAGGATTAACTATTTTTCTTATCAGTCTTAATATGTATATAGTATATACATACATACAGTAGTGGTCATAATATAAGGAACGGAAACAACAAAGACATAAATATGTGTATTACTTAAAAAGTAATGCATGATTAGCAATGAAATTTTTACCAAATACAGATTAGGGTGTAATGCATAAATGTTATACAAAGTTACAAAAATTTACATAAGTTTTTTTTAGATAAAGATTAAATGGAACAAAGCTACTGGACAAAAGTTAAGGAACAATTTTGTTAATACTTGATTGTGAACAAAATATCAACAAAATTTAATATTTGGTAAACATCCCCTTATTTTCATTTACTTCTCTGCATCGTCGACCACATGATCTAATTAATTTCTTGCAAAAATCAGCAATAATTCCCTCCCATTCATCTTTCAATAACTCCCATAGGTGATCCTGTTTTTTCGGGTTTCTTTTCTGAGCCCTTTCTCCAATTATCTTCCAAACATTTTCTATTGGATTCAGGTCAGGGCTCTGGGCTGGCCACTTCATTAGGGTGATTCCTTCTTCAAATAAAGCCATAACCTTCTGAGCCTTGTAGCAAGGTGCATTGTCCTGCATGAAAATAGGAGATTCATAAAGATTATGGTATACCACATGCTGCTGAAGAAGCCATTTGTAAATCTCAGCATTGATATTGCCATGTACACAAATGATAGGGCAAACTCATGCAGATAAAATCATTCCCCACACCATCACACTGCTGCCACCAAATTAAACGTTTTTTTTGACACATTGAGAAGACAGTCTTTCACCTGTTCTACGCCGTACATAAGTTTTGCCCTCAGAACCAAATATGGTAAACTTGGACTTGTCACTGTTATGAACTGTATTCCATTGTGTTTCAGTCCAAACAGCATGTTCTCTCACATACTCCAGGCGTGCCCTTTGGTTTCACTTTGAAATGAGAGGCTTCGAGGCTGGAATCCTGCATTTTTTAACCTGCAAGCAACCATTTTTCTTGAGATCTTATCTGTCATCTTCATTAAATTTATGGGCAATTGATATAGCAGTTTCAAAACGGGTTTTTGTAAATATTCTAACAATTCTTCTATCTTCTCTTTGCGATGCCTTTTGGGGTTTGCTGGTTTTGGGTTTTGCATCTAACATTTTATCAATTTTATACCTGCTAATTACACAATGAACGACACTTTTAGACCTATGAACAATATCAGAAATTTCTGAAATTGACTTTTTTCTTGATAGCGATAATGAGTTGTTTTTTTTTTTTCAAAAGAGAGCGTTTTATGTGTAGACTTTGGCATATTGCTTAAAAATAAAATCCTAATGATAAATGAACTTTTACTTATTGTTGAAATGGTCCATTGAGTTTTTTCACAATGTAAATTAAAAGTTTATGCAAATTATTAACATCGTTCCTTAACTTTTGTCCTGTAACTTATTTCCTTTGTTCAATTTAATCTTTATTTTAAAAAATAAAAAAAAAACTATTATGTAAATTTTTGTAACTTAGTATAATATTTATGCATTACACCCTAATCTTTATTCAGTAAAAATTTCATTGCTAATCAAGCATTACTTTTTAAGTAATACACATATTTATGTCTTTGTTGTTTCATATTATGGCGACTACTGTATGTATACATACACACACACTGAAGAAAAGAATTGATGAGAAAAATGGAGCATAATATAAATATTAATTTTCTTGACACTACAAAAAATAATTAATTTTTATATACAAAGCAAAATTATTACTATTTAAATTTATTTAAGTGGTGAATGCTTTTTGTTTTAAATTTTTTTTTATTTGTTCTGATTATTTTTAAATTTGTTTGCAAAGCAGTAGTCCATACTAGATTTTTTAAGGAAATGTACAAGATGCTTGATCATACAAAAAAAAAAAAAAGTGGGGGAACTTTTAAGGGATAATGATTTCTTTTATTTACATTCTATTTTATAGCAGCTAAATATAACATTGTTCTATTTATATGTTGTGGCAATACATAATCCATCTAAATTTTAACCAATGCTTAAAGGCATATGATTTATAAAATTATGTCCATTATCATTTAAGCTTTTAATAAAATACTATTAAAAAAAAAAACAAAAAAAACTATAAATGTCACTACCTAATTTATCTATAAGTAATTATTTATTCATTAACCTCATGAATGAATGATAGTTTTATATTGCTTACACATTTATATTTGGATACTTTAAACAATCCTAAAACAAAATCATTGACTTGAAAAATACATTTGTCTTTATTCTTGGCACATTTTAACCACATTGTACAATGAGAGTATAAGTTGATGTAGATCACACTTAATTTTGATTATTTATTTTATTAAATTTTAGTTTTATTTCTAATACCTATTTAATTTCACAACTGACATTTTGTTAATACAAAAAAAATAAAAATAGAAATTAGCTTTAAACTGTATTTCTTTAGCTTCGATATCTAATTACAAAAGGAAAGAAATCTATCTCTAATGCAATATCAATTCATTTCCTATGTAACTTTAGAATCTTAAGATTAAAGACAAACTGTATTACTTAAGAGATGATAGTATTATCTTTTTTCAAAGAGTTGCATAAAATTTACATTTTTGTTGAAAGCAGTTTACCATGTACAAACCCAATATGCCTTTAGCTCTGTCAACAATGCAACAGTAGAATAACAATTTAATTTACTCTTGTCTGTTAGAGACAGGATCATTAAAGAAAACAAACACTATTCTAAATTAAAAAAATAGACTAGACTTTAATGAAAGGTGAAACACTGAATTCTTTTTAAAAGATTAATTCTAGACACTTCCCAGCACAATACAAACTAAAACAGCTAATGTAAAATTGTTGTAAATGAATATACCATAGATCATTCCCGTGCAAAATGGAATGATTATTATGTTCACATTCAGACATAGTTGCAAAATTTTATTTGCCTGGATATATTTTGTCTAACAAAACAGAGAGGTTGAAGAGATAGGAAAAAGTGTGTATGTGTGTTTAATTAAACCATCTCCAAGAACTAATTAAAATGTACAAAAGCAGGAAGGTATTGATGAAATTTGAATTAAATTTAGAACATTTTTGTAATTTACAATAGTCCCTTTTCTTTAAATGAAACATTTTTAATTCAAAATAAATGCCATTATGCATGCATTACTTTATCTAGGACATAAAAATGAATGCATATTTTATTAAGTTCTTACTATTATTACTTTTTTATATGTGAATATTTAAAGAAATTGTATTTTTCAATCATTATTACTGCACCATTTCATAGTGTTTTCACTTTTCAGCTTTGTAAATATCTTGGAATTGTCTACCATTGTCAAAGGAAATACATTGCATTGCCAGTACCAAGGGAAATAACTCTATTAGAGCAAAAAGTTACAAACTCTACAAAAAAAGAGAGACTTGGTGTATTATATAGCAATATGTATAAAAATTGCATATTCCATTTATAAGTGAGATAAATTTCTTTTTTTTTTTTTACTGATCATGAATTTTTAAGACTTTTTTTTTAGCACTCTGGACAACTGTTAGTGTCAAGTAATTCTTGGAAATAATTTCTAATGCTTATTTTTAATGAGTCATAATAATATGCAAAGTGACACGGGATATTAACGAGTAAAGTGACAACATAAAGTAAAGGCAATGTTGAAAGCAATTTCAAACAAATCAATGCTAGATAAAGTTATTAAACACAAAAAGCTATACAAAAATGAATTGGAGCAACACACACTAAAATAATGCCATTTTGTATGATGCACAAAGTTTTTTTTTTAATTAAACTGTTACAATTACTACTGTTTGATATTATGAACATTGTGCTTCAAGTAAATCAATTTTGTAAATATTTAATATGAAGATAAATTTCATAATTTAAGAATAGCATGTTATAATTGAATTTTGGTGAATTAACTAATGGCAAAAAAAAAGTGGTTGCATAATAAACAAGAGATAAATAAAATAAAAATCTCATGTGCCACATTTACAGATAAAACTTAATACTTCTAATTCAGAATTTGGATCAATTTTTCTTAACATGATTTATCTTTTCTGACCTGTTTATTTAGTAAATGGGACATTCAGAGACACATTAGCATTTATAGTAGCTACTCTTCATTAACAAATATTTAAAAGTATATGGCATACACAGTAAGAACAGAGTAAAGTGAAAAATATAATGAAAAGATCATCTAAAATTAAAGAACTTTCAATAAATTCATCATAATTAAAATATTTAGTCAAAGTACCTCTAAACCATCATCAGTAGGTTAAGTAAATAGCAGACTGGTGGAGATAATCTCACTTCAATCTTAGACTTAAAAATATATTAATATAAGAGTTTTAGCTTTTTATAATTAAACATTTACACCAATTTTTTAAGTCAACAACAAAGAGATACCATTACAGAATACAAACTTCTGTAACTAAAAATAAATGAATAAATAAATAATGTACAGAAGATATTTTGATAACAATTTTTTGTTATAAGATTTCAAAAAGACAATATTTCTTTTTTTTTTTTTTTGTTCATTACTAAGATGACTGAAAGTATGCATTATTAATGACTGGATTAATAACAAAATTTTCTTTCTTTTTTTACTAAGCTCCTGGTACAAACAAGGAACATTTTTTTAGAATAGCAAGTTAAAATAAAGTTTTAAACATAACTTTAAATAACAAGAGTTTTAATTACCTTTTAAGTTCACCAAACAGGTATACAAACTTAAACAGACTCATGCACAACTGTACAAATAAATATCTGATGAATATATGCCAAGAAAAAATACTAAATGATTTGGGTACTGTTCAAAGGTTTGTACTTGAATCAAATAGCAAAAAAAAAAAAATCTCAAAATGAGCTATACAACATTTAATTAGCCTTCTCAAATTGAGAAAAAAAATTCCATTGTGATTTTTAAATCATTATTTAGAAGCTTACCCAAAATGTTTTGAATCAGCTTATTTCAAAACCTTTTTATTTACTTTATTTAAATTCATTTTTTCAGCATATCTAACACTGACCAATATTGTCATGTACTCTTTTTATAACAGGAAAAAAAAACAACTATAAAAAAAAATTATTTGCTGTTAACAAATGACTGATTAATTGCAGGTATTTTTTGCTGTTTAGCTAATGAAGAATTAATTACAGGTATAAGTCAAGTATCATCAAAGTGCTTATTCACGCATTTCTTTAAAAGATGATTAGAATTGAACTTCAAAACAGAATGTGATCTACATTCTCATTCTTCAGTAACATTAGTTTATTTCATCAGCTTTTAAACTACTGAGACTTTAACAACAAGGTCTTTCTTTTTCATGAATATTTAGCTTGCTTTGATGATATATTCTCAAATTCAAACCTAACTTTGTATACATCTTAAATATAAAAGTTTAAAATATTGTTTCTAGTAAAATATTTAGGAGTTAGAATGAGATTTACTCACAAATATTATCTACTGTACAAGTTTAATTTCTGTCAAAATAAGATCAATTATTACAAACTGATGGAAAACATACATTTCAAGCTAAATAAAACATATTTTAGATGTAGTTTATTCATAAAATATGATTCTCATATACTTTACATATCAACTAATGAATATTACCAGTAAGAAGTTCAATGAATTAGTTCTTGCTACTTAAAAATCACCAAATAAAGACCATTATAACTTTATAATTGGCAAAATAATAAGTTGAAAATTCAGTTAAATCTAGCCCAGTTAATAAAATTGAACGCAGAATACATTCCTAAATTAAAACCATACCACTAATAAAACTATAATTTTTTTAAGTTTATATTTAAGAAAAATTAAACATACTTTACACATGACTTTAAAACAAATTTTATTTACAACATTTTAAAATACCCAAAAAACAATAATGCATTTTATTACAAACACATTGAAATTTACATTGCTTCTAACATAGAAATACAAACACTGCATTTATTAGTAAAGCCACATAAAGTGATACATAAAGCTTTTTTTTTCCAATGGACAATTGTTCTCATTTATCAAGAATAGAACAGAAATATAATCCTTAGATTGAGTGATTTCCTAAAATATTTGTAGGCTTAAGTTAAAAATAGTAGCAGTTTTAAATTACCTCAATGCTATAAAGTGAAATATATATAACATAAAAACATTAAAGATATAGAATTATACTTTTCTGTTATTTAAGAGATTTAAATAGGTTCAAGGTAAGTAATTAGACATAAAAAATGGGGTGGAGTAGAAATTAGTTTACTTATAGCTTGCTAAAAAAGGGATAGAATAACAAGGCTAGCTCAGAAGAAATAAGGTTATGTGATGCAGCAGCAAAGAACTTAACCAGGATATAGGGTTCTATCACATGCTAACATAGGTTATATATGTCTCTCTTAGAATGGTCATAATATAAAATGACCCTTGCTAAGTATGTTGCTGCTGCTTGCTCTCTTCCTTGCCATTTCAGTTAGTCATGCTTATTAATCTAACAACTACTGAAGACATCCAACTAGTTGTCATACATCAGTATCATTATTGCAGAGGAAATTACTCATAAACATGGATACTCTAGCCACTTGCTTGAATGCAGACAGTTCATATTCACACATGCACATGATTAACAACCAGAAGAGATGTAAAAGGTTTAAAAAAGTAAACTATAAAATAACATGGCAAATTATAAAGCAATAAGGATCAATCCAATATTTTTAATAATTTTTAACTCCACTAGAATCCACATAAACAAAAATGCTGGAAGGGTTTCTGCTAGTCAAATTACTTTTATAAAAAATAAATGTATCAATCTGAATAAAGATATAACAAAATTTATGATATATAAACTAAATTTTAATTTTGCTGTTTGTTTGATTTTAAATCATTTTTCCTTTTTCTCATATCTTTGCAATTAATATTCATGAAAGATGTCTTAAGAAATTAAATTAACATTTCTCAATTTTGTTTTGTAATCAAACTATCTTTAATTTTAAATTATTTATTCTAATTGTTTTTTTAAAACAAACACAAAACAAGTAATTATAATGTTATATAAGGATGTGCTGAAAAGTTATCAGTCTGACCTACTTCCAAAAGTGGTATTGGTCAAATCAAGAACTTTTCAGTATGTGTGTGTGTGTGTGTGTGTGGTAAAAAATTATCATTTTAGAAGTTTAATCTAAGATCTAATTCTACGGTTATTTACACTTCTAGTGCTTGTAAAATCTATTATACAGAATGTGGCAGAAATACCTCCCACATAATGGTAATACATTAGTTAGATGAAGACACCATTGACACCAATGTCTTAACCATTATGTGGGAGGTATTTCTACCACACCCTGTATCAATCTGGTTCAAATTCTATCAATTTTGTTTATACAGATGGCTACTAAATCAAATATACACATTAGTGAATTGTATGGTGTATATACACACAATGTCTACCATGAAATCAGTGACTTATGTTTTAATTTACTACAATATAAGCATGAATATGTAAAAATAAAATTTAATTATCTGAAGGGTTGTAGCATATTAGCAGAACATATTAAATTCAAAAAATTATGAATTAATAGATAATTTTATAAATAACATTTTTATAGTTGCTTTTTCAAACAGCCATTAAATAATGTAAGCCCAATTTTTTTTTAAAAAGGAAAATTAAAGTTAATTGGTATTTTATGATACTGATTTTTCATTAATAAAGTTTTAGCTTTAATCAAAAGCAATTTAACACGGAGTAATAGTTAGCAAACCTAGTTTGGTTGACTATTACAACTGAATAGTGAGTTTGATTCACATATGGACACCCTATAGAAAATACAATAACTCAACAAGAGTTGACATATAAGAAATAATAATTTTAAGGCAATCTTTCAATGAAGCATTTTCAACTCTTTAAGCTTTTTAAGAGATAAATATACTTAGTATTCTATTTTAACATCGAACCATACACACCAATGTCATTTGTATGGGAATTTAGTTTCAGTTTTCATGAAATTGAGTGACTTATAAGTCCACTCCTTGAATTCTACAGGGAAGAGCTTCATGGTAAGAAGTAGCACCAAAATTACTTAACTCTACTCTTCACACATCCATCTTTAAAGAATGTCACTTTTCGTCATTGCAAACTTAATGTTGCTAATATCTTGAAGGTGAATTCCTGTAATTTTTCTTTTTAATTTACAAGTTTCAGAACTTATAAATGGAGTTGTAGAAAAAGAATTGTATAAAATCTTAGAAAGTAAAAGAGGTACATTTGGATAAGATATAGTTCAAAACACAAAATATTTCAATCTCATAGAATAAACTTATAGTAAAATTCTAAACCTTAAATTATTAAATATGATACTTATGATATGTAGAATGTTATAATTCACAACAAATCAAAAATTTAATAAGTAGAATTTTAAAATAACTTATATTAATACATTAATATTTCTGAATCTAGTTCTAAACATTTTAAAAGTTAACCAAGTTCACTATGAATTAAAATTAAAGTTCTTTCAATTATTACTTTTTGAGAATTAAAAACAAAAGAACTGCTTCAAATACAAGTATTTTTTTTATGTATTTCAATTAGTGTGCTCTATATCATACTGAACTTCTACTTAAAATGTGTAAGACTTCTAATTTTATTTCAGTAATAAGTTCCTTTTTTAATTTACTTTCAGGATAGAAGTAAATCACTTAGAATTAAATTAAGTTTAACCTAAGTTGGATCCTCAACATGGCTTTGTATCATCCAAATCTGTGTTGAATAGTCAGAACAAATATATATATATGTGTGTGTATGTGTGAGAGAGAGATACAAATAGATGAGGAAAGCTATAATTGACAAGGAAAATGAATATGCATGTCTGCACTGATTTCAACAAGACTATATACAAGTTTCGAATTGGCTTAAGTTATTTTTAATTAAAATTTTTTCAGAAAGCTTAGATTACATCAGTGAAAAAAAGGGGGATTAAAATATTTGAATGATTAATTAACTTTTATAAAAATAAGAAAGAAAAAGTTAAATTTGAGTGTTATCTTATTAAAAGATAACTCAAATTTTGCTTGTAACATTTTCCCAAAAGTAATTCACTTTTTAGAAAGTTAAGCAAAATCTGAGTAAAGCAAAGATCACATTTCAAGTTTGATTGAAATCAGTCCAGACATTTAAGTTTAGTTCTTACAGAGAACCCACATTACAAGTAAACTATCCAATAGGATTATGCCAAGTTATAACCATTGCCTTTCTCTACGAATTCATTAACAGATTAAGTTCAGAGTTTATTAAAATTCAATAAATGACACATTTTTAGTTATTACCACAAACATAATGATAATGTTCAGTCTCAAAAATTGCTACCTGAGAATGCCTTCCATTAAGTTGTATATGTACCATTTGTATACTTATGAAATTCAAGATACCTGTTAGGTGTGTAGTAAAATATAACAGGGCATATATTTAAGTTTAAAAATAGCACAATAAGACTAAGAGAGAGTGAAAGAGAAAAATAAATACTTAAATGAGAAAATGACCTTGGCTTACAAAAATTTTTTTTTTTCAATTTTCAGTAAATTTTTAAGAATGTCTAGATGCAACATCTAAATATCAGATATAGTTTCTGATAAATACTTAAGTTTAAAATTAGTTTTAATCATTTTGACTTATCCTATAAGTTTTGGCACTCATAAAGCCAGTTTTAAAATGAAGAAACAAAATATATCCAGAGATAAGCATCTAAAAAGTATTGAGGAGTGGCTTGATATGATTTCAGCAGAGAAAATTTGATACTTGTTATTTGATCTGAAACATTCCATCAGTATTGGTCAGTCACTAAATGTTAGCAGGTAGCCAACAGATCTAGTGATATTTGCATTAATGCATTGTTGGAAGATGATCAAATCAGGAGTCAAAATTCGAGTTTGTCAAAATGAAACACTAACATATCTCTTTAGGAGGATTTAAATATTCAATAAAAATAATAGACATTAATATTGCATGTAATATTTATAAAAGCCAAAATAACCAAATCATACAAATGTACTACTACATGTTTGCATACAACCCCAAGGCATATAAGTATGTATTAATAAATATGAACAATTAGAAGTATATATTTTCACATTGTGTATGCAAAACAATTAGCTGGATACAAAAGAGGAAAAATGGCTGTAAAGAGTAAGTAAAAGAGAAGATGGAAAGGATGACTAATTTCACAATAATACCAATGTATGCTACCTATTAACGTTAAACAAAAACGCCATTAAAAGAAAGAAAATTGTTATTTAGTACTTTCAACACAGACTTCATAATTACAACATGGATTGGCACAAATATTCATATAGGCATAAACATCTATTCTATTTTTCAAAATTTTTGACATTTTATTTTTGGTGGTACACAAACTCAGAATAAATAACTACCAAAAAATGTCTTGTGGAAGAATTGGGCTTATGAAATGATTTTTAAAATTCCAAGATCTTCCAAAATACACTCATGCTTTCAGAGTTAAATTTGTATGTTAAAATAAAAATCATCATTACATTAGAAGGTACCTCTCATTTTTATGACAGCTTTAACTGCTTTTAAAAAAGGGTTTTGATAAAAATAGATTTACAATTGATGTTATAATATATAGAACACACCACACTATCAGATAACAAAACAAATACCCATAATATCAACTAAAAATAAGAGTCAATATCCTTGGATATCTTATAAGCTTGTCTTTGATAATCAAGATTATGGTAGGTTGGCAAAATGTTGTAAGATGGTAGCAGCATCCATGTTTAACAGTCAATAATATAAAAACTACAAAATTTATACAAAATTTAAATGTTATATAGTCTGTGACTTGTCAGGTAGCTTCAATATGAGCATCATATGACCAAAGAAATAATTTCATTACACTTGAGACTTATGCTTAAATATTTAAAACTGTAACACTATGCCAAGGACAGACAAATTGTTCTGTTCACTATAGCACTAGATAGTATATAATATCCTTGGTCATGGTACCAAATATCACTATCCAGTCACTAGTTTAACAATCTTGGATAGGAGATACCTTCATTTATGTTGTATTTAGATAAGGTCTGTTCTTACAGATGCCACTATGATCAGTACATCCTATATATCTTATCTTTGGAAGCCTCAGTAAACTTCACATTATATATACAATTCAGCCTGCTGGCTGTTTTCACCAATGATATATTGGTATGATTTGATTATTAATTTAAATTCTCTAAAGGTTTCCTTTGTTCAGGAAAGCACATGACCAGCTCACCACTTGAGTGAGTTCTAATAACCTGTTTCCTAAAAACTATTCTTCCAAAAAGACCATTAGCATATGTAAACAAACCATAGTCCATTAATCAGTTTTGGCCAAGTTTTTCAGAAAGTCTTTTCTCCTCCAAATTATTCTACCACACCTACAGATCTTTACATTAGCAACTTAATCTCAAGGCTTTTTAGAGATATTTTTATTTCAGCTGAGGAAGTAATTCCTTGAGAAATATAGTAGTTAGATACAGAGCCATACAGTCTTATCTTGAAAGTTAATATTCAGGGTTTTTTAAAAATTCTGAAACTCATCTACATCCAAAACACACACACACAAAAAAATGAAATAAATACTAATAATTACTCAAGTCTTTGCTTTCAGAAAAAAAATTCTTGAATTTTTCCTCTTTGCCCAAGTGATAGGAATTTAGTTGACCAAAACTTTTCAGGTTAAAATAGAATGAAGATTTGGTAAAAACATTTAAGATTTGAGAGTTTAATACCAAGAAGGTCACACTGACTTGTCTTATCACTCATGGTAGGTCATCATCAGAGATAAGCAGACCTTGAGATCATACTTTTAGAAGATAAACTATCAGAGAAATATCCTGGAGAACATGTGCAAAGAGATATAGAAGCAAGATTATGAACCTTTGCATAGATAAATAGAGGTATCTAAGTTAGAGCATTAATTACAATTTTTCAAAGTTGAATTCTTTGAGTGAGTGATATAGCACTTTTAGTAAAGATACTAGTTTATGAAGTTGACACTATAGCTTATCTGACTAACCAATTATGCTGATATTAGCTTTGGATAATTCATGAGTTCTCTGGTTAAATTTTGCGAGTATATATTTATTTTGAAATGAATCATAAAACAATAAACTGAATTAAATTTAAACCTAGAAATAATAGTTATGTTTACCATTTTCACATTTACCCAATTATTTAATGTAGACATTAAATTTATCAAACAAGATTTATGAGAGAATGCTGAAAAGATTTTGGCATAACTAAGAAGCTATTCCTAAATAAATTTTGATCATTTTGTCAGATTTTGATAAGTGTGTCAAGCCAAGAACTTTTTGACACCCATTTGTATAAGAATTAATATATCATATCAACTTATATTTTAAAGTAGATACAGAATTTAT
The DNA here is from genome assembly GCA_037127315.1 of Ascarosepion bandense. Lineage (NCBI taxonomy): Eukaryota > Metazoa > Mollusca > Cephalopoda > Sepiida > Sepiidae > Ascarosepion > Ascarosepion bandense. Next base: position 1,512,195 of record JBBBDQ010000264.1, read on the forward strand.
TTACATAACTTAGAATACAAAAGAAATACTTCAATTTATTTAAGCTGGAAATCTGCCAATGAAAATGATGCAGACATCTGATGAATGTACACACTGAATAAGCAAACCTTATATCAAAAACTCATCCCAAAAGTACCACTAAAGTAAAGCACAGTACTTAAATAAAAAATGCAAAAAACAGTTTCTTATATTTCTCCTTTTTGCATTTTATTGAAACCTTACCATATTTTTTATAATTTCAGCCATTTCATAATGAATTATTCATTATCTAATAACAATGGTCATTTTAAAGCTTTAATCTTATAATCTTTCAAATTCAAAACTACAATTGTTTCTACTTTAGTGTAACTTTATTTAAAAATGGCTTTAAAGCATCATACTAGAAGATCAGTTTGAAAATGGTAGTTTTATTTTGAAGTATGTAATATACAGAAAAGATGCACATTTATTTACAAAGTCTGAGGATCCTATATTCTAACATATTTCAAATTGGATGTATCTAAGCAACAAATATTCCTGTATTTTTTAATTATTTTTTTTTATTTATGGATTAATTTTTGTATCTTGGTGTGTTAAAAGTTAGATAAAAAAAAGTTCACAGTTTGTGTTAACTCTTGTTAAGATTTGAGCTTTCAACTGACTTCAGTCATTATCAAGAAAGAAATTAAAATTTAATAATTGTGATGATTTGGAATTTTATCTTTTAAATATCTATGATGTCATGTGGGTCGGATATTTTAATTTTAAAAGTTCACAGTGTTGTAGGAATACAGTATGGATTCTGATAAGTTAAATACATTTTAGTATGCTATTTCAGAATCATAAGTAATTTTATTGATTAGTGGTTTTGACATTAAGGAGAGCTAAAATTTTGCAGTATTTTATTGAGTAACTGTGTTATTCACAAGAAGCTGTCTTAAATTACTCTAATTTTCATGCTTCTGTATCATGTGTTGCCATATAGCACATGACATGTTAGGCAATAGTTTTCAAATATATGCCCCTTTTATGAGATAAAATGGGAAAATGAACCACTATAAATATATAATAGCATTATTTTTTAATTTTAGTCAAATATTTCATCATGCATTTCTTTAGCTCTATAGCCAAATTACTATTTACCACTTGAAAATTTTGTATGTAACTGAAGCATGTTTAATTTTACATTTTACAAATGTCTTTACACTCTCACACCCTGATTGAGCACTCTGGAAGAATGGTAGACTTTGATAAACAGTAGCTACTCTAAAATATACGCATTGTTCATTCAGCAATGAATTAGAACACGCAACTATTGAGCATGTATAATGATAATATACACACTAAAAAGTCTGCCTCCTTCTACCAAGCATCCATAGCTCAGAGGCAGAATTGCCGACTGACACCAATTCGGTCGGGTTTCAATCCTGGGTAAAAACAATCGGCTGTCTAACCGTACTGATGAGCTGTGATACAACGAAACAGATCTGTCTGTGGATGACTATATATATATATATATATATATATATATATATATATATATTGCCAAAAAGTAAATTGTTTCCTCAAATAATATATTTTGAGGAGGTGTATATTATTTTAGCTAATTATTCGTTTATTATCACTTTTTCTGTTAACTGAAATAATGATAATGTGCTTTAAGCAAAAAATATAAACAAATAAAAACACTGTATTTCTCAGCATCAAAGATGCTATGGCCTCAAAAATAACCAAATCCTGACTTGCAAAATTTTGGGAAAAAAAATTAAAATTATAATTTTTTGTAGAACACTATAATTTTCAAGGGTGAAGTGGAACAAATATCTTTGATGTCAAAATACAATAACTAAAATATAAAAATTAACATGATCTATTTAAAAGAAGAAATTAGTTTTTGATTCTGACAACACACTTTCATTGCATTTTATTTAAGCTATAGTTAAAAACTGTTATATCATAGCAATTATGTAAATTTAATTTAAAACAGAAATCTTTAAAATATCCCAAATAAAAATTTTAATATACTTCAACTGTTAAAATTCAAGAAGCCACATGTTCTTTTCTGCACAAAGTTTATTCTTACTTTTAATATATATTAAAAAAAATAAAAAAAATAAAAATGATGCCAATATTCAGGGAAATTAAAACAATTTACAATTTTTTTAGTTATTTTAGTGCATCATTTTACTTAGAATTATTGCAACAAAACACAATAGTAAGTATTTAATCAAATTAGCGGTAAATGACCAACAGTGCTTTTTATAGTCATCTGTCATTTAAATTATTACCAACTAAGACTGTTTTTAAATTTACATAAGTAGCGAAGTAACGATTCTAAGTAACATGATTAATCGAAATAAGTGCTGTGTAATTTGTTGCGATAATGAATTGAAAACAAGGAAATAAAACAATCGTTACAAATCTAATACAGAAATTTGGGATAAATGTTTAACCATTCCCATTTCTGATAAATATTCTGACAAATCCTGAAGTATATACCAGTATCTTTTTCTCTATAACAAATTTATATATATATATATATATATATAAAATCAGGTTCTAAAAGAGTAACTTGTTTAAAACTGTCATAGTAATCACAACAAAGCTATTCACAGTAAACTGGACCAAATGCTAATCTTAAATACTGAAAAGAACAAACAACTGAAATCAGTGTCTAATTCTTAACAGTACAAAGGTTTCACATATATAAAAAGTGCATGTCCATACATGTGAAACCTTATATGCTGTACTTTTATAGTGCAATATAGCTAGCTAACAAAACAGTTTTGTCGGCAGCAAAATAATTCAGGGGGCTGAGAACTATATACAAGTTAACATTATCATAATACATCAAAATGTTTTAAGTACTTTATGAGTAAAAATATGAATTTTATCTTTTATTTAAGTAAGATTCTTAAAGATTAGTTGTGCTTTTTGCTTCTTTGTTCTTTCATATTTCATTCTATGCAGTAAATCTATTAGATTGATTATCATTAGCATTTCTCTTTCATTTTAATTTATTCTATTTATTTACATAGTGGTTATGCCTATTGATTAATTCAAGTTATTTAAGCAGCCTGCTGTCTTAAAAATATATATATTTAAGTATACAACCTATTGTAATCCATGCTTTCTCTGTTGCAAAATGTTGCAGTAAAAGCAGCTTTGTGTTTAAGCATTCTGTGACTTGTTTTGTCTACTTATTTGTTAGCCCTCATTTATTTTCTAGCTATAGATTTCTTTCTTAAATTTACAAAACCACATTTAAGAAAATCTAAGACAAACATTTTTGATTAATATCATTATTTAACATGTATATTAATATGTAATTTTTTTAAATTCTATACCAAATGACATTGTAATATTTTGAACACCTCCAGAATTTATAACTTTATAAAAAAAAAAAAAAAAAAAAAAAAAAAATCAAAATAAGCAAAAATCAAAATTCTAATTTTTTTTTCTTTTATAAAAAGTATTAACTAGATAAAGTAAACTTAACCGGTGCCAGGCAGTGTCTACTGAAATAAACTTCTCTCTAAATTTAAAATATGTTTACACATTCTTAAATGTATTTTCTTTCATTAACACAAGGCAGTACTGTACATTTTCAAGGAACAAGACTTTAAATTGCTAAATGAATTTTCTATAAATAAAAGGAGAGACTAGTGTATAAATCACTGATTTAAAATAATTATTTTTAAATCAGTACTCTTCCTTTTCCAATAAGAAAGAAAATATTAAGAATATTTTTTAATTATTCTCATCTCAACAGGTATTTTATGACATTAACAATTTTGCTAAATGTTCAGTTATAATATTAATATTAAATCTAATCAAGAAATTGAGTTCACCAAAATTGTTGTAAATTTCTTAATACAGAAATCATTGAATACAGAAATAATATAGAAAAAAATTCCTAAAGTGAAAGTCCACAAATATCGATGCTTAACATTTTAAGATTAATATTTTTTTTTTATTAGAAAAGATCAAATAGAATAAAGATTTTAAAAATAAAAAGTAAAAGTAAAACAGATTTCAAAGATTGAAATAGAAAAATCAGCTAAATTGAAAGCCAATCCCAAAGATCTAGCAATAAGCCATCTTTTTTATTTGGGGATTGGGGTGTTTGAATCATCTGAGTTAGTCTATCGCTGAGTGCTGTAAATGCAGCACAGGGGGCTGATGTCAGCAGCAATCTTGTGTATGCACTCACAGAAAAGAGAGAGAGAGAGAGAGAGAGAGAGAGCATGTGTGTGTGTGTGTATGTGTGTGTGTGTGTGTGATTACCAGAGACCTATGTAGGTCAAAGGCGAGCTGGTTGGTATTATTATTATCAACATCATCATTATTTAGTGGCAGTAAATACACTGATTACTTACTAGAGCTATACCACTTAGTTTTAATGCAAAGCCACTAAATAAAAGGCAAAATATTTAAGCCTGGAGCATAAAGAGCAAAGACTACAGGCAGACATGGAAGGATGAATAGCAAGTAGGAGTAGAAAGAGGCAGGCAGCTGCTGGTGGTTAGAGTGGTGGTGATATGATGACTTTGTCAATAGCAAAGCAGGAAGTGGGAATTTCTACTCAAACTGCTGTTCACTCCAGTCACTTTCATCTCATGAGTACAACTGTTCAGGTCATATCAAGACCATTTTTTTAAGTAGAAAAATAAAATAAGTAATAATAGGTTAATAATGGGTTTATATCTAAAGAATTAACAATGTTGTTGCTGTTTCATTATTCATTTAAAACTGCTTTAATTCTTTACACTGTAGTGTAAAGATTACTTTCAAGTGAATGTCTCAAATCATCAAAAATATCACTATTATGTTAATATAATACAAACAGAAAAAATACAAAATTGAAATTTTGATAAGTTTTTGTGCAATAAAACATTAAACTGTACACGCTAGAAGTTTGGAACCAAGCTTAATGAACTTTTTCCTGTAAACTTTGAGCAATTCAGAGACTTAAGTAACTAACTTAAAAACGGAGCAGACTTCAGCAAATTAAAAAAAATCTTATTTTTATTCTAAAAAAAAAAAAAAAAAAAAAAAAAAATGATGAGGATACTCAGGCATCAGACAATTCAAATTTTCACTGGAAACAAGAAAAATGGCCCAAAATATAGAAAGAAAAATTCTTAATTATTTTTGTCTTTAACCTATATGTGTGTGTATGTGTTATTTCAGAATTAATAAAAATAAATAATCTTGAGTATAATCATAAGCTTCTAAATATAAATAACATAATGAAATTGGTTAATGTAACATCAGTAATAAAAGAAAGAATGAATATTTTCTGGTAATAACAATTCACAATGCATAACTATTGAAAAATAATTTTATCCTATACTGGAAATTGTACACCAATGATTCATTTGTTAAAATTAAAAATTGTTACAATTGAATATATGGATTGGCTCTGGTGAAGCTATCTAGCATTATAATCAGAATGAAAAAGTTAGCTATGAGTGAGTGTTAGTTACGACATAAAAAAAAATAAAAGTTACTCTCAAATAAATAGATTTTTAGTGAATATAACATTTACAATATTAAATATACTCAAGCCTTTCTTCTGTGAGCAATCAGCAAAAATTAAATTCAATACTAATATCTACAGTCCAGAACTTCAAGGCTACAATCAACTACTTTAATATAATTTGTACACACTGGTTTGGTTAAAATAACAGAGCCAAGGATTAAAACCATAAAGTTATGAGGCTCTCTTGAAAATGCTGGCTTTGGTAGCATATAAAAGTTAAAACAGATATAAATTCTGCTCTTCATTTATTTATCAATTGAAAACTTAGAATACCAATGAGAATCAGAATCCTACCTCACTCAAATTACTGATGTTCATTTATCTTTTACTCTCCTCAATAAAATGACAAAAACATGTATTAATAATCATGTTATCCAATGTTATTTATCAGATTTTTTTTTAAAATTCCCTTGTGCTTCAATAAATGTATTAGTTTCTAAATGACAATTGTGAGTATGAAATACAATGTCTGAACATTGTTTAGCCATTATTTTAATGAAGTTAGATATAATGAACTACAAAAAAAAGATGAATAATTACTGAAGTTTGCTTCAGTAATTATTCTGTTGAAAGCAATAACTTTAAAATACAATATTACTTTTTCTTTTGAATTTTTATGATAAACTGCATATCTTTCACAACTTTATACTTAGGTTTAAAAAAAAAAAAAGAAGAAAAAGAAAACAGCAATGTTTCAAAATATCTACTGTATCAGATGATTATTAACCTATGTCATGCAGGAGTTCTATTCAACAAGACTGAGCACCTCTTCATGTCATTGCAATGCAAGGTCTACTTTTAAGGAAATATTTCCAGGCAAATGAAGAGAGCAGTGTTAAAAGCTCATTACATTAACCAAATTTTATACCATTCTATTTCTTATAAGGGTAGCTTAAAAAGGTTTATTCTATAAGAACTAATATATTTATACAATTATGGAAAACAATCAAAGAAAACCTTTACATAATTACAAATGTAAGTTAATATTAATAAACCACTCTCTTAAATCTAAAATGAGGACATTTTGAACAATTAAAATAAAGCATAATGAATTACGTTCAACATAAACATTTAATGAATTTCTAAACTGTATTTTAGCATTTACATTTTTTTTATTATTATTAAAAGCTAAACTCTCAAGTAATGACCACAGCTGCTTTTAACAAAATGGCCGTGTACATTTTTTTTAATGTTAGTGAAGTAAGCCACTAACAGGATTTGAATGCAAAATACTAATTGTAATGAGTTTATTCCAATTTAAAGTGATGTTTTTACCAATTCAAATACAGCAACCATAAGAATAAATCATAAAAAACTCACTTGTTACATAGCATATTAATCAACAATCTAAATCTTATGAGTAGAAGGAAATTTTTTAAGTTAAGTAAGAATTATGAGTGTCATGAATTTCTGGTAATTTTTTTTTTTTTTGACTAGTATACAATAATATTGCAATGTTTGAATATTTTTCAGTTATTTGACATTTAATTTTAAAATTTAAATAAAAAATTTATCTATTTCTCTAACAATACTATCAATACAGTTTTGGGCACTTCAACATAGTGTTATGGTTAGCAAGCTTGTCTCGCCAGAACTTATTAAACTGAGTAGTGAGTTCAAACCTCACTGGGTACCCCATACCTTCGGCCTTGTGCCACATCTAAGCAGCACTTAGTAAATCAACTATCAATACAGTTTTGAAGTAAATATTAACTATAGCTTTTGATAGTTAACAGAATATGAAATATTTGATAGGCATAGCAGTAGAGCTGAACTCCTTTATTCATCAATATAGCAGTTTCTGAAAGTTATTGGAAAAAATACTGACAAACATTTTTGAAGTAGCATGTGGTAGGTTCCACTTGATATATAACATCATAAAATTTAGTCAAGTGCCATTTACAAATATGGTTATGTGCCTACCTCTTAAAACAAGTTTTTCAAGTATTTTCTATATAATTTCCAAAACATGTATAATGCCATTATAAAGTTTGTTTGGAATTTGAGATCAGTTAAACAATCTTCGATGAAATTGTTTAACAGTTTTTCTACAGTTATTTTATAATTGTGGTTTACTATGGTGTAGATTTCCTTCTATCCCAAAAGATATGCTAACTTAGCAAGAGAAACTAAAACATCAATTGTTCTAATCATTATTGGAATGTTCTGTTATTAAATTGCAAATGATCTAGCATGTATCAAAAATTGATTTTAAATTCAATGGACTTTGCTTTTTAAACTAAGTCATTCAAGTTAAAATAGATGAAGTCAAAATGATTACCTTAGCAAAAACTTAAATATTAATCTAACGTATACGTTTTGCTAAGCTGAAGTACTTAGCTGACTTACAGATTTATCAATTGTGTAACATTGTTAGTATTTGAAAATAAAGATATCAAGATGTAACCTACATTTCTATAAAACCAGTCTTATATATATAAAAACTATATTAAGCCTCATACATGAATAGATTATATTTGTGATTTAGGCAACAGTCACTCAATAAAATTAATCAAAAATTTTCAAATATGCATATTAAAGTGAAATTGTACACTTTTTTTTAAGGTTGAGTTTTAAGAGTTTAATGAAACTGAAGTAAAATATTTGGGAAAAGTTGATAGTAAAATATATTTTTCAATATCATTTGCATTCAAAAGATAAAGGATATATTAAGAAAAATTGATTCAGCTTGTAACTCATAAGGTTGAGAGTTTGAATCTTATTGAAAACTAATTACATCTCATTCTTTTATATCAACTACTCAAAGTTTGGTTTTAAGATTTAAATTACAATATAATTTATTGGTATTTGTCATGCTGTATCTGGTATTTATGAGACTGCTATTTTTTCCTTTGATTACTTATATCAATGTGGAATTATTTAGTATGAAACACCTGTCCTTTCAAATTAAATGGTTTTGAAAGATTAATGTTTAATACAAGAATAACTAATAAATGGTTTATTTTGGTAAATAACATTTTCACATTTCTATACTAAATTATACTGTGCTATTTGATAAATCTTTAAACTATTTGGTGTTTTGTTCTATAAGGATTTTCAGAAAAAAATAAAAATATAATGTGCAAAGTAGAAAAATAATAATCAACAAGTAAAATTTTATTGCACTCAATATAAAGTATTTTAACTACAACATTTAACTTCTTGTAAAACAAGTGTATCTGAATATTTAAAATTGAATCTATTTCTCTTCAAAGTATAAAAATATTTAAAACATTTACACTGTTATAAATCAGTCAATAAATGTTGCTAATTAACAATCATAAATTTATGAAGTTAATTGTTTTATTAGTTACTACAAACAAATAATTTTAAAGTTATATGATGCAAATACATAAACAATGACATTAATAAAAAATGTTAGAAATACCCAAAGAATTTATCTGGTACTTTTTGAAATTTAATAGATACTTGTTTATCAGATATAAAAATCAATATATGAAGAAATAAATATATACAGGTATCAAAATATGAGCAAAATCTTTAATAAGAGAGTTAATGTGTGTATTTTTTTTTTAATTACTAATAATATTTTTTGTTATTTTTTTTACAATGCCATAGACCATTCAGAGAATCATAGTTATTTGGTGGGAGTGGGGTGAAAGTTCTCTACTTGACAAAGTAAAAAAAAAATCATGTTTGGTCAGATTTTGTGAAGCAGGTCAGTTATATTCATACCTTTTTAATTATAAAACTAGAAACCGGTAACTAACATTAAAATATCAGATCTTTATACTGAAGACATTCCATTATTGCTAAGGTTATAAACTACATTTATTAGATTCAACTGTTCCCCTGGATTTCATATCAAAAGTTGGGATACAATAATATGAACAATATTCATATAAATTTTCAAGTCCTTTTAATGACATATTTTACAACCATTTAATACAATATAACACTTGAATCAAGTGTAGACTATAATATAATGCTGTGTAAATTGTAAGAAATTTTGAAAACAGGAAAATTTATTGTTTCACTAAAAATAATAAACCAAAAAATATATACAAGTCTTGTTTAGTTACAAAAAGACATAGCTGAACAAACTCAAAAACAGTCAGAAAAGTGTTGCCTGTCAAGTTCAGGTGAAATAAAATATTACAATTCAATGAATTATCCTGTATCCTTAGATGTTTTCAATTAATCAGAATAATGATCTACCATATAAAAATTCTGACTGTTCAGTATATAACATGTTATCAGCTTCTATCTGTGAGCTGATCAAGTTCACTATTTGTTGATCTTACCAAGGAAAGATAAATAGTGAAAGAGATGAGTATAAACCTATTGTTTAAAGAATTACTGTGTATAGTATTAAGAGTGACATACAAACATCAATCCTAAACTTGAACACAGAATTGACAAAGCCTAACAAACATGAAGTCTCAAGATTAATAATTGTAAGTACTGATGAAAAATAGTGTGAGCCACTGAACAATGTGATTAAAACAAAGATACTGATCTGACACCACTAGTGAATTAGAATAAGCATATTAATTTAAATATTCATAAATTATAAGTTTTATTTTACACATATAATCATATATACTAACTACCTGAAATACACCAGAGATTTTTTATAGGAAATAAAGCGAGAAATTAATTTTATGCATAAATAGCTAGAACTGATTTTACATTTAAAGAAAATCAAATATATTAAAAAAGAGAACCCAATAAAACCTGTATGACTAACCAACCAGAGGATAAAACAGTGCAAAAATAAGTACTGTATGAGCACAAGTTTCAAAATTTTGTATAAAAATATGAAATAAAAATAACACCTTTTATTCAGATATCAAAATTTTACACAATGTCACTATCAATTAGATAAACCAGTTTTTAAATCTAACTTTTCTTTTGGTCATGACTTAAAAGGAATGCTTTCAGAGCTGAAATTTTATCCAAAACAAATCACTACCACATTTTCACTCAAGGGAAGAAAAACTGATAAAATAAATTCAAATAGGAAGAAAGTTCATTTACTTAATTATCAGCCTTGTATTTTGAAATACTTAAATTTCATTTGAACTTGTTATAAGTCAGTGGTAGAGGTAAGTCAAGAGATGTAATGTTCCAACCCATTCATCAGACTACTTGTTTTGAAAGTTTGTTGTCAAACATAGGTAAAGTAAGTCCCACCCAACTACTATAGTTAGGTTTACATAAGTAAAAACCTTGATCTTCAATGCAATCATAACTTAACTCTTAAATGAATGCATAATTGACTTTTAAAGTTTACTTACCCTTATCAGAATATCTTCAAATAATTGAAAACCAAATGCAATTCTGTGCATACACCTTCAAGCATAATTGATTAGGATTTCAAGCCATAGAACGTAAGCTTCAATGCTAAATTGTATAAAATTAGATTCAATACTGCAAAGGAAATACAATTCAAAGCAAAGTGTCTTTTTCTTGAGTACTTAAAAAAATTCCTCATACCTTACAAAGTAAAAAATATCTCCTTAATGCTTTTTGAATTCTACTCAAATTCAAAACTTTAGTTATACTTTTAACTAAAAAAAAAAATTACATTGAAACAAATAATTTTTATGTTTTAAAAACATGACTAATGTTTCTTACTTTTCTTTTTCATCTTTTATATCATGTGATGGTCCTATCTTGTTGGCTCTAGTACAAAGTAGAAAGCTATAATTTATTTTGACTATGTCATGTTAAGAAGGCCCTGTGCCAATATGAAAATTATGCTGCAAAAAATCATATGCTGTTTATATGTAGTACAGTGACACTAGTATCCTTGATTTTGCTATTCTTTATGTAAAAGTGTTATTTTTTTTGTACTTTGATATTCCGATATCTAGATTGGTTAGGCAGTGTCAAACAATTTTGCACCCACAAATATATATTGAATAAGATTTGTGTTGCTTGTTAATTAACTGCAGAATGTATTCTTGCCAACAATGTTGCTAAACTGTCTTGTATTAAATGCTCCTAAAACTACTATATCTACAAGAAAGAGTATTTTTATATGTATTTTTAAAAAATTCTGAAACCAAATTAGTTATTCAGATACCTTTAATAGAATGCTTTTGATGCACAAGAACCAGCTCTATTATAATGCTGGTTCTTCATGCATCAAAAGCCTTTTACAACTCAGTAACTGTCTCCTCTTCAAGTATATCTTTTGTATGTGAGCTCAGCTCAAAAGTAATTCTGATTTCTTTGTGCAGGGTGACACTAGGCAAACAGCCAAGTAAAAGGTTACAAAGAATAGTGAACTAGCTAAATAATTTAAGTGATGGCTTCAACCTGAAGCCACAATACAGAGACAACTGAATCACTGAATGAAAAATTAATTATTCAAATCACTAGTAGGTTTACAAGAATAATTACACCACCTTTCTGATCAACTAATTTAAAATAAGCAATAAACCTACCAAAAATGTTTTTTAACATTGAATATTATAGATTTTACCTGTATGAATAAAGTGAAATCAGAAATATATTTTCTCAAAACCTGAATTAAAACTTTAATCAAACATGATATAAGATACCTTATAAAAACATTTATTTATCAAATAAGTGCTGTTTTTCATACTAAAAATGTATCACTTGGATAATAAATCATTTTTATATACATAAATGAATTGTAAATAATGAAAAAAAAAAAAAGTATAGATAGATAGCCATTCCTAATTATACTACCAATATATCTACTTAACAAATTATGATTTAAGCAAATGGAACAAAAAAATAAAGAAATAAACAAACAATTCAGTCAGATCAAATTACAGAATTATTTGATGTGCCTTAACTGAAATCCTTCTGGTCATAAATTCCTCAAAATTTTCAAATCTGCTGTTTTGTATCCAAACAAAGTAATTTTCTATCAAATGGATATAATTTAACTACACCAAAAATTATAATTCTATCAAAGAATAACTAATTTTGGATGCAACATCTGGCTTTGTTTATGTATAAATTTATCTACATATTTTAAACATTTGTAAATGATGCAATATTTTGAATGTATAACAGAATAATAATTCCTGAAAATAACATTATTGAAACACTGGAATAACAAAAATAGTAACAATAATAATCTAGGTAATCTGATTTATAATCTACCCATCAAAATAAAATCTGCAATGCAAGAACTATAAAATCAATAAACTGGAAGGTTTTTTTTGAAGTATACTTAAAGTCTCATACCAACATAGATGTTAACAAAGACACTTTCAAATCTAAAACAAGGCTACAAGCTTATTAGAAATATATTATTTATATGTATATACTGATATCAAGAGAACAAGAATGGAGAATTTATGAAGAATAAAAACAGCCTGTCTGAAAAAGAAAATTAACTTCCGATAAATATTTTAAAATCAAATATAAAATGATCACAAAAGTACATAAATTACTATTGCTTATAAAATACAACTGACTTAATATGCCAGACACAAATGATTGCATAGTCAGACTGACTGTTGAAAAAATACCATATGCCACGAAAAAAAAAAAAAAAAAAAATTGTATTTAGAAATTCTCATCTGATTACAAGCAGAAAAAACAAGGTTTGCAAGAAACTTGTGCCTCCTTTTACAGACATAAATTAATAGGTAAAATAATGAGTTGGTCATCTGCCTACCAACAAGCAGAAAGATTAATTTTGAAAAATAATTTCTAATCATGTAATTCAAACACATTTTTTCCTTTTTTTGAAAAACTAAATTGATTCTATAAAAAAACTGGTAAATACTTGTACACAACTCTCTCCTGTTTAGATTAATTACCAGCTTAATTTCTCAGGTGATATTTCCTTATTAGTGCTTTAAATTGTACATCAATTCACTTAAACTATATACTAAACAAGACAGTTGTTGGTTTGTCAAGTTTTAATATTGAACTATATTCATTCACAGTAGGTAAAATCAAAGTTATTTTCACAAATCAACACATGTCTAAATTAAAGAATACTATCAAAAATTTAAAGCATTCCTTTCCTTAAATGGAAACTATAAATTACATTTTTAGATTTTAAATATTTTTTGTGAGAGTAGTTCTAAGATTTATTGTTAGAAATACTAAGGGAGTCACAGATATAGTTTATGGATAACAGGCTTTGATTAGAAAAAAAAAGTCATTACCTGATCATAACAAACAGTTATATCAGACATTAGGATCGCATATCATATTTCAGTATTGAACCTAAGCTACTCTCAAATCTCACCAACTCATCTGATATATTGTAATACTAATTTAAATTAGTATAATGACATATATCTACATAAAGAAAATATCAAAGTTGATATTATAAATTGATGCTTGAAGACAATGGATTATGTGTTTTTAATAACAATAACAATGGATCATTTATTACACGTGAGGTTTAAAGTTATCTCAAGAAGTGCAAAATGGACTAGTAGATAACCTAAAAGAAAACAAAGCCAACAAAATAGTTTCAATTTTGGTTGCTGACCTGACTACTGGTGGCATTTCATAATGACCTTGAGAAAAGAATAAATTTGAATTTCCCAGTGTTCTGTCTCATCATCTGTCATTGTCATGTTACAAGTATATGACAAAATGATATGATTGAAGGCAATGCTGCACAAGTCATCTTCATTATAACTCAAGCTAAATGCAAATTTCAATTCCCATAAAGGACTAATAACAAATAAAGAAGAAAATAAAATACTATTCAATACCAGTATTATTTAATTAAAGATGAGAGAATGACCATGTAATCATCCTCTCAAAAGAACTACTGGATACAACATATACCTGAAGAAAGTCAAGAAGAGATAAAAACTTCAAAATGTTCAGTTCAAAGTAACTAAAAAAAAAAAAATTGCTGATCTAAATAACTAATGAAATAACAATACTTTGTTATTATCTGACAACAACGAATATCAAAACTCTTGAATTCTAAATCTAAAAGTCTGCTTTCAGGATGAAAAAACACTAATAAATTCTAAACATTAAATAATTTTTTAAAAATGACCTATATTCAATAAAAAGTAGTTACACAGCAGCATATAGATTTTAAGTTGCTACATCTGACAAACTTGTTAATATTATTTATTTACAAAGTTACTATACTAGCATCTATTTAAAATGAAATAAAATGACTTGGTCAAACATAACAGTGCTTAGCTTAGTATGGGACAAGGTCAAACTAAAAATGGAAAGAAGAGTGTGTTATGCCAATTTACTTGTCTAGAAAGTTCACATTCAAAATCCTAGCTTTTAATTGAAGTTGAGCAATAATTTCTGGCACCAGTAGAAAATATTTAGTCCTTTTAGGCCTTCACTTTTAGTATAGACAATGAAAGAATAAACTGAATTTTTTAAAAATCTAAAAGGTAAATTAAAATACAATTACTCCAATTTCTTAGTTTTAGTATCTCCATATTGCTGGCTTTTCTGTCAGTAAGTACCTTTACCCCAGCTTTTTACAGGAAATTTAGTTCACATAAAGCTAGGTCATAAGCTGCAAGTAACTGTACTTGATTCTGGATTTAACCCAATATTAGAAAATCCTTTCATATATCACTTAGCACAAATCCAGTTTTCATTAGCAAATATAGCTTAGTTGTTAGAGCATAAGATTACAAAAGCTGACCAATGTACCAATCTTAATAATGTTAAGTGAATGACACTCATTACTTGTTTACTCAGAAGACAGGTGGTGCAAATTGGTACAGTTGGTAGTGACTCAAAAAGCATAATTGACAAATGAAGTTTGAATTCTAATTGTGACTACTTTCATTCTAATGCTTTTTAGGAAAGGCATGAATTCAACTATTTTCTGATCTTGTCATTTTGACTACAGTGATAATTTAAAGAGTAATGTTGTACAAGTCTTGTTAACTGAATATACAAAACAAGAACTGACATATTCAGAAACAAATTATTCAAAATCAGAGAAAAGAATATGCACACTCTCTCCAAAGCTGTAAAATTTTACAATATCAAATATGCAATATACAGAGAGTAACATTTACATTAACATTTGGAGTTATATAACCAATGTGAATCTTAAGCAGAACCAAATATTTTTCATTAGTCTTTCAATAGAATAAAATTTGTGTAGTTAATAAAATTTCAGAAATATTCTCAATCTATGGAGTTTATATTAAAACTTGGTTTCAAATGAAATCACACTTCAACTTACAAACATTTCATCATTCCCTAGGTTTTATTAGAACACAAGACTATTTCTGAGAATCTTCAGAAAAGCCAACAACTGAGTGTCTCTTCTACCTTTGTTCCTTTCTAGAAATGATTTTGAGAAGGTTACTATTATGCTACAGTTTCTTTTACACTATTTACATTGTTTGGATGGTGATATATGTTTGAAAATCTAATGTATATCATCTGAAGAAGGCTGGAACATACAACAGCTGAAACATTGCGAATATGACAATAAAGACGAGGAAAACAGTCTGAACAATGTAAATAGTTACAATACCTCATCTCAGAAATGTAGTCAGATATTGAATTCCTGAGTCATGTTGTAGTTATAAGTACTCTAGGTCTACACAAGGATGTGTCTTCTCACTAGATTTATTCAACTATTACAGCAAGAACATCCTGATGGAGCTGGAAATCCTATCAGGATTTATCATTGGCAGGCACAATCTTGATAACATAAGATACACAGATGACACTGTGCTGGCTGCAGACATAGAAAGAAAATGGTAAATATTCCTAAACAAGGTAATAAGAGAAAGTAAGAAAAAAGGACTAACCATCATTTGCAAGCAGACAAAATGTATAGTTATCAGCAAGAGAAAAAGCCCAAGATGCAAACTAGAAATTGAATCTGCTAAAAATCAAACAAGTACAGAAGTTTAAATATATGGAAAGTGTTTTCACAGAAGATGGACAATGTAACACTGGACCTTAAAGTGCATTGGAATAGCAAAACTTTTAAAAACTAAACAAAGTATTAAGAAACAGGAAAATTTTGTTAAAAACAAAATAAAAGACTGTTCAATTGCTATCTAATATTAATCCTCCAACATAATAGTGAATGTTGGACAATTTCATCATAGATGAAGAGAAGACTTGAAAAAACAGAAATATGATTCAACATAATAATACTGAGAGTAACTTGGAAGTAGTGTGTGTAAGCAACAAAGAAGTAAAATGGAAACAAAAAAGAACACTTAAATTCAGAAAGAGACAATTGAAAATGAGGAAAGAGAAGTTGGAAATTGACACACGCACAGGGCAGTTGAAGGCAAGAAGAACAAGAAAACAGTGAGACACCTACATAACAAACTTGTCTAATGTATGGCTGAACAGGACAAGACAAACACTGCTAAGAATAACAAGGATAGAAAGTTATGTAGAGCCATGATTGCTCGTATCCTGAAGGGACATGACATATAGAAGTTCTACACAATTTTGCAATCATCATAAAATAAACACTTTTATTATAAAAATTAAACATAATTAAAAAAAAAAATTTCTTTCAACTTTTTATCTACCACAACATGGCCAAAAATGATCAAAACCTATATAATCAAAATAGTTATACCAAAAATAAATAAAATTTAATTCTTGTCAGAACTTTAATAAATTACAGCAATAACTTATAAGACTAATTACAAAAATTTATACATTCTTAAGAAATGCAAATAGCAATTTTTATTGCCATATGCTACAAAAGATGAAAATATATGAAAGCAGCAGTCACATAAATATTTGTTTAATCTGAAATTCAAAACAAATCAATCATTGTAATATTTACAATTTACAAGATTTTAGCTTTAACGTAATATCATTTCTGTACTATAAACTGAAAATGCCTTCAGATTTAGCAGATTTAGTGACATTTATTTTAAGGCTTTATATTACCATTAAAATATACATGAAATTAATTATCTAAATTTATTTTCTTTGCAAAATGAACCTTTCATATAAGGGTTATTATTATATTTCCTTTGTAGCTTTTGTATTTTGACCTTGTATTATTTCAGTATTTATTTTACCTACTTTTAATTTATGTCTATTATGATCAGTTTCTCACCCAACTGCTTTGTGATCTTAAAATAAAAAGCATTGTTTATTTTATTCATAATCACTTAATGCAAGGGTGCTGAAAAGTCCTCAGCCTAACTAAGAAGCCCTTACAAAAGAAAGTCTGATGTTTGGTCATTCTGTCAGTTGTGGGAAGTAGGTTGCACCAAGAACTTTCCAACACTGTTCAGAAATGCACTATGACATCAAATAGTTGCTTTAACAGTAATATGAAACAGGCAAAAAATAGCAAAAATATGACAATCAAATATCATAATTCCATGCTTTTCATATTTCTTTAAGCAAATAATTTTCTTAAAGGGAAAGTTAAATCAGCTGAATCTAGCTCTAAATCCTATAACTGGTTTCTTTATTTTCTTCATTTACATATTATTTGCATTAAAAAATATATTGCAAAAACATGAGGGAAATAACTAATTTTTATTTCCAAATTATTTTTCATCAAAAAGTTAATTAAAATGAACTAAATGAAGTAGTTTGAAAACAATTTGATGGTTTTTAAATGCTATTGAACTGAAATCAATAAATTAAATAATGCCCAGAAACATTAAAAGTATTCTAGTTTTTACCAAGGACAAAAAAAATAAGTATGTTTATAAATTGTGCAGTAATCATACAGGCAAAATAGTTTGGTAAAATATGGTTGTTACTAGTCATCATAAATTCATATCTACTTGGCATCAACTATTTAATAGTCAAAATTTTGTTATTCATTCTAGCATGCACAACTTGTCTGTTATAGACAACACTTTGGCTGACATCAGGTGTCTGCTTTTGTACTCAGTAACCTTCTTGGAATTTTAAACCAACCTCTTTTTTCTTTATCAATGGTGGTTGATTGCTTTCATTACATATTCCATGCTTAGGGGATATTTAGTAACAGTATATGTATTCCATTCCATGCAGTTGTGACAAGGAATATGAAGGAAAGACTACCCCTCCTACACACCAAAAAAAGAGTATGGTTGGAGGAACATCAAAAATCACTTGACCGGAAGAGAAAAGGAAATCTGGAATGGCTGATCATATATGAAGAAAAAATGTAATCATAAATCACTGTAAACTGAAGTCAAGATAATAGACAAAGAAAAATACTGAAGAACAAAACAAATGAAAGAATTGGTGCATGTTAGACAATGACAACCTCCTCAGAAAGCTTTGTAAATAGACAAAAAAAACATCTGGGGGCCTCTAATCAAGAAAGAAAGAATGCTCAAAAGAAATTCCACCAAATTCAGGACACTCATATAGTTCCACCACCTGACCACAGACATTAGGTTTAAGGCCCAGAATTTCAACACTCAATTGTTCAAAAGATATATGGCTTAGTGAATTTAAAGTAAACATTGGACTTCTTGACAGCTGTGAGTTCAATTTCTGGATCTAGTAGTATTGAAAAATCACATACTCTTCTTCAGTGAAAGAAACAGCAGCATAAATGTGAATAAGAATATTAACTGATATGAAATATCCCCAAGCATGGAAAATGATGTGCAAGGAATCTAAATTCAACTGAATTGGATAAAAAATGTTTGATTCAAAATTCTGTAAAATTTACTGAATATGAAGAAAGACAGCTGATGAAGGCGCTGGGGGGGGGGGGGGGTTAAACAACCAAGATGAGCATGTTAGTTCAAACAACAAAGCATTTAAAGATTTTAATTTGTTACTCTATCACATAAGTATAAAAAAGCAAAGATGGGAATTTGAGTAGCCTTGATTTTAAGTACACAAAAATCGCTATGCAAAGTATATTGTAAAAATAACTTCAAAAAATGCCTGAAGAGATGCTAAGCAAAAACTACTTTATCACTTCCTACTTGTGCCGTTTATAGTTTGACAGTCAAATCCACACTACATACTGGGAAAGAAAAGTCACTAGTTAAGAAAATGAGTACCTTGTGAGTTATGTCATAATTATACAGTCTTCACAAGAGATATTTTTCTTTTAATGTCTCGTATGAACCAATCTAAATTTTATCTCAAATCAGCCAAAATTGCATACAAGAACTCAATAGGATTCGTCTCAGCATAATGGCAGCTACCAAATTACACATGAAATTGGAGAGATTCAGCCATTCCCAGCCCACCCACTCAAAAGGAAAAATATAAATTAGAAAAATTTTCTTGTAGGAAACCAAAAATAAACAAGACTTGAGTTAAGATTCTTAAATAGAATTTAAAGACAATGAAAGAATATTTGTTCTAACTATGCAGTTATTTGCTGTTCAAGGATTATGTGTAGGAAAACAAATAGAACAATGAAAAAATAAGAATGGGGATTCCTTAACAATGTAGCTAGTCTTACATATTAGCATGGTAACCTTGGATTTAGTAACAATGGTTTTTCAAAAAAAAAAAAAAAAAAAAAGAAACAGTTACATACTTAAAAAAATCGCACTAAATGTTAGCTAGTAGAAAACGTTTATTTATGCAGTGTTCAATTCTAGCACAAAAATTAGACTACAGTTCTTGCCCAAACATATTCTTTTACGGAGTATTTTAATAAATTATATGTTAAAAATATGGATGGGTTTACGCTACAGTTTGCATGTTGAACAGTGTCAATAGCTTCATTAAAATCAAGCGTTAATTTATGCTTATTTTATTGAAAACAGAATAACAAATTATAAAGAAAAGTTCAGAATAACAAACAAATTATAAAGAAAAGTTCAATACTTTTATTGAAAAATATTTTTTTTATTTTGATAAACCTTTTAAGAGGTGTAGGAGATTAAGCTGTCAAAATCAAATGCATAAACTGATAGAAGAGCCTAACTGTTCCTTCACATGCAAATAGTGCATAAGAATCCACATTTGTGAATAGATACAAAGAATATAGTATAACTGACAAGTGTGCAATATACTGCAATAGAGTTTGTGCTTATATACAGAGTAGTCTACAAGGAGGAGGAATCAGGGGATATAAGCCCTGCTAAATCAATAGTTACAATTTCAGAAAAGTAATCTCTATTGGTTTGAAATCTCAGCAAGCCATTGACACTTACTGAATAAAAAGCATGAAGCTTTTTTTATCAAGAAAAAAGAAATGATAATCAAAAGTCTACAAAAATATTGGATAAGGAAAGGTTTTTTTCATACTGTACTTGGTTCAGTTATATAGTTTTTAGACAAGGAAAAAAAGAATAACTCGAATTTATAGATAAACAAAAGAAAAGAATTTTGAAAACATTGTTGGAAAAAAGAGGCTAACAAAAATTATTGAAAATCAAAAGGAATATAAATTAGTAGACAGAACTCTTAAAATATTTCGTACTCAACATTTTAAATGGTGAAGAAGAATAAGATTTTCAGAATCATTTACAAGCTACAACAGATCAGATAGGTCTGGGTTTTTTTAACATAAATGTTTGAGAAAAGCAATAAACACATTTTTTTTAAAGTAGCAATCAATGCAATCATTCATAAACATTAAACTGTGTTATTAGCCTAGTGAGAGCCTTTATCAATATTTTTTTTTATTTTCATCACCTGATGAACATTATCGTAAAATAAAATATACAGGACAGGTTTTACTTGTTTATTAACAAGAAATATTTGTCATAACTAACACCTTTTTTCACTCATGACTAACTCCAATCATTTTAAGGCAAAAATAAAAATAAAAAGTGTGAGATGTCACCTTTCCTTTCAAGTTATTTATAGAAACAGATATAAAGAAAAAAAATGTTATATAAATTATAAATCATATCCGAGATTGTTCATTTATTTTCAAGAAGTGTTGTCAGTAATTTACAAAAAAAACTTTTAAATCTTTTTTTAGAAACCTTGGAAAATAAAATGGTAATTAAAATGATTTAATCATTTTAAAATGTTAAAAAAAAAACCAAAAAAAAAACCAACTATTACCTTTTGGGAAGAATAAATCATAAGAAAAATAAAATACTAGTGATGGGGGTTGGGGATCTCCACTTGGCAAATGATAGGACCCTAACCTAAGGTACACGTTAAAGTTGACAGATAGTCTAGAAATTACGATCCTTCAGTTGACATTGAATAAAAAAGAGAAAGCAATAAGAAGATAGGATCCACTCTTCAAAATATCAATAATTCAACGAATTGGAGGAGCAAACAACACTACAACAGTTTCTTGACACTCTTGCAAGTGAAGTTGTACTTTCTTTTTTTGTGTGTGCATAGTATTTCTCTTTTTAACAGGCACATTTTTGTTTTCTAGGCATTTGATTTCAGATTGATGTTTACAGAGTTATTAATTCCCTAATTGTCGTTTTTTCTTTTTTTAAGAAAACTGATATTTTTATTTTTGTTTCAGGACAAATTCTTCCAGGCAACATGTCTCAGCAAATGTGATTTTTTTTAACAAAAACTTCAAAAGCAAAACAATATAAACCCCAAAAACTAGAGTAAAGTTTATAAAGCTAAAAAACAAAAAAATGTATTGTAAAAGTTTTTATTTTACATTTTTTAACCTTCATCGTTTATCATTACTTAAAATTAACCCCACTGAAAAGTATCATTATGAGATTTTTTGTTTTTATAATTTTATATCTAAAATAAAGTGCGTAAAACGTTAAAAACAAAAATACACTGACTGAGCTACTTTTTCCAGGATTAAATTAGGTGACATGAATGATTGTGTAGCCATATCACTAGGGGTCAGTTTAAGAGTAAGAATACACGTTAAGCATAATAAACAAACATAGGGACACATAAGCAAACAAACAAAAATGAATGAATGAAAAAAAAAATGCACATATCTCAAGTCAAGAGTATCAAATATATAGTAAAATAGAAAGGAAGGGATGACTGCAAGAAATGTATGAATCTGACCTTTCTTCAGGTCACCTGTAGTAGTAGGAGGAGGTAGGTAAATATAGTAATCCTCCACCTCCTCCAACTACTAGTTGTACCTACCAATGGACGATCGGTGACGAGTGAGCGAGCAAGTGGAAAGCATTTTCACTTCCCCAAAATACCGCAAGATGACACAAAACACCGATTAGATGTAGACACATACCTTGACAAGTTCTTTTTGATTGTCTTTAAGTGTAGCAGACGCCAGACTGGATGGGAGCTCTTCCCTGCTGGTCTCGAGACCCGAGGGGCTCGGGTTGGAACTGGTGGGTGACCCTGTCGGTGCTGTAGTGGTCAGGTTGCTAGTAGTACCACAGGTGGCACTAGCACCAGTACTAGTGGTAGTAGTGGTCGTAGTGGTGGTATTAATGGTGCTGGCAGTGGTACAGGAGGAAGAAAAGGAGGTAGTAGAAGAAGAAGAAGAAATGGTGGTTGTGGTAGAGGTGATGTTGGTAGCGATACTACTGCTGCTGTTGTTGTTGTTAGTGGTGGTGTTGATGTTGCTGCTGCCAGTGCTACTATGCCCAGCCAGGGGTACCGAGCTCACTCCAGTATAGTCGGCTAACCTTTCAGCCGCGGCAGAATTTTCGCGGGATTTACTTCCGTCTCGCGATTTTCCTTTCCTCGAACTCATTGTGTTAACTTCATCCAAGCTGGCGTGGAGGAGACAGCGATAGTATCCGAACAGAACGTCGTTTTAGGGCTATGGTTTGGGTCGATGATGATAATGATGGTGATGATGATAATGATGCTGGTGGGGGACAAATAATACACAAGCTGCTGGCCTGGTGCTACTACTTCTTGTAGTAGTTGTAATAATAGTAGTCTCCGTCGTCACCGTAGGAGGAGGTACTACTTGTAACAGTGGTGGTAGTAATAGTAGTCGTCGTCACCGTAGGAGGAGGATGAGGACTTGCTTCTTTTTTTTTTTAACTTCTCAGTAGTAGTAGTAGTCACCGTATGAGGAGGTGCTGATGCTGTGTAGTGTGTGAGGATGGGCCTCCAGTACGTACCAACTCGGGAATCCGTGTGTCACAACGTGGGGTTTAAAGCAATGCAGCTATCAATAATAGTAGTAGTATAATTTTAAAAAGAAAACTGTAATAATCGTACGTAGTAGTATTAAGAACGGTAGTTAGTTAGCAATAAGAAAATTAGTAATGTCCAGTGGACACTAACAGATATGACTGAAGCTGTAGTATGGTATATTGACTCTGGGGATGACTGACATAAGTTTAAGGACACTCTCTCTCTTTCAACAGTCATTACATTCGACATCAAAATACGCACAAACCAAACAGTCTTTTATATCTATCTCTCTATATATATATATGAAGCAGAGCAGGTCTCTTCTTTTCGTGACATACGTAACAAAGCCTTTCTTTTTGGCCTTCGAATTTTTGTCTTTTCGCCACCGGCTCTGAAACTACCTATACTACTGCAAGTAGTGAGTGAGTAAAGCAGTACCACTGATAATATTGCTATTAGTGATGATGAGAGAGAGAAAAGGAGATAGATTAAGAGAGAAAAAGAGAAATATGAAGGCGGCAGTTGCTGCTGATACTGATGACGGCTGCTGCTGCTGCCTTTATCGATGATGTTGACGATGATAATGGTGATACTAGTGCCGTTCCGGTTTTTATACACACAGACGAACCGACATACATACACCTACAGATAAAGCAAGAGAAAGAAGCAGAAAAAATAGAAAGGAAGATGAAGAAAAGAGAGAGAGAATTTTTTTTTTTTACAAATAAAAAATATTGCAATTACATTTTTTTAGATTCGTATTGAGTGCAACGTTCTCCAAACTTACAATAATCGCTTTTTTAATACACCCTTATTGTTTTGAAGAATCCTTTTCTCTGCCACCCTTCTTGACTCCAACCAAAGAAATTATTTTACAAGTATTTATATATATATATATATATATATATATATATATATATATATGTATATTACATAAATATTATATACACATGCGTTTCCTTTATATATATTTTTTGTAAATAAATATATACAAGGACGTAAATATTTTTTTTACTATTATTATTTTTACCTCCACTCGATTTCTTTTTTGGGGGGAAGGGAGGGTATTTTTTCCTTTTATGCGATGACGGTGTTAAAATATCTGCTTTTTTAAAATCCTCCTTCGTAATTAAATGTTATTTTTAGATTCTTTTCGTTTCCTGGGGTCTACTGAAAAGTCCGGCTATCCAAGGACTGAAGCTGTCTATCTTATAAAGAAGCTGGTGTTGTTGTTGTTGGTAGTGGTGGTCGCGCTGCTGATAATGATGATGTTTGTAGTGATGGTGATTATAGTAGTAATAATAACAGTGGTGATAGTAGCAGTATTAGTGAAATGGTAAACTGATGCTGTTGGTGATAGTGTTGCTAAAGGCGTTGGTATGGTCAGTAGAGGGAGCACAAAAACTAAAAACTGGGCAATCGCGATAATAACTCAGCGCTTTCCCATCATCGTCGTTGTTCACGCACTAAAACCAATCCAGCTTTCCTTCCTTCTTTCCTTCTTTCCTGCACAAGAAGAAGAGGGTTAGGGCTAAAGAGACAGACAGACAGACAGAGACAGAGAAAACCAGACCACGGTAACCTTATTTTATTCCCCGTGGAAGAAGAATCTTCGTAGCAAAAGGGGACAGCCCCTATATTATTTTGGTTTCCCCTCTAATGTCAGACTTTTCACTGCTCTTTGAATCTCCGATCGTAGTAGTAGTAATACATAATGAATAAGGATTCTCTGGTCAGCCTGTCTGTCTGTCACCATAACGAGGCAATGACATACATTTACATCTTCTCCTTCTCCTCCTTCCTCCTCTTTTGGTCCTACTGCTACCACTACTGCAATCCTGCTGCTGCTACCACTGCCAGCCCTACTGCCGCTCGACTGCTTTTCTCAACCACTTCTTCTTCTCCTTCTCCTTCCGCAGGGCTGGTCGGTCGTTTGCGCCCGCTCGGCGAGCGAATGCATCCGTGCACGCGGTTCAGGTGGCTCTCATCAGGGCCAAGATGGTCGTCTTTGTAAGCAAATCAACGTGTGAAGATGATAAAAAAAAAACAACAGCAGAGGCAAGCTTGTTTGAAGGCCAACAGACAGCCACACACAAGCTTTCTGTCGGTGGTCTACTCAAAATGCGCAGAATGTTTGTGCGCACAAAGCAACAGGAAGTGACGTCAAATAAAGTAGTTTAACATAGGACAAAACTATGGAGGCCCGCAACCGGCACAAAGTTGTGATTGGACTAACAATTACTAGTGTTAGCAATAGCATCATGTTTTTTTTTGTTTTGTTTTTTAAAGTCGCTCATTTGATCTTCTTGATTGATAGTAGTTTTTTAACTCATACATTATTATCAGATAATTGTATAACTGGATGACAGTACTTTGTTTGGTTCAATACATACTTTTTTAAATAGTGTGTCTGTGTCATTATGAAGATTTTAAAAGGCCAGACGACATAGACGAAAACCTGTTGTAATAAGATATCGTTTAGAGCCGGCTTCAATTTTTGGGTTCACTCACTAAATCCATGCTTGTATAAACCACTAATAATCTTTATTTAATTTGAAAAGTTTATATGATTTTTGTTCTTTCTTTCTTTTCAGTAGATTTTTATTTTTATTTCTGTCAAAATTTTACCATATATCAATTTCAATTATTGTAATTGTCACTATGCAAATAACTGAAAATTCTTATACGTACAAAATTAGTGATGCAGCTGTCAGGTTTAGTCTTTAGAGACTAATAGTCTAATCTATATACAGGTTTTTCTCTTTGTGCTTTAAAAAAGAAAAGTATCTACACACTGTATTGTGATTACAATGGGTAAGATTACTGATTACACTCAGTCAACAACTGTTATACGGTATATAATTTAATTTAAGTGTAGTAGTGTATCATACGTTTTAACCATATTTTTTTGTATATATGTGGGTGTGCTTGCTATTATTGTTGCTATGAAACATTTTATATTTTATAAATATTAAAGAAAAATCATTATTATATCAAGAATTTAGAAATTGTATTTTCGAATGTAATTTTTTTTGCTATTGGTACATTTATTTGTGTGTGTTTAAGAGAAGGAATAAAATTGTAATTAGTTCATGCCTCTTTAAATACAGGATATTTGTAGCAACCTGTGTGTAATATCCTTCAAAGTCTTTCTATCCACTAAGTTAAGCAGTACCATCATAATGTACTTACTGTAGTGTAGTGTTTATTCAGTTTCATTATTACTACATTTACTAACTAACTACTGTTTAGTGAAAAACAGAAAAGGTTTAAAATAAAATAAAATATGTCCCTAGTATTCAAAGTCTGCACTTTTGCCTTATATTTCTAGCCCATGCCATTTGATATTTAACTTTCAAGGACAGGTATCATCACTTAATGAATTATTAAAAATATTTGGGGACCATCTTTTGGAGAGTCTAAATAAAATGTTCAAAGTTTAAACAATTTTTAAGTGTAATTAGTTTAATTTAAGAAATGCTCATTTTAATTTTCCATTAAATTTATAAATAACATTAACGAACTTTCAAAAACTTTAAGTCAGTTTATATTTATTTCTAGCACACTTCATTTAAAACATTTTTTTTTTTTTTGTATATATAAACTTTAAACTGAAATTGTCTGGTGAAGTTACCAATTAAACAGATTTCAATTTTGTGCACATTTTCATTTTCTTTGGAGGCTATTATTAACACAATAATACCACTTTCACTTTTCTATTGTGTTACTGATTTTGGTTTTTGTATTTTCATTACAAAGAACAAAACTTATAAGATTTCTCTGAATAAATCATGCACTGAACTCATAAAACTGGAAAATCTAATAAAACACAACTTTCGTTTTCTCACACAAACATCTTACTGAACTTGCACATTAAAAAAGCTCAAAATAATGATAACTGATCTATCCAAAATACACATATTGTAAAAATAAGGTTTGCAGATATAAAATTCAATTACTAATTTAATAAAAATATATTCATTTAAAAATAAGAAAATAGAATCTATGTATTGGATACAGTATGATAGTATTTCTTATTTTTGCCTCAATGTTTTTATGGAAATTACTTAATTTAATTCATAATGATCTGGGCATAATATGATTAATGAAAATGGGTTAAGTTAACCATAATTCGTTTTTATATTCATCAAATATGGAATGTTGAAGTATTTTTTTTTATTCACTTTGTATGTCTTTTTTTATCATAATGAAAAATGTAAATTGTAAAGTATTTACATTCTATATAATTCAGTAACTTCATTTGCTTTCTTTTTATCAAGCGTTTTATGTGAAGTATTTCACTTTGTACAGTTTTATTTTAAAATGTACAATAATTGTCATTAGATTGGTCAGTTTCATGCAAGCAAATTGTTAACTAATGGGAGGTAACTGAAATTGTTTTTCCGATCAAAATAATTCGTTTTTACTTAAAGTGATAAATGCATCAATAAACGTGGAAATTTCACAAGAACAGAAATCTTTGATAATAAAAAAAAAGTATCCCACTTATACAAATTGACTAATGTGTGTGTGTGTGTAGTGCAAATTCCAGTTGAATATCCTGCATAAAAACTTATTTATAAATGAAACTTTGTGTGTGTGTATCCGTTACCTAGACTCCGAAACGGCTGAACAGATTTTCTTGAAAATTTACACAGTTGTACTATAAGCATCTGCGAATGTTCTTAGCTAGGTTTTGTGTCGAGGTACCCCCGATAAATATCGAAAATTGATAATTGAAAAAATCGGGTTATAGAAGGAGTGGTCCGATTTTAATCAAATTTGATACACTCATAGACAAAGACATAAGAAACGATATTCAGAAGTTTCAAGGTTGCAGTTCTTACAATAGTGCAGGAAATTTGATATCGATACCAGGAAATCAAAATTTGACTTAAATGAAATTGAAATCCATTCATTTTTCTTTCAGTCTATGGTTTCGCTTTAACTAGAAACAACTATTGTTTTTTTTTAGTCTTTCGTGCCAACGTCCAAAGAGTCTGAGCTCCAGGACCATGGATTAGTTTTAAAGCTTTCATTACACCCGAGCAACACCGGGCTATACTGCTAGTATTATATATACGATAATTTGTCCTATTTTATTTTTGACGGCAGGAGTACATTCGTATATATATATATATATATA
Organism: Ascarosepion bandense; assembly: GCA_037127315.1. NCBI lineage: Eukaryota > Metazoa > Mollusca > Cephalopoda > Sepiida > Sepiidae > Ascarosepion > Ascarosepion bandense. The sequence goes on from JBBBDQ010000264.1 coordinate 1,540,760, forward strand.
TATATATATATATATATATATATATATATATATATTGCTCAGTACCAAAATGGCAAAGCATAAAAAAAAAGCAAAGTGATTTTGTCCTCTTAAATATTTTGCTGTATTTTTGACGGCAGGAGTACACTCTCTCTCTCTCTCAGTACCAAAATGGCAAAGCATTATATTTTCTATAAAAAGAAGCAAAGTGATTATTTGACTGACCACAACTACTAGTTTCATACACACTATTTCACACAATCATCAGCTGGCCACTTCATGACTGTGCAACAGTATGTATGAAACTGTTAGTCATGGCCAGTCAGATGAACATTATATATTTATATCCCTCCACTGTTTTTAGCGATAGCTAAGTTTTAAAATTAATTTTTATGAATAAAAAAGTTTTCATTTTAGTTTTAATTGAAATATAAAAAATTAAATTTACTATTTCCAGTAAGCAAAATACTTTGTAGTGTATTTTTCAAACAGAAATTTATTGATTGGAATCGTTTTTTTTTTTTTATTAATTTTTCCAAAATAGCTGATTTGCATTCTTTTTTAGTCATCTTTCATCGCCACATTGTAATTTTTTTTTTTTTTTTTATCGTGTCACCCCAAGCAAGGCATTTTACTGCCACTGTTGTGCTGGGGGTTACATAGGAGGAATGTTATGAAGAGTGAGGTTGCAGGAGGTGTCAGGAAGAGAGTAGGAGAGGGAAGAGATTACTGATGAGAGTGGGGTGGACGAGGAGGAATGTTATGGGGCGTGAGAGGTTGCAGGGAGTGTCAGGAAGAGAGTAGGAGAAGGAAGAGAGTACTGATGAGAGTGGGGTAGACAAAGAAAAAGCATGAGAGAGAGGATGTAAGTTAGTGTGACAGGAGATGACTATTGACTTTACATTTAAATTCTTGGAGATTGTAACTGTTAGGAAAGCAAGTATGCAGAAGAGAATTCCACAGGCAGGAAGTTTGAGAAAAAAAGCTGCTGGAGAAGAATTTGTGCTTACAATTTATTGGCTTTACAGTAAAAGGGTTGCTAATCTAACCTAGTTGCTAATCTTGTGGCTCGAGGAAATTTGTATATAGGGGGTACTAGTGAGCTAAGTTCATCGGAGCAGAAGCCGTGAAAGTATTTGTAAAAGTGACACAGGGAAGCCACACTGCATCGGTGAGAAAGCGACTTATCCTAGCTGCCAAGTCAGGATCGATCACATTACAGATTCTCTGTTGGATTCAGTCAAGGATACATAAGTGTATAGCAGGAGCACTGGACCAGATATGGCAGCAGTACTCAATGCACGGGCGGATGGTGGACTTGTATATGTGCAGGATTGTTTGGGACGGGACAAACTTCCTGGCCCTACACAGAGAACCAACTTTCTTAGCAGCGGATTTAGCTATGGATTCTATATAGTTATTCCACTTGAGGTCTGGTGTGAGAGTTAACCCAAGGAGGCGCAGTGTTTCGCTTTCAGGGAGAGAATTGAAAAATCTTCCAAAAATAAAAGAACTTTTCTGAAACTTTATTTGAGGAATATTAGCTGATTTAAAGTATAATTAATCTGATTTGAAATAAATATTTACTATAAAGTTAAAAAAAGAAGAAAAATGAATTTTAAAAACAAGCAGTAGCAGTGATTTACATGTCATTGAACACCCAAGCACTTGACAGTCACATATAAAGTGTTTACATGTCTATTGCTGTCCTATGGATACTTTATTTGTTAAAAAATAACTCAAGAAAATGGTGGGTGAAGGCTCTTTTATATTACTCAGTAATCTTCAAAATGTTGTAAATATTCTCCATAATCTAATTCTAGGAATATTGACTTTAAATTTACTATAATCATTGATCATATTTTCTAAAAAAAAAAAATACACATGAAAAAAAATTTAAATTATTTTTAAAATCTTAGTGCCTGATGATTTGTATTAAGCCTTTCAATTTTTGCTTAGTAAATATAGTTTTCACTTAATAAGCTAACATGGACAATAAATTATTATAATTTAAAAATGAAAACAATTCTTGTAAAAATTAACTATTCATTGCAAAAATTTTGTTTTCTTTAGACAATAATGTCCTTAATATATATTATTTATAAAAGCAATTAAAAGCTTCTCTAAATAATATAGTTTTATTGCATTTTTTATTTTACTTTCCTGAAAAGATTAAAAAAAGTAGAGGTACCTATATATATATATGAACTCTACAAAATTATATACACAAACATACATATATATATATATATATATATATATATATATGTTTGTGTGTGTATATAATTTTGTAGAGTTCATCATTCAAATTACTATATTAACAAAATAGACTATAACAATTCTATAATAAACTAAATATTTCTATACTAAAAATTTAATATTTCTATATTAACATTAATTCTATTCTAACAAACTGATTATTTGTATACCAATAAAAAGACTATTTTTATTAAAAAAATATTTTTATATTAAACTAATAGTCTAACAAAGGGAATATTGCTATATTAGCAAACTGAATATTAGCATACAAACAAATATTTGCATAGTAAACAAAATATATCTAGACTAACAAAATATTTCTCAGCTAATGAACAAAATATATCAATTCAAACAAAATTGATATTTTTATCATAACAAAACAAATATAAATACTGACAATTTCTATTCACACAAATTGAATAGTTCTATTCTAATGTATCTAATAATTTTAGTAAAATACAATAGTAGAAATAAACAAATACTGTCAAAAAAACACATTTTCAAACTCAAAATGTTTTAATATTCTTTCCTATAATAATTTAGTCTGGTACTTCTGCTACATATTTAGAGATTCTTGTTAAAATACAAAGAATATTCTGTAATGTTATTGGCTCTGACTTAGCATCTTGGCTTCATTCTTTTTTCCCGACACTGCAATGTAGCTTCTCTGTGTGTTTTCTATATTTTCATAGTAATTTTTCTGATGAACTTTTCTACATGGTACCTAGACTTTATGAATTTAACTGAAGTACTAGATTGATAGTAAGGTATCATCCTTTTACTATTGAAATGGCTAGATGTAAACGTAAGTTCAATGCTAACAGTTTCTTTTGCACTTTTTGGTTGGGCAACTCTCTTCTGGCTTCCCTGTCAATTTTGATCTTCAAAAATTTAAATGCCATATCAATCATTATCTTCTGTCTTCCAGCAGTAGCCAACAGCTAGCCCACAGCTAAAGCCATCAGCAGCAGTTCCAGCTAGCCAACCATCATCATCTCCAGCTTGCCATCGGCCATCACTTCAGTAGGCATTCAACTCCTGCCACTCCAGCCATCTCCAATAGACATTCGGCTCCTGCTGTTCCAGCCATCTCCTGTAGGCATTCAGTTCCTTCTGCTCCAGCCATCTCCTGAAGGCATTCTACTTCTTTCGCTACAGCCATTTCCAGTAGGCATTCAGCTCTTTCTGCTCCAGCCATCTCAAATAGGCATTCACCTACTGTTGTTCCAGCTATCTCCTGTAGGCATTCAGTTTTTTCTACTTCAGCCATTGCTAATAGGCATTCAGCTACTGCTGCTTCAGCCATTTGTAAGCATTCAGCTACTTCTGCTTCAGTCAACCTCTAGTAGGCATTCAGCTACTGCTGCTCCAGCCATCTTCTGTAGGCATTCAACTCCTTCCCTTCCAGCCATCTTCAATAGGCATTCAGCTTCCGTTGCTCCAGACATTTCCTGTAGGCATTCAACTTCTTCCCTTCCAGCCATCTCCAGTAGGCATTCAGGTTCAATTGTATCTCTGTTGGACCTCAGGAGAGCATACCTCCAAGTTCCTGTCCACAAGACTTTATGGTCATTCCAGGCCGTAAAGATTGATAAAAAAATGTACTGCCTGACACGTTTAGGGTTTGGCCTAAATGTGCCCCCCATCCATCATGATGGCCATTGTCAGCACAGTGATGTTGTAGAATAAAGACATTGACTGTGCGGCATCAGCTTACATCAACAACATTTATGTCAACAAAGATATTGTGCCTGTGATCTGCATCAGGGAACACTTGGCTCAATTTGGACTGGAATACAAGGGTCCAGAAAGGTTGGAGGACAGTGCACGGGTGCTGAGATTGATCGTTGAAATGGAACACAGTGAAATGCTGTAGAAGCAGTGAAGCATGATCCCAGAAGCTCCAAACATTGTCACACGACAGACTGTTTTTTTTTGTGGGAGGCTTGTCAGGCACTTCCTGGTGTGTAAGTGGCTATGTGTGGCATGTGGAATTATCAAGAGGAGAGCTAGTGTGATCATGAAGGGCTGGGATGATGAAGTAAAGGATACCCTCCTCCAGCGTATGATGTCTGAGACGTTGGATACAGTGAAGCAGAATGATCTGGCTCATGGGGATTGGTGTGTGTATGATCATGAGCTGAATGTGTGGGTTGACGCTTGTTTGCTGCGGCTTGAAAATGATGCTCAACACATAAACCTGGCCAAACTAGACGCCATGTTAAAAGGCATTAACTCGGCTCTCTAATAGCAGGGCAGGATGTCGCAAATAAAGATGGACTCTCTCTGTGAATACTACTGGGTATTGAACACTCTTACTGGGAAGGCACGAGTGCATACCAAGGCAGCAAGTGAGATGCTCATCAGAAGACAGTTGAGTACTCTGAAGGAGCTAGTGACAGAGTACAAGCTAACCATGGACATAATGTTGGTTACATCAACTGAAAACATTGCTGACCAACTGATCAGGGTGCCACAGCAGTGGTTTCACAATGGAAAAAGAAAACAGACCTGGGTCATTGATTGGTACTGTCCACATAGATGAGCTGGACGCAAATCAGATCCTGTCGATTCACAGGAGTAGTGGGCACCCAGAAGTATGAAACGCCAGTTACTTCATCAGGAGAGTAGGTCCAGTATTGACAAAAGCAGCAGTTAAGTCAGACATACAGAGGTGCGAAGAATGTCAATCAATAGACCCAACACCAGTTCACTGGGAGAAGGGAAAGCTGGAGGTAAACAGGAATTGGTAGAGGATAGGAATGGACATAACGGTTCACGCCATTTCTTAACCTTCACAGACTGCGGCCCATCACACTTTACCATTTGGAAGCAATTGGCAAAACAAGACTCAGTAAGTGTGATTTGACACCTGGAGACAGTTTTCTTTGAGCATGGGCCACCATGTGAGCTCCTTATGCTCCTTTTGCAGCAGGGAGTTCAGAACTTTTGTGCAGGAGTGTGAAATAAGCCTGCAATTTCGCTGCACATATGCTCCAGCCTGGAATGGCATAGAGGAGTGATGTCACCATTCAGTGAAACGAATTGCCGCCAGGATGCTCTGCTCCATTCAGGAGATTGTTAGATAGAGGCTGACAGCATGTACAAAATTAAAAATGCACAAAAAAATTAAAAAACAACACAGTTGAAATTTGTACCTTCAGAGCAGTTCACATTGGCCTAGGTAAAATCAGGATTGTTTCCGAGGGTATTTCCAGTGCCTGTACTACAGAATTCCGGATTTTTTACTCTAATTACTAAAATTAGCCTTTAAACCAGTTTGAGATGAGGATTGGGATTTAAAAGAATTTGAGTACAACTTATTTATTCACATTTCTATTTTTGACTTTGTTATTTTTTTTCATATATATTTCTAATTTTACAATAATACTTTTCATCTGTCAAAAGAAAAAAACAACTGAAAATGAAATTGTTAATAGATTAGATAATACCCATTTTGTTAAAATTTTCATAACCAAGAAATTGAGAAAACATTGTGCTCATAGCAACAAAAATGAGGGTATTAGTCCAAAAGGAGATAATATAAATAATGACATCTTTTGATCCAAGAAGTTCAGACAAAAATAATCAAGAAAGCTTTTATTACGAGTAAAGGTTTAACAAAATATATTATTCATCATTTTAGTCATTATGCATATAGCCACATCAAATTGAAATACTAATTCACCAAAGTTAAACAATGTTAAGTCTGATCAGTACCTAGATGGGTGACTGTTTGGGAATACCACGTGTTATAAGCTTGGATGTGTGGGTTGTGTAATAGATAATGACTTAGAATTGTCAATCGGAAAGCTGTGTTTCAATTCTCATAGGATTTGTTATATTCATTTACACACAAATATCTTTGGGGAAGGTATAAATTTAATTAATAAGACTTGTATCAGTCAGTCAGTTAAGTGCCATACATGATACATGCTTGGGCGATCATGTCTCGAAAGAGACATGACTGACTGGGCAGAAGATTATCCCGCAGTAGGCTGCCATTGCTTTCTATGGTAGATTAGTTGTCAACCAAGGCTATAGAACCCAATCTGTCCTATTATTTAACCCATAACTGGAAGGAAGAGAAGGATTAATACCTTTCCCAAGGGTATTTGTGCGTAGAATGCAAGGAATTCAACTGGAATTCGAACTTGGTTCCCGATTTATCATTCCGAGTCAATATCCACTGCACTGCAACGCACGTCCAAGACTTGTATCACTAAATCATTATTATCTTGTAGTGAACAGAAACTTATCTCCTCAACAATTTAACACAAAATGATATATTTAGGTATCTACACATTTGGCTCCACACAGATCTTCTTGTTGAAAAACAATTAAAAAGAAATATACATATATTAACCAATCAGAGAACAGAAAAATATATTTAAAAGTGATCCACTTTTGTTTTCCAAAAATGTATAAGTACACATGATTTTGTCTTTCTCTATAGAGGGCCTCTAGCCATCCCCTAGACCCAAGTGCTGGCAACTTGCATTTGTTACTCTCTCACCCTCTCTCTCATGCAGCATTCTGTACCTCTCCTTCTTATTCTTCAAAGAACATTTTGTAAAAATAGACACAAAGAAGACACAATGAAATGAATGTTTAACTGAGCAGTTGCATCAAAGAAATCTCAACTACAACTATACCTCCACTCCTACAGATAACCTTATCATCTTTACTGTTTTCATACATACAACTTACTTTTCTTTTTACAGGACTATTATAAATTCTTTTTACCAACCTTGTACCAGATATATGAACATTACTATAATTTTGTATAATCCAGAATTATTTGATATTTATATAATTATTTTAATACACCATCTTGATTGTTTTTATTTTCACACATCTCTTAACATAACAAGGCCAAATCTAAACCCCACAAAAAAGTCCAATTATAATCTCCAAAACAAAAATTCTTACAATTTAAAAATATTTCCTGACTTTAAAATAACCTGCAAAGTGTTGATAAGTCATAGAAAATGAATGAATCAATCAGTTTTTGTCTCTGTCTTAATTAATCCACTTTTATTTATTTCTCTTCTTTGTTCTTTTTTTAATAACCATTATAATGGCAAAACACCATTTTATATTTCATATAAAAGTATTTTCTTTTCTTATTTATGTTTTTAGATAATCATTTTGTCAAAATAGAGAGTATTATCAATATATAAGAGACCCTTTTAAGTAAATTGGCAGTAACAGAGGATTGATTGACACACTAAAATTATCAGCAGAAAATCCTTTCTGTCTCATTCTAAGATAATTTATGTTAATTTTTCACAATGTTGATCACCAAACTTGAATGCAATATAATATTTTGATAACATGTTTCATTTTAAACAAATCTTCCCCTTTCACTCCTTATTTTTGGTCATTTAATCCCTTTATATGCATGGCATGATTCTTTGAGTTTGACTGGTGCCAAACATTTTGATATTTGATCTGATCTACTTCTGGTTCTTATCCATCATTTCTGCCCCCTATCTTTTAATATTTGACCTGCTTTCCACAAAATCTAAAACATCTCTGTTTATTTTGCAAGTCATCATTTAATCTATTTACATTCATTCCTCTTCTTTAGAGTTATATTTCACAAATGAAAATATTAAGTTAATGTGATACAATGTACAAAAGGATTAGAACCTTATTTTATCTCAATTATAAACAGTTTGTAAATAAGATATTAAGGAATAATACAAATGAAATGTGGTTATATTGATTTTACAAAATATGTTCTGTATAATTTATTTTCTTAAAAAAAGATACTGTTGTTTTTTTAATTCACTTCATATAAGACAGTAAAGCCACTAAGACACAAGGGTTTACTGAGTATGAGAGAATTAGAAAACAGAAGCATTATTGAGGAGTGAGAACAATAGAAGAGTAATCAGTAAAACATTAGATAATGATTGATATTGCAATCAAATCTTTGAAGGTTAAAGTTGGCTAGAAAATGTGCTGGAAGAAAGTTCCAGAAGTGAAAAGTGCAAGAAAAGGAACTGTGAATTCAACTATAAATGTTACTTGTTGCTAATCAAGTATTGTGCTTAAATTCATAAAGTCTAGGTAAAAGCTCATCTGAGCAATTACCATGAAAGTACTTATAGAAAAGGCACAGGGAAGCAACTTTATGATGATGGGAAAGTGACTGAAGCTGAGATGCCAGGACAGAATCAATAATATTGCTAATTCAGCTTTGGATTTCATCAAGAATCTAAATATAAAGCAGTAGTACTGGACAATATGGGAAATAATATAGTGGGTTGCTTATCTATTCTTTTCTGTTAGTTGTGGAGAGTCCGTTCTAGTGAAGGGTAGTTGTATACTGTTGCAGGTTAACGGAATTTGGCCTTGTTGTAGATAGCCCACTATAAGTCATTAAATGATTACAAATCAAGAAAGGCAATTTGAGTAGAAAAATAACATTTTATATAGATACATATCATTTAATGTTTTTACAATTAAAGTAATACATGAAGTATAGGTCCAACAGATGTTAAAATGTTCATGGCAATAAAATGCTGAAAGAGAATTAATGCTTAGGAATCTGGGAGCATGTAAGTAAGGAATGTCTTTGATGTATTTGCTCCTTAGGTCAGTAAGTAGTTTTTGAGGCAGGGAAGAAGGAAAGAGGTAAGGGAGGCGAGCGTAGTAATCCGCTTGACTTGGTCAAGGGAGATACTAAGTACTCTCTTCTCCTTGAGATGATCTGCCTGTCGATGCTTTCTGTATCCACTTTTTATATCTTCTTTTTGAATCACAGCAGCTCATTTGGGATTTCACACTTGTATTTGGTTCTGGGTTTCTCATTGGCTGATAAATAAAATTCGCATAGGCTCACAAACTGGAAATTTAATATTTAATTAATTTTTAGTTTTCAACCAGAACATCTGCATGGAGCCGGTGACGCAATGACGACTTTTGATCATTTGCTTTTTGGTTGTGAAAGCACAAACATCCGGTCCATTGCTTTTGCTCGGTATCACCACAATAAATTACATTTTAAAAATTGTCTTAAAATGTAACATTTCATGATTTAATTCTATAATACAAGCACAGACAGATGATCTTATTATACAATATACAAAATGTATTTGTTTTGTTTTTGTAACTTTTTGCACCAGGGATGATTATTAGACTTTATCGAATGTCTGCGGAATAAGTTAAATATTAGTAGTATACACAGTATTATCAGCAGCAGTAATAGTAGGCCTCTGTCAGTCAGGGTTGACCATGGGTAGCATCCTAGTTGTCTGCTTGGCTGGAGCATTGGTATCTGTGACTAGAAGCCGATGCAGGAGTGACAGTCTGTTGCAGAGGCTGCATTTATGTTTTGTTTCTGGTCTGTCAGAGCTGTCACTTTGCTTTCTGTGAACCTGCTTCTTCATGGCAACTTGTGTTAGCTGCTCCTCCTTTGATTTGAGTTGTTGGGCCAGGGTTCCTCTTCATTTGTACCCATTGACTGCTATGCTCTCCCATGACTCCGTGTTGATGCCTTCATGTTGAATTTTATGATGTCACGATACTACAGCTGTGGTTGCCCAGCAAGTCTTCTTCCCGAGGCCAGCTCTCCATACAGGAGGTCTTTTGGAATGCGACTGTCTAGCATGCAGTGGACATTGCCTAGCCAGAGGAGTCTACACTGTTTAGAGAGTGTGAACATGGTGGGCAGACCTGTGCAAGACAGGACCTCAGTGTTAGGCACCTTGTCTTGTCATGAGATTCCCAATATGCATTGGATACTTCTGACGTGGAAGGTGTTCAGACGCCTCTCTTACCTGGTGTTTGTGGTCCATATCTTGCTACTGTATAGCTGTGTACTGATGACATGGGTGTTGTACACTGCCATCTTTGTCTTCACTGTCAGCTTGGAGTTGGCTCAAACACATGTTGTGAGGCGTGCAAGGGTTGTGGCTGCTTTACAATTCTCTTGTCGAGATCTATATCCAGGGAGAGGTTGTGAGTGATAGTAGAGCCAAGGTAGATAAACTGATGGACTGCAGCCAGCTCATAGTTATTGATAGTGATGACCAATGGTGCTGTGGTACCTTGAGCCTGGACACATGTTTTTTTTAAGCTAATGGTCAGCTCAAAGTCTCAGTAGGCCTGGGAGAAATGATCTATCAGTGATTGAAGTTCATGCTGGGTGTGGGATGCTAATGCCATAGCAAACAACATGTCTCTGATAAGAACTTTATGTACTTTGGTCCTTGCTCTGAGACAGATGAGATTGAAAAGCCTGCCATCTGATCTTGTATGCAGGTAAATGCCTTCCCATGACGTGCTGAATGTGTGCTTCAGGTAGCGTGAAGAAGATTTCGAAGAGAGTAGGAGCAAGGACACAACCCTGTTTGACCCTGCTTCAGATGTTGAAGGGCTCTGAGGTGTTGCTGTTGAACTGCACAGTCTCTTGCATGTTGTTATGAAACAACTCAATCAAGCTCTGCAGGACAGAATTCTGAAGAGGCCCTCCCTATTAACGAGGTCAAATGCCTTGGTTAGATCAATAAAAATGATGTATGGAAGCATCTACTGTTCTATGCACTTCTCCTGGAGCTGACAGAGTGAGAAGATCAGTTTACTGTTGATTGTTCTGATCGAAAACTGCACTGCAACTGGGTAAACATGTTCGGCAAGTTTCTGCAGACAGAACAAGATGACCCAAGCAAAGATTTTGTCCATGACACAGAGTAGAGAGATGCCTCTGTAATTGTTGCAGTCACTTCGCTCACCTTTGTTCTTATAGCGAGTGATGATCATAGCATCCCTCATGTCCTGTGGTACACCCCTTTCTTTCCAGTACTAGCAGAAGACTTTGTGCAGAGGAAGCAGTAGGATAGTCTTGCAGTCTTGGGGGGAATTCCATCACTGCCTGGCGCTTTCCATGTGACCAAGCTGTTAATAACTTCGCTGAATTCCTCTATTGTCAGCTCAGTTTCGAGCTCTTGCACGACAGGTAGGCACTCAGTGGCATCAAGGACTGCAGTCATCACAACACTCTGTTAAGACTAGAGATTGGAATAGTGTCCCACCCATCTCTCTATCTGTTGTTTTTTGTCTGTGGTGACTACTCCAGTGGTGAATTTGAGGGGAGCTGTCTTGTTCTGCACTGGCCCCATTGCTGTATTAATGCCATCATACAATCCTCTAATATTCCCTGTGATTGTTGCTGTTTGAATTTTTTCACTGAGCTCTGTCTAGTACTCTTTGGCACAGCATCTAGCAGTCTGCTGAGCTTTGCTCCTGGGCCCGAATGATCTGTAAGTTTCTCATGGGTGACCACTTGTGCTCTGCTAGAGCAGTGCACCTGGCTTTGATAATGGGAGTGATCTTGGTGGACTTTGACTCAAACCAGTCATGTGACTTTGAGGTCTTTCTGCCAAAGGTGGCCAAGGCAGTGCGGTGTATGGTGTCTTGTAAAGTAGTCTACTTCTCTGTGGCAGTGTCCTCAATTTGTGAAGTTTTCAGTTCACTCTCAAATCTCTCAACAAACTGCTTGACAAGGTTTAATTGTCTAATCTTGTTGAAGTCAATGCAAGGATTCCCTTGCTTCTTGCCATGATGTAACCTTTTCAGCTGGAGCTTGATCATGCAGCACACTAGAGAGTTGTCTGTGTCACAGTCTGTGCTGTAATAAAAGCAAGTGTGAAGAATGTTCTTATGTAACACTATTTTAGTACAATGGAGCAAAAGAAATTATTATTATTAATTCTGCAGATTAGTTGTTCCAATATGAGTAGAGAGGAAAATATTGCAAAATGAAAATATTGAAAAATATTGGAAAACTGGCCAAGTGAATTGAAAACAAAACATTTTGCAGGTGCAGGCCACAGGTCTGACAGGGTCATCACATTAGCAGCCTTTATGTGACAAAGTAGAAACCTTTGGTGAGGCCGGAAAGTAAACCATAGCAAAACATTGTTTGGATTATTGAAAAGCGATTGTCAAAATGTTTTTTGATGAGGCTAAGAAAGGTTAAATCCTTCAATTATCCTGTGTACAAATTTTAAAACCGGAAAAATAAATGATGTTATCAGCTGGCTAAAAGAAGAAGATGGAAAGAAATGATGTCACTATAGATATGGCTGTTTCATTGGATGAACCAAGGGAAAAAAGTAACTCCACCTCAAAATGCGAAGGCGGAGTGATTTCATTGGCTAAAGATTTGATTTGCATGGACATCTCGCGTCCGTCATGCCTTCCCCAAGAGAATTTGGGACAGGCATAAAAACAATGCCCTCGATGGGGGGGGGGGATACCAGTTGTTGCACCGAGCTAAGCCAGATAAGACGAATTTACCGCCGCCGCCATCCACCACACACACACACAACGATCAATCTTTGGCAGCTTCCGTAAAACTTCAGTGAAAAGCTCAAATATGACATTTTAAATCGTCACAACTTGAAAACTTTGATTCGAGTGACAGAAATTACCAACTAAAAGCTTGAATTAATGTTAAGAAGACCAACATTACTCTTACACAAAACTTTCACTCTGTTGTGAAGATACAAAATTGACGACTGTTATATATTTTTTTTTTTTTTTTTTTTTTTACATAAAGACTTTTTCAGCAACTTATTCAGGCGTCATTCAATTTATTTTTGGTACCGTTCTCATTAACCCAAATGTGTGCGCATGTCCAGTCTTGTTTAACTTGGTAAATAGACAGCAAGCAAGATTTAAATGTAACTTCCTTAGGATCAAAATTCACAGCATAGACGAGGAAGAACACTGTTGTAATAGACAACTTGAAGACCAGCTACTGTGTCGAAGTCATCACAACTAGCGACCAGAGACCGTTGTCACACATAATGGCCGTTCGTCTAACAAGGATTAAATTCAACTGGTGCCAGTGCCCTGAGCGTGGGTGTTGCCAAGAGACCTTGTGCAGGGATTTGGTCTTGAAAAAGTTGGTTATGCACAGGTTGTGGTATGTGCATAGCGAGTAGTCTCTAGTTATTGTTGTTCATCTTGCCGATGTGACACGGCATACCGTCAGAGCCTTCGTGGCCTATTATCTCTTGTGTCAGAATCAATCCTGGTCTGAGAACAAGCCATCAATTCACACTCGTCGGTCATTGATGGCATTGACATAGCAGCTGGTCCTTGGTTTGGCCTCTTCAACTGTAATCTCTCTTACCTACGTTGTGATTTTGATCTTAAGAGAGTTAAGCCAAATTCTCAATACCCCTCTCCCTAGTTTCTTTTTGGAAGGAGCTAGCTTTTTTTTTTTTTGCTTGAGATTTAATATTCTCAACGGCTTCCAATGTATTTTTTCTCCATCGCGCCAAACTCTTTTGAAAATGACGAACTTGGCTCTTCGTTCCTTCTTTGATTTCTGTGTGTCAATAGTTCACCTGGTATGCAAGTTTTTCCCGTAATTATCGATGTAATAAATACGGGTTTCTTTTACGCGATTTCTGTTGTGACTTTTTATTTCTTGAAAATACCGCTAACGTAACGCTTTTTATTTTTTATTTTTTATTTTTTATTTTTTTTGCAACAAGCATCAATGAGTAAATCCCATATATTAACTTTCTGCATCCAATCCGTTCCTACAAGGTTGTGTGTGTTTTTCGTTATATAGATTTTTAGTTTTCTGATTTTTCCTTGAAATTTTACATTTACAATAATTTCTTCTTCCAGTTTAATTCTTTTTCCTGTTATTGATTTTGCGATTTTTTGAGTGTGTAACATGGTTGGCCTATTTAACTTCCGCCACGTTTGTAAGTTTATAATCGTCAAATCAAATCCCGAATCCAGTTGCAATTTAATTTTTTTTTTATTCAGAATTTCCATTTCAACGTATTTTCTCATATTTTCCTTGTTCTTATTATTATTTTCCACTCTAGCAGATCTTACTCTACTAGGTTTATTTTTATTTCTATATACCGATGCTTTGTGGCCCATCTCACCACAATCTCAGCACTTTTTATATAAAAAAAAGTCTTTAAGCCAATGCCATCCACCACATCTGTAACATGCAGAAGCAGGGGTTTGTTTTTGACTGGATTCTTGTCAAACGTAGTTCTGTATTTTTTTCTCTTTGGCATTATAATTTTGTTTTGTCTGCGGGGAGCGTACAAAGCGTAAATTTCTTTTTATCTTTTGAATGTGCGCGACTCCTGACTCTTCAATGTCCTTGCTATCTTTCTTTATGCTGAGGCATTTTTGGCAATCCTCTGCCAATTTTTGTAATGTTAGACCTGGCTCGTTTTGCAGTTTGGTCAGCATGCGTTTTCTTATTTCCCTGTCTTTAGCAGCAACTAGTCCTTTGACAAATATGAGACACTTGAAATTGTCTGGGGTAAGTTCCGACAATTTAAAATCGTCACAGTGTTTGTTGACGATAGCTGCGAATGTAGAGTAGTGCTCGGTTTTTCTTTTCTGAGATTGAGGCACTTCCACCTTTTATGGAACAACGTGATTTTGGGGCTAAATAGCTCTGTGAAGCCTGTCACTGCCTCATTGAACGTTAGATCGTTCGTCTTTTTAGGGAGAATATAGTCTACGAACTTAGTGTGTTCGTCTTTGCCTAATTTCCTGAGTAGAAGCCTGAATTTGTTCTTTTCACTCCAATGCTGACAGTCGATATTAAAAATATCCTTGTGTCGCCTGTAATACTCCCCAAAATATGAATCTTTAAAAAATACAAAATCTCCTGATCGCTTTCGTCTAGGCATTGTTTAGTAATGTCTCCTCTATTATCATCAAGTTCGGCTTAACACCTGACCTCTCAGCTGCGTCTCGCTAGATAACAACACTCATATGACATGATTACATTTCATTCTTATTTTTAACCAATTTGCAATCTTGGGAAAGCGAATCCTTTTCTAAAAAAAAAAAAAAATATTGCTTTCTTTTTCTCTGTTCATGTCAGCTATTTTATCCTAGGTAAAAATAATCATCATTGCAATCTTTATCTTATGCCTATTTTTAGCCAATTTGCAATCTTGGAAAGCGAATCTCTTTTACAATAAAAAAAAAACATTTTCTTTTTAATCCTTTCTCGTCAGAATAAAATAAATGTTTTTTAGTTAAATCTTTTTCACTCGTAATAATTAAAAAAAATATATAAATAAAATAATCAGTTAACTCTTCTGTTTGTACGCCATGTTAAATATTGTTATACCGAGACTAAACTGTCCAAGGCACGAGGGCCATGAGTCACAATCAGCATCGACTCTGGCACTGAAGTCACCCAGGAGAACCGGCTCTTCCGTGTTTGGGATGCTGCTGATGATGGCTGCCAGCTTGTAGAATTCGTTCTTGGAGTCTGGTGTGGCAGAGAGTGTTGGGTCATACACACTGATGAGGGTAACGGGACCTGCTGTGGTATTGAGGTGGAGAGTGAGAAGTCATTCAGAACTGTTACTACCTGGTTCAACCATATTCAGGAGGCCGCTCCTAACTGCGAAGTTCACACTGTGTTGGTGAGGTTTGTTCGCGCTCTTTCCCTGCCAGAAGAAGTTTCAGAGCTGGTTTCCTTGTACCATTTTCAGATTTAGATTTCGTAAATCAAGAACTGGAACGGTTAGATTTAATGGGTGTCATTTCTAAAGATGACTACTCAGATTGGGCTGCACCTACAGTGTTTGTAAGGAAAAACAAGAAAAAGATCAAAGTTTGTGCAGATTTTTCAACCGGATTAAATGACTGTCTGAAAGAACATACATACCCATTATTTTCACCGGAGGATATTTTTTCTAATCCGAATGATGGTAAAGTGTTTTCTAAAAGAGATCCGGCTGACGCATATCTACAGGTGAAAGTGGATGAACAGTACTCAACGTTATTAGCAATTAATACACATAAGGGACTTTACAAGTTAAATTGTCTCCCGTTTGGGTTAAAGGTGGCTCCCAGTTTGTTTCAGCAAATAATGGACACCATATTAGATGGGCTAAAATTTTCCATAGCGTACCTGGAGAACATCTGC
The DNA here is from genome assembly GCA_037127315.1 of Ascarosepion bandense. NCBI lineage: Eukaryota > Metazoa > Mollusca > Cephalopoda > Sepiida > Sepiidae > Ascarosepion > Ascarosepion bandense. The sequence goes on from JBBBDQ010000264.1 coordinate 1,556,949, forward strand.
TAAAGAGCGAAAACAACGAACAGCACAAAAAAAAACATATCAAGGCAGTGATCCAGAAGATTGATAAATATGGTTTCAAGCTAAGTTCAGATAAATGTGAGTTCTTCATGAAGAAAATGAAATGTTTGGGGCAAATAATCGACGAGAACGGAAGAAGACCAGACTCGGAACGGGCTGAAGCTGTTATTAAAAATATACCATCATCAAACAACGTCACTAATCTTCAGGCGTTTTTAGGCTTGGCCAAATATTACGATATCTACATTCCCAAAATGTATGGTTTTAGAGCCCCACTGAATTATGTTTTGAGAAAGGGTGCAAAATAAATTTGGTCTAAAGAACGCGAAGATGCTTTCCAGAAAATAAAAAGCTATCTGGTATCAGATTTATCGTTAGCCCATTTTGACCCTAAAAAGAAATAATTGTAGCATCTGACGCTAGTATCTGTGGAATCGGAGCGGTAATTCTACATAAGTTTGAAAATGGGACTGCAAAGCCCATAGCCCATGCTTCCAGAACCCTGCTTTCTGCAGAAAGAAATTATAGCCAGATCAAGAAAGAAAGCCTGGCCATATTTTACGCGGTTAAAAAATTTCACAGGTTCATCCATGGAAGGAAATTTGCACTACAGACGGATCATAGACCATTGTTAACAATTTTTGGATAAAAAAAGAGTATACCCCCGCACACTGCTAACAGGTTACAGCGCTGTGGAATAATCTTGTTAAACTACGACTTTAAGATGGACTACTTACTATCGAAAAAGCTAGAACACGCCGACGGTTTGTCTAAGTTGTTTCCGAAATTTGCAGAGCCATTAGAAGGCACGGTGTTAGCTGCTTTAAGGGATGAAAAATAATTATCAGTACTACTATGTAATACAATTCGGGGGTTACTCTAGAAGATATTAAAAAAGCAACTGAGAAGGACGAATTCATTAAAAAAAATGAGGAACAGATATGACTGAAAGAAAAACTTAAAAATGATCTTAAATATAATCTTTCTCAATCTGTGAGCAAGTGCTATTATATGCAGATAGAGTGGTAATACCATATACACTGCAAAAGAAAATCTTGAAGGAATTTCATACAAGTCATCCGGGTATGTCAAGAATTAAATCCTTAATGCGTAGCTATACGTATTGGCCTAGGATGGACCAGGAGATCGAAAAAATGGTAAAAGAGTGTAGAGGTTGTCAACATGCGGTAAAAACGCCACCAATGAAAATTTAGCTATGGCCTAAAATGGATGTTCCATGGACAAGGTTACACATCGACTACGCTGGACCAATAAATGATTACTACTACCTTATAATCGTGAAGTTTCTCCAAGTTGCCGGAAATATTCAAATGTAGACATCTGCAAATACTATGAACAAGCTTTTTAGTCGTTTTGGTGTACCAAAAACTTTAGTTAGTGACAACGGGACACAATTTACCAGCAGAGAATTTAAGAATTTCTGTACATCTTTGTCCATAGACCACATTACGACCTCTGTTTACCACCCAAGATCAAATAGGCAAGCAGAAAGATTTGTGGTCGAGAGGTCTAAGACGCGCCAGATCACTTGGTGGCTTCCCCTATCTTGATAGTGGTCGCAGGTTCGAATCCTGCTGAATGACACATTTTCGTAACAAAAATGTATCGTTAATAATCAGACCGGTAGAAATAAATATATCTACTGTTTAATTAAAAAACAGAATAACTACTTTAATACAAGTATTGATCAAAAATAATGTTCTAACAAATAATTTCAGGTATATATATATATATATATATATATATATATATATATATATATTGGATATAATATGTTAAGATCAATGAATCTACTTGCCCACGGAATTATCAACTGAAAAAATAAGTGAAATAAAAATCACCATGATGAATTTTAAGATTCACTCAAACTCAGTTAATATTCTGATGGAAGCTGATTTCTTCTCTAGTAAGCTATAATTGAATCGTTTTGTCTTTTTTTTTTTTTTTTTTAAACATGAAGTTTTTAAATATAAAATTTTGAAATTTAACATTTCGCACTCAGCCATTGATGTTTTGGTTGTAGATATTTTAGTTTTAGAGTTTTCTTTTATGCCTTAATATGCTGCTGCCATATCTCACTGTAACTATTACTAACATCTCTATCACTGTGAACGGTGTAGCAAAAATCTTGCTGCATCCATAATTTCTGAAAAATGCTAGAATCAGCTATGTAACACATCACTCAATAAATCTCAGGCTTAACTAATAAAGCAACAATTTTTAGGTAAAATTTGACTTTATTCATCAACATAGTCTCCTTCTAGGGTGATACACTGTTTCCAATGCTTCTCTAACAATTCAATGCCTTTTTTGAACAACGATTTGTCTCTGACCTCAAAATATGCCTTAGTTTCTGATATCACTTCTTCATTGGAGCCAAATTTCTTTTCCCTGGAGCATTCTTTTGAGGTCTGCAGCAAACAGCCAGTAGTTGCTGGGTGCCAGATCTGGAGAATAGGGTGAATGCAGAAGCAACTCGAAGTGCAATTCATGTAGTTTTGCCATCGTTATGATCGACTTGTAACACGGTGCATTGTCTTGGTGAAAGATCACCTTTTTCTTCTTCATTTGTGGCCATTTTTTGTCGATTTCTTTCTTCAAGCGCACCAGTAATGCTATATAATATCCGCTATTGATGGTTCTTCCTTTCTCAAGATGATGGATGAAGAAAATAACTTGCGCATCACAAAATACGAAAACCAAAACCTTGCCTGCTGATGTTTGCGTCTTTGGTCACATTAGACAGCTTTCACTTTTTCACTGGTGATTTGACTCTGGTGTGAAGTAATGGATCCAGGTTTCATCCACTGTCACATATTCATGCAAAACTCCTTCTTGTTGCTTTGAAATAGTTGCAAACAACACTGAATCGTCGACGTGTTGTTGTTTTTGATCTACTGTGAGCAAACGCGGCACCCACTTTGAACACATCTTTCTCATTAACAAATGTTCATGCAAAATGATGAATACACTTCTGATATGTTCAACTTCTCTGCTACCTCGTGCAACTTCAATTGACAATCGGTCAAAACGAGTTTGTGGATTTTTTTTTATGTTTTCCGAGACAACTGCCGTTTTGGGGCGACCTGAGTGTTCAGCATCATTTGTATCTGTACAACCACATGTCTGCATACCACCTCTTAACCATTGTTTTTGACAAAGCAGAGTCCGAATAACACTTACCAATCCACTACTTTGCTTGAACAATAATTTTCCTATGAGAAAGCAATATTTATCATTCAGCTTTTTCCACTGTTTTGAAAATTTACAACAGTAGCTTCACTTAAATAACTGTAATTTGTAAACTAATAATCCGATTGGACCCAAAATTTTGTCCCGTGCCATTTAAAGGTTAGGACTTCATAAAAATCATATGGCTTTTTTATTAGTGGTGCAATCTATATGACAGGCCAGTACTTATTGAATGATGTGTGACAATCAGTCCAAGCCAAAGTAGAAAACAAAAGACTTTGTTCCTGTGAGTTTTGGAAAATCACTATCAAGATTCTTAATAAAGCTAATATGTCAGTACCTACTATTTTAAATTGCCTTGAACTTATCTCATTTATGTCAAATAGAGCATCTCTATCTCAGCTCAGGAAGTTTTTTTTTTTTAATCATACCATTCCAAGCAAGGCGGTAACGCCACTGATGTGCAGGGGCTACATAAGAGTGAAGAGATTGGAAAAGAGAAAACCGGAAACCGCATCCTAAACAGGAAACAAGGGATGAGCCTCTTCACCTGTTCAATAGACGAGGGTGGAGTGTGAACCGGGCGATAGTTTAGTCTATCTACTCCAATTGAAAAAAAAAACAAAGTGAGAAGATTAGAAAAGAGAAAACCGGAAACCGCATCCTAAACAGGAAACAAGGGATGAGCCTCTTCACCTGCTCAATAGATGTGGGTGGAGTTTGAACCGGGCAATAGTTTAGTCTATCTTCTCCAATTGAAAAAAAAAAAATTTTTTTTTTTTTTAAGTTTTAACTTAGTAAAAGTCAAAAGAAGTCTTCGAAGCTAAACTAATTTACAGGACCTTCTCTAGCAAGTTTAAAGAAATGACCTGTAAAGACGAAATAAATAACCCTTTGGCTGTCCAGAAAATGGCCGCTGAAGGAAAAAAGACAGGACCGCTTCCAAATGCTGAAATGCAAATGTGCCGTAACAGTTAGACGCATAATACAGTTCCTTACTTAACAATGGCAAAAAAGAAAATTAACATAAAATTCAAGAAAAAGAAGAATGGCTGGCCAACTTACAAAACAGATAAACTTGAACTGAAGTCGAGTGACTGGAACCTCGTCTTTACTTTATTTTTCCTTTCTAAACTTATCAAAATCTTACCTTTATGAATAATATTCAGAAAAAATCCTTGGGATTACTCATAAGTACCTTAGTCCATAATTATCTTCAATCTTAGCAAAGTTGCTGAAGCAAAGTTGTTCTTCCTGAAGGAAAAATGTTTCCAAAGACTATGGAGAGTGCTTATCGCCACTACAATATTGCTTCATAAGCCTCTTTAGTGTTATCAGTAAATGCTTTGAGACTATGATAAACTCAACAAAAACAAGTGACAAGTAGTATGGATTTCACTCCTTTCGGTTCACACTGATGTCTCACTGAATTAAAAAAAAGGGAACTTAATAAGGAATTCCCTATGAGAGTAATTACCTTAGATATCACCTTAAATATCACAAAGGCCTTTGACAAAGTGTAGCATAGGGTGCTGCTACACAAACCAAACTCTCTAGCATCTCTGGAAGAGTCTTCATAATTATCAAATCCTTCCTATCAGGGAGATCCATGAGTTAATGGCCGGCTTTTTGCATCTTTTAAGGTTCTCTCTTTGATCCTATCCTCTTTCTGTTGCATAGTTGCAGCACACTTTATTGAATGCATAAAGAGTAAATGTGCTAAAATTGATGGCAATGTGGACTATTGCACCAAGTTCATGTGAATCTTGCAAACTGCATCAGCCTTTGCATCACAAATGATGGAAATCATATGGAAGATATTATTTGTTAATATTCCAATTCAATAAAATGTTGAAAATTCTATTTCTTGAAAATATGCATTTTTGTTTATGTGTCCAGACTTTAGTTACACTCTATACATTGTCCAGGGAATATACAGTAATAGTAGTATTAAGAGAAACCCTCTTTTTCACACACTTTTTTTTGCAGGCACATAATTTAAGCATTACCAAAAAATTGATTCTATAAGGAACTTTTAGTATAAAAAATGTTCAAGCTTATTTCCGAAATAGAGTATAAATTTAAGGAATGTTCTGATGATAGTCCCAATAAAATGGAAGAAATGGATGTGGTTGAACTTACTTTATTGATGAGTGAAAGAGTGAGTGAGCTGTCACGTGTGTCTGGCAAAACTGGGTGTAGCATGTTAAAATCTTGCAACAAACTAAAGACACAAAGGCTGATTTTGAAGAAATTCTGTCACAGAATTCTAACAATAACTCCATAGAAATTATGAATGTGGAGAATGTAAAGTACACTCTAATAACCCTACTAACCTTACAACTGGTTTAATGAAATTTTAAAAGGAGGAATAGTAAATAATACATTCTGAATTCCTCCAAAACTGGTTGTGAATTACAAGAACCACTTAGTAGTTGTGAAGATAGCAAAAGCACATGTCATCAAACTCAGTGTGCAAATACTGTTGACACCCACACTTCACTATTTATATTTTATCATTATAAACCTTGAGCAAATCATATTTGAATAGGATTTTTTTTATATTATATAGTTATCCAAACTATTTAGTTTTTATATTTCATAAAAGTATTTAAAAATTTAAATAAAAAAGAAAATTATTTTGCTCTATGCAATTTGTTATTTTTTTAAAATCTCAGATTGGTTAAGATTAGTTCAGTTCAATGATTATCTATCTATCTATCTATCTATCTATCTATCTATCTATCTATCTATCTGATTCTGTTCTATCTATCTATCTATCTATCTATCTATCTATCTATCTATCTGATTCTGTTCATTATCTATCTATCTATCTATCTATCTATCTATCTATCTATCTACATACATGCATGCTGGGTGTGAAGGGTAAATTGTTGCTATTATATATTTTTAATTTCATTTATTATTTGTTTTTGATTTTGTTGACTGCATGGTATATTAGGGGCAATTTTGTTGAATGAATTTAGTTTTTGGTATTTCAAGATATTTTTATGTAATTTTGGTAAATGCATCTGCTAAAATGAGAAGTCAATGTTATTTTTATTTTTGCATATTTTATATGATAATTTATCCATTGCATTCTGTATATATATAATTAATACAAGTAAAAGTTTTGTCCCTTAGCTGATTGATGTTACCTTCAACATCTCGACTTTCATAGACGCTCTAGGAATTACTCCATCCACTCATCAGGGCCATCAGCAATTGACTGCTTTTCCTTCTTGGTTTCTCTTTTTTTAGGCACTATTGATTGGTGCAAGTTTTTTTATAATGTATATGTGTATGCATGTGTGCATTCATGTGTGTGCACCCACCTGTGCATATTTTTAGAATGTGATTATTTATCATTTTCATCTTTTTTTCACTTTAAATTGACTTCTTAAGTTTTTTATCTCTTTATCTCTTTTTCTCTTTTTCATCTTTTCTTTCAAATGTTGCCATTTGACTTCCAGTTTTCTAGACATGCTCTCTTTGTCAATTTCATATATATATAATATCTACACATAATATATTGTGTATTTGGGCAACAATCTCTCTTTTATGCAGGTTTCATTAAAAATGACAGAAAAGGTATTATTATCACATCCAGACGAAAGTTACTGCCGGCTAATCAAACGTCTAAAAGTGTCACCACGGAAAACAGAGTGAAGCCATTAATTTCTGGTGATTCAGCGTTTCCAAAAGTCAAAACACAAAAAAACAAAAACAAAATGAAACATAAACATACATAAGCACTCATACCTAAAAACAATGACCTGAAAATAATCTATATACACATGGTGTTTAAATAAAACCCATGTGTACATTCAAAAGTGGAACGTAAATTTTAATCGACAACCAAAAGACATTAACTGGCCAATGTTACTGACTGCAGCTGACCGAAACATGGCCAATTTTTTTCCACCAAATTAACAGGGCTCCAGGGTCGAGCAACGTACTCCCCCTATCACCTGTGCCTGGTCAACTCTTATTGCTGACCACAGCAGCACCAGCAGTCAGCAGTCTGCAGCCAGCAGCAGCAGCAGCAGCCGCTCTCACCCTAGTTTGCTATATCCAGTAGCAGCAGCAGCTGCCATCAGCAACAGTCCTTTTTAGGACTATCTGATTACATATGCAGCAGTCCTTTTAAGGGCTAGCTGATTATATATGCAACAGTCCTTTTAAGGGCTAGCTGATTACATATGCAACAGTCCTTTTAAGGACTATTTGGCTACATATGCAACAGTCCTTTTAAGAGCTAGCTGATTACATATGCAACAGTCCTTTTTAGAACGAGCTGGTTACGTATGCGATGGTCCTTCTAAGGACTAACCGACTCCAGCAGTAGGAGCAGCCACCAGCAGCAGCAGCCGCCAGCAGGATCACCAGTCACCAGCCACCAGTAACAGTCCTTCCAAGAACTACCAAGCAGAACCTCTAGCAACCATCATCCTAAGGATGAACAGGCTACCTCTGCACTGCCCTGCCACTGGTCTACTGCCCTGAAACAAGGCGATCCTTTGATTGGCACTACCAGACTTTACAATCATTCTGTACATACGTTTGCCAGATTTGTAAATAAAATTTGGCTAAAATTTATAAATCCTCATCTTTGTTGTCCTTGATTTGATCGTTTTACTTTCACTCCTAGCGGGGTTAACGGCACCTGCTTTGATGACCCCACTACATTATAATTAAGTTTTTTATATAATTTTTCATGTGTTTTTATGATTTTTTCTTTTCAGAACTCAAATTAGCGATTATCAAGAATGAATTTTGTTTTACTTGTAAATAAATATGTGTAAATTTTATGTATATATTGTCTTGTGCATGTTAAGTTCTGAACATGTTAAGCACATTGTTACTATGTTCATAATTGATGTTATTAACTGTAGGATTTCTCTTTTTTATCAGTAATGCCTATATTATTTTTAATATTCTTTTGCATGTAGATGATGCTATATACATAAACTTTACACATGTATATTTATAAGTAAAACAAAATTAATTCCTCATGATGGCTAAATATATAGCCAAAAGCACTCAAAAGTACAAAACCTTTGAACAATTCTTATATATTTTGAGTTCTAAAAAAAAAAACATAAGAACAAATGAAATGTGTGTGTGTGTGTATGTGTGTGTGTGTGGGGGGGGCAGCAATTGCATAAATATATTCATGTGTATTGATTGAATCAGAAATAATAAAGTTCAATACTTATGACAGGTCAGCTCTAATAAGTAGTGAACTTTATTATTTCTGATTCAATAATTATTCCTCTAGACAAATGTTAACAGAAATTCTGTTCACCTACTATATGTTAAATTATATAATTTAACATATATTAATAAGTAGCATTATTATTTTATACAAATATATCAGGTCATTAATGATAAATACAAAAGAAAAAATATAGCAAAAAAGAAAGGCAGTCAATAGTAAAATATGAGTATATTTGAAAAAAATAAATTGTATGCATGTATAACATATTCAATAACCTTTCTCAGACTTGAGGAAGGAGTTTGATGCAGCCTTATAAGTCACTCTCTGCCCAGATTTCTCTCTCTGCTCACTTATATTAGCCATAATTTCCATGATGGTAGCATTCAACAAGTTTTGTGCATGTGGGGCCACTGGTTTGTCTCCCTCTTAACAATGCCTCCAATATAACAGTTTAGGTAATTCAAATTAGGAGAGCTAAGGAATAAGAAATCAGAGGGACAATTTTTCATTTTTTTTTTTAATCATATCACCCCGACCAAAGCGGTAACACCACTGAAGTGCAGGGTCTATGTAAGAGTGAAAAGATTGGAAAAGAGAAACCGGAAACCACATCCTAAACAGGGAACAAGGGATGAGCCTCTTCACCTGTTCAATAGACGTGGGTGGAGTGTGAACCGGTCGATAGTTTAGTCTATCTACTCCAATTGAAAAAAAAAAAAAAGAAAAGAGTGAAAAGAATGAAAAGAGAAAACTGGAAACCACATCCTAAACAGGGAACAAGGGATGAGCCTCTTCACCTGTTCAATAGACATGGGTGGAGTGTGAACCGAGCAATAGTTTAGTCTATCTACTCCAATTGAAAAAAAAAAGAAAAGAATGAAAAGATTGGAAAAGGGAAAGCTGGAAACCACATCCTAAACAGGGAACATTTTTTCATTTGAATTCGTTGCATTCACTTACATGCAAATATCTTTGGGAAAGGTATTAATCCATCTCTTCCTCCCCCCCCCCCCCAGCTATTGTTTAAATAGCAGGATAGATTGAGTTCTATAGCCTTAGTTGGCAACCAATCTACCACAGAAAGAAATAGCCATCTACTGCAGGAAAATCTTATGCTGAGTCAGCCATGGATTAAAAGAGACATGATTGCTCAGGTGTGTCCCACGTATGACAATTAACTGACTGACTGAAGTGACTACATATTGAATATGATATGATTGTGAAAATTCTCAGCTTCTGGGTCCTTGGGAAGGAGCAGAATTTTACTGATCCAGGGTTTGATCACCATCACTGTGCAAGTGGTAGCACTGACATTGATGTTATATGAATAAAAATAGAGAAGTGTGATATGAACCTCACTGCACATGACCTCCAGGACCATCACAAACAATTTGAACTAGTTGCATATCACTGTGGGTGTCTTCATCAGGTGTGTGCAAAGCCACTTGTTATTTTCCTATTCACCATTAGGTCTTGAAGTTCTGATCAGAAAAGAATCAGAACAGGCTGGAATTCTTGGGATTCTTCAGTTCCTACAGAATGTGCTTTAATTGGATAACATAATTCTTGTTAGGCTTATCAGATAGAAACTGTCCTTTCATCATTGTGTAGGATTTGTACCTGATCTCCTTATGATAATAAGCTTCACCACCTTGAGCCACTCAACAATGAGCATCATAAACTTACTTGATTCATAGCTGATAATGTCTTGGACTGTTGATGGAACTCAACTGTCCTTACAGTGCCTGACTAATTAAAATGTTTCTTTTTCTTGGCCACAGATGACATGTCTTCACCAGAAGGCTTGAATACAAAAGACTTGGCCATTATTAAGAAATTGGTCATCACTGTAGTCGGCAGCTAGTTTGATGAGTGTGGAGTGCCTTTTCATTTCCTGTATCAAATTAGAAGCTACCATTTTATAATGCTTGATATGTTTGAAAGAAAAATAAAAATGTTACAATTTGGCACATGCTGCATAGCATTATATTCTGTCATTTTTCCATTTATGTCTATTCCAAAATACCTGGTGCACTATATATAGATGATAAAAATAAGATAAAAATATAGTTTTAAGGTATGCTATATTTATGGATTAAAGTGTTTAATATCAGGGATAGAGCATATGTAAATATAAAAGTGAACACTGAGGACAACACCCAGCAGCACCAGTCTGTTTCATGCTTAAATGAAATCTTCAGTCCTGAAGATTGCATTTAAGCATGAAATAGATTGTCACTGCTAGATGTTAACCTCAATGATCACTGATATATATATATATATATATATATTAGTAGCAGTGATATTAGTAGTTTTATAATAACTTATTCATTTATGATAAGCTATTCATGAAAATTAAGCTCTCACTCCCTGACTGAGCACTCTGGAGGAAGGGTAAACTTTGAAAAAACAGTAGCTACTCTAGCATCTACACATCGCTCATTCAGTAATGAATTAGAGCACTCTGGCCACTGGTGTATGATACATCATATGCTAAAAGTCTGCCTTCTTCTACCGAGTGCTCATAGCTCAGAGGTAGAGTCACTGACTGACGCCATTTCGGTCAGGTTTCAATCCTGGGTTAAAAGTAATCGGATGCCTAACTGTACTGATGAGCTGTGATACAGCAAAACAGATCTGTCTGCGGATGACTATATATATATATATATATATATATAATTTTCATTAACTATAACTGACAATGTACTGCGATTACACTTTTTGTTCAATTTTCTTTGTGTTTATATAAAAGTTTTCTTTTCTGGACATAAATAAGATTTAAAAAACATTCAAACATGTAATTAAAAAAAATCTTCTTAGATAATGGCTATTTATTCTTGCATTAAAGGGTAATGTCCTTGGGAAGGGCATATATCCACTTCTCCCTGGACTCTATCCTATTGCTAGTTATCTAAACAAAATGTCTCATCAACGGCATATCAGGATGATTAATAAAGTGGCAAGTGAGTATATAAATAAACCATACTCACATAGCAACATTGCATATTCAGGGAGTTCCAATGAAAAACTGTTCACCCTAGGATTGTTAACCATCACAAAGACTAACAGAGTAATTTAGATTTCTTAATATTAATTAAGAATAAAGGAATTAAATTGATTAGACTTAACTTATCTTTAAGAATTACAGATTTTTAAAAAAAATTTCAAAAATTGCAAAAAGTTAATTTTATCTTTTACTATCATAATATCATTATAAATCTTATAGACTTAAGATATTACATATATTATTGGTTATATGTAAATTGTGATATTAGTAGTTTTATAATAAGTTATTCATTTCCTTTTAGGATTGACTAATACTTAAACTTCTGAATGTTATATTTGTCATTTACTTCAATTAAAAGAATTGTATTCATTGTTAATAATTTATCCTATTATTAAAAATTGGTGCCTATCAAAAAACAAAAACAAAAAAAATACAGACTAGCTTTTCAACATAGAAAACTTTTATTAACAGTGCTTCTGAATATACTTTTCCATTTGCTCAAATTAAACTTGTTGGCATTCATAGCTTGATAAGTGAAAGTAGAAACTAGTCAAAACAAAAGGTTAAAAATAAATAGATTAGTATCTAAACTTTTAAGCATTGCTGAAGGATTTTTGTAATATCATATAAAGGCTATAGTGGTTATAGCTAATGTCATCTACATTTGTAGAAGTTTTTATTAGTAAATGTTTTTCAAATATTCCAGTGTTTTATTTCATCTCATTGTAGTATTTCACTCAATATTTTAGTTAATCTATATCTGTTGTTAACAGATCAGTGGTGATTTTTAGTTTAAAAAGGCCAAGATTTAGAGAAAAGTATGTCATTGTTTTATATTTTTGTAATACATCAGAAGTCAATTTTTTTTTTTTGTATTTCTCATAATTTTACAAGATTCCAGCTGATATGGGATATAGAACCTTTTGCAATATGACACTATATTTAATTTTGTAAATAGCTTTTGCTGTAGAATAGTTTCCAAACTTTAATCCATATCTTTGTGATGTCAGTTTAAAGTGAAACTTTTTTCTATATATTGAGACTATTTTGCTTAGAGTTTGTATTTTCCTATTTTCAGATCAAAACTTAGAAATTTTCCAACATATTTCAGTGAAATTTTCACTTTCCAAAATTATAGTTTATAATTAAAGAACAAAATAAGACATAAGTTTAAACTGAAACCAAGAGAATATGTGTTGAAAAGTATGTTGTTTGCTGTATTGAATCATCAAAGCTTGATAAAAGGAAATTATAAGAGAAATTCAGAACATTGTATAACAACATAAAAGATATATTTTTTCTTTTGTTTAATTAGATGCATAATATTGTCAACTCTGTTGCAGGAATGAAAAGTATTATCATTTTATACCTCCTGGTACATTTGACCTGCAAATAATATTTGGCAAACTTATGTGAGTACGGGTAAAAAGGAAACAAAACATGAATTCCAACAAACAAGAATTAATAAATGTATTAACAAGACATGTTACATAAGGAAAAAACAAATGAAGATGCAGTGATGAACAGTTCAATACAATCTTCAGTTTGTGTCTGTGAAGAACTTACAAGCCTCATATCTATTGGAGTGAAAGAAAATGTGTGTTGCTACCCTGAAAGCCAAAGAGAAAAGAAAAAGAGCCTTTCAAATATCACACAACCTGTGATTATTGTCAGGAGGTGGTAACCCAAGAAGACAAATAATTTCACTCATCATTATTTTGTATACAAAATGTACCTTTGAATGCTTTTATGCATGGTCTAATTTTACAAGTAATTTAACAAATTTTGAGAGATACTACATGCCTTCTATTTATTTATCTTTTGCTGAAATACTTTACCTACTGTCTGACTGTGCTCATATCCACTATTTAGTCTCTGTAAATATTCAACATGAATCAGTGAATGTCAACAGTTGCAATTTTTCTGCATGGAATACTTTCATTTTACACCTCTATTTTGTATGCACGTTCATGTCAGAAGCTGTTTTGTCAGACTACCAATTTATGGCTATCTGTAACAAGGCCAAAAAAATAATATAGGTAATTAGTAAGAAGTTTTAATCTCTACATCTATATCACTAGCATCTACTTCTGACATCATAGGCTAGCATAATAAAATTGGTGACATTACATTTGGACTGAATCATGCAGAACACTTAGATTTCAAATTAGATATAAAATTTCCAAACATATCAGATTAAGGATCTGTGGTAGTGTAACAGATATTGGTACAAAAAATGTAATCTGAGTTCCAATTCTGGGATAGTTTGTTGCATTCACTTTTGCACAAATAGCTTTGAAAACAACATGAATCTGTCTTTTCTCTCCCTATTCAGGGATTAATTAGCAGAGTAGATTGGGCTTAGCATTAGATGGCAATCAGTTTTAAAGAAAGATATCTTTGAATTCCAAACCATGGAGGCCACAATGAGGGAGACTCACTTTTGCTGAGCAAATAAAGCCCCAATAGACTTGACAGTAATTGATAAACAGAGTTAAATATAGAAAGTCCTAGCTTTATGACACAGAACCAGAGTAAAAGATTGATTGCATTTGATGATTATTGGAATTGAATGTGTGTAAAGAACAATTTGAAAATGTTAATTAGTTTTAAGAATTAAATGGGTCAAGGAAGCAAACCCAAATATTAACTTAGAAATAATTTAGCATAGCCGATTACAACTTTGTACCTACCATCTACATTCATTAAGTTGTCTCTAAAAAAAGCCCTCAAAATTAAGTTGTTTACATAAAGACCCATCAACAGATTTGGTAAGTAATGGAATAATTTAGTTTCATGCTATCTTAGTAATGTGTAACTATGGATATTTGAGATTAATATCCATATATATATATATATATATATATATATATATATATATATATATATCAAAACAGACATTGATGTCAACACCTAGTGTCAACAGTCTGTTTCATGCTTAAAGGCAATCATGTTGCCTTCAATGTCCACTTTTATATTTTTTATATGCTCTATCCCTGAAATTTAGCACTTTAACCCATAAATATAGCAGAAATACCTTAAAACTATATATATATATATACTATCATTATTATTATTATTATTAAAAACAACACAACAAACATTTTGGATGGGCTAATTTTATTGATCGACTTTTCCAAATTACGAATAATCTTTCTCAGACAAGGAGAAAATTACATCAGAAATTGTCCAATGTTTATTTTGGAAGAAATATGGTCCAAGCTTTTGACCTTCTTAAGTCATCATACGTAAGTAGAGACAAATGGTAAGTTTCATAGAACTAGTGAGTGTAGTGATGTAGGCAAAGAGTGTTGTGATGTAGGTAAAATGTGATGCTTTTCTAATATATCCTAGTTACTGAAATATTTCAGAATGACTTTGAGACTAGATGGATCAAGATAATATCTAAATTGATGGTCCTAACTGCCAATTGGTATCCTGTTGGAACTTCAATTCTTTAACTCAAACAGAAGGGCACACTTTGATATGCACAGCTTATATGACAAAAAGTAACCTCAATTCTGCACACCCACTTCCAGAATACTGTCTAAAATTACCATCTGTTTCTGAGCAATTCACTCACTGTAAAGACAATGCTGATTTCTCACATGTGCAAATCAGATTTGGCTAGGATTAGTGACAGACACCCACAGCAGGTAAGCTTAACCAGGCCATCAACAGACAAAAAGGTGCTTCCATCAACAGTAATGCCTTTGGCCAATGACAAAACCAACAGCAGCAGAAGCTAACTCTCAATTATGACAATTCATGGAATGAGTCTCTATTTCACTTGACTACATTTGTGTATTGATTTTTCTCCACATGTCTATGTTGACTACTACCTTATGTTATACCCGAACAAACACTCAGTTTCCCATGACCGATATGCAATACCCCAGAATGAGCAAACAATCAAAGTAAATCAAAGGGAAATAAAAACTTTTTTACTTATTTCAACCATGTCAACCATTTCTTGTTTTGTCACTTCCACATTTTTTGTTAATGGTAAGGCCACCATTACAAACTAATTGTGTTCTATGTTATTGTTGGTCAGAAAAGATGAATGTCAAAATTTAACGTTTCTTGTATTGTAAGCCACTTTCTACACAGATCAGTGTCTCTAGTAGATATGTAAAACTATCTTCCACATTAGCAAGACAAAAAGAGACTGCTTTCAATAAGAAATATTTTATTTTACAAAGTTATTGAAAAATTAAGGATAATGCATATTGAAAAGAAGCTTAAGTTTCATCAACTGTTTTAAAAATGTTATTTTATAACATAAAAAAAATACCTATTGAGTATCGCCATTTATTATTATAGATATCCTTTAACTCATGTTTTATAAAAAAAAATAAACAAGTCTCTTTAAAATATTTTACTGCTACATGTTTCATTTTCAAATTTTTCTTTATTTCATTATGGAAACTTTTTAGTGTTTTCTTTTGCATAAAAAGATTTCTTTTATTAGTTGAAAATCCTATATTGTATTTTTTTCAAAAGATGAAACAAAACAAATATCAAATAATAGCATAAGAGACTTGTATCAAATGTATCCAGTCATTTTTAATATTTTGAAAACTGGTTATACAAGCTTGCTGTAACTTGGCAACCAATCATAGAAGACCTTACTGCACATGTGTAAACAGACATTTTCTTGTTGGGATTACTCAGCTGGCAGTGAAGTATTGCTGAGTGACATTGTGTACTCTAATGAGAGGGGGGGATTTAGTCTTGTAAAAATATTCATCTCGTCCAAAGAAAGTAGATAAAGTTTAGATCCAATTTTTTATATTCCAGAAATAATTGAGATGATTTACAAAAACTATTTCATATTCTTTAGTCCAGTTTCTTCTTTGAAGATAGATTTTGTACAAGAGCGGAAGATTTCTTAATGATTTCTTCATGATGTAACACTATTTCTGACTCAGACTATTTTGACTCAGACTTTTACTCCAACAGAAGACTGGTAACTTGATACATTGTTCTTTTATTTATACCAAGAATGTAGATGTAGTAAAAGAATATTTCACCAGAAAATTATATTTGAATGTGCGTTATTTGAAGAATATAAAATTTCTAATAACTTAAAAACACTACATGCTTAAAAGCTGAAAGTTTCCTGATTAATAATTTGATATATGTTTTAAATGATGCGTAAATTCTATATTTTTTCAGAAAATTATAATTTAATTAAAATTTATTTTAAGTTGGTATCCACTCAGTAGGGATATTGTATCTTGTTAATAATTTTCAATAAAATGAGGTTTTTATTTTGTTTGAAATGATTAATTAATAGAATATATTCTAATGTGTCTACTATAATTAGAATCTGTCTAGTTTATTTGTTTCACCAAATTTTAATTTATATTGACTTTTAATTTTTTTTCATTACAAATACTACAGAGTTAAGTTATTTTTCAAATATTAAACTGTTAGACCTTTTCTGGTCAGACCTTGTATCTGGGCTGAATATTGAGCAATTTCCTGTGTGTTAGACATTTCTCAAGACATAATGTTTGTAAAAATTATTGATTATTTTAGAAGGGGATCTTGTTCATAATATAAATACAGTTTGAAATTGAACCCTGATTTGATAAGATTATCTGTACTTTATAAATGTCAAGTTTGAAACTGTTTACATCATTGTTAACTACAAACTACTGATATTGTCCTTCTTTCCAATTATTAATTATGTGAAACTTGAGTAGCAATTTCAACTTTGTCTCTTTTTGAGTTGTGATGTTGGGAAATGTATTTGCTGTCTTGGTAATTTAGATATACAGCACTGGATGTTACAGTTTAGGCTTACTTAAATAGCAAAGAATTTGAAGTGGGGAATAATTTTGTAAATTAGCATTTCTTAGGTCTTCCTCAAGCTATAAGATTTGTCAAAAGCAAAAAATATTGATTGTTTTAAAAGGGAGAGCTTCTTCATGATGTAACACTATTTTTGGTGGTGAGACAAGGAGAAAAGAAAGAAGAGATAATAACTGAATATTTTTTCTTTCTTCTTCACCTACTAGGCAAGGGATCAGTCAGTTAAGTGCCATATGTGATACACGCTTTGGCTATAGAACCCAATCTGTCCTGTTATTTAACCCATAACTGGAAGGAAGAGACGGATTAATACCTTTCCCAAGGGTATTTGCGCGTAAGTGAATTCAATGGATTCAACTGGAATTTGAACTCGGCAAGGGATATACTTTCTAAAAGGTCACCCTCAAAAAATACACAAAGTTTTTTACAACTCTTGAGTGCTGGCAACAAATTCCGATAAATGTTCTTATCAAAAAGTTCTAATAGTCATTTTTGTGAAAAGTGAGTTTCTCCATTGTTGAAAAGTTGAACGACCATTGATAAAAGGACAGCAGTGTAAGGATTTGATTTGAAACATGGCATGAGGGATTTTATAAACCCTAAGGACAACCACCCCTTGGTCAGGAGAGACGAAATTCCCAAAAATAAGTTTTCTTTGTTTCTTTGTGGAATTTTGCAACACTAATAATTAAAAGAGAAATATATGGTTTTCTTTTTGACTAAAGCTAGATAATTTCTTATGATGATTGAAATGATAAAACACAGATGTAAAATGACCACATACCAAAGATTCGATGGAAAGAAAATTTTGGAGCTATAAGTAAAATTTGATCATTTGGACTGGACTACACTCCTTGAGCAGTAGTAAGAGGCACTCACACATGAGAAAAAGAAAAGGAAATGAAGTTGATCAGATGATTAATGAGAAGAAAAGCACCAGTGGATTTCGAGAAAGTCAGAAAAACATTCCACACCCCTCAAGCAATGGTAAGAGGTACTCATACAGGAGAGAAGGTAGATCAGATGACCAATGGAAAAAAGGCCCCAGTGGATTTTGTGAAAGTCATAGAAACGTTCCATGCCTCTTGTGCAGTAGTAAGAGGCACTCACACAGGAGAGAAGGAGATGAGGTTGATCAGGTGACCTTATTGGTCATTTGAAAGTGCTAAATGTACCCAAAGTGTGTCACAACCACCTCCGCTGGATGTGAGGCTCAATATAAGCAAGAGTTGATAGGTTTTCAGACAGTTGAGTACAGTAGAGTTGAATACTGTAGAATTGGACCAGTATGGAATGAGTTAATATGAGAGACATGTTGTCATGTGACTACCTGCTTTAGAAGAACCTCTGACTTTAGCTTGGTGCCAGATGAACCAACTTAGAGTATTACATCTTATAGAAGCTGTCTGCATATAGTTGTCTGCATGCAAATGTGATGATACTGTACTGAATAGAACACACACACACACACACATATATATATATATATATATACACACCTTATTGTTAATTTCACAAAGATTTTCTTTTCTCATTGTAGATCCCAGCTCTGTCTGGATTGTTGATGCAGTGGTTTTCGGCAACTTTCAACCCAAACCAGCTTTGTGATCAGTCAAACACAATGTAGGCAGAGCCTGGTTTGGAACATTTTGAGCATTGACATGAAGGACGAGTAGTGGGGGTTCACAATAATATCAATGCAGTGTGAAATTCATGCCTAATTTCATAAAGAGTTATTTTTACTTTGATTTTATATACAAGTGTCAAATCTGGAGGATCCTTGAAGTAGAGAGTAAGAGGGGAAAATAATGGTTAACCCTAGCCTTGAACAGGTTAAGATTGTCAAAGGCCTTTGAGATATCTGATGCTATGGTCCTTGATGTGTGCTTTTTGTCAACAGCCATATTGATTTTGTGAGTGATGTCAACAGTGGATCAGGCCAGTTGAAACCCATACTGCCCATTGCTGAAGAGGTTGTTCATTTCTAGGTGCTCAATGACCTTCTTATTGATTATGACCTCAAAAAGCTTACTGATGATACTGAAGAGGTTTGGGAAGGGGAAGGTCAGTCAGTTAAGTGCGATACATGATACACATTTAGGTGATCATGTCTTGAAAGTGACATGACTGACTGGGTAGCAGATTTTCCAATAGCAGGTTGCCATTACTTTCTGCAGTAGACTTGTTGCCAACTAAGTCTATAAAACTCAATCTGTCCTGTTATTTAACCCATAGCTGGAGGGAAATGAGACAGATTAATACCTTTCCCAAGGGTATTTGCACATAAGGAATGCAACAAATTCATTTGGAATTCAAACTCGGCTCTTCGATTTCTCGTTCCGAGCCAATATCTACTACTCCACAATGCACATCAGAGCAAAAATCACACATCTGCATTCGTGAAGACCAAGCAACACATTTGGCACCCTCCACAAGCTTGGAAAAGATTTCTTCTTCAGGCAGTGGTTTAATAACTTTCCTAGGATTGGGATGAATCAATGATCCTCTTTTTGTGTGGCTTTTTGACATGTTTTTTTTTTAATCTTTACAAGCTAGTTATTTTAATTTAATTATAAAATTTTGATTCTTGAATATTATTATATAGTTGTAGTACATTTTTTTATATCGTTTTCAATGTTCTGGAGTGGAACTGAAAGTGGTTTGAGGACAACGTTAGTCAGGTGGGTGTGGCAAAACTTCCTAGCCCCACTTGAAGTTTTCACTGGTCATCATAATTTGCAACGTATGATTGGATGTAACAGACGATTTTCTTCATTTTTTTCCGTAATTGCCGGCGATTGCATCAGCTACATTTTGCAGCTGCGTTCTGTATATTCTGCATGGTAGTCTTGTTCGGGTCGAGCAGTTCCCAAATAATAACAGCTCATATGTATTATTTTCTTACCAATAATTAACTTTATTCTGTGTACGTGTGCGTGCACGCGCGTGACTGTCAGTATTGTCTGTCATTTGTGTGTGTGTGTGTGTGTGTGTGTGTGTGTGTGTGTGTGTGTGTTTTCCGTTTGCTGTATTATTAACGTACTTACTTTTCTTTGCCACTACAAACCACTTTTCTTCACCTCATAAGACACCATCCTAAGTCCCTGCCTAGCTATTCAAGTATGTATTAAAAGTTCATCATAAAATCCAAAGACGTCAGTTACCCGTTAATTTTTTCACATTTTTAGATTGTACCAAGAAAAAAAAATCCAGAATGGTGGATCGAAACAATTAAATTGTTGCACCATTTCTTAGCTGGTCAACAACTGTGAATTGTCTTCCACGACATGGAACAATTTGTCCTAAGCTAGTTGTAAAAATGGACAACTGATTTTTCATTTACTTAGGGATGGACAACTGATCATTTATACTTCGAGGATCTGGTTCCAGATTGAATTCACTCGTCAAGTGAAACTTGATAAAAGCAAAAGCTAGCTGCTATTTAAGGTCGATAGCCACTTCTTTGAAGGGCTGGTTTAATTTGGAAGCATCGATTCAGCCAAAGTACCAAAAACTCTCTTTCAATTAAAAATCATACAGTACAGACTACAGAGGCTATGTTCTTGACTACACACAATTTTTTATGGATGCTTTGTTGGTGCGAGTGAAGGAAATAAAAACAAATTATAGTCTAGAGAAGATCTAAAAACTTTTGGTTTGAATTGAAAAGTTAGCGAAGGATCTACTTCTGGAACTATCTCTAATATTCGAGAATTTTATTTCAAATGAAATTTTCAAATTTACGCTTCATGTATTGTACTTTTGAAATTGTGCTGTAGTTTTGAAGACATTTCGGTTTGAGGACTGTCCCGGTGATACAAGTTTTTTTTTTTTTTTTTTTTTTTTTTTTGTCTCAGCCATGAGATCACTTTATTATTCAAGAAATAAAAATTGAAAAATTATCCGATTTGAGGCTTGGAAGAGTCAAGTCTCTGAGAAAGATTGTAACTTTCACTCAGGAATGTAAATATTACAAATGAAGGGAGGTAACTCCATAACACTTTTTTAAAAGAGCAGCGAGTATTCCTCGACGTGGTGTAATGGTTAGCAAGCTTGTTTTCCTAGAATCATTACAATTGAGCAGTGAGTTCGATCTTCACTGGATACCCTATACTTTCGGCCTTGTGGCACAATGTACTTAAACAATCACCATGGGATGAATAAAGTGTTTTTTAACTTCTACAAAGAAATAAATGTTAAAAAAAACTATAAAATTTAAAAGAATTTTGTAAGTGTTTCTATAAAGCCTGCACTAAATTTTAAGTCAACAACCAATTTTGCTTTTTCAGACTTTGCTTATCATTTCCAAGGTGCTGTAGGACCCAGCTGCATGACAATTTTTACATTGCACTATTGGTGATAATTTTTAATCGCACATAATGATATTGAAAGTTTTGTGCAAACTAAACACCAAAAAAGGATCAGATGGCTAATTTTATGAATAACCAGCACTGATTGGTTAGTATTTCAAAATGCCTATGCAACTTGTTTATGTTGAAAATTGCGCCAAATTTTCTGATCTTGTCACATGATGTGACTTGGCTATTTAAGCAGGCCACTGTGTGGTCAGAACCATTGAGTGACGAATGGGGGTAGACATTTAACCAGACAATATGTAGAAGTAATTAGTCAAGTTTTTCCCTGTCAACATCACAACATGCTCAGACAACAGACATCTTCACTCCTTCCTCTTTACTCAACAAAGAAGGAAAGAAATGATCTCATCTCATGAATCAATAGCAACGACAATTATTTACACACTTTTCTTCTCATTTAAGCGCTGACAACACAATGGAAGACAGAATCCTTAATCAGCATTTCAAACCAGAAGCAGGCGCATTGAACTTGTTTTCTGAATAATCAAAATAAAAAGTACTCCTCATCATACCAGATCTTTTTCTCACTCCAATATCTCTATGAATTTTGATGAGAAAGTTTAAAGGTTAATGAACTATTCACATATCAAACTTCTATCTCAGCAAACAAATCTTATGAAGAACAATTGAGAAAGACTTGCACCAGAAGAATCTTCTGTTTTGAAACAATCAAGACACTGTAATTCCAATGAACTTTTCTCAGCAACACATACTGTTGATTTTCTTTACGAACATTCACATACATTTTCAATATAACTCATAACTACACACTTACTTAAACTCCTGTTTTTCATATTAATATAATACAACTTCAAACTATTTCCAACATACACAACAAA
Organism: Ascarosepion bandense; assembly: GCA_037127315.1. Lineage (NCBI taxonomy): Eukaryota > Metazoa > Mollusca > Cephalopoda > Sepiida > Sepiidae > Ascarosepion > Ascarosepion bandense. Next base: position 1,579,443 of record JBBBDQ010000264.1, read on the forward strand.
TTGGTGGTCTCACTAGAAATTTGTAACCCTTAAATAAAAGTTATAAACTATTTTAATTGTACTTGTTTTTGTCCTTGTGCCATGTATGCAAATTCAAATGTTGTTAGAGTAAATTTCACGCAGCCCATAAAATATTCCTTCTGATAATATCAACATAACAAAATACACCCAACTCCACAACAGTTCTAACCAGGATAGTTTTCTGTTTTTATTATATTTTCTTGAATAATAAAATGTTTAAGCTTCAGAACTGATACAAAACAGAACAAAAAATAAATGTTGATAGCTTATCACATTGAGACAAAGCTCTCAACTCAGAATGTATATTAAACTTGATAGTGTAGATAAACTACAAAGTAAAGGACTCTGTAAGGTTAACTTTGCATGCCATTGACTTATACCATTCTCTACTTCATTGAGAATTTGTACTTAATCATTTGGCTAAGTAAAATCTAAATATTCCTGTATTTAAAAAAGCAACAGTGACTATTTATCAAACTAGACATTATCATGTAAAAAGAAATAATAGCGACAATTTATATATGTATAAACTAGCAGTATAGCCCGGCATTGCTCAGGTGTAATGAAAGCTTTAAAACTAATCCATGGTCCTGGAGCTCAGACTCTTTGGACGTTGGCACAAAAGACTAAAAAGCAATAGTTGTTTTCAGTTAAAGCAAAACCATAGACTGACACACAAACATCTAGCCTTTTATATATATATTATCGATTTTCTGCACTACTGTAAGAACTGCAACCTCAAAACTTCTGAATATCGTTTCTTATGTCTTTGTCTATGAGTGTATCAAATTTGATTAAAATCGGACCACTCCTTCTATAACCCGATTTTTTCGATTATCAATTTTTGATATTTATCTGGTGTACCTTGACACAAAACCTAGCTAAGAACACTCACAGACGCTTATAGTACAACTGTGTAAATTTTCAAGAAAATCGGTTCAGCCGTTTTGGAGTCTATAGGTAATGGACACACAGATACACACACACAGACAAAGTTCCATTTATAAATAAGTTTAGGTATATATAGGTGCATGAAGAAACAAAGAAGACAATTTGGGAAATACTGACACTTGTTGATGATTAAAGAAAAAAGAAAAAGCTATTAAAAATCATTCTATAGATGTTCAATCATAGACAGCAACCAAGGAAAACTTGGCCAAAACTCAACCTTCTTTTGATATCCAGATGTGAAAGAAGGGATGAATTTTTTAAAAAGAGCAAATCAATATGATTATTTCATTTTTTAATAAACTGACAAAGTTATAAAAGAACCTCTAATCTGTGATTGAATGGGGTAGAAAATGTCTTGCAAATTTTAATGCCTCCAAAACGAAGCTGCTTTCCTATTACCACCATGGAAAAATTTTCCTACCTACCATCAGAATGGATGATGCTAGTCTCCTAGAGACCTCACTCTCTTAAATGACCTGAAATGAAATGACTACATTGAATCCATAGCTGCATCTACTGCTAGGAAGGTTAGGTCACTGTGTTGGGCCAGGAAGTTTTTCTTGTCAGAATCCATTTTGCACATTTATAAATCTACCATTCATCCATGCATTGAATATTGTTGCCATGTCTGGTTGGGTGCTCCTGCTATTCATCTTGAGGTTCTCGTCAGGATCCAAAAGAGGATCTGCAATACAATCAACCCTGACCTGGCAGTCCGCCTCCACTCATTTTCTCACTAATGTGATCTGACTTCCCTCTGTCTTTTCTATAAGTATTTTCATGGTAACTGCTCTGATAAGCATTTTTTTTTTTGGTTTCCTGACCACATGTATTTATGTGTGCTACAAGATTTGCATCTAAGTTCCACCCATTTGCCATCAAAATAGGTAAATGTACCTACCTCTTCTATTCTAAAAGTTCATTTTCTCGCACCTCCTGTTTATGGAACTCTCTCAGGTTAGCTTGCTTCCCTGATAGCTACAATCTCCAAAAGTATAAATGCAATGTCAATTGCTATCTTCTATCTACTTGTTTTCAATCCATCTTGTATCTTTCTTCAACATCCGCTGTACATTGTTTTTTCTCTCGTTGTAACCCTATGCGCACAAGTGGCGGTCCTGCCTTGCTTAGGATGAAATGATTAAAACACATAGTTGAAAGGAAAGAAAAATACATTAAAACTTAGCTACTAAGAATATACATGATATGTGCACATGTGTGTACATGTATATAAGAGTTCAGTTGACTGAAGAATCAAGTGTGCCCTTATCTACTTGCTACTATATCTTTGAGCAGGAGAAAGGGGAAGGAAATCTTTGTCTTTATATAGAACTTAAACAGCATCACCTAACATGCATTTGGCAAAGCCAGGTAAGGTAACCCATATTTTCCAGTTTTGTTGTCATGACAATATAACTAATCAAGTTTTCAACCAAAAGATGAGTGCTAGTATAAGATAACAATTTATTCTCTTCTAGTATTCATGAAGCAATTTAATGTTACGGTTGTCAGAAAAAGAAAATGTCCAAGATGTGAGGTACAAATTGGTGATGTCAAAATCAAGTAGGTAAAGAAATATAAATATCTGGGAATTATTTCAACAGAAGACAAAAAATGTAGAACCAAAATCTGAGAGTGCATTGGAATAGCAAAAGCAGACTTTGAAAATCTAAAAAAGTATTAAGAAACAGAAAAATTCATTAGAAAGTCTATCTTTCATATCTATAAGTCTATCATTCATCTTATTATCTAGAGTTCCTTGATAAAAGAAGAATCAATAATATTATTGGCCCTGATCTAGCATCTCAGCTTCAATCACTTTCCCACTGTTTTAAGGATTGCCTCTCTTTGCTTTTTCTATAAATACTTTTGTGGTAATTGTTTAGATTGTAGCAGATAAGAAATTAATTGAAATCAACCTTCTTCTTCACTTTTACAAAAATTCACAATGACTTGTGAAATCTTGGTTTTTCCCAAATAGAAAAAGGACTGACCATGTGCTTAAAAAAAAAGTTGAAACCAGATTTCACAAGTAGGTGTTAAAAATGATTTTTGATGAATGGGATGACTTGCAAGAAATGTGAAAATCTAGATTACAATAAAAGGACTTCATCAGCATCAGTCAGTCACAGAGAGTCAGATGGAAGCCTCTAGAAGAGACATCTAAAAATGTAACTTCAACTTCAAGAGGACATTGTCCTCTTTCTCTTTCTCCCTATCTCTTTCAACAAATTATTACTACGAACATTTTGTACAAACTCTTGATACCCTAAACTTTCTAATTGCACATTAACTCCTACAACTTATGTTAGTCTTTCCCTTTAATAAGTTTCTATTTTAAAATGCAAAATGTATATTTTATTCTTACACTATTCCACACATTCCATCCTGCCAACAACCAACCTTCTGATAATTCTGATGATGATAATTCTGTATAAAACTTGTAAGCTGTAGGGAGTTTGGTTATGTATGACACAAGGCCAAATTAAAGAAACATCAACCCGCTCCCATACGCTACAAGATGAGCTCTTCCCTATGGTGTCTAAGCTCTTTGAATCTAAGTGCAGTACTAGACAGACACCGAGGTCTCACCAAATTATAGTTGAGCTAGCTATGTGTAACCAGATACTAACAATTTCTTTTTTTGCACTTCATGCTTATGGATCTCCCATCAGGCTACATGTTTTCCAGCCAATTTTAATTTAAAAAAAATTAAATGGAATATTCATCTACTGATCTGATTATCTTTCTTTGTTCTTGCTCTCTAGCAACTGTTCCAGATTCTAACACTTCCACACCCAGTCACTCCTTGTGTTTTAGTGGCTTTCCTATGTTGCTTAAGGTGATTTTGATAAAAAAATTTAAATGAAATGTTAATCACTATCTGCTGTCCTCCTGATTACTCTTTCTTTGTTCTTGTTTTCTAGCAATTGTTCCGGTTTCTAACTGTTCCACACCCAGTAACCCCTTGTGTTTTAGTAGCTTCCCTACCTTGTTTAGTGTAATCTTGATTAAAAAAAAATTTAAATCGCTATCTACTGGTCTCTTGATTATCTTCCTTTGTTCTTGCTTTCTAGCAGTTGTTCTGGTTTCAAACTCTTCCACACCCAGTAACCCCTTGTGTTTCAGTGGCTTTAGGCTTTACTACTTGGGGTGATCTTGATTAAAGAAAAAAGAAAGGAAAATAGTGTTGCACGGCTATGTAATATTAATTCTTCTATATAGCAGTATATGCTGGACAATTTACTCACAGATGAAAAGAAGACTTGAGGCAACAGTGATGTGGTTCATTAAAAGGATGCTGAGAATACAAAGAAAGGTGTATATAAGCTATGAGGAAACTTTAAGGGAAATGGAAATAAAAAGGAAAATTGTACATAAAAGCAGAAAGAGACAGTTGAAATTTCTGGGACACACAATGAGAAACAAGGTTTAGAAAATGGGACACCCACAGGACATATTGAAAGCAAAAAGGATTTAGGAAAGCAGTTAGTAACCCATCTAATGAGCTTGTGTAAAATGGGTGGCAGAACAAGGTGGAAGCTATAAAGGATAAGAAGTTGTGGAGAGCCATGATTGCCTACATCTTGAAGGGAAACAGCACATCGAAGAGGAAGACTTATAATTTCACCCCAAGCAAAGCAATAAAGCCACTGAGACACAAGGGGGTAGGGTTACTGAGTGTGAGAAAACATAAAAAAAAACACTCCTGAGGAGAGTAAATAATAAAAAAAACAAGAATTAAGAAGAAAAGATGACGATTGACATTGCATTTACATTTTTGAAAAATCGAAGTTGACTGGGAAGCATGAAACTGGAAGAAAGTTCCCTAAGTGAAAAGTACAAGAGAAGAAACTGTTAGCACATAGAAATTACTGCTATATCTGACCATTTCAATGGTAAAATGATGAAACCTTACTACCAATCTAGTACTGCACTTAAATTCATAAAGTCTAGGTACCACAGAGGAAAGTTAATCAGAACAATTACCATGAAAATATATATAGAAAAGGCACAGGGAAGCTATGTTATGGTGATAGGAAAAGTGAATGAAGCCAATATGCCAGGTCAGGACCAATAACATTGCAGACTCATCTTGTGATTTTGTCAAGAATCACTCAATACATAGCAGAAGCACTAGACTAGATGTGACAGCAATATTTAAAGCATGAATGAATAATAGACTTATAAATATGTAAGAGAGATTCTGGCAAGAAAAATTGTTTAACATGACACAATGAACAAAATTTTCTTGAAGTAAACCTACCAATAGATTCAAAATAATATTTACAGTTCATGTCACTAGAAAACATTAGCCTTTCTTTTTTCAGGGTTTGGTTAAAGGCATGGGACATATTTCTAATCTTAGCCTGTTTTCTTTGTGTAAATAAAACCTTACATTTACATTTGTCCAACTTCACTTTAACTGTTCTTATTTTTAATGCTTAAAAAAATTATGAGTTAATAATGTAAAATAATTATAAAAAATAGTTAATTAAAAAGTCTAAATAGACAAATAAATATTATAATTGTGTAGATTTGGCTGACACATGTATAAGTGTATTTTAAAGGAAGCCAGGCAGTTTTGAAGCTATAGGGAGATGGTTAATGTTTATTAATTCAGCCTTGTGTAATATATAACCAAACTCCCTACAGCTTACAAGTTTTATACAGAATTATCATCATCAGAATTATCAGGTTTTCATCAGAAGATGGGTTGGCAGCAGAAGGTTGGAGATTAAGGAATTTGTGTGGAAGAGTGTAGAAGAGTGGAAGAATAAAAATACATATTTTTCATGTTAAAATAGAAATTTATTAAAAGAAATGAATAACAAGAATAGGTAGTAGTTTGAGTTAATGTTCAATGAGAAAGTTAAGGGTATCAAGAGTTTTCATTATCTATAAATATTCTACTGATAAAAACAAAATGAATAATGTTTATTAAATTTTCTTGGTTACCAATTTGACTTTTTTGAATTTTTTATGTCTGCCCATTTTTCTTTTGTTAGCAGTGGATCAATGGCACAGATTGTTTTTGCATATGGTAGCTGAAATTAAGGGCAATGACAATCATTCACTGAAGACAATTTCTACTCAGGAATTTTATAGTGACGTTTTAATTTTTTAAAGCATTCAACTATTAACTATATATACCACACAAATCTTATATCATATCTTCCCCAGCGTAGATTCTTTCCTCCATAATAACTCACCTGATATATTAGCCCTATGTGAAACTAATCTTAACCCTTCTATCCACTCATCTGAGTTCTACGTTCCTGGCTACCTTCCCCTCTTCAGGAAGGACTCCAATGTTCATATGCATGGGCTTGGTGTCTATGTCAGCGAACACCTTCCCTTAGCTAGGGTGTCATCTTTTGAATCCCCAGATCATTCTTTCATGTGCTTCCGCCTCTCACTTCTCAGCTCGATTAGCTATCTCTTCTTTCTCTACCGCTCTCCTTCCTCCCCTGACTGTTCGTTACGTGACATCATTTCTGACAATATTGACAAAGCCATTTCTTCCCATCCCTCTGCCCATGTATTCGTGTTTGGTGACTTTAACGCCCACCACACCAAGTGGCTGAAGAACTCTGTCACTGACCCTGCTGGTGTCCACACCATGAACTTTTCAATCACCCAATCCCTTACGCAAGTAGTGGACTTCCCCACGCGTTTCTCCGACAACCCTAACGGAAGGGACTCACTTCTAGACCTCTGCTTCACTTCCATCCCAGACTCTTGCACTACCAGACAACTCTGCCCACTCGGAAACTCTGACCACACTGTAGTGTCCGTCAATATTTCACTCCACTCCCGCCTGACCCATGAAACCCAGACAAGTAGAATATCCTACTGCTATCAAAGAGCAGACTGGGATTCGTTCCGAGACTTCCTCTGTGACATCCCTTGGAACAACGTCTTTAGTCTTCCCATTGAAGAATGTGCATCCGAGGTCTCCTCCTGGGTTAAGGCTGGCATCGCTGCCTTCGTCCCTGCTAGGAAATTCCAGCTTAAATCTCATTCGTCTCCATGGTTCTCACCCGCTTGCTCGGCTGCCATTGCCAACCGGAATCATTTCTTCCGACTCTATTGTAACTAAGCGTCGGACCAAAACAGGCACCTTTTCACTTCAGCTTGTAATAAGTGTAAAAGGATACTTAACGAAGCTAAGATGTTGTTTGCTGCCAGAATGAAGCAACGCATAGCATGCTCTAAATTCGGCTCTAAAGACTACTGGCGACTCTGTAAAAGAGTACTTAACAAGAGCAAGTCCACAATACCCCCGCTAATCAACAAATTTGAGGTCCTCACCTCCCCACCAGATAAGGCTGAATGCTTTGCCTGCAGATTCTCGAACAATTCGAGTCTGGACTCATCTGGAGTTTTTACACCCAACTTCTCACCTAGAACCGAGGCACAATTGAATGATGTCCACATTACACCTTCGCTTGTCTCTAAGATAATCTTAAAACTTGACCCTCACAAAGCGAGCGGTGGTGACGGAATCCCAACCATAGTCTTAAAGAAATGTGCCCCTGAACTCTCCTCTGTCCTTTCTAAGCTCTACAACCTCTGCCTATCTGCTTCCTGCTTTCCTGCCTGTTGGAAATCTTCCTCTGTAGTTCCTATATTTAAAAATACTGGAGAACCCTCTGACCCTGCAAATTACCACCCTATCAGCCTTCTTCCGATCTTTGGCAAAGTGTTCGAAGCCATTATCAACGCCGAGGTGGTTCAGCATCTCACAGCACACAGGCTTCTCTTGGACAAGCAATATGGTTTCCGCTTCACCAGGTCTACTGCTGATATGCTAACGACCATCACTGAGTACATATACCAGGCACTCGACAGGAATGGCGAAGCCCAAACCGTTGCATTGGATATATCTAAGGCGTTCGACAGAGTTTGGCATGCTGGCCTTCTATGTAAACTGCGGAGCTATAGTATAACTGGACATTTGTTTGAACTAATCCAGTCATTCCTCTCTAACCGCACAATGAAGGTGGTATTAAACGGACATGCCTCTCAGAACTACCATACAAATGCAGGTGTCCCCCAAGGCTCCATCTTAGGTCCTGCACTCTTCCTGATATACATTAATGATCTCCCTGATTCCATAAGAGCCCAAATAGGTTTGTACACCGATGACACCACAGTTTACTCTCTCCTCCTACAAAAATCTGGTGTAGGCGTCAAAGCTAACCTCGCAGCCGAGATTGAAAAAGACCTCCAATCCATATTGGACTGGGGTAAGAAATGGCTAGTAAATTTTAATGCTTCTAAAACGAAGCTACTCTCAATTAACCATCATTGACAATCTCACCTACCTCCCATTAGCATGGACCAGGCTTGCCTCCCATAGAGTAAAACACTATGCCTCCTTGGTCTCACACTTTCAGCGGACCTCAAATGGAATGACTATATCAAATCCATTGCTAAATCCGCTGCTATGAAAGTCGGTTCTCTGTGTAGGGCCCGGAAGTTTTTTCCGTCTAAATCTATCCTGCACATTTATAAATCTACCATCTGCCCGTGCATTGAATACTGCTGCCATATCTGGTCGGGTGCCCCTGCTGTTCTCCTTGGGCTTCTCGATAAGGTTCAGAGGAGAGTCTGTAATGTGATAGATACCGACTTGGCAGACCGCCTGCAGTCTCTCTCCCACCGGCACGACGTGGCTTCCCTGTGTCTCTTCTATAAATACTTCCACGGCTTCTGCTCCGATGAACTTAGATCACTAGTGCCCCCTAAATACAAATTTGAACGAGATACTAGATTAGCAACTTTTACAGTGAAACCGATAAAATGCAGCTGTAACTTCTACTCCAACAGTTTCTTTCCTCGCACTTCCCGAATGTGGAATTCTCTTCCAAATGATTGCTTCCCCGATGGCTACAATCTCCAGGAGTTTAAATGTAAGGTCAATAGACACCTCCTAACACACTAACCTGCTCCCATTCTATCAAACACTCTTCCCATTTGCCCAACCCTCATCCTCGCTATCCTTACTCATCTGTCACCTTCCTCCTGACATTCCCTATGCCTAACCACTCCTTCTCTTTACCTTCCCCTATGTAGCCCCATACGCAATAGTGGCAGTGGAATGCCTTGCTTAGGGTGAGATGATTAAAAAAAAAAAAATCTTATCTCAACTATTAACTGAATATACTGTAGTAATCTTGTGATCATGTGAAATAAGAAAAAATTGTGTAGTGATTTTGTGATCAGAAGAAATAAAAAAAAAACTCTAATTTCCCATGATTCTCTAGGAAAAAAGAAACTGTGCTACTGGTAGAAAATTTAGTTTTCATCTTTTTCATTTACCTCTCACCAAGAGTACACATGGATTTGAGCCACTCCAGGAATGAAGTCCACAGATAATTTTTGCCTAAATATCTCGTTCTCATGTTTAGTATCACCTTTAAATGATAGACTTATCACTTGTAAATAATTTATTTATTTTTTTAATTTACCTTTCACCAAGAGAGCATGTGGATTTGAGCCACTCCAGGGATTTCTCTGGAGAAGTACAGTTGGTATATTCTGTAGCCCCAGCTGACAAGGCTGTCTCCATCAAAAATGAAAAACTGATAAGATTTAATTCCAGAGCTGCTTATCTAGGTAGTTATATTATTGGTGCAATGGAAATGATAAAACATTTATTCTATCAAATCTATGAACTTCTATATAAATATGAGAAAGTGCTTAAAAATTCCAGCAATGATGTGATAAAACACAATAACAATCACATGTTAACTCATTCTTGATGTCCTTGTGATATACTATAAATGGTTTGAGAGTGGCTTGGTTATTCTACTTATAGAAGTATTGAATTGCATCTTGGACAATAAAACTATACTTCTCTTCAGGATCCATTAAGAAAATGCAGTTATGATAGTACAAGCTCTCCTCTGCTAGTTTTAGATTAAGTTGATCATGACTCTTTTATGCAATGATAGTGGCACATCTCAGATAGCTTTCTATTCAATGCATCAACGAATGCATGTAATTGAATGCTAACTAATTGTTGCATGATCAATTGCTACCCATTGTTGGTAAATTATTGTATTTTCAATAGCAAAATAATTGTTTTCAAATATATTAAATTCTGTTTCTGAAAGTTGGGTTTGTTGTACACAACCAAAAAATATCATTACAGTTGTTAATATCACAGACACACCGTGCTATTAGTTGTATTAGTTGTTGGGGTTGGAACAGCTGAACACATCAAACTTCCATTTGCATCATCAAGTTTCTTAAGATTCTGTTGTGGGCTTCAGCACTTTTGATGAAATTTTATATACTTCAGGTATATTTGAACTACAATTTGGTGGATTTCTGTAAGTCCATGGCAAAATAAGACACAGAATTTGAACAAAGAAATATTAACAAACATATTGATAAGAAATTTAATACAAAATGAGAAATGAAATGAAGAGTTCAAAGCAACTGTCAGTGTCTGTAGTTGAATACTTACATTTTTGCAGGAGTAAAATACAATATGTCTTTTTGGTATGAAAAGTCACTGTGAAAAAGGTGGAGTCTTTCAAATCTCCTTCTACCTGTAATTATTGTCAAGGGGGGGGGGTAATTCGAAATCTCCTTCTACCTGTGATTATCATCAGGGGGCACTAATCCACCAGGGCCAACTCCACATTTTTTAACCAAACACACAAAAAATATACAATAATAGTTTTTTTTCCCTCAAGTTTTTCATAATAGAGCCAAGTATTTTTATGCTAAATATGTGCACATATTCCTGTCTACTAATATGTCTGCATGCCATGTATAAATAAAGGAGAATAAATCATGTAATCAGTTCACATAACAGTCTGAGTAGCAGACATGGTAAAAGTCCAAGTCAAAGTAGTAAGAGGAATCAGTAATAAACCTTCTTGTGTCTTGTTTATTTCCTGTCATACAAAAATTGTCCTCATGATAAAAAATTGGACTAAAAAAACAAAAGAATTTTTGTAAAATATTTCAACAATTTCTGGAATATAAAAATATTGGATTTACTCTTTATCTGCTTTCTTCTTTTCCTTTCCTTTTTCTTAGTGGATAAGTTGAATATTTTTATAAGGACAAATTTTCACTTCTACCTTAGTCATTTCTTTCAAGATTGTCCAAAATAGTAAGCATACAAAAAATATCCAATGAATCCTTGACTAAGTTTGTTGATATCTCCTCAGCCCAGATTCTTTCAAGGACTTATAAAACTGAATGATAGTAACCAATTTGATCTGGAACAATATAATAAAAAATAGAATAAAATATGTGTAATTGCTGACACCTTGAGCCCTACACAAACAGCTATTTTTGCAGGATACTTAACAAGTTTTAAATGAAAGAAAGAGTTTTCAGTGGAATAAGGTCATTATTTTTTGTGCACTTAGCATGAATCCACTAATTTTGAGAAATGAGTTTTGCTAAGTTGGAACTTTCAGATAAATTTAGTTGGATGGCAAAAACAAAAAAACAAAAAAAAAAACAAGTTACATCAACATATCACAAATAACAAATTTATTTATATACATACATGATGCCTTTTAGATTCTTAAACAGTTGGAATAAAGAGAAATGTATTAAAGTTATTTTAAGAAATTTAAGTTACTTTCTTTTGTGTGTAAGGAAGAATGTATATGTTTATAATAATTTGACTTGTAAGTTTAAAGTCCCTGAAATCAGATACATTTCAAGGGAAGTTGATTTGATCTGAAAGTAATAAAAGTTGAATTGAAAAAGTTCTTCTTTCTTATTGTTATCAGCTATGATTTAAAGCAATTTCATTTGATATCAGGTTTGTCTTTACCATGGTTGTTAGGCGAGTGCTTATGCATGTCAACTGGAAGATCTGGCTCTTTGCTTAGCAATGTCATTAGGTGTCCTTCTTATAAAACTAACTTCTATGAAAGTGCCCAGGTAGATACATTTATTTGATTTCTTTTTAAAGCATGTCATTGGATGAAAAACAATTTTATTGTTTTGTTTTAACGTTGAGTCAATTTTTAATAGCATGTTTTGAGCTGGAAAATATTTTTCTACCAGGCCTTCATTGGTTTTTCATTTTCAGTATGTTACAAGTCATTAAAGTGAAGGCTTTGGCACTGAAGAAGGAGTCAAATAGGAAACACCATCAAATAAGCATTCTGTCAAATACTTGAGGTTAATAAAAAATAAAATTCAAATAGTACTTTCTAACACATTATACTATTAAGGCATGCACAAAACTGTATATACACATTTACGTGTGTTCCATGCGGAGAAAAATATATATATTTACACAGCAAAACAGAGTGTAAAGAGAAGCAAAAAGGAAGGCTCTTATGTATAATATAGAGATACTCCCGTGTCTGGAGAAGCCATGTTTAGGGTTCCAGATTCAAATGGGACAGATTCATTTATGTTCCAGGTGAGGACATATTCCATGAATGGAAAACAGCAAGCCTTGGGTTTTCTCCACCAAAGAGAGATAAGCACCATCTGTATCCCTATAAAAATTCTTCTTTAAACAGGTTTAAGATCCTGCTACAAGAACTCACTTTTATTTTGATTTTTGTTGATTTAACAGAAATGTGAGAACATGCTTTATTAAAACTACAATATAAAAAAGAATGTACATGCAATGTATATTAAAAAGTATTAGACGTTTTACTATCTATACATTAGTAACATTGGAAATTAAGAGTAAAAATTATAAATAAACATATGATTTCTTTCTAACTTTTAATAATTTTTTTTCATAAAAGATAAAATATATACACTTTATTTGATGGTTTTGTAGGTAAGTGTTTTAAATTTTCAAAAAAGACATCTCAGCTTGTGTTTAATTTATTTATAGTAAACTTGAAAGAATGATTTTGTGATTTAGTATTTGAAATGAGTTTTGTAATGCAAATACTGAATTACTTTCTTTAGACTGTTTTTCCTTTGGGAAATGAATGTATCTGTGAATATTTTCATGAAGACTAGGTAGTTGTAATATAGATAAAATAAATTATACTGTATTTTAGGAACTACTTTAGTGGACCACACATAAAAAATTGGGAAAATCTATTTGAGAAATAGTTTTTTTGTAGCTTAAACATTCTTTCTCTGTAATAGTATTTTTGATCATAACAGTCAGTAACCTATTGTGTCTTAGTGGCTTTATTGCTTTGCTTGGAGTGAAATGATTAAAAAAATTCAAATACAATTCTGAAAAGGTGTAATCAGAATTAGGCTAAAAAAATCAGTACAAGGGAGGTAATTCAGCATTTGATAGAAATAGTTTTGGGCGCAAAATGTAGATATCCCAAGGGGTTATATTAGGAAAATATCTTAATATTTTCAGAAGTAGGATTGTGCAAAAGTTTCCTGTATTTTTTCATTTTTAAGATTATTACTTAATTGAACTATTGAAATATTTTTCTTTTATGAAAATTTATAGCTGATTTTAAATTTCATTGAAAACAACTCTGGCCTATCAATGAAATATGAAGATATCGTTAAATTTTTGACAAAAAATATTGAAAGGATCAAAACAATTGATAATCTATTGGCTCTAAATTAAATGAATGTTGTGTGAGAAAGAATTTCTCATATCAACTTCATTGTGATATTTTCTGGTTGGCAAAATATTATAACTATAGTTATGACCAGGGCTTTAAGGAACCCCACTAAAAGAAGCACACTTCTTTTTGCTTGAGCCAAGGAGTGGAGGGCTTCTTTTTCTTCTCAAGGAGTAGAAATAGGAACCACTCCCTTTTATAGGAGTAAAGAAGTGAAGGTTCATAAAACAAAATAAAATATTGAAATTGTTAAATTTGAAGGGCTGCTGTCTGCATGGAGGAGATATTTCTTTTTTTTAAACAGTTAATACTAAAATGGTGTCAGCATTTTTTATTTTGATCCGATTCAAAGCTAAAGATGAAATTTTTTTTGTTAGATAAATTGCTACAGTCTAAGAAAGTTTAAGCATTTTCAGCTGGATTTCTATCGATTATAATATCTGTGTGTGAGTTTGCATGTCTGTATCAGTTAATTATATATACGTTTTGTTTCACTTACAAATAAAATTGTATCGAATAAGAAATGAATTAAAATCAACCTTCTTCTTCACTTTTACAAAAATTCACAATGACATCCTGGTTTTCCAAAATAGAAAAAAGGATTGACCATGTGCTTAAAGAAAAGTTGAAACCAGATTTCACAAGTAGGTGTTAAATTGATTTTTGACCAATGGGATCACCTGCAAGACCAAAAAGAATTTTGCGAGTAAGTGTGAAAAATCTAGATTACAATAAAAGGACTTCATCAGCATCAGTCAGTCACAGTCTAAAAATGTAACTTCAACTTCAAGGACTGGACATTGTCCTCTTTCTCTTTCTCCTTATCTCTTTCAACAAATTACTATTATGAACATTTTGTATGAACTCTACCCTTAACCTCTTAATAATGTTTCTAATTGTACATTAACTTCTACAACTTATATTAGTCTTTCCCTTTAAGAAATTTCTATTTTAAAATGCAAAATGTATGTTTTATTCTTACACTATTCTATACAATTCCATATATTCAAACCTACTGACAACCAACCTTCTGATAATTCTGATGATGATAATTCAACATAAAACTTGTAAGCTGTAGGGAGTTCGGTTATGTCTGACACAAGGCTGAATCAAAGACACATTTAACCAGCTCCCTATGCTACAAAATAAATGTGATTTTGTTTTCATAATTGAAATGACAGAAAAGACTAAATCTTAGTTCAGCTTTATTTATTTAAAATATTTGCTTTTGGAAGCAGACATTTTAGTTTGTATTTAGCTTCAACATTAAAATAGGTAATGGTTTAATAATGCAAGTTAATATGTGTTTCTAAAAAAATCTTGTTTTTTTAGATTAATTGTTTGTTTGTGGTGCTAAATAACTATAAGATTCTTACATGATGTTAAGTTAACATGACACTTTTTTGTGAGTTTAAAACCTTTCTGAAATATTTGGAGATACTATCAGAGAGTAATAAAATTATTTTCAAGCAATAAAAATGATTCTATGAAGTCTTGGAGAAAAATCTTTTGAACCTCATCCCACCAGAAACTATAAAAATCTGGATAATTGCCAAGTCCTTTCAAATGTTTCAAATCTCATCACTCAACTGAACAATGCATTCTTTCCTCAACCAAGTACAGGATGCAACCTCAAAACCACATAATGCTGATTTTTTTTCTCCAAAGAATGTAAGTTCATTAAATAGTCCTTTTACTTTGCCTCCCCAAAAGTCTGCTTTTGCCTTAAGATTTTAGTTCAGGACTTCATGATTGTTAAAGATAAAGTTGATTTAAAAAATAATGTTAAAATAATTATGCACTTTATGTGAACCCTGGAAAATAGAAGAAAAAAAAACAATATATATCAGCATGATGATGAAAATGTCCCAAATTCTGTATTCATTTGTCAAATGCTTTGCATTGGTATAACTTAACAGAATTAGCTTTTTAATATAGAAATAATTTCTATCAATTTTAGATATTTAATTTGAAGCAAGAAACAGTAGATTTACATATGAATTTTTTTAGGGTATTTTGCACATACGATACCAAGGATCAAACAAACAATTGAACTTGACTGTTGAGCCCTACTTTAAGATGAACACAAAAATTTACTATTAAATATTGGCAGAATCGTTAGATACATGAAAAATTAAACAACAATTTTTACATTGTAGTTAAGCGACTATTTATCCATTGCAGGTAATAGTTTTGAAGAAATATGACAAATTAAGTTTAAAAGAGGGTCCAAATTCAAACCTGAAATAATTACCTCTAATTGGCTATTTTTTTCTAATATCTAAAATATGCCTGCACAGATATTTTTAGGTTGAAAGTTATGCCTAAAATTGAAATGTTTTTTTTTAGCCTGTCATGTGACTAAAAGTAGTATAAATTCTGTAGCGCAAAGCAGAAACCCCAGTGAGAGCTGCAACTTGGAAGAAGCAGGTGTCACAAAACATTTTTTCCTGATAAATCAAAACCGAAAAGTACTGCTTACCAAAATGAGCCCTTTTTCTCACTCAATTATTTTCATGAACCTTGACAAGAGAGTTTTAAACTTAATTAACAGTTAACACACGGACAAACTTTTCTCTCTGTAAAGAAATCTTAATATACAAACTTCAACAAAGATCTGCACCAAAAATATCTTCCGTCAAAAACATCTGAACATTGGCCTTATTTGAATCAAACTCAGCTTCATTGAAAAGGCAATCAAGAACATTTCTACCTATATATAAAAAATATATAAAACATTCTATTTCCAGTTTATGAATGCAACTAAAGGTAGATAACTTTGAATATTCCTTCTTTCATTATTCTGATTTATTGAAAGCAGTCACATATATTTTGAACTGTAATAACAAACAAATCATTTATGAACATTCTATTCAACAAGAAAATCTTTGGATTGAACTGTTTAACTTGGATTCATTCTCTGCATATTCTTTAAATATTCATTGAACCAAAAACTCTAATTAAATCACAAATAATCCTGTTTGAAATACTGTAATATTTGTAGTTCTGTATATAAAAATTTGTTATTTGTTGAATAGAGCTGTTTGTTTACTTGAATATTGACCTTGTGCCTGACATAGAATTCAAATGTTTGTGGAAGTGTTTCACACATCAACTAAGTTCCTTCTGGTATATAAAAAATTTGTTCAATGATTCTGAACTCTAAGACCATGTGAAATATAAACTCTTTCATTTATCTCCATGTTTTATCTTCATTTCTTATTTTGTCACTTCTATTTTTTTCTTTTTAACAGTAAAGCTGCCATTACAAATGGTCATTTTCAAGTGTGAACCATTTTTAAAACAATTTTAATTTTTTTTCATTTTAATGGCTATTACATTATCTTTTGTATAGATGTTCAAATACAAAATAATAACCCGGATATAAGATAAACCCAGATATAAGAAAAAATATCTGGTCCCAAATTAGAGCCTATGGTAATGTATATAAAATATAACAAACCCGGTTATAAGCGACACCCGGATATAAGATAATTCTTATCCGTTCCCAACAACTCTCTTGTATCTGGGTTACACTGTCTTTGACTGAATACTTTTCCCTAATAGAAGATTGATATGATAGATGATAATTCAATAACTTTTTTAAAAATTCAGAATAATAAAAAACAAAAGACATTGGGTGCAATTAAATATTTTAAGAAAATTAAAAATGAAAGCAACGTATTAAAGTCAAATGTTTAACAAAAGAAAAAGCAAACACTTCTATAAAAAAATGAACTTATCCATTCTAGTAAGTTTTCTTTCTTAAACCAAAAAGTACAAAAGATATTTTTTATATAAGGTCTAACATTATTTTTTAAATATAGATACCAATTTCTTGATTATTGCAATGCTGGTGTATTCCATATTTCTTTATTTTCTTAGTTTGTGTTAAGTTATCTAATTGCTGTCATTATGGCCTTTTTTTAATTTTAAATTCAAAAATTATTGAATTACTCTTCCGATTGGGAAAAGTCGTCAAAGGTGGTAATTCAGAATTATTTCCTTTTTAAACATCCATACAAAAATAATCTCTAACAGTTGCTAAAATGGAAAAAAATCTTTAAAAAAGGTTCACACTGGAAAACGGCATTTAAAAGTAACTATTTTTCAATTCTTTAAACACATCTTTCTTAAAAGCTATTCTTACGGACAGCAATGGGATGAATTTCAAAAATGCACTGAAAAATTACAAGAATTTTTTGTTAAGTAATTAAGTTAAGAGTAGACTTTTTACTGTCCAATTTGGAATAATGTTCATTTTTTTTATTTTTTTTATTTAAATTATATACAAGAATAAACTCTCAGAAAAAAATTGAATTATAATTTCAGGTTCAGGAGGAATGTTCCATATATTCACACATTGCATAATTTCTTCTGAAAAAAAAAAAAACTTTGATTTTCTTTATATAACTGTTGTAAAAAATTTGTGAACACCCCCAAATTAAAAACTACACACAAGATACAGAAAAGGGGCGGATGAAACTGATCCCTAAAAAAAATAATTCCATAAGGTTTCTTATAAGTTATAACATCATACTCACTATACAATTCATTTATTAATGAATAGGTACACAAAATTTTGTTTGAATTGAATAATCCCTTAATTTCAGGCAAATCGGATAATTCCTTATTTTTTGTTAAAAATTCTAAAACCAAGTATAACCCGGGTATAAGAGAAACCCGGATATAAGAGAGAATATTGCCCCAAATCAGAGCATGTGGTAACGTATGTACAATAGACAAAACCCCGATATAAGAGAACTCGTATCCTGTAACTGCAATTCTCTTATATCAGGGTTACGTAGCGACATTTTGATTTCTTTCCGAAAAAAAAAGAGCATTTTGGATGGTGCGTGTACCTACAGGGTACAGACAAAAATACATTTTCAATCAGTTTTCACAAATAATTCAGTCAAAAATTACTTTTTCTTAAAAAAGTCAGTCATTTTTGATTGTACAGAAATCTCTTTAACATCATGAACACTTTCATACAGTCCGTAAATCATTTTCAATGCGCCATCAGGATTACTGCTTTTTGCTTGAAAGTAGGCTGCCAGAGTTTCAAGCGCATTCAATGCAGCCAGAGAATTTGGAACTGGTTTGTCACTTTCAGAAACTTCAGAACTTACGCGTTCAGCATCATCTTCATCAAAATCTTGATCATCCGATTTTATACGACGTGTGATGTCCGTGTCAGTCAGTTCTCCATGACATTGTGTATTGTTGTCGAAGCTGACAAATTCGTTAAAATCTTTTTGCTTCTTGCCCGATGGTGGAGAAACTTGACCATTTTCGTCGAGTATTTCTTCCACTTCAGCCTGTGGTTCAATGACAAAGCCGGCCTGATCTGCTGACGTTGATTCGCCGTGAAATTTTTTGAACAAAAAGTTATTGGCCTGTTTCCAGCGCATGAGCCAGCCATTGCTCGGTTTAAAATCAACTTCAAGATTTACGGCCAGTTCTGATGCTTTCTGCCTAATGACGTGATTGGTGACGGTATCTCCATGAGCACATGCTTGCGTAAACCATTGTGTAAGCGCTTCGTTAACGTCCTTGTGCACGGATTGGCGCTTTCGTTTGCGATTAGTGTTTCCGTTCATTTGCAAGCAAGATCTGAGATCGTCTTCTTTCTTGAGAATTTTTGCTGCTGTTGAATAACCGATTCCGTACTTTTTGGCCGCGTCGGCCAGTTTGAGTTTCTTCACTTTGACATCGTCGATGAGCTTCAACTGTTCAGAAATGCTCAGAGATTTTCGTTGAGACGCCGACATCACTAATCGCAATGATCGCAAGCAAACGGTTTTTCACTCAGTGGTAACAAACTTCTGACTCAACAGAACAGTGGGTAAAGTGAAAGTGCTGTCCAGGTACAGTATAATCTGGATATAAGAGAGATTTTCTCTAGTCCCAAATTAGAGCCTGTGGTAATGTAAAATATACCAAACCCGGATATAAGATAAACCGGATATAAGAGAATTCTTATCCGGTCCCTACAACGCTCTTATATCCGGGTTACAATACAATGAATGCAACAACAAGCAAAGTCGGCAAAAAAGCGCGGCACCGGCGCTAGACACACAAAAAGCAAAATCATAAGGTAGTGGGTGTCTCCTACACTACTACAGACACAGACTGGACACACCGTGTCTAGAATGGTCAAGCACAAGAAGATTAAGTCATTGAACTTCACTCTCTCTCTAATTGACCTCTGTTTGACTGATTTACGACATCGCACTGTCACTCAAAACGAACTCTCTTATACAGGAAGGACGGGACCAGAGAAAATCTATCTTATATCCGGGTTTCTCTTATATCCGGTTAAATGTATATTTTTATCATTATTTAATTTCCATTGCAAAGGATAGACAACTCTGCTGTAACTTCCGGTGCAATGCATGCTCGTTAAGATTTTCTTCTCTTTAGACTGCGCATGATTATTCCTAGTCTTTCCGGTTTTTGTTTCTTCTGAAAGAAGGTGAGTTGAAAATAGCTCGGATTTATCTTTGTATTTCTTATTTAAAAATATAATCATCGCATCTTGTAATTAATTTTAAATACTTATAAATATTCTCAGATAACTTTTATTGTATTATTTATAAATTTTATAGTTATAAAAAAAAATTACATACGTTTAATTGTAGGCTTCATATCGGCTTCCGTAGACAACCATGTGCAACTAAATGGCTATGTAGCTTTCGGATTTTTTTACTTTTCAGATTTGATTCCTGCAAATACTGTCAATCATTTACTAGTAATTTAAATCTTTTCATTTTGGACGTAAGTTGTGATTATAGTCATAAAGTAGATTAAATGGCATGCTTCTGTACTTTGTACGTGGACAGCCAAGTATTTTCCTTCAGATGTTAACCTCATTCCCCGTTTAAATTAAAAATCTGTTACTATATTGATTAAATGTAGTTTATCATTCTACTAGTTTCTTCTTTATTTCTCTTAAAAGCTTTTACAACAAATATACAATTGTATATTTGATCTTAATTTTTTTTATTACTGAGAACGTAGCTCGATAAGTTTATGCTGTTACTTTTTTTAAATGAATGAAAACTTTAACACTTGTTTAAGCGTTTTCTATCGAATTGTTAGACAAAATTGACTAAATTACTTGGCATAGTTTTTGTTTGCAAGATGTATATGCAGAAAGTTGCCAGTCTCTTATAAAACTATAATTTATTTTTTACATTATACATTACGTTTTTTATTACAAAAAATGAAAATTTGCACATCAAATTACTGACCTTGTTTCTTTCTATACTTTTTTTTTTTAATTTTAAGCTCAACTTATAAAATTTTAATCAAATTTGCAATCTTAGTGTTTTTATGTCGAGTTAAAAAATGAAATGTAATTTGTAGTTTTAAATTTAGTTGTATCCGTCGTTAACGCTTTCTTTAAAGCAGATCCATAGGGAAATATTTTCCATATTATTTTTTTTTTACTATATTTTGTAAATGGCTGCGCGTGTATATTATATGCACACACTTTAATATAATTTAGTCACAAGGTCTATTTTCATTCTATTCAAATTTTGAATAATTTTATGCACATCACGATGAAGATTGGATAAACTGCCGAAGAAAAAAATGAACTCTGAAAGTTTTTGCAAAATCTTCTTGATCAAAATGTGCAATAACTTGACAGTTTTTTTAAATGAATAATTGTTGCATACATATCTAGACACATTTGTTTTCTCAGCATTGCAATTGAATTTTTAATTATAGCAAGATTTTTGGTACTCTAAAATAGATTAAGCATACAAATTTTACTTTTAATTTTTATTTGACAATTTCAGTCGCTGATCATGGCACGACCACTTTATAAACCCAAGATTCGTAAAAAGCGAACTAAGAAGTTCATCAGACATCAGTCAGATCGTTACAAGAAACTGAAGGTATGTATGTATTTCTATTGTAGAGAAATAAGTTTGATTTTTCATTCATGATTTTATAAATAAAATAGACAAAATTAAAGATAGCATCTTTTTTATTTCCTTTGTCTAGCCAAACTGGCGGAAACCTAAAGGTATTGATAACCGTGTGAGGAGGAGATTCAAGGGGCAGTATTTAATGCCAAATATTGGTTACGGTTCTACAAAAAAGACCAAACATATGCTTCCTGATGGCTTCAAAAAATTCCTTGTGCACAATGTCCGAGTAAGTATCTCTTACCAATGGTATATGTAAAAAAAAAAAAATTACCCCCCCTTCAAATATGTAAATTACAAGTAGTATTAGTTTGCTTTAATAAGTTGCAGTCGTTTTTTTTTTTTTTTTTTAAGTCAATAGTTTAAAAACTTATCGCTACCTCCATTAATTAGCAATACTTAATGTAAAATTTGAAATGAATTTTAAAAATCTTTCATTTTAACTGTAAGCTAAAGCATTAAATTTACTATTTTTTTTTTTTTTTTTTTTGAAACAGGAATATTAGCTGATTAATCTTATTTGAAAAAAAAATTTAAAATAACAGGAATTAATTATTAAAACAAGTTGATATGGTTTGGTAAACTTAAGATGTTGTTAAATGACAATTGTTGACTTCAAATTTACTGTAGTGTAGTCATTGCTCTTTTTTTTTTCTAATATCATGTATGGTTTCTACTTAAAAAATGGGCATGTTGCATACATACATAAAATATTTGTATTGTGCTTTCCAATTTTTGATCAGTAAATAGTTTTCACTTAACAATATAATCTAATTAGATGAAAATAATGAAGAATTTAAAGATTTATAATTCAGTTAAGTGTAGGTACCTCCACTTTTCGGCAAAAATTTACGATACCTAATTTTAAAATAAAAGAACATTCTTCAAGATTTCATTTTAAATTTAAATGAAAGCTTAATGATTAAATTTATTATTTCCATTAATTAGAAAATTCTGGTGTATTTCATATAGAAATTATTAAATTTGAATGTCACATTTAATTTCAATTTCTTAAAATTTTCTTAAAAGCGGCCATTTTCTTAAAATTAAAGAATTTGTAAACAAACACAAATCATAAATTTTTAAAAATATTTCAAAAGATTTCTGACACTTTATTTTAGTCAAATTTGAAAATTGAAAGTTTAATTTATCTGAATTGAAACAAATATTACTTATTTATTGCATAAAAAAGTAATATGCAACAAATTATTAACGATTGATCGTGTTTATCAGATCGAATGTTTGACGAAGTGTTAACATAGTGTTGACAGCTGCTATGGATGGCCAGAAATGACAAATTTTCATAGACATCTATAATTAACAAAAATTAAAAATAACATAAATAAGCCAAAAAATTAACATCTTGATTTGGAATTTTTTAATAAATAAATTATTATTTAATCAGTAATCATTAATAAACTTTAATTAACATTAAGTAAAATAAAAAAACTAGTTTTCTATTTCAAAAAAAAAATGAACACAGTAGAAAAAAGTAGAACTATTCAACAAAAAAATTAATAGAAAATGAAAAACCTAGGCTAATTTCAAATAAGCAGGAAATAAAGTTTAAAAATAATTCAAATTAAACATAATTTTCAAAATTAATTTAAATGTTTCTTTTTTATCACAATTAAAATAACTCAGTGTCATGAAACTGAAAGCGAAACTAAGAAAATACGTTTTTCTATTTCTAGAAAAATTGTGAACACAGTTGAAAAGTCAAACTACTCAACAAACAATTAGAAAATGAAAAAACTAATTTCAAATATGCAGGAAATAAAGTTTAATAATAACTGAAATTAATTAAACATTTTCAAAATAAATTTAAATGTCTTTCTTTATTAAAATTATAACTGTCATTAAAATAAAAAAAAAATACATTTTTAAACGTCTTTAACAAAATAAATATCATTAAAAAAAATGTGAACGACAAATTTTTAAAGTTTTTTTTTTTTTAAAGAATTCAATTTCAGTCAGTATAACTATGACCCTTGCTAATGCTTAGGAATTAAGGAATGTCTTTGATATATTCCCTCCTTAGGTCAGTAAGTAGTTTTTGAGACAGTAAAAGATAAGAGGAGAGAGGTAAGGTAGGCGAACATAGTAAGCTGCTTGACTTGGGGTCAAGGGAGCTATAATTCTCCTGTCCATGCTTTCTGTATCTGCTTTTTCTTTTTTGGATCACAGAAACTCATTTGGGATTTATTGTAACAATTATTGTTCGTTTGTTATTATTTCGAGGGTTACGGTATGACCAACACTTATGTAAATACATAAAAGAAAAAATATTTAGTGAAGTAGTAAATGAAAAAAGAAAAATTAACTTTACAGTTTAAATTTTACACGAAAGCTGAGCAAAAATACAACCAGTTGGTATGCAGATAAGAAACTAAAATGTGATATAATTAGAATAAAGGGACGAAACGCTTAGATCACGTGACCTGCTACATAATAATGGCACTTATATATACATGAAAATAAGGAACCCAAAAAATACAAATAAAATTATTTAAAAAATCATTGAGCCCCCCTAACAAATAATAATCTTTGCAATTTTGGATTCGTAATTTTTTTTTTTCACTTAATTATTATATAATCTCATCGGAACAAACAAATACAGAAATTTACACGATTTTAAACTATTAAAAGTTTTTTAAATTATTATAATTAAAATTTTAAAAAATTGAAAAAAAATTCTTGTAAAAATTCATTATTTATCAAATTTTTAAACATTTTTTCAGACAATATTGTCCTTAATATTATTTATTTACAAAAGCAATTAGGAGCTTTTTTAATTAAGTAATAATGTCATAAATTTATTGGATTTATTATTTTTCAATTCAGAGCAGATTTGAAGTTCTTTGTGCGTCAATTTGGAAATCACCGACTTTGTTTTTTCTATCTCCAAACACTCCTACTTCTAACCAAAAAAAAAAGTCACGGGAACAAAAAAGTTTTGTGCTTAATTTCATGAAATTAAGTAAGTGGGGGGTAATACCTTTGAAAAAAAAAATATTCCTACCAATATTTAAAACAAAACAGAAAATTAAAAATTATTTCATTCATTTCTGAATAAGTCCAGAAAATTTCACTAAAATCGTACAATTATTTGATTTTTACAAGAAGGGGGAGTGCTGTGAATGTTGAAATGCTGTAGTTGATGTAAGAATTAAAGAAAGGAGAATCTTAGTGAAATTTTGTTTTTTGAATCAGGATATTTGTCCAGTAAACCTTACTGAATTTTGGATAAGTGAACACTGCAAGCTGACTTCAGGCTAGTTCATGTACGAATACCCCCCCCCCCCCCCAATATTGTGTGAAAACAAATGGGTCCAGGACTATGTAATTTTGGGATTTGTGTTCATTTTGTGTTGCTCTATGCTTCTATTAAAATGGATGTAATTAAAGTGGGGTTATTACTTCTTGGCTAGCCATTGTAATCTTAAAAAAAGGTTTTTATTTTTGCATAAAAATATTTCATTTAAAAATTTCTTATTGTCATTTTTATTTTTTTGTAAAATATCCATGCTGTGTTTCCTTTGTAAGGAAACACCATAAAGGAACAAACTAATGTTTGTTCCAAGATAAAAGCATGGTACATAACAAACATGGTGAGTCAGGTCTTGCAGTCTTCAGTTAACTGATGAGGAGTATGTTCACCAAACATTCTTTTATTGCATTGCACTTCAGTGTACTTTCAATTAAATCTTATTTTTCAAAGTTTTTATGTTTTGAAAGATAAGTTTCTAATTTTTTTTTTTTGTCTACTGTTTGTGTAGTTTTAATCTTTCATATGTTTTTATTTTCATAATTTATTAGTAAAATCAAAATGTATGAGTTTAGATTTTAATTCAAAAATCATTATTAATACTGTTGAATACTGCTTGAATACGGATACAATCTCCAGGAGTTTAAATGTAATTGAAATATCTGGTCGAGTGCCCCTCCTCGGGCTTCTCGATAAGGTTCAGAGGAGGGTCTGTAATGTGATAGATACCGACTAGGCAGACCGCCTGCAGCCTCTCTCCCACCGGCGCGACGTGACTTCCCTGTGTCTCTTCTATAAATACTTTCACGGCTTCTGCTCCGATGAACTTAGATCACTGGTGCCCCCAAATACGAATTTGCACGAGATACTAGATTAGCAACTAGATCCCACCCTTTTACAGTGAAACTGATAAAATGCAACTGCAACTTCTACTCCAACAGTTTCTTTCCTTGCACTTCCCGACTGTGGAATTCCCTTCCACACGATTGCTTCCCCGATGGCTACAATCTCCAGGAGTTTAAATGTAAGGTCAATAGACACCTCCTAACACACTAACCTGCTCCCTTCTCTATACCTTCCCCTATGTAGCCCCATGCGCAATAGTGGCAGTGGAATGCCTTGCTTGGGGTGAGATGATTTAAAAAAAAAAAAAACTCAGTTAGCTGTTGTGTAAGGTAGTGTAGAGCACTTTTAAGGATTCCACATCTTTGTATACCTTATGAATCAAATCCTCCACTGGGGCTTCTGCTCTTAATGATATTAAGCATTTTTGTGCCACACTAGAAAATCATTTCCAGTTTGTGTGTGTTTGTTTGTTTTTTTTTTTTGTTTTTTTTTTGTGATACCAACACCTCCCTCGTCATTTAGGATACCCCTTCTACCTAGGTTTGTTTCTCAGAACACACACACAAACCATTTTCTGGCCTTCCAGGCAAATGATAAACTAATCTTATTGCTCCCACGTTCTTCTACATAGCTAAAGCTTTTAGCATTAGCATCACTGTTTTCTGTTATATCAGGAGGCTGAAGCAGCTTCACCTTTTCAAATTTTTTGTTCTCATAATTATAAAAAAAATTTCTTTTTCATAATTATAAAAAAAATTTCTTCTTTTTCCAGGAATTGGAAATTCTTATGATGCAAAACAGAGTTTATGCTGCTGAGATTGCCCATGGTGTCTCCAGCAAAAAAAGGAAAGATATTGTGGAACGTGCTCAACAATTAAACATCAAAGTTACAAATCCACATGGCAGACTCCGGTCTCAAGAAGACGAGTAAACCTTTGCTGTTGTGCTGTAAAGAAAGACAATAAAGACAAATATAAAATTTAAATTTTGTCTTAATGCCAAATAATATCGTGTTAACATTGTTTTAGATTTCCTAATTTTTCAGCATGCAAAATCCTGAAATTGAATTTTTGTGATATAAAAAAAAAAATCTTTTCTTTTTAGTAGGGGGGGATGTTGCCTGTAGGGTTGCTAATAGAAACTGTGGAAGTTGAGTATACAAAACTAGTTTTTCTATATCTACCAGATATGATAAAACTGAAGATTGAGACATGTTGCATTTAAAGCAATTTACATTAGTATTCAATGTAACACTTGAAAAATTAACAGATAATGCTGTACATGATTTAGCAATTGTGGATTTCAGCATCTACACAAAATCCTTGAAATTTGTTGATGTAAGTCGTGGAAAATTGACAAGGTTTGAATCTTGTTCTAAGTAGTGGTAGGATGGATGATGTCATTGATTGATTGTCTCAGAAAGCCCTGCCCATGAGCTAGTTGCTAACCATTCTGGTTTTGCATTCTGTAATGCACCCACACCTCATAAAAATCAAAATGCTAAGTCCATTAATCTGGCTTTTTTTTAAAGCTATCTTTGTACTCTTAATGTTTTTTGTCAGCACTAACCTGGAATTTTGAATGGGGGATTGCTTTCTCGATTAGAATAAGTTCATGATCTTAAATATAAATCTGCTTATGGAACTTGATCAAAGAAAAAGTTTTCAAGTTAGCTGAAAACTAAGTGAACTCAGCATTGGGTTCTTAGAATGTTCTATGCGAAGATTTGCAAAGGATAAGTCCATAGACATCAGAATCAAAAGGAGCTGAATACTAAACTTGAACTGGAAAAATAGTTTTCATGTCCACATGCTACAATGAAATGTGTAGTCTTGTGAAAATACCTATATTTCTAGTTCTGTTTGTAATCATTATACTTCACAGGTCTCAGCATATTAATTTTCCCCAACTGTTTAGAGAACGACATTGACATTTGGGTGGTAGGCTCAGAATTTGGTGTGAACATGAAAGTATAGATTCATCCTTGTTTCAATTAATATTTTGGTATACATTGAGAGCTATGTTGCCAATAAAAAAAATTAATATGCTGTGTATTATGGCTATGTGCATTCACTTTGTGGTGGCAATGTCCAGTAGGAGAATTCACTATGTAACAATAGCAACAAGTTGGTCTCTAGAACATAGTAATGAGTTTTTTTTCTGTCTTAAAGTGGCCTCTATAGGCACTAGATGTCAGTCCCATTTGAGGACCTTTAAGATGTAATGAACAGTTCTGAATGTGCAGCTAACCAATTTGCAATTGTAGGATGTATGAAGACAAATTTAAAAAAATTCTTCCAGAATATTACTGAATCCATGTGAGA
This sequence comes from Ascarosepion bandense, assembly GCA_037127315.1. Taxonomy (NCBI): domain Eukaryota; kingdom Metazoa; phylum Mollusca; class Cephalopoda; order Sepiida; family Sepiidae; genus Ascarosepion; species Ascarosepion bandense. The sequence continues at coordinate 1,607,347 of JBBBDQ010000264.1, forward strand.
ACAGGTGGTTCTAAAGGCAAAATGGGTTCAAAGCCATACCTACTAAAGTGACTGGTGAGTATCTATACAGATATGGTCAAATAGCTAGACAATTCATTTACCAGAATGAGTTTTGTAATGTAGATAATTCAAGTATATAAAATACTTGAAGAATTTTGCTGTTTGAAGTTATTTTGCAATCTTGGTTATCATTTAAGGCTAAGAAATTTAAATTTGCCTCCCTTGAATAATACTTCTTGTTTATGAAGTGACAATCATTCAACAGAATATCCTATTAAAATCAAGTTGTTTTTGAGTATGGAATAGTGGTGAGAATTTTAATGCTGGTGTAGTTATATATATATATATATATATATATATATATATATATATATATACACACACACACACACGTGTTTGTGATAGTACTTGGTGCCAAGGTTCTTACTGATAAAATGTCAGTTAAGTGCCATATGTGAATCACGCTTGGGCGATCATGTCTCGAAAAAGACATAAGTGGGCAGAAGATTATCCCGCAGTAGGTTGCCATTGCTTTCTGTGGTAGACCGGTTGCCGACCAAGGCTATAGAACCCAATCTGTCCTGCTATTTAACCCATAACTGGAGGGAAGAGACAATTTTCCCTTTCTTGAATCTACTGATATGACAATATCTAAACTTATTTATGAATGGAACTTCGTGTGTGTGTGTGTGTGTGTGTGCATCTGTTACCTATAGAATACAAAATGGCTGAACCAATTTTCTTGAAAATTTACACAGTTGTACTATAAGTGTCTGCGAGTGTTCTTAGCTAGGTTTTGTGTCGAGGTACCCCCAATAAATATCGATAATTGAAAAAAATCAGATTATAGATGGAGTGGTCCAATTTTAATCAAATTTGATACACTCATGGACAAAGACATAAGAAACGATATTTAAAAGTTTCAAGGTTCCAGTTCTTACAATAGTACAGAAAATTGATTATATATATATATATATATATATATATATATAAAAAAGGCAAGAGGTTTGTGTGTGTGTTTGTCTGCCTGTATTTTTTTTTTTTTGAGCCCTTTTAGTTTTTGCTTCAGGTTTGGCTCTATAGTAGTTCTTAGTCTCAACCATGAAACCATTTACTCAGAGGACTTATTTAGCCTTCAAAATTCAGCTTATGATGAAAAAGCTTATTTGATATCGATACCAGGAAATCAAAATTTGACTTACATCCATTCATTTTTCTTCCAGTCTACGGTTTCGCTTTAACTGGAAACAACTATTGCTTTTTAGTCTTTGTGCCAACGTCCAAAGAGTCTGAGCTCCAGGACCATGGATTAGTTTTAAAACTTTCATTACACCTGAGCAACGCCGGGCTATACTGTTAGCTGGTTGTATAAAAAAAGCTTTGGGAATTAAATGAAGTTGGCCAAGCTGTACATCAGAAAACATTGGATACCAGAAATCTTCAGCATTTTCTCTCAATAGCTAATTATAACCAACATTATTATTTTTGTCTGTGTGTATGTGTGCGCGTGCACACACAGTTTATCTCTAATAGAGCAGATTTATGCTGACTCACACACACACTTTATCTAATATTTTATTGACTGACTTTCTACTGCTGTAGTTTTTCATTTTCTTGGATCAACATCTGTTGATAGCATGGTGTGGTACCTGGACGCTACAGATGTTGCACAAGTAGTGCAACTCCTCCAGGATGGCATATCAATACATGCTGTTGCTAGAAGGTTTGCTGTGTCTCCTAGTACAGTCTCAAGATCATGGAGGAGATTCTAGGAGATAGGTAGTTATTGCAGGAGAGCTGGACAGGGCCGTAGAAGATCCTTAAACTTGCAGCAGGATCAGTATCTGCACTTTTGTGCAAGGAGGAACAGGATGAGTACTGTCAGAGCCCTACAAAATGAACTCTAGCAGGCCACTGGTGTTAATGTTTCTGACCAAATCAGAAACAGGCTCCATCAGGGTGGCCTGAGGGCTTGTATGGGACCCTGTGCTCACTGCCCAGCACCGTAGAGCTCGATTGGCATTTGCCATAGATCACCAGAATTGGCAATTACGCCACTGGCACTTTGTGCTCTTCACCAACGAGAGCGGGTCCAATTTGAGAACATGCGACAGACATGAAAGGGTCTGCAACATCATTCAGCATGACTGGTTTGGTGGTGGGTCAGTGATGGTCTGGGGAGGCATATTGCTGGATGGATACACTGACTGCTATTAGGTATTGGGATAAAAATCTTTGGACTAATTGTCAGGACCTACGCAGATGCAGTGGGACCTGGATTCCTCCTGGTCCACGGCAATGTCCGACCTCACGTGGCTAGAGTATGCAGGCAGTTCCTGGAGGATGAAGGAATTGATACCATTGACTGGTCCCCATGTTCACCTGACCTAAACCCAATAGAACACATCCAAGTAATGTTTAGGTCCATCCCCAATAGAACACATCCACGTTACGTTTAGGTCCATCCCCAATAGAACACATCCACGTTACGTTTAGGTCCATCCCCAATAGAACACCCCATCCACGTTAACGTTTAGGTCCATCCCCAACCAGAACACATCCACGTTACGTTTAGGTCCATCCCCAATAGAACACATCCACGTTACGTTTAGGTCCATCCCCAATAGAACACATCCACGTTACGTTTAGGTCCATCCCCAATAGAACACATCCACGTTACGTTTAGGTCCATCCCCAATAGAACACATCCACCCCGTTACGTTTAGGTCCATCCCCAATAGAACACATCCACGTTACGTTTAGGTCCATCCCCAATAGAACACATCCAAGTTACGTTTAGGTCCATCCCCAATAGAACACATCCAAGTTACGTTTAGGTCCATCTGGTACTGCGAGGTTGCCCTGGTTCAGATCATGACCCGATGTTGTCAGGCATGCATACAAGCGCGTTGGGGGTTGGGGGGTGGGGTAGGTCACACAAGCTACTGAGAATCATTTTGCAAAATGGACTAGTTTGCTGAATCATTTTTCACTTATTTTTGGGGTGTCTCGACAAGGTTTCAAATGCTGAATTGTTCACAAAATGCAAAATATCTGGAATCGAACCATTCCTTATCCAATCGCAATTGCGGTGGGCTGGTCATGTCTTGAGGATGCCTGATGACAGAATTCCGAAGATTGCGATGTACAGTCAGCTGGCAGATGGGAGAAGGAATGTGGGACGGCCTTGGCTTAGGTACAAAGACAAGTTGAAGAGTAACCTGTCTGCAGTGAACATACCATATGGAGGTCTTGAAAATGTAGTGAGTGACCGCAAAGAATGGAGATCACGGTGTTTTGAAGGTCTCCAGAAATTTCAATCTGAAAGCATAAACAAACTGAAAGAAAACCGAGAAAGAGCAAAACGACTAGCAGCGGCACCACTGTCTGCAGCGGTCAATCTACATTCATGTTCTATTTGTGACCTTGTTTGCAAATCTCCTGATGGACTAAAAAGTCATCAGAGGCAAAAACAAACATTTTATAAATATAAGTTGTCTGAACCTCATACGTCGAAATCGACGGGAGAGTCCATCATATATATATATATATATCCCCAGTATGAATGCTCAAAATATCCCAAAGTAGCTGGTGCGGGGATATTCGTTTATACAGGTAAAAAAATGGAATGCCTCGAAAGGATTAAATACAGCAAAAGAAAGAATCCAAGAAAAGGCCATACTAGGGATCGTAGCTACAGGATGAGTGGGCCTCGGATTCTTCCCCTCAGAAAAATATGACAAACTGCAAGGGAAAAAGAAAAGTCATCTTTTGCAGGAAGAAATCAGAAATGGCAAAGAAGAGAAACGAATAGCAATCAGTCGGGATGAGACAGCAAGGGGCATGGACCAAATGGAACTATGTTGAGTCGCCAAATCAAATGGTCCGAAATATGGCACGGGAACTCCAGATTAAGATTTCTGATTCGGGTGGTATACGGCACCCTGCCGAGCCCCCGCAAATTTACAATTATGGTATAAAACCCAGTTGCCAAATTGTCATTTTTGTGGGTGTAAAGGTACCCTAAAACACATTCTCAGCAGCTGTAAATCTGCACTGGCTGATGGGCATTACAGATGGCGCCACAACGAAATTTTAAAAGAGATTGTGAACATAGTTCAAAATGCCATCGAAAATGTTTACAACCCAGACACAAGGCAAATAAAATTTATTAAACTGAGCGTGAAAACCCTACAAAATAGAAAGGCAAATACAAACCTGTTATCTCCTGCAACAGACTGGGAACTAAGGGCCGATATAGGCTCGAGATTGAAATTCACAGAGCATGCCGCTACAAAACTTCGTCCAGATATAGTTTTCTTACATAATTTAAAAGAAGATAGTTTTGTGGGAACTGACAGTCCCCTGGGAAGAAAACACAGAAGAAGCCTATGAAAGGAAAAAGTTGAAATACGATGAACTGCTGGAGAGTTGCATGGATAAAGGCTGGAAGGCTAGCTGCACTCCGATAGAAGTAGAGATTAGAGGATTTGTAGCAAGGTCCATAAGCAAAGCCTTAACGGATATAGGATTAGTAGGAGCAAAAAAAAAAAAAAAAAAAAAGAGAAAAGCACTCAAGTCCATAACTGAAACACCGGAAAGGACAGCTAATTGGTTATGGATTAAAAGGGCGAGTACCTGGATTTCGCAAAAACAAACGGGTAGCTAAAATTCTTCGAAATTCTGTCTTTCTCATTTCTCACTTTTCAATAGTACTCGTAAACATGTTAAAATGTACAGTTAAGTTTTAAATCAATGCATATTACTAGAATTAGTTTTATTTATTTATTTTTTAAGCTATTTGGTTGACCCTTTCCTCTTAATTGTACATAACTTATATATATTTATGTATGGTTTTAAAACGTTTTTAAATTACTTATATATATTTTCATAATTCTTTTGGAAACAATTTTTAAATTATACATATTTGTAGATATTTGTATTTCTTTTAAATGAATTTTGATAAATTCTTAGACCCCCCCCCCCCCCGAAAATAGCCTCATACTTTTATTTTTTTTTTTTTTAAACTTACGACGAGTTCATGTATGGTTTGCCTCTTTATGCAAACTGGCTTTGACTGTCACCAATCGGAAGCGTGTGCAAGACTTTGTACGGGGCCTAAACTTTATAAATTTTGTTTCTAATGTCTGAAAGCGCTCATTGAGGGTGATTCTTTCTGGTCGGGTCAGCGTGGTGAGGGAGGGGTATGATGTTGAGAGACCCGAAACTTCCTAGTGATCCATGTAAAGACATCACTGACGACACCCTATAGCGCCCCCACCACAGTGAGGTTTGAAAAGAAATAAAATGTTTGAAATATATATTTGTTTTTTTATTTTTTTTTTGCTAGTTGCATAATAACTTTCTGTTTCAAATATTAAATGCTTTGTGAAGTTTCCATTTTTTTTTTAATTTAAATTTTTTTTTTTTAAAGTGCATGTGTACCAGAATGTTAGTGTGTAGTTTAATGTTGCTGTAGACCTCATTATGATTTTCTTTTAAAATCTTTGCAGAAAGCATTGAGCAACAGTATCATTTTGTTACTGAAAGGCAGAAAACTGATATCTAAATATTCCTTAAAGCTATATTACTGGTGTGACTACACAATAAGGGACTGACAGATAATAGTGATTCACAAAGCAAAACACTTGAATTTATATAGAGTAAAAAAATCAAACGAAAATAAAATTAAAAAAAAGCATTTTAGTTATAAAAGTTTTAAAAAGTAATACATCAAAAGATTATCATTACACCCAGCTTAAGATTAATGAAAATACTGTCAGGTCAGTGCTGATCTTGTTCCCAAATATATACATATAGAAAGAAAAAACTCCTTTGACACCTAACTTCATTGCAGTGGAACCATTTTGCCTCAGTTTATATAGACAGCATTTGGACAATGTTTAACATACATGGCTGAAAGTTATTCTCTTGATACCACTATTACTGCATCCACCTTTGACTACAATGCAATTATTATTTTATAAAAACCATTTTAGTAAATTTTTGTACTGAATGCACTTTTCAAAATTTATAATTATCTGACAAGTGTTTAAATTTCTTTGTTCAAATATTTTTACAAATTTATGAATAAAAAAAGATTATTCATGTTTTTGTTTATTCAAATTCTAATTATTGCTTTTTAAAAACAAACATTGCCAAGAGTGCTTCCAGTAACAGTGCTGTCAATGGAACAACTTCTTTTGACACACCATTTTTGTTTTTTTGGTGGGGGGTCACAAAGGTCAAACATTGCCAAAGTTTGTATAGTTAAGATTGCCTTTCTTCAGCAGGTTTATTATCATTAGGTTTTTCTTCCTTCTGTAACTTAGAAGACAGGTGATAAAGATCAAAGAGTCTACTGAGGCAGACTTCAGCTACTTTACACAAGTCTGGTTGTAATATATGCAAACCCTTTGATGTTAAAACTATTAGATCATCCATACCATCCCCCATAACATCAGCATGTTCTACAGCCATAACAGGAGCTGAAAAGCTACGTCGCCAAAGCAGCTGATAACCGTCTTTTACTTGCCCTGGAGAAGAAGACTGCATGTTGAGCCGATGGGATATAATTCCTGTTCCAGGTGAGTAGGTATTGACAGTCCAATTGTCTGGCATACTAAGGTCATCCTTGTAAACTGTCTTTGAGGATGGTGTCTTGTCGACAGTTGGACTCTTATACATTTTTTTGGTACTCACTGAAAAAGAATAAGCCTTCCGTCTTGAATTCATACAGTCAATGTCATCAAAATTGTCTACTGGGGCACTAGGAGGTTGGGGTTGGAGGGCCTGGAATTTATAAGTCAACAATTCTTGACCATAAGTTCCTAAGAGTAGTTCATTTTTTCCATCAAAGTCAATATCAACTGCACAGGCACACATGACACAGTCAAATTTGTCACTGTCAGGAAGCAAGAGCTGGTCAGTGAATTTATTCTCCAGAATGTTCCGGTAAACCACAGATAGTTCTACAGCACTTGCAACCAATAGATGGTAGCTTTCCAAATTATTTTTTTCATCTTTGGTTTCAGATCCCTCCAGTCCAAGATCTGAAAGACAGGAAGGGACATTGACCTTGTTTTCTGAAGTAAACAAGAGAACACGGGTGATTGGTCCATCATGAACAATAGAAAATTCATGCAAGATTTCTTTGGTCAGAGGCTCCACAATGAAGACAATAATCTCACCATTCTGATGTCCACGTGCTGTGATTCTTTGCTTACAATCATTTGTGTAAACAATATTCATCCAAAGAATGTTACTGGTAATATTCTTGAATTCTGGGAAATATTCCAATATTGGTACTTCCATGAAGGAATGTTCAAGGCTAACCTGAACCTGTAAAAAGCAAAAGGAATAATTAAAATCTTTGCTAAGTGTCTTATCTTGTGGTTTTATTATTAAAAAGTTTCTAGAAATATTTTATCTTGACCAGAATTGTTCAAAGCTTCATTGATGGCACTTGCTGAAACTAACAGCAGTAAATATGCAAAGATTTGAGTGTTCAATTAATTTCTTAAAAAAAAAAAAAAAAAAAAACTATGGGAACTTTTAGATGCCTGTTGTGATCTGATGGTAAGTTAATTAATAAGCCATTTCTTTAGTTTTTCTTGATATCCACTATTGTGGCGATAGGCTAGAAAGTATATTCTAGAGACACTACTGATAATCTGATCATTTCAATAACATGAAATTTCCAGACACAAAATGTCATATATTGACCTTCATTTTATTTACCATTTTTGCAGTAGCCAATACCTCTATTAATCATGATTAATTTGTTTTATTTCTGCAAATTTGCTACATGTCTAGAAATTCCCTCTTTCTAAGAGCCAAACTTGTATAAATAATTTTATCAACACAAAACCTAAACTGTGCATGCATGTGTGGACAATTCATGATATACATCTTTGTAAAATCCATCCACGTATTTGTAAACCTCAACCAAGTCCATTCCCATTCTTGTGTTCAGTGATAACAAGAATCTGACCAGAGGTCAGGCATAAGCAACATTTCTGTACACTTTCCAATGCACCGATATCCTTTGTGGAATATGGACTTCAGAAGGAGCATTTACCATACCATAGATGAATACAAAGTTTTCACTTTTCAGGATGTAAGCCCACTAAGATGTCTAATGATGCCAATTCTTTGGTTGGCTTTCTTGGAGATTATGAGAAATCTATTTTTCCTCAATCTCATCTAAAACACCATTAAGAGAGTAGTTTGTCAAAAAATTTTCAAAATTGCATTCCTTCATGTTAATTTGAGAATCCACTTATTGCTTCAGACAGCTAATGAATTTAAAGTCTTCCTGCAGTAAAGCACGATTTTGAGGGCTTCTAATTCTGTGGTAGAGCTTAGTATCAGCAAAGCTTAGCTGTAGATGTTACAATACCATTGACAAATGTTAGGAATAAGATGCGTTCAGGTATAGACTTGAGTAGGATGCACACAATTCAAGAATCCTTTGACCAATATTGCTACACCACCTCAAGCAAGACCGACATAAGTTCTATGAAGGTAATCACTCAAAACTCATTCCTGTAACATATGTGACAGTGGATAGAATTTATCCGGTTTAGTTCCTTATAAGTTTCAGTAATTGTAACAGTACTTGGATAGTTTTTAGAGAGGAATCTGTTAAGCATGCATACTTTGTGGGGGAATCTCTGGGCATTGAATGTATAGCTATCCATTTTTTTTTTTTTTTAATGTTCTGTACTTATGTGTTGTTGATAGAAATTTTGATGACAAATTTGGTATTTTATTTGTGAGCAAAATATTTCAGATTTTATCAAATTGGCATAAAGAGAGAAACCTCAATCTTCAGTTCACAACTAGATTGGATAACATCTAGAGATTAAAATACAAACTTGTTTGTGTCGTGCCTAAAATAATATCAGCAATAAAGAGGACAAAAGTATATTAAACTTGAAATATATTTCGATATTAAAATCCCCCCACCAATGAAAGCAAAAAATTGTTACACCTTGTTTTTAAATATTTGCTCAAAATCATGGAATTATTAGATTCAAATGGAATTTTGAGAACTTAATGAAGGAATATTTTTCTTTATGAATGAAGAGAAAAAAAAGAGAAAAATATGTTTCTCTTTACCTCTTTTGTGATTACTTTATTGGCGGTGGGGGGGAGTATTCAGTTTAATAAAAAGAATTTTTTGAAGTTAAAAAAAAAAAATCATGCAATATCAGAAATTTGAACGTACAGAAAATTTAGCCGGAATCTTAAAAATTATGCAAACACCAATTTTCAAAATTTAAGAAAACCCATTATTTTATTTCAGATTGGACAGAAAAGAAATCTATTGATAGAAAAAAAATAATCTTGTTGCTATTCGTCACAAGAATTTTAATTTAAAGGCATGTTAATTTGAAGAATCAAAAATGTAATGAATGAACTTTTTTCAAAGAATTTTTCTTTTTCAGAAACTTATGTTGAATTATTTTTTTTCAGTATGGATGTACAAAAAGGACGCAATTCTGATATTTTGCTTTGACTACTAATCAGGGTCTAGCTCCCGTTCAGTCAGTTTTTGTGTTAATTACGGGGGTAGTTTTCCCCCACCCCGTGTCTTTCCTGCATAATTTGTTCCAATCGGTACAGAAAATTACAACGAAACTATTTTTTATTCACCTAAAGAATATTTTACTACTGTGAAAAATTGTTCTAAAATTGCTTATAGAATAAAAACATTTTTCTTAAATTCATTCAATTTCTAAACGCAAAAGTGTGGCAAAATTAAATTTCCTATATTTTTTTTTTGCCTTGACGCCCTCAAATTTAAATTAAGAAAAACATATAGGTTTTTTTTAATTAATAAAAAAACAAAAACATATTAAACTATTGGTTAAAGAATTTATTTTTAAACAAGTTATTGATTATTGTACTGTAGGTCTTTTGTAATATTTTTTTTTAAAGGTTTTCGTTTTATACTTTTATTTTTACTTTATCGGGTGCCGAAATTCAGTTAATTCTTTTAAATTTAATAGCCTTCAAAATATCTCTAGGAAAAAATACTGTATTTTAAAGAGAATTTTAACTTTGTTTACAAACATTTTTTTTCGCATACGCCATTGTATGCGAAAAATGTATTGTTTGCAAACAAACTTAAAATTCTCTTTAAAATACAATATTTTTTTCCTAGAGATATTTTGAAGGCTATTAAATTTAAAAGAATTAGCTGAATTTTCTAAAAGTAATGCTTGCAATTTTAAAACAGAATGAAAATAGATTTTAGTTGCTCGTGGTAATGTGAAGTCAAAGATAAGTGACGAAAAAAAAAAAAAATCATGGTTTTTTTGTACCTTGTATTCTATGTAGGTCCTCCTACATTACAATCTCTACACTTAGACAGGGTAGTCAGCTGAAAATTTATGCCACACACACACAAAAGATCAGATTTAAACTTAAGTTTTAAACTAAGGTGTTCTTTAGGCGGGGGGGGGGGGGATGAAAAATTAATCTAAAATAGTTTATAATTTTCTTCGTAACAGGATTTCGTGTGCGTAAAAAAAAGTTAAGTTTAACATTTATTAACAAGTTACGACTGTAAACGTGTACTTTTTCACAAATTAAACAAGTCTTGAAGGAAAATGGTTTTAGTATTTTCAAACCAGAAAAAAAAGATATGCGATAAGTAAAAAAAAAAAAAGGAAACAGTGAAACAGACCGATTTTGGAAATATTTTTTACAATTATAATGTTATCCTAATTTTCAGTGTTTCTGTAGTAAATTTCATTAAAAAAAAAAAAAGTCAAAGTTAAAGCCTAAAGGTGTTACGATAAGAATAGGTTATTGCTTATTTCTCTCGTTAATTCTCTACACACAGTTAACAAACTGTGTGTAGAGAATTAACGAAAGATTGCTTGGAAAAGAAATTAAAACATGAATACACGAAAATAAATAATTGTTACTTCTCTATAAAGATGAACTTTTTTATCTCCGCCGCTGAGCAAAAAAACAGTCTCTTTTTTTGTATCTTCCGTAATCAACTGGGTGTGAGTGAGTTGATAAGGTATGAATTCTAATTTCATGTACTGGCAGATGGGAGTTACTTGGTCAGAATTTAATTTCACGTCTAGTTCGCGCTCCCACGATGAGTAAATATTTAGGAATTGACAGGTTTCCGTTTTGTTTTCATTTTCTTCTAATTTAAGGAAAGCTATTCCTATTATTAGTTCGTCTCCGTGATGACGTTTTCGAAAAGCGTCAATACTGACCAACTCAGCATCGACAGGTATGTAAGTGAATTGGATTTCTCTTGAAGACGGTCGAAGTTTGTCTGTATTTTTCTGATATTCCACACTCATGACTTTTCCATTCATGCATCCTGTCAAGAGTTTGGTGGTACCGTCTGCTTTTGCAAATTTGGCCAAACCATAGACATTGCTTTGCGACGGAAGACAGCTAAAATGGGCATCTATCCACTGACACTTCCCATCCATGATGTACGACTAAAAACAAAATTTCAGTAAAAGTCAGAGAAGATTAACGAAACGTGTCACGCCGGCACAAGTTCAATGTTTATGCAACTTCACCATAACTACTTTTGTTACCGGAAGCGGGAAAAAAAAGAAAAAAAAAGAGTTGCTTACCCCTGACCGGAACTGTGAATTTCGACCTCTTCCTGTTTTCCTTCATTGTGAGACTTAGGTGCAACTTTTTTTTGGTCGTGCTAATCTAAGCTCATCCAACACCTTAGTCTGATTTAATTTAGCTAAAATCTAACAAATTTAAATAAATATGCCACCCAAGTTCGATCCTTCTGCAGTTCACGTTGGTAAGTATGCTGTTTATAGTAATACTCAAGTTATATTCTCTTTTTCTCGGGAAACATGAATTTCCATGTGGCCTTCTTGGTGTTTCACAACTCACACTTCTGATAAAGTTTGACAGCATTTTCTTTTTTGCCCTTAAATTTTTATATTATTACAATGTGATATCTATATGTCACTAAAAAATTGTGTGTTTGTTAATTAACAATAGATGAACGACTTGAAACGTGAATTTACGTGTGCCACGTAAAATTCCGGTTTTCTAAAATAAATGTAAATGTATGAGCAATGTGTAGTTAAAACGTTTAATTCGGATTGTTAAATCATTTGCTTTTTCAATATTCTATATAGATTCTTTATCAATTCATTGTAAAAGAAATAAAAAACCCGAAAGATTTTCGTATTTTTAACAGACAAGGTGTCATCTTCATATGCGATGCGATACATTGAAATTGTAATATGCCAAATTCGAATTTACACGGGAACTTGCTAATAATAATTTGAATAAAAGTATTATTTCGTATTTAAACATTTGAAAAAATGAAATTGAAGAATTTGATTGTTTCCGTGTAAAATTCTAATTCCTGATTTAAACTACGGTTTTTTTTTTAAGGACCTTAAAAAAAAAGCAAAAAAAAAAAAAAGCTAATATGTAACTTTGTAAGCGCATTAATTTCTATTTTAACAAACCAGTAGTTCAATTTTACAGTTTTTGGGAATTTTTACTGTTCTCCGATCTTGTGATAAAAATAAGTGCCTAAAGGAAAGGAGTTAAATAAAACCAAAAAGCAGTTTAAACGATTTTTTTCTCAGGTTTGCTTTGATTGGAGGTTGCTCAATTTTTTTTATTGTTGCTAGAATAAGAATGCGGTACTTTTTTGTTTCCTTTGTTTTTTCAAGTAAAATCTAAAAAATGATCTTAATACTATTCACTGTGAATAAATTGAATACATTGCAGTTCTTTTAGTTGTTTTACATTGGAAAATGCGTGTTTGTTCCCATAAGTTTTGTCAATCAGGCCTAAATTGTGTATCCGAAATGCCTTGTTTTGAGTTGATATTGAATAAGAATTCCTCTTTTTGAAGTAAAGTCCATTATAAATAATGTTGTACTGCACATCCTACAAATCTGAATTTGAAGCAAAAACGAAAGAAAGAAAAAAAATAGTGACTAAGTAGGGTCTACCGGGGTTAAATGAGTAAAAAACGTCTATTTTGAAATTCAAATCTTTATTTTCTCTAGTGAGGACTTAATGGAATAAAAATCACTGTTTTGCACCATAGTCAGTCAGTTAAGTGCCATACGTAATACACGCTTGGGCGATCATGTCTCGAAAGAGACATGACTGACTGGGCAGAAGCTTATCCCGCAGTAGGTTGCCATTGCTTTCTGGCTGCCGACCAAGGCTAGAGAACCCAATCCGTCCTACTATTTAACCCATAACTGGAAGGAAGAGACGGATTAATACCTTTCCCAAGGGTATTTGCGTGTAAGTGAATACAATGGATTCAACTGGAATTCGAACCCGGTTTCTCGTTCCGAGCCGATATCCACTGTTTGCACCATAAGTCTCCTTTAAAGCAGCATAGTTACTTAGTATCTGTATGAACATACAACCCATGAAACAAGTTTTGTTTGAACCTTACTTTTTATACGAAATTGGAAAGAATCCCAGGGTAAAATAGATCAGTCGGTTAAGTGCCATAGGTGATACATGCTTGGGCGATCATGTTTCGAAAGAGACATGACTGACTGGGCAGAAGATTATCCTGCAGTAGGTTGCCATTGCTTTCTGCAGTAGACTGGCTGCTGACCAAGGCTATAGAACCAAACCTGTGCTATTATTTAACCCATAACTGGAGGGAAAAGACGGATTAATACCTTTCCCAAGGTCATTTGTGCGTAACATTACATGTGCTCTAATAAATAGCTTCAGATGATATACTCTTACCACTGAAACACTTTTCAATCACATATCGATCATTTTGGGGGGAAACACTGTGTCAGCAAAATAGATATTTAATATGTAAAATGTTGGGACATATGGAATTAAAATTTTCAGAAGGGATATTGCAACCAATTTTGAAGATGCCTTAGATGCAAGTAAAAATGTAAAATGCATTTCTATGGAATGTACGCATCATCATCCTAATATTAATTATTATATTTTTGCAGCACAATATCAACTTAAATAAATGTCAGTTAGGCTATATGATTTCCCTGAGCTTGGAGTACGAAGATAAGCAATTTCTTTGCACTTGGTGACAAATTGGCAACTGGGTTAGTCCCTAAACCAGCTTCATCACAATTGTAGAGCCTCTCAGTAAGGCCTCATCATCATTGCTCATGTTGTTCTCTTTCAACTGAACTTTCACTCTTAAAATGCTTCTGTGACCCCTAAAGTCAACCTTTTTGCCCTGCTTTATTTCAAGATTTCTGGATGTAGAAAAAAGGATGCTGAGTTATGAAACTTTTCAGTGATTTTATTAAGCACTAGAGTCAAGGAAGCACATGACTTTAGAAAAAGAGTATTAATGAGGAAAACAGGTATATTTTGAAATGCAATGATCCTTTTAAATGTGCACAGAATCTCATGTTAGGTTAACCATTTTACCCTGACTACAAAAGTTAGATATTTATGATCAAGTAGATATCAAAAAAGTCAATGCACTACAGGAAATCAAAGTTTGTGTCCCAATGTTACTTTCACGGACACTTTCTGATCATTTATAACCTAAAATTTAGAGACAGCACAAAGTATTGTAGAATAAACAAGATACAAATGTCGGTACCTCCACTGATTTTCGATACCTAAATTTAAATTTAAATTTTAAAAATAAATAAGTGATCTTCAACTTTAAAATTGAAAGCCATAAGATTAAATTTTAATTCCTGAAAGAAAAATACACTGGTATTATTTAAACCAAAATTATTTTGATTTTAATCTAATTTTTATTGAAATCGAAAAAATTAAGTTTAAATTTCCCACCATTTTTGATTTATTGACACATTCTGTCAACACTATGTAAACAGTAGCCAAATTTCTGTTTTAAAAATCTTGCAAAAATAAAATATACCTTGCTGACACGTCATTTAAGTCAATTTTTAAAATTGAAACTTACCTTTATCTGATTTCAATCAAGTAATAATTCCTTACTGCCAGAAATTTACAAAAAACAACTTTTTAACTGCGGTAGCCCTACCTGTCATCACCTCGATTGCACAAGGGTAGGGTTTTAAAAGATTTTACGAGCTCCGGAAGTTGTCAGACGGAAAGTATTGCGACCATATGCGCCAAAAAACATAAAATTTTAATTTCTTTTTTTTTTTTTTTTTTTTTTTAACTAAATAGTAAAATTTAAAATAATTTCAGCAATTATATAATATTTAATAGAATTTTAGTTTAACATTTATAGCCAGACATTTGAATATGCTTTCTGAATTACTGCAGATGTTATAATTATGGAAACGTTATTACTCTTATGGAACATCGTACTTACTCAAAAATGGAATGTAAATGAACATATTTACACACACAATTTTTTTTTTTAAAATTAATTTAAAATTTCTGCAAAACGATTTTATACTTTTCAATTTTGCATAGGCAATATGATACTCAGCTCTTAACTAAAAAGAAAACTTGCAATCAATTCTTTTGGAGATTTAAAAAATGTTTTTAAAAGCTTGTATATTAAATTATTTAATAATAAAAAAATTAAAAAAAAACAATTGTTTTAAATTTTATTATTAATCAAAAAAAATTTTCTTCAGAATATAATGTCCTCAGTAGTTATTTATTCCAGTAATTAACAGATTATCAAATTTAATTGTCGGAGTTTTATTGCATTTTTTATTTTACTCTTCGGAGAAGGTTTTCGGATAGTGATTGCAAACTTAAGATAAAAAAAAATAGGTGATTTATATTTCCCAATGAGTCCTGCGTTGAAGTAATTAAACAAAAGTTTGCAACTATTTAAAATTTTTTAACATTTCAGGGATTTACGTGAAGGGGTAAAAAAAATATTTTTATCAGCATTTTTAAAAAATAATGATTTTAGAAGTGATTTCATTCATTTGTGAATGAATACTGAAAGTTTCATTAAAATCCGACAATTATTTGATTTTTGAGAGAATTTCCAAATTAATGTGTTTTCAACCTAAAAAAAAGTGGCAAATGCAAAAAATTGGTGTCCATTGTAAAACAGTAGTAAACGTTTCTTAGCCGTTAAAATCAATCAAAACAAAACTTTGACAAAATTTCGAAAATGTTAGAAAGGATTAAAATTTTTTTTAAAATAATTAAAAACTACTTTGATTTTTCCTCTTAATAATAATATAAACATTTTGAGGAAAAATGTTTGTTTTATTAAGTTTGGAACCTTTTTTATTCATACTATCTGTTTTTGTTATCGAGCCGACTGGAGGTGCCTATGCAAATCAGATACTGATGTAAATTCTTCATCAGCAACCCAAAAGTAAAAAAAAAAAAAGACAAATATTGGGCTTTGTCAGCAAATTTATACTAGTAAGGAGTCTGGGTACCATAATACAGGCACACAATCCCACAATTCATTTCAGAAAAATGAACAGTGGCATATTTGTCATGGTTTTGCATACCCATTTTCTCCCAGTAGACTCTAATGTGCGTTGTGGTGCATTGGATATCATCTCGGAATGAGAAATTGGAGAGCCGAGTTCAAATTTCAGTTGAATTTCCTGCATTCACTTATGCGCAAATACTCTTGGGAAAAGTATTAATCCGTCTCTTCCCTCCAGTTATGGGTTAAATAACAGAACAGATTGGGTCTATAGCCTTGGCTGGCAACCTACTGCAGGAGATAATCTTCTGCCCAAGTGTGTATCACGTATGGCACTTAACTGACACCATATCTTCAGTTTTAAAAAATGTGACTTAGTAAAATTTTGGTAAAACACCTTCAATACTTTTTGGTGATAATTATAAAAATAGTGTTAAAAATGAACTTTGAAGAAAAATTATTAAATTTACTATAAATTCTTTTGGTCTTAGCATTTTTGTTTTTAATCTTAATTGAACAGTTTTTAAAAGTAGAAAAAATGCCTATCTAATTTGCAATCGTTTTCTCTGTAAAATGCTTTAAAAATAACTAATTCTTCAATTTAAGAATTTAGAAATAATAATGAAAAAATTCTTTATACTTTAAATATGACGAGGTATAGTTAATTTCTACTTTTCTCAATGCAGTTTGTGTTTTCTTTTTTAATTAGTGTACATCAGGGCTGTTGGTGGAGAGGTTCCTGGTACCTCATCATTGGCTCCTAAAATTGGTCCTCTTGGTTTGGTAAGTTGTTTTTTTTCTTCAATTCTTAGTGTTTTTCTTATTGACTTGAGATTAGATTACCTTTCTCAGCAATTCTACCTTGCACATTTAGACAAATGAATGCATGGCTCAAGATGTAAATATGAAAAAGAAAAAAAAATCATGTCCTAACAACTCAAGAAACAAGGGATTGTTAACATGTTAGGTGTAATACAAAATTTAACTGGTTGTTACTTATTAAAAATTTAATTTAACTTTTTTTTTTTTTTTTTTTTTTTTTTTTTTCCATAAAAAATATAAGGAGAAAAATGATCAATATGAGTTTTAAAATATCAGTAATAGTATTAAGTGTCAATTATTCACCATTTTTATAAACAAGATAGTTTTGTTGCAAGTGTTGTTCAAAATTAAAATGTCCATTGATGAAATAAGTGGTTAAAGTTTTACAGTTAAGCTTATTTTTTGGTTTCGGTATTGTAGTTTACATCAAATTTTAACTGCATATTTCATCAATGGCGGGCTACATTTAAATTTCGAAAGACAATATTGATTGACTACACAAAAGTAGAGAGCCAATGGCTGATAAAAGCACACATCAGCATTTGACTTGTGCAAAATATATGAAGAAATTATTGGGTGTAGAAAAATTAGTGTAATGACGGTGGATCACATCAGAATTAGTGGCTAGATTTTATGGAAGTAATAGAACCAACCTAAATCAGAATTGGTTTGAGGAAATGTATGACCTTTCTGGCAAATTGGTTTTTATCAATTCCAATGTACTATGTAAAACACTGAGTGAGAACCCTTGGAACATCTTGCAGAGTATAAAACATTACTTGTCATAGAAGTAAGCAAGATTTTGTGGAAGGTTAAAAAACAAACTGTAGGAACACTGCATTCTAGTAATAAACATAAAAAATATCAATGGTCTATATTGGTGGAAATTTCCAATGCATAATGCTGTTCCATCAGCCATAGTTGGATAGGCTTGGCAGGGTTATAATTTTGGAAGTATGTAGTGTATGAATACAGTCTGACATGGCTTTAGTAGCTGAAGATACAGTATCTGTACTTTTGAAAGACGTTAGGAATTGGCCATTTTATTCACTTGCTTCTACTGGATATCAGTATGCCTTTGGGAAAAATTCCTATTTGATTGAAGAAAATTTAAGAACATCTTAATTTGGATATCAAGAATTTAGAGGAATAAAAATTTTCCTTTTGATCTGATTATTTAAGAGCATTAGGGACATACAAGGTGTATATATTTTAAATCAGATTAATCATTCTCAATTTTTATTAATATTCTTCAGTTTCAGAAAAATATTTTATTTTTAGAATATTTTTAAAACTGATAATTTACTTTGTTTACAAATGTGTCAAAATGGCTGATTTCAATTGAAGCAACCAAAAAAGTTCTGTTCCAATCAATTTTGCTAACTGTAATTAATAAATTAAATCATTTAGCTTTCAATTAAAGCTAAAAAGAAAGCTTCAAGAAAACCTGCATTTAAAAAAAAAATCATTTTACACCTAAGATATTGAAAATTAATGGAGTGTACCTAATACACTTCAGTTTAATTTGTTTTAATACAATTAGCATTTGTGCTAATCTTGAATATTTACTTGTCTTGGATCTCTAACATTAAAATAATAAACATTGTCAAGGAGTCACGGTAGTTAAAATAAGTGTTGGGAAAAACATTCCTTGATTACACCATTCCACCCCTTCCCACCAGAGCATGAATTCTTTCAAAAATTGATAAAGCGAACAATCAACGGACCTGATGAACCTTTTAAAATTATAAAACTTTAATTTGCATTTTATTGTAAAAAATTTGTAAGTATCTATTTGATATTAAATCCAATAAGTAATTATTGCAATATCTTATATATCTTGCCATTGAATAACATTTAATTGAAAAAAAAAAAGAAGGCAAACTTTACTTAATGAGAAATTTAATATTTATTTTAAAAAAATTATCCCTATTAGTGAAAAATAATTTTTAAAATTTTTATTTCAGTCTCCAAAAAAAGTTGGTGATGATATTGCAAAAGGCACTCAAGATTGTAAAGGTCTTAAGATTACTGTGAAGTTGACCATCCAGAATCGTCAGGCTACAGTCTCTGTTGTTCCCAGTGCTGCCTCTCTCATCATTAAAGCCCTTAAAGAACCTGCTCGCGACAGAAAAAAAGTTAAACACGGTGAGTTATCTCTTTTTATATTGTTACTCTATAGTAGTTTTAATTATATTTTCATACATGTTTTTCTATAACGTCTCTGTCATTCAGGCAGTCATATATTTTACAAGTTTTAAAGTAATTTTAGTTGAGCATCTCTTTAGTTGTTTTCATGATTTTGATACGTTATATTTATGGGACATACAGTGAAAATTGTGACATGAAATAAGCTTTATGCAATAAACATCATTCTTGTATTTTTAGCTGTATAGTTATTTTCACGATTTAGCAGTTAGTTTTAATAGGATTTTTCCAGTCTGCCATATATATTTCACTTCAAACAAGACAAGACTGATGCACAGGGGGTTACAGTGAAAGAAAAAAAAACAAGGTACAGGAGAAGTTAAAAAAAAGATAATAGATGAGTGAGAATCAAAGAGTTAAAAGATGGCAATTGATGTTGCATTTGAACTTTTGGAGATTGTAGCAACCAAACGGAAGGGAGTTCCACAAGTGGGAAGTGTGAGAAAAGAAACTATTTGATTAGAAGAGATGGTTACATTTAAATCTCTAAGTGGTAAAAGGGTGGGATTGTGATATCAGTCAAGTAGCATGCATAAATACATGTGATTGGTGAACCAGGGGGGAAAAAAACTTGTCAAAACAGTTGCCATGAAAATACTTGTAGTAAAGCAACATCATGTTGGTGAGAAAGTAACTGAAGGTGGGCAGCCAAGTCGGGATTGATTATATTGCAAATCCTCTTTTAGATTTTGTCAAAAACCTCGATGAATAGCAGCAGCACCTGACCAGATATGGTAACAGTGTTCAATGTATGGGTGAATGGTAGATTTATAAATGTGCAAAATGGATTCTGATGAGAAAACTTCCTGACCAGACACAGTGACCCTACCTTCCTAGCAGTTGATGTAGCTATAGATTATTTCTCCATGGTAAAAGAGATCAGTTTCGTTTTGGGGGCATTCAAATTTACAAGCTATTTTTCATCCCATTCAATCACAGATTGGTGGTCCTTTTGTGAAGAGCAGCAACCATGTTTACTTTTGAAACGGTATTAAATGGTGGTGTTATCTACATAGATGCTTACTTGGGAATTGATTACATTAAGAAGATCTGCTGTTGCTATGTCTATAGTCTCTTTTTTTTTTTTTTTTTTTTTTTTTGAGAATGATCTATTTAAGAGCAGTATATGATTCATGTATTATAATTAAAAAAATTATTCATTTATTTATACACATTGATTTTTAGAAACCTGTTTAGTTAATTTTCTTAGTAAATTTCCTTATTTGATATTTTTATATTTTGCTCTGTAAAAATTTGAGAGCTGTGTCTTTATCTTTTTAACTTACTGTATTTATATATTCAAAACTTTTTAGAATTGGCTGATCTAGCAATGTTAGGGAAAAGGTTTGATTTATATAGGTTTTCTTATAATTAAATTTGTTTTAAATCTCGAAAAATATTTAAAATATATAGAAGAAAAGTTTGCCATAATATTGTTTCCAGAACAAAAAAATTATGAAATATATCAGAAGTAATGTCCAGGTGTAATTACGCCTATAAATACATCTTAGGTTCATACGAACCTGAATGAAAGTGTTTTAAGTGTATTAAGACCCTTAAATAATTCCTCTTTAATTTTGGAAATTTTCAGTTATAAATTTCTCGAAGATACTGCAACCTAGGTTGCAGAAATAACTAATTTCCAAATGAAAAATATTCAAAAGCTCATATAAATGTTTTGAGCACTTTTTAATACAATTGGATACTGGTCTAATTTAATTATAACAATAATTATAAGAAAATTTAAAATTTTGGAAACAATATTTTTCATTAAAAAATTCATTACTTAAAAAATAAATTTCAATATTTGATTGACCATGACTGTACCTCTTCTGGATTAAATTATGAATGGTATTAAAAATTTATTAAAAGAATACAGTTGCAGATTTTTTAAAAACTGTTTCAAGCTTAGTATTTTGTATTTCTTGTCACTCTTTAAGGAAACATTTAATTTTTTTTTTTTTTTTTTTTTTTTTGTAACTAAATCCTCAATCATGATAAACTAAAGGTTTTTTTTATGTACAGGTTAATATTTGTTAAATTTAAGTAACTCAGCTTGACATTTCTGAAAAGGATAAATAAAAAGCTACCATCTGTTATTTTAGCCATTTAAGTTCAAGTAAAATATTGAGCATATATCTATGCAGGTGGTAGTCAAAGCATTTTGGGGGACAGGAATGCCATTCATTTGTCTTGAAATTTATATTATGGAATACTAACTTTATTTGGATTCTGTGTTTTTATTTTTTAGTCAAACACAATGGCAACTTGTCTTTTGATGACATTATCAATGTAGCTCGTGCAATGAGGGAACGAAGTATGTCAAAAACGTTGGCTGGAACATGCAAAGAAATTCTTGGTGGGTATAATTTTTGCTGTTTCTTTTGTTATATCCATTTTAATTTTAGTACTGAAGAATTGAAACATTTATAAAAATGACTGCAAAAACTTTCTATAAAAAAAGGCTTATTCTGACTGCATAGTAAGAGTGCAAGCCACTTTCTTCTAAATTTTTTTTTTTTTTTTTGCACAAAATTGCTTTTTTGAACCATCTGAAATTTTTCTTGACTATTTACTAGCTTAACTATGTCCCCCATAAAATGTTTACCATTGAGTAGAAAAACATTTCATTTGTGAAAATGTTCAGGTGTTGATAAAAATAAAGATAGCACCAAAATAGCTCAGCATATCTGTCCTAGACCAGATGAGTTAGCAATTTGATGGGAATGGCAACTTCTGCAGGGAAAATACCAATGAGAACTTACCATCTTTGAGAAGTGCACTTGTGTGAGGAGAAAGCCTGCAGTTTACCCTGATGCAAGTGCTCCTTATATCATAAATGTTGGATTGCTCTCGTTCTTACAGGTAATGGATGGCTTCTTATACAGTTGAATGAAGATTTCTTGCATTGATGGCCAAAAGATAACCCTAACAATGGAAATTGTGGACAGTGATTATCCTCTGAACATTAGTATATTCCACTGAAAGAATGTGAAACAAAATTGAAAGTGCACATGGTGGCTGAACAGAAATCATGCAAAGAAAAGATTATGATCCATAAACTACATTTGCCAGTTTGCATATCCTTTAGTTAAAAACCTGAAAGCTATCATATAAAATGGTGACTCACTTGAAGAAAGTGAAAAGCTAATTGAAGATATTAGCAAGAAGTGTGAAGTTTGCAAGAGATTAAAGAAGACTCTTGCATGACTAAGAGTATCTCTTCTCTTGGTTAGGCAATTTAATGATGTAGTGGCAATGGATGGATGTAAAGTAATATAAAGATGTTTACTTTTTACATTTTATTGATCTCTCCACTAAATTCAGTAAAAGTGAATGTTAGAAAAACTAAAATTACAAATAATGTTGCAATTAAATGGATAGCTGCTGGTTTTAAACCTTGAAAATTTCTAGTTAATAATTGTGGGGAATTTGATAATGCAAAATATAGAGAACTGGCTGAACAATTGAATGCAGAGATTTATGCCACTGCTGCATGCTCACCATGGTTAAATGGTATATGTGAGAGAAATCACTCATAGATATGAGTAAACAGAAAATAGAAGATTCCAAAATGGGAATAAATGTTGCTCTTGCCTGGGCAGTCAATGCAAAAAAAAAAAACTATATAAAATCACCTTGGATATAGTCCAATTCAGCTTGTGTTGGACAACCACCTTAATTTTTAATCAATTCTGCAGAATCAACTCCAGTCTTAGAAAAGGCAGAAGTAAGTGATACAGATATTAAACATCTCAATGCATTGCATGCAGCAAAAAGAGCTTACATGAAAGCAGAATCATCAGTGTCAGAACGTCTGGAGTGCAAAAATTTCTGGCAGGAGATCATGTATTCTATAATAGGGCTGACAACAGAAGATGGTGTGATCCAGGTAAAATTATTGTCCAAGATGTGGAAAGTTGTTTTCATTAAGCATTGAAGTCAGTCAGTCTGAGTTGTAACATGTAAGGTGATTATGGCAAATGGGACAGAATTAAAGACTGGCAAAATAAAAGTGGATGGTACTCATGGTGAAAATAAAGATCTCAACTATCCTAAAGAAGATCAGGACAATGAGCTTGAAAGAATATATGCCAGGGTTATGTGGTAAAGAAGATAATAAGAGACAGGAAAAGCTAATTTCAGAACAAAGTCAGTCCACAATATAAAAATGAAAGTGAAAGCCAGATTGGTTGTAAGTGTTCAGTCAGATTAGCCAACTTCTAGTAAATCTACATTTAGAATAGGTGTGGCAAGTAAGGGAGAAAAATGTGAAACAACTGACAGAAAAGTGGCATTTTTTTTTTTTTTTCAGGGTAGACAACTCTAGATATATTATGAAACCTGTAGAAATATAGTGTAATATGGAAGTTAAAGCAGCATATGTCCTTGATGTTGCATATTGAAATTGGTACTTCAGTACAAAAGATAATCATAGCAGATTGAATTGTAAGCAGTCTGAGTTGGACAAAGCAAAGGTGTAACAATAAGAATTAGAATAGGTGGTGTAACAATAAGAAACTAGAAGGAATATTTGACGCATGTAGATGATTTCTTATTTGCAGAAACTAGTGATTTTTAACAAGTGTCATTGATTCCATTGCCAGAAGATATATAAAGTTGTAAAGAGATCCATAGAAAATGTCTGTTGGTTTGAATGTTACAAAATGTGAAGAAATGCCATTCAAGTAAACTAAATTGAGTATGGAGCAGAAATGAAAAAATTCCTCTGAGTAAAAAAAAAAAAATATAGAACATTCCCACTAAACAAAAATTAAATGGATTCTTTAAAAACAGCTGGTCAGCTAAAACAAACACTACCAGGTTTTAGTTTCAAAGCATTGGAACTCAATATGTCAAGGCAGCATCCAACAGTTTAGCAGTTACTGAGAGCCAGCAAAGCAGTCTACCAAGCAAAGCAAACTCAAATACCTACTTCCCAATTTTGGTAGCTTTAGAGAATGGAAAATTGATGTCTTCTGTGATACATCATGGTCTAATTGTCTGGATGGGATCTCAAGTTTTCAGGAAAACATATTTCTAATTGGTAAGAAGCAGAGTTGTTGACTGTCCAAGAAAGTGGACAAAATTAAATGCAAGGTGTCCAGCACTTTAGCATTTGAAACACTTTCAGTATATGATTCTCTTGGTGAAGCCATCTATGTGGGCAGCCTTCTAACAGATATACTGTAACCACTATACCACAAATATGATACCCATAACTGTATACAGACAATAGATCTTTGACATCAAAATTTTAATTCCACCAAGTAAGTCTGTGAAGAATGACTGCAAATTAACATTGTTGAGATGCGAAGAATCTCAGGAAGAGACCCAGTTCACAAAATAGGTTCACACCCCTTCAACTTGCTGATGTATTGACAGATAGAGAAGCAGATTCTCGCAGGCTGCTACAAGTTCTTGCCACTGGAATGCTTATCAACCAATAAATTCCACTGTTATTTTATTAAAAAAATAATAGGAGGTATCTGTTGCTGTTAGATAAGTTCTTATAATGTGGTAGAATCTTGCTAGCTGCATCATTTTTATCATCTTGAGAGTCATTAATGGACTCCACCTCTAATCTCCATAGAAACTGTACCCATTTCTCCTTGAGGCAAAAACTTATCACATGCTTGGAGAACCCTTTGTCAGTCTGAACCATGGGTTATTAAACAGTACCTACCTAAATTGGTGGCTGCTTGAGAATATCAGGTACTGTACGCTTGGATGTGTGAGTGATGGATAATGGTTTAAAATTGTTAATCAGAACAGAGTTCCAATTTCATTTGGGTTTTTTATATCCACTTGTATTCAAATACCCTTGAGGAAGGTATGAATCCACCTATTCTCACTCCCAAAGCTATGGATTAATTATTAAAATATGTATCACTAAATCATTGCCTCCCTCCTCCCCAATTATTTTTACACTTAATATTTTATGGCTTTTTCTTCTAAAAGCTTAATAAGCTGTAGAAAACAAATCAAAAATGATTTTTGTCTAAATTCTACTGTGCAAAAACTTTGAGGGAGATTCACAAGCATCCTTTAAGTTGTACTCATTAATATTCTAAGAATTTATATGGCGAAAATGAAAAAAAGAATAAACGAACATATTAGTCCAAAGAAAACCATGTATAATGATTTGTAATAAAAAGAAAATTTGATAAAAAATTAAGAATTTCATTTTGTGTGTGTGGTTTTATCATAATTTTTGGAGATATTGAAAATTTTGCTAAAAGATTGAAAAATTTCTGGAGTATTTTGATTTTATTTATTTTTTTTGTAGGAACTGCTCAGTCAGTTGGTTGTACTGTTGATAATCAACATCCACACGATATCATTGATATGATAAACAATGGAGAATATGAAGTTCCTGCAGTAAGTGGCCTGTTTTTTATTTTTGTAACAAAAATACAGAGTAGCTAAGTTATTTGAATTTTTCCATCTATTTCTTTTGATACTGGGGTTGTAAATGATAAAAAACAAAAATGCATCTATTTTATTATTGCAGGTAAGTTAAAAAAAAAAAAAAAAGTCTAAATGACTTCATTTTTATCTTCACCACTTTTTAAATTCATTAAAATATAGATTATTTTGTGATAATAAATCTTTTTTCTTGGAGATATATTAATGTGGCACATTTAAAGGTATTAATGTGCAGACCTGAGGGGCATACCTACTTACTGGCCAGAACCTGTGCCAACCATATTTTTAATCATTAAAATTCAGTTGTTCTCAATTTTATGTCAATGTTTTGTGAATCAAATTTATAAAACTGTATTTGATGGCGCACAAGGTTTCCACTATAAAATTGATTGATCTATCTAAAACTAGTGCTAGCATCCCTTTCTAGAAAACAAACAGTCAAATCAATTTTGACCTGTCTGGTTCAGTGTGCGTAGTTTTTAAAAAATTGAAAATTTCTCAAGCCCTTATGAGTATTTAATTTAAACTTCATAATTGCAGTCATTTGTGTGCATGCCCCCGCTTTAGTGTGGAATCCCAGGTTTCAAAAAGTAACTTAACCATTTTCCCCCATATTCATCTTTTCTATTTAATACTTTGTGATCTGGAAAGCTTTTTGTTCCCCTTTTTCATTGTAGGATTTGAATCACAAAGCTCCTCCTATATAATTTTCTTTGTATAATATATTTTGAACATAGTTTGTAGATGCTAAAGTAGGTACCTCCATTACATCACAAAAAAAAAACAGTATAGTATGAATTAAAAAGGTTCAAAACTTAATAAAACGAACATTTTCCATCAAAATATTTCAAATATTAAGAGGAAAGATCAAAACCATTTTCCCCCATATTCATCTTTTCTATTTAATACTTTGTGATCTGGAAAGCTTTTTGTTCCCCTTTTTCATTGTAGGATTTGAATCACAAAGCTCCTCCTATATAATTTTCTTTGTATAATATATTTTGAACATAGTTTGTAGATGCTAAAGTAGGTACCTCCATTACATCACAAAAAAAAAAACAGTATAGTATGAATTAAAAAGGTTCAAAACTTAATAAAACGAACATTTTCCATCAAAATATTTCAAATATTAAGAGGAAAGATCAAAATATATTTTATAAAAATCCCTTTTGGCTGAAAATTTTGTTTTGATCTAAGTTAGCGTTGCAGAAAATCTTACGACTGTTTACAATCGATCACGTAATTTTTTATGTAACTTGCTTTTTTGGTGACAAACATTAATTTGGAAATTATTGCAAAAAAACAAATAATTGTTGGATTTTAATGAAACTTTCAGTACTCATTCACAAATGAATGAAATTATTTTTGAAATTAGTTTTTTAAAATATGAAAAGAAAATTTTTTTTAACTGTTACCTCCCCTCTCCACATAAATTCATGAAATTTTAATAAATTTTAATTTTCTGCAATTTACTTTTTTATTAGTTAAACGCAAAACTCATCGGAGAATATAAATCATCTATTTTTTTAATTTTTTTTAAAAAATCTTTTTATTTAAAATTATTCAGCACTATCTGAACATCTACTCCGAAGAGTAAAATAAAAAATGCAATAAAACTCTGAGATAATTTAATTTGGTAAGATTTTAATTGCTGGAATAAATAATAATAATTAAGGATATTATATTCTGAAGATCAAAAATTTTTTTTGATTACTAATAAAATTTTTAAAATTTCATTTTTTTTTTTTTTAGTTAAGGAATTGAAGATTATATTGCCTATTAAAAAACAAAAAATTAATAAAAATTTTTCACCCCTTATATTTTAAAATAATTTAAGAATTTTTTGTGTAAATAAATGTTCATTTAAGTAGATTGTTCCATAGGGGTCATATTTATTTTAAAAGTTAACAAGTGTTTTGGATTATCCCCTTTACATGGGGAAACTGCAGAAACTGCGCTTTGATTCTGATTCAAGTCTCTTCAAGACATTTATAAAAAAAAACAAAAAAAAAACGATTGTATGAATAAGATTTATACCAAATTCATCTTTCATACTTTTGGCCGAATACTGTAAATCATCAGTTGAAGGCTGTGATAACAAGGTTACCGTAATTGAGAAATGCTTTTTGAAACATTTTTCAAGCAGTAAGCAGGTAATTCTTGTTTCAAGTCAGCAAGTTGTATTTTAATTTTTTTGAAACAGAATTGGCTTCTGTTTACAATCTATGTAAAATGGCGGAAAATTTGAATTTTTTTTTTTTTAATTTTTTTTTTAATTTAGAAAAATTTTGATTCTGATCAATATAATTTCAGTTTAAAATACACCAGGGTATTTTGCTTACTGGAATTAATTTAATCCCTTGGCTTTCAATTAAAGCTAATTTTAAAAAAGCTTGAAGATAACTTATTTGTTTTTAAAATTTCAATTTAAATTTAGGTATAAAAAAATGAGTGGAGGTACCTATGCTAAAGTTAAAAAAAAACTGCCTTATTTTAGCCAATTTGACTTATGGAGATTATATTGATTCAATTTAGTCAACTTAGCATCACTTGTTCTATTTATTTTATATGCTGATCAAAATTTTTCTTTACAAGAAGTTAAGTTGAAACTTACAAGAAATATGGATTTTTTACATTAAATTTAATAAGCAATAATATGTAGTTGATATAAAAACATATCAAAGGAAAAACACATTTCATACATCAAAACTATATATTACAAAACTTTTACTATGTATCTGTTTAATTTTCACAATTTTTTTTACAAACAATATGGTTTTTCTTTTTATTAATATTAATTTTCATTTTTATTTTTATTTTCAGGAATAAACACAAAGGCAGCATTTCTAAATGAATAAAATTTGTTTAGAAGTCATTATGCAATCTTTTTTCTTTTTCCTTGAATATGTTAATGGTAGGGAATCCTGTGTTACCATATTCTAATCTGGGATTGGCAACAATTTCATGTTAAGACAGGAAGCATTTAAAGGTTTACTTTAAGTTATTTTAATTTGCTTAAGCTTGTCATGTAACTTCCATTTTCATAAAATAATATTCTGTAATATGAACATATGGCTGAGTGCTTAGAATGTTATCTTTCTCACTGTGAGACCTAGTTTCATATTTCATCATAGTTGTTTTGACAGGTGCATAACTTCTTGATAATATCGAACAGGAGGGATGTTTCCAGTGTGTGTGTGTGGCACATTTAGGTAGTGCCTGAAAACCATATGAGTTGACCCAAGCCTTGTGAAAATTTGGGTAGAGATGATTATTTAGAAGCTATTGGTGCTAGTGCTAACGAAGTCACACGTCATAGTAGTCTTGTTTGAACTGTTTATGTACTTTCTCCCAGTAATTAACTAAAGGTTTGCTCAAAGTTGCAGTACAGGTTGATTTTTTTTGGGTGCTTAAGCAGTTGTCTTTAATGGATTAGATAGACATACTTGGATATTAGCAGACAGCCACACATATGCATGAAAATAATGCTTAACAGCCAAAATGAGGGGAAACAAACCTGCCAGTAAGAAAAGATAATGTCTGTAGTTGATAAACAAGTTTATGAATTGGGTAAAAATTACTTCTTTTTTTTAATTATCATTAAAAGAAATTTCCTATTTTTTATTCACTTTTGAAAGTAAGAAATTTAAGATCAAGTAGTTTTGAAGTGGCCATTTTACTAAAACTATTTTAAAAACTAGTTTTGTCAGTTGATTTCTCAAAAAAACAGGATTTCTTTCAGTTGCTGACTTGAACACTTGGGGGGCATGACTATACAAGCAAGGAATACAAAGAAAATGGTTTGTCATGTCTACAGAAAATGCAATAATAATGATATATATGAATATAAAAGCTTAGCTGGAATCACTTGATGGTGATGAATTCTTTTGAAATAATATTCTTATATGTTTGTTCTTTGCGATGTGCTCAGAAAGGCCATAAATGCTGATGATTAGCTGACGTTTACCCTGACAAAAAAAAAAAATGATCTAAATAGATGACAGGTGCAGACTATGCATATGATTTAGCCAGTATAACTAATCCACTTCAGGAAGTAGGCATTCCCCTTTACAAGTTGGAGCAAGAGTTGAAAGGCACTGTGCCGTCAGGCCATTTAAAAGTATACAAAGTCATGACGGAATTTTGCTAGCAGCAACATTGATCACGTGGGGCTTAGGTCAACACCTCCACTGTCCAATTTGTGGATGGTAACGTCCATCTAAATTTGGTCTTTGTAGTCATCAAGGTCAATATAATCTCATCAACCAGTGATTTCAATTCTTCTCATTTGGTGGAGCAGACATTGTCATTAATGGACTTTTATTATTGGAGGAAGATTGGCCTGCACATCAATGCTTCTAAAGACAGTATCTAGAATCAGCAGAGTACAGCCCTATGTTCTCTAAGTTGGGAATGAATTTAATCTGTCAAGTATTTTAAATATCTAAGGAGTAATGTTCAGAGTTTGTACAGGTCCTGGAAAATTGGCAGGGCCTTTTTCAGGGCTTAAAATGTCCGGGGGTTTTCTCAGTTGGGTTGCATACACCTTTTTTTCTCATCTAGGTAACTGTCTTCAAGCTGCTACCTTCATTTATACAAGAAAAGAGGGGGGAAAAGCAAAGATAATAGGTGTCAGACAAACAAAATTAATTTACTCATTGATTTTGGAGTTGAAATGAAAAATTATTTTATAGTAATGAGTACATTTTAATATAATCTCAAAATTTAGTGTTTCACATTTTATATCAATTTTAAAAGGTCTTTTTGATTTAGTCAGCAGTGGGTGAGTTTATGCTAGAAAAAATGTTGACACATGCATAAATATGTGTAAACTACATTTTTCTAAATTGTTGCTAAAGTAGCTAAAATGTGCAGTCTCCTTTTGAGAATTTTTTTTTCATTTATAGTTCTGTTCATTAAAATCATTATACTTCACAGGAAATGTGTAGCAGTAAGAATTCAAGTTTGTAATTCAAAATTTTCAAATGTAGAACTCCAAACTATAGAATGCTACACAAAATGTGTAACATAACCAGATCTGCATTCAGTTGTTTTGGCCCTCAACACTTGGATCTCTTCACTGCTTTCAACTGATCCATGTGACAGGAATTATTGAAACCAACTGTAGTTTTTCTTTGAAAATCTCATCTGGTAAACTATTAAAAGAGAAATCAGTGTTGGTTTTTGGAATTGATAACCGTGTGTGTGTATGTGTGCATACCTCGGTTTCAGTCCTAGAAACTTCTTAACATGCTTCTGCAATTTCTTTTTCACTGATATGTTGGAATCCCGAATGTTGCAAGCTCTAAGAAAAAAAAAAGGACTTTTTTTTTTTTTTTAATCATTTCACCCCAAGCAAGGCGGTATTGCCACTGGTGAGTAGGGGGCTATATAGAGAAGAGTGAAATTTTAAACAGGAGGCGAGTGAAGAGAAAGGGTAAAAGAAGGACGAGAATACGTGATATTTTTTTACACTGATTTGTTGAAATCCTGAATAAGTCATTTCACCCCAAGCAAGGTGGTACTGCCACTGGTGAGTAGGGGTCTACATAAAGAAGAATGAAATTTTAAATGGGAGGAGAGCGAAGAGAAGGATGGAAATATGTGTGAAGACAGTTGCGAGGGTAAAATGAGAAAGGGAAAGGACAAGATAGGGTGAGGCAGGGAAAGACACGACAAGTCAAGTCAAGTGGATAAAAAATGGCAATTGACATTGCATTTAAATTCTTGGAGATTGTAGTCATCAGGAAAGCAAGTATATGGAAGAGTTCCATAGGCGGGAAGTGCGAGAAAAGAAGCTGATGGAGTTGTGGCTGCATTTGGTTGGTTGATTTAACTGTAAGTGTGGGACCTTATCACTGTCTAATTGCTAGAGTAAATTCTTGTGGAGGGGACACAAGTGAGCTAAGCTCCTCCAGAGCAGAAGCTATGAAAATATTTGTAGAAGAGACAGGGTAGCCACATCCCATTAGTGAGAAAGTGGCTTCTGAAAATCAGCAAGGTTATCTTTGTTGGATTTCTTGCTGAAATGTCGTGTCATCAACGTAGATGCCTACTTGGGATTTGATCACGTCAAGATCATTTCTGAAGATCAGAAAGAGCGTCGGGCCTAGGATAGAGCCCTGAGCTACACCCACGTTCATGTGATAGGATGTGGAGGATTTCCCTGTTCGATATGACCTTCATTATGTGGTTTGATAGGAATGATTGGATCAAACCAAGCAAGCGACCAGTGATCCCATAGCCCTGTAGCTTGTGCAGAAGGCCAGCGTGCCAAACCCTATCTCATTGAGGGTTTGATATATGTACTCGGTGATGGTCTTTAGCATATCGACAGTAGACCTGGCAAAGCGAAAGCATACTGTCTGTCCGAGAATAGTTTGTGTGTGGCAAGATATTGAACTCTCGGTATTGATAATAGCTTCGAACACAAGCGCATGTTGCAGTCAATGGCTGTCTGCCACATCTAATCGAGGTTTCTCCTCACCAACAACAAACATGAAAAACCTCATCTCAATAAACAAAACTAAACCAGGCAAACTAAAACCATCTATCATCATTTATCCATCACACACAGATGGTGCATAGGGCAGCAACTTTGTGTTGCTGTAACAAACTTTTTTACGGGGGAAGGTTGTTAGCCCTGCACCCAACCCCCAAACCTGGAGGACCAGTGGACCATTCTTGGTCTTTACGTTTACAGCACCTGGTATTCCCAAATGGTCACCCATTTAAGTACTGACCAGGCTCGATGTTGCTTAACTTCGGTGATCGGACTGGAACCGGTGTATTCAACACAATATAGCCGTAGACAAAACAACCTACATCTCTCAACATTTCCTTCATGAACATCCATGGTATTCATAGCAACTTTTGTAGTGTGGAATCTTTCCTCTGAAAAGTCCCCTGACATCCTATTGCTCTGTGAGACTAAATCCCCTCCTCTGACTTCTTGATTCCTGGCTACCTTCTTCTTTTAAGGAAGGACTGCACTATCTATATGCATGGTTTGGGGGTTTATGTCGGTGAACACCTTCCTCTAGCTAAGGTGATATCCCTTGAATCCCCTGACTACCCATAAATGTGTCCCCTTTCACTTCTGAAATCAGCTCTTTTCTTTCTGTACTGTTCCCCTTTCTCTCTCCTGCTAGACAGTATATCTTATAGATAAGGCTACTTCCTCCTACTAACATATTTGTGTTCAGAGATTTTAATGTCCACCATGCCAAGTGACTAGAAAACTCTGTCACTGATTCTGCTGGCATTCATGCCATGAACTTTGCTAGTTCTCAATCTCTTACCCAAATGGGGAATTTCCTCATGCACTTTCACAGTATGTGGAAATTGTACCCACTACCTCAAGGATTAAAGTTGATCTCTTCTGTGTTGCTGTGGAATCAACTCTTGTCTATGGCACAACACTTTGGACTCTATCATCGATGGAGAAAACACTAAATGGTGCTTACACTAGAATGCTCTAGGCTGTTCTTAACATCTTGTGGCATTAAGAACTACCGAACGAAGCTTGTATGGTAAAATCTGAAACTACAGGAACATAGATTAAAATATGTAGAACACTGAACAAAACTTGTTGCTGATGTATTACTGTGACAATCAGATTATGTATTAGAAGTTGACGAACAAAAACCTTCATCAAACTGTTAGAAAATAGTGGACAACATTGAAGGGATGCAGATCATTGTGAGCTGCAGAAAGATTGTGTTAAAGAATGTTGCATAAACTAGCCGTAGTATTTCTCTGTGCATTCGAGTTGTCTCCCTTCCAAAAACAAAAATGAATTGTCTCCCTTTTAGCTAATGATCTTAAAATTGTCAGATTTTGAAAATACAAGTTTTTATTGTTCTTCTCAATAATTAGCTTTATTCAGCTGTTAAAAATATTTTGAACTTAGTTTTAAAACTTTTCATAAGAATACTTTGTGGAGAAGATCTAAAGACTTAAAAGATTTTTTAAAAATATTAGTCATTCTCAGTGAGTTTCATTTTTATAAGATCACAAAAGATCATTTTTAGATTTTACAGCAGAAATTTTTTTCCTTAAATTTGTGCAAGAGGTATGACATGAGGTTATATGAAAAAAAAAAATTAAAAAAAAATTGCTGCCATCAGTTTAAACTAATTAATATTCAACCTCCAGTATTTGCACTTGTTGCGTCCACTTACATAATATCTGAATCAAATTAATTTTCATTATTTATTATATCTTTTGACGCAATATTGCGAGCCCATTATTTTGTATAATATATGCATAATGCATGACTCTACATAAAAAGTGTGTTTAAGAATTCTTGCCCTATCCTGCTTCCTATAACCAGTATCTTACACTTCCTATAACCAGTATCTTACACTTCCTATAACCAGTATCTTACACTTCCTATAACCAGTATCTTACACTTCCTATAACCAGTATCTTACACTTCCTATAACCAGTATCTTACACTTCCTATAACCAGTATCTTACACTTCCTATAACCAGTATCTTACACTTCCTATAACCAGTATCTTACACTTCCTATAACCAGTATCTTACACTTCCTATAACCAGTATCTTACACTTCCTATAACCAGTATCTTACACTTCCTATAACCAGTATCTTACACTTCCTATAACCAGTATCTTACACTTCCTATAACCAGTATCTTACACTTCCTATAACCAGTATCTTACACTTCCTATAACCAGTATCTTACACTTCCTATAACCAGTATCTTACACTTCCTATAACCAGTATCTTACACTTCCTATAACCAGTATCTTACACTTCCTATAACCAGTATCTTACACTTCCTATAACCAGTATCTTAAACAATCCTGAGAATGTAACTTTGGAAATGGTATACAAAGTCTGCTGATATGTGGAATAGCACGTAGATTTCACGGCTCAGTCATTCTTTGTATGCATGATTTATTAAATACATCCAGCAAGGATGATTTAATTAATTTTTTTATCAAGTTTTCCTGCATCCTAGCATTTTCCATTTTGTTGTTTTTAAGGAATATAAAAATTGTTTATAATTTTTATTGTCCCAAGTGCTTTTGGCAACTTATAAAGCTATGGAATACATTCCAACAAAACGAAAAATGTCAGGATGCAGAAAAATGCTGGAAAAACTATTAAAAATGATATCTTTCTTGTTGGCTGTATTTAATGAAAGATCTTTGAAAGAAAGGTTGCTTTGCAAATATGCATTAACGTATATATAAATGAGGTGTGTGCACATGGTGTGTTGAAAATTTCTTTAACCTTAATACACAATAAAATTTTTTCTGTTTGCAGCCACAGCATCATCACATTAGGATATTTCCTTGTTCAATCCACTATTCTGTTTTATTATCTCTACTCCCATTAAAAAGAAAAGTCTTTTTGTGATATACTTAGAACTGTTTTTTCTCTAATTGATGGGTCTCATTTTTATATTAGAATAAAAATTATGAACGGATTATCCTCAATTCATCTGTAAATTTAGTCTTTGTCAAGAATTAATATTCAGTAGTGATTGTATATCTCTACCTTTTAAATACAATGGGTTTCTAATATTTTTTTGAATGTATTAGATGTCAGTTAAA
Source organism: Ascarosepion bandense (assembly GCA_037127315.1). Taxonomy (NCBI): domain Eukaryota; kingdom Metazoa; phylum Mollusca; class Cephalopoda; order Sepiida; family Sepiidae; genus Ascarosepion; species Ascarosepion bandense. The sequence goes on from JBBBDQ010000264.1 coordinate 1,642,733, forward strand.
AAAACATACTTAAAAATAATTTGTTTTATTTAAGAAAACATCTAAATGTATATTGCATGTCTTTATACATTTTTTTCACACACATTTTATGCAAATTGATGCTTTTGCACTAACATTTATATTAACCAACTTAGTAATGTCAGTAAAAATTTTGCAATCTATTTAGAATATACCTTGTGGATTTTAGTTTGTTGTTTTTATTATAAAATAAATTACAGTAACTTATTTGATGGCATGAAGTTTTATGCAACTCAAGTGTTGTTTATTGCATTGTAAATAAATATATATAGTAAGTTATTGTAATTTGCAATATATGAAAATTGGTATAAGTCAGGTAATGGAACAATAAAAAATAATTTGAAAATTTTAAGTGACAATGGAGAAAAAAAAGTAACTTTCACAAATTTGAAGAAAAAAATTAAGTGTAATAAAATATTTAAACTTGTGGATGTAATCAGAAAAGATACAGAATATTTAGTCAATGTTCTTAAGTTATGAGCAACAAAACTGCCACCTTTAAATATCACAAAGAAACATAACATAGATGAATAAATACATGAAAACTGATTCTTCAACAGTCATTTTAAGTGGTTTTATCACTTATGCAAAGGCATTTGACAAAATACACCACAAAGAATTGATGGAGTTGCTTAGCAGCCTTGACATATTCGGGAAAGACAGTAGAGTAATTAAGAATTTCTACTGGCAGCAAACTGCCTGCATATAAACAGGTAACAAAGTCAGCAGATATACAAAGATAGAAAGGTGGGTAAGACAAGGATGCGTCTTTTCACCTGATCTGTTCAACTTGTACAGTGAAACTATTATGAGGACTTTGATTACAAATCCTGGCATAACATCTGAGGCCACAATTTTAATAACCTGGGGTATGCATATGACACACTGCTGATTGCTGACATGGAAAGGAAACTGCATGACCTTCTACAGAAGATAACTGAAGAGAGTGACAAAAAAAAAGGACTACAAATAAACTGCAAGAAAACCAAATGCATGGTCATCAGCAAAAAGAGCAGCCCAAAATGCCAAATACAGTTGGGAGATAGTAAAATCAAGCAGGTACAAAAATTTGAATACCTGGGAAGATACAGAAGATGGAATGTGCAATAGATCTGAAGACGAATTGGCATGGCAAAGATGTGTTCCAGAAGCTGAGTAAAGTATTATGACACAGGAAACTTTCACTAGAAACAAATAGATTGCTATGTGATGTCAGTTCTTCAATATGGCAGTGAATGCTGGACAATATCATCAAAGATGAAGGAAAAACTTGAAGCAGCTGAAATGTGGTTCTACAGAAGGGTGCTGCGGATATTGTGGACTGAGCATGTGAGCAATGATGAGGTTTTGGAAACAATGAAAGCAAAAAAAAAATTAATATTGAGCATCAGGAAGAAACAACTAAAGTTCCTGGGACATACAATGAGGAAGGAAGGCTTGGAGAACCTGATACTAACAGGCCAGATAGAGTATAATGTATTTGAAGGACCTGAACAGGTGGAATGGGGGTTGTGTGGTGTTACAGGAGAAAGTGTGCTCAGAGCCACTAGGGTTAGGGAGACGTGGGAGGCCATGATCGCCTACGTCCTGAAAGGACAAGGCACACAGAAGAAGCATTTTTAGTGATAAATTTTTTTTTTTTTTTTTTTTTTTTTTTTTTTTTAATCATATCACCCCAAGCAAGGCGGTAATGCCACTGATGCGCAGGGAGCTACATAAGGGTAAAAAGAATGGAAAAGAGAAAGCCGGAAACCACATCCTAACAGGAAACAAGGGATGAGCCTCTTCACCTGTTCAATAGGTGTGGGTGGAGTGTGAACCGGGCGATAGTTTAGTCTATCTACTCCAATTGAAAAAAAATAATAAAAAAGGAAAAGAGTGAAAAGATTGGAAAAGAGAAAACCGGAAACTGCATCCTAAACAGGAAACAAGGGATGAGCCTCTTCACCTGTTCAATAGATGTGGGTGGAGTGTGAACCGGGCGATAGTTTAGTCTATCTACTCCAATTGAAAAAAAATAATAAAAAAGGAAAAGAGTGAAAAGATTGGAAAAGAGAAAACCGGAAAACGCATCCTAAACAGGAAACAAGGGATGAGCCTCTTCACCTGTTCAAAAGATTAGAGTGAAGGTTTCAGTAGAATAGGACCTCAAGTAAGATTGTCAGAAAACACTATATAGGTGTTATAAGTCATCAGAAAGTGGAAACCTTGGTCTTTGTCCTGTTGATATATCAGTCAGTCAGTTAATTACCATATGTGAAACATGACATGACTGACAAAAGATTTTCCTATAGTAGGTTGCCATTACTTTTTGCAGTAGACTGGCTGCCAACCAAGGCTATAGAACCCAATCTGTCCTGCTATTCAACCCATAACTGGAGGGAGAAGAGATTGATTAATATAAATACTTCCACTTGTTTTTGAAACCTATGTTTTAAATGAGTTTTAATAAATAAAAAGGCTTTCTTGAAGCTTTCAATTTAGCTTTAATTGAAAGCAAAAGGATTAAATTTACTAATTCCAGTAAACAAAATACTCTGGTGTATTTCAAACTGAAATTATATTGATTGGAATCTAAAATTTTTCAGATTTAAAAACAAATTTTACTTGTTTGGTCATTTTTGATCAAGTGACACATTTTGTAAACAGAAGCCAATTCTCAGTTTTAAAAATTTTGCAAAAATAAATGCAGGGCTACATTGGATGAAGATTTGTGTGTTTATTTTCTGAAGTGATACTTAGCACGAATATATTATGTTTATGAGAAGGTGCAAATTTTGATTAGTCATATTTCTTAAAATATTTTTTTGTGAGTTTTGTCCTTGATTGGAATTGCTTTCCTAACAGTAAATGCATTTGTAAAGATTTTGTAACAAATCTGAAATCATGAAACGAGGGTGCTGGAAAATTCTTGGTTCAACACACTTCCCCAAATCTGACAAAACAGTATTTTAATTGTTTTTTATTTGTAGACTTCATTGTTAGGCATAGAACTTTTCAGCACTATTCACTTGTTAGACTTGTTTATGAATTTTCTCCAGTGAGAAGATCTTGATATTTTTATAGCAATTTAGGTAGAGCAGAATTTTTAAGCACAAAAAACTAAATACTTGAATTTGAAATACAAATAGTAAAATGACCTGATTCACTTGTTTTATTTTTTATTAAAAATATTTTGCATGCTCTTTTCTTTTCCTTTTTTTTTTCTCTCCTGACATTTTTTATTTATACTTTTTTTTTTTTTTTTACTTATTTTGCTTATCCCTATATTTAATAAACTTATCAATGTCTAGCTACAATAGGGGTGAGGAACCCTGGGTAGATCATGTTCACAAAATTAACTTGTTTACCATTGCTCCAATACAAGATGTCCTACTTTATGAAATTGCTTGTATCTGTTCAATTTTTTGGGTCTCACTTGTTGATTACTTAAATGCTTGTAGTTATGGGTCAGATATTGAGAATCAAAAAACATGATTGTTTTTGTAAAGGACTGAAGTGTTTAAAAGAATACTACTGAAAATGTACCCTTGAATAGAATCTCGACTGGTTATGTAAATATAGTAGAAACATGATAAACTGTTTTTCATATTTCATAATAATGGCTGCTGGACTTGAGAAACTTCTGAAAAAATTGTTTAAAAAAGATTTTATACATTTCAACTGACAGCAGTATATATTGAGGTGATACATCTTAATTGAGTTCGTTTGTGGTGGCTAAATGTAAATAGTCCTGCATTTTGTCTGAAACCGCAATCAAGGTGAAATTATACAAGTATACTGAAAGAGATCAGTTACACTTTCAAAAATATGTCTTTGTGTTGCACTACTTCACAATTTTATAAAGCTAGTCAAGAAAAATAAATATTAAAGTTTTCAATATGCAGCATTATGTGTTTACATTGTAAATACAGGTTACACCTTGCATTTTTCTTAAGAAAGCCCGGTTACTTTTGGTTTGTGGGTTTTCTAGATTGAATACAGCAAACAATATTTCATTTATTACAATAATGCCATTTTTTCTGTTACTCTTATTATAAAACAAGTAACTTGGTAGTTACTACATCTTGATTTGTGGTCAAATTATGCATTAATACTTACTAGGGCATGAGACTTTTCAAAAGTATGAAGACTTAATCTACGATTCTCAGAATGTTTTGAAGCCATAACAGGCATAGGCAATCTTTTCTGACCAGATATGATTTATCATTGCACTACTAAAATGATTCAATGTAATTTTTCATTGAAGGTGCCTCGGCCATTTTTACAGTTTGCCTATGACTGTTATAAATCATAAAATACATATTGTATTGTAATTTTTTGTCAAGAAAATTGTAAAATAAAGTTCAAATAATGCTCTAAATTATTATGAATTTTGAGCAGATCTTAGATATAGATTATCTATAGATATTACATAAAAAACATTTAATTAAATCATTACAATGGGGTTTCAAGATATAGGGTGCGATGGATAAATTAAATTATGCAAAAATTTAAATAACACTGACATCACCTTTCAACAGAGATATTTACCAAAATTATGCAAAAATATCTTGATATAATAAAGAATGAAATTTATTTAATAAAGTCTCTATTGGCTTTAACCACGACATTGGAATCTCCTGCATCTCTTCTGGGCAGTCACCTTTTTTAAGTTGGTAAATACTGCCATAATCCTTGCCTTCAGTTTTTTGATGTTACTAGGAGTTTTTTTGCCTTTTGCTCAACTGTTCCTCAAGCATAATAATCAAGGGGTTATAGTTTAGTTGACCAGATGTAAGGAGTCACATGGTTGCAGAAATTGTCTGACAGCCATGACTGGGTTCTTGTGTAGCACAGTGCAGAGTCCTGTTGTAAGACACAGGGTCTTCCAAGAACTACCTTCTTGATCAATGACAGCACTACCTTCTAAAGTCAGTTGATGTAGGTCTCTGTGTTGAGCCTGAAGCCCTGTTGGAAGACGAATAGAGACATAATGTCACCGTTACTAGCGATCACTCCAAACCCCTTTGTAATCACCATTAGACTCATCCAACTCTTTCCAAAGCCTCTGCACTGTTTTCAGAATAACACCCTGAAATATTCTTATTGGAGCTACAGGTGTGAATGCTAAGCAGTACAGCATGTTGTTTCCAAGTTTCTGGTGTAGTGAACTGCGTCATGTTGCTCTTTTTCTCACAGATGGTGCCCAACTAACCCTACTATACTGTGCACGTGAAAAAAATCATATTTTAAATTATATTTTCAAGTTTTTGTCAAATTAGTTTGAAACCCAGTGTTTAATTGATTTCAAATTATTAAACACATTTGTTTAGTCCGGATACTTTCTGTTTTTACTGCCAGACATGTCTATCAGGATATATAAAGAAACTTATCACTATGTATAAAAGCTCTGAAATTTTTTAATTGTTACTATTTATCCAAAATAGTGTTTCAGCTACTTCATGATTTTAGTTTGATTTCTGTTTCTGACTAAACTCTTAATTGCAATAAGTGACAATTAACTTAGCTGGTAATCACATTTTGTCATCAATTATTTTATGAGAAAAGTCAGATCTGATACTTTACATAATTAATCCAGATCATAAGCAGTTGCCTTTCTTTTTTCTTCATTTCATGGTTCTTGTAAGGCCTGCTACTTTTACAAAGAGTTAATTGTACTCTTTAGTAGATAATTAGTTGTTTTTAGCGCTTCATTCGCTTTCTTGCATGTTTATCATTTTGTTTTGAATGATATTCTTCAAATGTTATTAGGCCTGTGTCTTCTGACACTCAATTACAAAATGAAAAATGAATTTTAGTTCAACGTGTTAAACAAGAGATTTGAAAACTTTTTGTATCAGTAACACTTTTTATATGCAACACATTTACTTGTGTTCACCAAGCTAAATCTATAATTCAAAATAGATATAAAAAGAAATAATTCAATGAAAAATTAATAAAGATTTAAAATTGAATTAAAGTATCATGTCACACCAGTTTGGAAGATGCATTTTAATAACAAGATTTTGGGTTAATACAGTTTTAAAACTTACTCTAGAACAGGATTCTAAATCCACTACTGACTTCTACAAGAATTATGTTTCACCAAGCGGAAACTATAAAAGTTTATTGAATAATGCAAAAATGATGGTATCATTATTTGGAAGTATGTATGCTTGTGAGAAACTTCTTTTGAAAATGAAATATACTAAAAGTCGTTTAAGAACAAGTTTGGTTGATGACTACCTGAATGATGTTTTGCTCCTGTCATTGACAAATATTTCACCTAATGTGGAGAAGTTATCGAACAATAAGAAGAAACAAGTATCTTGTTAAATAATTCACCATTTCTAACAGCATTTCGTTTGGAGTAAGGAATTTTTGTTGATTGTGTTACTTGCTATTCTGTAAGGAACCTCATTTAAATAATATAGCATTAACTTTGTTGTTTTTTCTTCAAACATCCAGACCAAGTTAGCCTTCTGGATGGAGTAGTCTGAGATCGAGACAATTTATTATAGTATATTTGATATCATGGCTCTCGTCTGAGACATTGCATAGCTTCCTGGCCTCTTATCTCTAAAAGGTTGCTGACCCCGTTCTACAATGATTTCATTTGAAAACAAACATATGCAGCCACAGTTAAGAACTGATACACTTATATAGGATACATTGAAAGATCTTAAGAAAAATACTAGAGACAATGGCAAAAGAAAACATCTTGACAAAAGAAAAAATTCTTGATCAAAGGAAAGGTTGACAACAGATGAAGCCAAGAAATGGCACAGTTTAAACAAACGGAAATAAGTGCGAGTAATCAAAAGAGGAATGTTCAAATGAGAAATGTGTAAAGATGGGAAAAAAATGCAGAACCCATATGTAGCCAGCATGCAGGAAAAAATAAATAGCAATAGAGAAAGTTTATTCTTTGGTAGAAAAGAAAATATAAAGGGCAAAGGTACTTCAGAGATGGAATCAGTATGTGGGCGTGCTCTTCAATGATAACAGAAGAAAAAACTTGAATAAAAGCAAAGAATAACCTATAATACTAAAATTTCTGGTCAAGTCATCATTACGACGAAAAGGAACAAATCAACAGGACCAAATGGGAATGTAATAAAGATGCTGGCAGTGTTAGATGATTGATAAGGTTGCTGAAGTGATAAACAAAATATATAACAACGGCGAAATACCAGAGGCCTTCAGTAGTTCAGTCTATCTTACAATACCAAGAACGATTTAAATACATACACACACACACGAGACGTACAATGAGGTTTATTTTCTTACAACAATTCGTTAATCTGTACAGTAAGAATATTCTAAGAAAACTAAGACTAAACAGAATTATCACTGGCCGTTAACATACACTATTTAGTCGACATTACGAGAATCAGCTGAAAACTTCTCAAGTTGACAAGATACTCTCATGGAATGTGACTAAATGAGGTTTATTTTTCAACAGTAATCCACCTTTCGGTTCACTCACTTCTTCCATTGGTGTTGTACTGCTCGTGTGAACCCCCCTCTGTGTTCTTTGTGATGACGCCCAAATCTCTGCGGCCGATCGATAGTCGGTCCAAACTTGGCAAAGTGTTTGATCACAAAGCTGTTTTGGGTTAAAAGTCGTTGAAATCGCTGTATTGATGACCCAGACAGAACCGGGAGCAACAATAAGAAAAAAAAAATGTGAAATTAAAAATAAATTTTGTTAAATTAAAAATAAATTGTTTATATATATACACGTTCTGTTCGGTACAGTATTTGGTGTAAGTTTATCATTCTTGCATGCAGACAGTTATAATTCCACCCTACGGCTTCTATAAGATTTAACACTTTATTGAAGTTGATTGGTCTTGACCAGCGTAAAGTCGGAGGTTCTTTTAAGGCAGGGAGTCACGTGACAATACATCACTCGTCTTAACTGGGCACGTACTGGATTGAAATTCAAATTGAAACTCTCTGAAAACCCACCAACTCTTGCTTATATTGAGCCCCGCATCTAGAAGGGGTGGGTGTTACACACTCTGGGGACGCTAGCATTTCAGAATGACCAATCAGGCATCACTCTTTTAGTCACCTGACCAACCTTGTCTTCTCTTCTGTATGAGTGCCTCTCACTATTGCTCTTCGAGGGCGTGGAAAACTACTTTCCTGAAATTCTATCTGGACCCCTCCTTTCGTGATTAATGTCGGTTATTTAAGCCACTTATAACCAATAAATATTTCCCTTGATTGGTTAGTGGCACCCCTCTTTTCTGCAATTGGCACTTCTTACCATTGATTTTCGGGTCGTGGAAGGCTCTCTCCCGCTCTCTTTTTTCAGCATTTCACTAATGTCGGTTCATTTTTCCAACTTGATAAAAACCAAAACAATATCTGCTTTGGTAAAAAAACCAAACCAAACAAACAAACAAAAAAAAACAAAACAAAAAAAACAAAACAAACAAAACAAAAACACCATATGTTTATTTAATTATCAACATTGCAAAATTTCTTAAAAGCAAAGAAACTATTTCTGAGAACCCCGTCTCTCTTTCTGGTCAGGGGTGACCTGTCTTTAAAGGTAACAAAATTATTTCAACAATTTCCTATCCAAAGAAAAAAAATCTATTTCCAATCAAACCATAGTCAACTGTCATTTTATCAGTGATCATTAAATGTTCACAATAACAGAGACTCACTTTTGCGCCTATAATGGCCACCCAGATTTCTGTGACAAGAAATCGTACTAAATTTTATCTTGAATCACCCCCTTATCAAGAGTCGTAAAAATTTTATCTCAAGTGGTTGTTCGGTTTCGATGACCAGAAATGTATTTATTTTTCTTGGGTAGTCTTTTTTTTTCAATATGCCTTCACCTAACCTCATCTTCTTTCTGCCTTCACCCCTCTAGCGGATAAAGAAGGAAAAATATTCAATTATATTTTTTTCGGTTTATCCAAATAACTTCTTTCCTTTATTCCTGTAATAGAAAACACTTGGGTCTACTAGTGAAGAAACTTTCATTCTGTTTGTCAAAAAAGTTATCAACAGCAGATATAACGCCATCATTATTCCACTACTGGTTCCTAGCCAAGTTTAGGAAGTAGATGGTAGTCAGATGGTGCTAATTTAGGAGAATAGGGAAGTTGATCAACCAGTTCAATGCCACAGTCACACACAGCAGACATTGAAACCAAGAACTTGTGCAACTGGAGCATTTTCTTAGTGAAAAATGACCCCTTTCATGAATTTTTTGGCGCTTGGTTTTGATAGCGTAATAGCCTCAGTCTTTTCGTAACTGCCTCAGTATGTTGGCATATTACTCTCCATTGATAGTGTAGCCCTTTTGAAGATAGCCAATAAACAGAATGTCTTTTGCATTCCTAAAAACTTGGGGTTATCACCTTCCCAGCAGATGAAATGACCTTGGCCTTCTTTGGAGCAGGCAAGGTGGGATGTTTCTTCTGCATTGGTTGTGATGAACCCAAGACTCATCTTTGGCAAGGAAATCAGCTTGATTTGCTTCAATGTCATATTTTTCCGTGATCAGCTTAGTGCACCTCTGATCAAGTGTCAGAAGACGTGGCACCCACCAGGCAGAAACCCTCATCATACCAAGTTCTTTGTGCAGAATATTCTCAACTCTTCCATGAGATATACGCATAACATTGGCTATTTGATTTATAGTCAATGTCATCCATCACCATGAGGTGAACACAATGTTTTCTTCGGTAGTGGCAGTTGCAAGACGTCTAGATTTTGGATCATCTTCAAGAATCTCTTTTCTCCTCCTAAATTCACTGTTAATCAAGCTGGGGCGTCATTCCCTAATATAGCAATTATGTCAGCATGGATGTCCTTCGGGGAAAACACTTTTTCTGTAGGTGCTTGATAACACTACAATGCCATTTTCTTTTCATTTTTAAGAGAAGTCGCTACTTGTTACTTTTGAAATTTTCTTTGAAATGTCAGTTGTCAGTTTACCTGGAAATAAACAATGGAATTATTAATTAGAACAGTTGAGTTTAATAGGTGTATTTCACAGATCTTCATTGTCAGCCTACAAACTTTTCAGCTGACCGTCGTATGTTGACAGCAAATTTAGAAAGAAAACTGAATTAACTTTAAGACATGCTATTCGATAAAAGCAAGGTAAAGGACTAAGCACTAAATCCAAGAAAATACGATAAAAATTGTCAGTTTATCCAACGACACACAAAGCTCCAAAATAAGGTAATATTTATTTAAAACATACTTTTTTCCGTTAAAGAAAAAACATCGTTTTCAGAAATAATGAAAAATGGTTTTATTACAAGAATTCACCCAAAAGAAAATCATGGCTAGATTCAGGGCAGCATTTAGAATATCAATATAAGCAATTTCTTATAATCTTCTTACTAAATGTAGAGACAAGTCATTTTAAGAGAAGATAGTCTCTGTTGATAAAAACTGTATTTTTATAATGAGAATCCAAAATAAAGAAAATCATGGTTAGATCCAGGATAGTCAAAAAAACTAGTGGTTAAAAAAAAATAAAGAAGTTCTCCGTGTATGGTCAGAATCAAAGATATTTTATATGGGATTGCAGGAATCGAGGGAAAGACTGCTACGGAGTAACGGTACGGTGAACAATCGAATTGCTTCACCAACGGTTTCAACAATTTCAGAGTGTTTTTATTATGCTGTTCTTAAGAGAGAAACAACACTTATTAAGATGAATTCTCGAATATACATTAAGAGATACTAGCCCAAACAAAAGTATACGCCCTGGACTTTTTCGAATATATCTTTTCTTAAAAAATGGTTTGTTGTTGATAGTCCGTTGCTGACACCGTTACAAGAGTACAAACGTGGATATTATAACTTATTAGAGTGTAATGAAAGATCTAATAACGTTTACACAACAAGAAAGAAAAGAAAATCGAAATGAAGATGAAATTAAAAGTATATCTCTAAATAACTAGAGATGTTTATTAAAATGTTCGTGAAGTTTTCACGTGGATGTTTGTCAGAGACCAACTCGGTCCATTTTTAACCGTCGACCGTCAGTAGTCAAAAGAATGTATATTTATCTGGCCTCCCTACCAAAGATGGGACACAAATGTTTTAATGTGGGGAGCGCCATCTGCACACTTAAGCCAAGGACAAACATTGTTTGTTTTTTTGTTTTTTTTGCTTAGCCCCCACAACTACTGTTACCAGTATTACATCGACCCAATGTCTTTAGTGCAACAAGGAAGGTACTGCTGCAAGGTTTGAATCCCCGGAGCTGAGCAAATTTTCCCGTCTAAAATTAGGATAAATATAACTCCACCTACAGCACAGGGGGCGATAACCACACCCCAGTAAACCCTCTTTAGCAATTGTTAACTCCTGTGTCTGGCCAATATTCAAAAGTAGGACTGGCATTTGCTCATATATTGACCAATCATAGGACTAGTTACATGCCGGTTAAAGCCATGACATTATAAAAGACTGCTAGATTGGTCACTTCAGCTTCTTACGCGAGTCGTTACATCCCCTTTTTAAACCAACATATTTATGTACAGCTATAAGATTTTTTTTTTAATTAAAGAAAAACAGTTAACTCATGACTAAAACCAAAACAAAAATAATATTAGCAACAACACTACTTCACTTTTAAAAAAATTACGTCATTTAATTTCACTTTGAAATGTGGAGAGGTTTAAAAAAAAAATTAAAGCGTTCTCTGATTCAAATATGAACGCAAAAAAATTGGCGTACATTTTTTTCTCTTATCATTTCTTATATATATAATTTAAGCAACGTACAAAGTAAGAAATTTTCAAGAAAGAAGTCTACCCAGGTATACCGGAGAAAAAGTGCTCAATGCTATATTTAATATCAGCGTATTAATATAACTTATAAATAACTTTCCGGTGAACGATGGTCAACCACTAATAAAATTATGCTCCGATATTCGGGACTTTGAGGGCTTGGCATGGTTGAGCATTATTTTGCTTTCTTTTAATGTTATACCCCTTTATCGACGCCCTACTGTTTCTGATACTATCGAGCACTTTCTAGTCACGCTTTTGTTCTTTTATCTGGTGTTTTGATCCCACTCCCCTCAAGTAATTGTGATTTTTGGCATTTTCATCTTGGCTAGGCGGACCTGTACGACATTACCACCACCTGTAAATTTGTTGATTATCATTTGTTTTTAACTTTTTTCAGTGCATTCTTATCGATTAGTACATTAATTTTCCGATTTTCAAAAAAAAAAAAATGAAAAAAATTTAATATTTACAGATTTTTAGCGGGTGCTCAGTTTCTCATACAACGTTATAGTAAATCGATTCTCCATTTTGGAAACACTCGCTTCGAGCTGTTAGGTTAGGTTAGGTAGGTTAGGACTTCTAGTCCTCGCGGCCTCTCGTGTGTCCCTTCTTAAATCCCCTCTCCTCTCTCTTAGCGTTGTGGCATGGCCGAGATGGAGAGAAAATAAATTATTTCCATCTCTAATCAAACTCATATTTTAATTTTAATAGTGTCTTATCCTTTTCAATAAGGCTTTTACATTCCGTAAGAGTTTTTGCCAATTTTATGTGTGATGGTAGTGCATTCTAATACTTTGTGATTCTGTTACAAAAAAGTTTTGTCTAATATTAATTCTACTGTGCTGGGTTATTATTTTTAATTCGTTGTTACGTGTTCTAGAATAGTCAGACATAGTGAATAAATTCTTATTAGTGTGGTCAGTAGAATGGAATATCTTGAAAACATTTATCAAGTCCCCCCTCAGTCTTCTATACTTCAGTGATGATAATTTCAATTTTCCTAACCTATCCTCATATTTAATAAATTTTAACGACGTCAGCAATTTTGTTGTTCTTCTTTGAATTCTTTCAATTGCTACTGACTGTCTTTTTAGTAGAGGACTCCAGATTTGGTTGCCGTATTCCAAATGTGGTCTAACTAAGCTCTTGTACAATTTTGATAAAGTTGAACCCAGAAAAGCACCGTTTAATTAAACCTAGCATTTTGTTTGCTTTATTTATGGCCTTATTTATATGCATATCAAAATTTAATTTTGTGTCAAAAATTACACCAAGGTCTATCTCTTCAGTACAACTATCTAATGTATGTGTATTTGTTCCATGAGTTATACTGGAGCTGAAATTTGGATTCTTTAACCCTATATGCATAACTTTACATTTGCTTGCATTAAAATACAAATTCCATTTTTCGGACCAGCTTATAAGATTATCAATATCATTTTGAATCACCTGTTGGTTTTTTGTTGTATTATATATTTTTGTATCGTCTGCAAATATTTTACACACACTTTTAACCACTTCTGGCAAATCATTTATAAATATTGTGAAAAGGATAGGTCCCAGTATGCTACCTTGTGGGATTCTACTTAATACTTCAGACTGTTTAGAGCATTTATTATTTATTTTTACCCTTTGAGTTCTACCAATAAGAAAGTTTCTTGTCCATTTCAAGGTTTGTTCAGATATACCATAAAACTGCATTTTGAGTAATAATCTTTCGTGCGGTACTGAATCGAAAACCTTTCTAAAATCAAGGTATATAACATCAAATGCTTCTTTCTCATCTAATAATTTTGTAAAGTCATCCATTACTTCAACAAGTTGAGTCATACAATACCTTCCTGATCTAAATCCATGTTGACAAATAGAATACAATTTAGAATCATTCATATGATTAACAATAGAATCCCTTATAAATCCTTTGCCCGTAAATTCTCAACCAATTCGACACTGGACTCGTTAGGAATACCTACACCAGACTTCCCACCCAGAACTAAGGCTCAACTAAATAACGTCCACATTTCACCCTCGCTGGTCGCCAAGATAATTGCGCAACTTGACCCACACAAAGCGAGCGGCGGTGACGGAATCCCAGTCATAGTACTGAAGAAATGTTCCCCAGAACTCTCCTCTGTCCTCTCTAAACTCTATAACCTCTGCCTATCTGCTTCCTGCTTTCCTGCCTGTTGGAAGTCCTCCTGCGTAGTACCTATATTTAAGAATTCTGGCGAACCCTCAGACCCCGCCAATTACCGTCCTATTAGTCTCCTTCCAATCTTTGGCAAAGTTTTCGAAGCCATTATCAACGCCGAGGTGATTCAGCACCTTATGACCAACGGGCTTCTCTCTGACAAACAGTATGGGTTTCGCTTCACCAGGTCTACTGCTGATATGCTAACGACCATTACCGAGTACATATACCAGGCACTCGACAAGAATGGTGAAGCCCGAACCGTTGCCTTGGATATCTCCAAAGCATTCGACAGGGTCTGGCATGCTGGCCTCTTGTGCAAACTGCGGAGCTATGGGATAACTGGACATCTGTTTGACCTCATCCAGTCCTTCCTCTCTAACCGCACATTAAAGGTGGTATTAAATGGGCATGCCTCCCAAAACTACCAGACGAACGCGGGCGTCCCTCAAGGTTCTATCCTAGGTCCCACGCTATTTCTGATCTACATTAATGATCTCCCCGACACCATTAGATCCCAAGTTGGCATGTATGCCGACGACACAACAATCTACTCCCGCATCGATAAGAAACCAGGTCTGGACGACAAAGTGAACCTCGCTGCCGCACTTGAAAGGGACCTCCAATCCGTAGTGACCTGGGGTAGGAAATGGTTGGTAAATTTCAATGCCTCCAAAACAAAGCTGTTATCAACTAACCACCATAGACAATCGCATCTACCTCCCATTAGCATGGGACAGGCTAGCCTCCCAGAGAGTAAAATACTACGCCTCCTTGGCCTTACACTCTCGGCGGACCTCAAATAGAATGACTATATTGAATCCATTGCCAAATCTGCTGCTATGAAAGTGGGCTCCCTGTGCAGGGCCCGGAAATTTTTCCCACCTGAAACTATTCTGCACATATACAAATCTACCATCCGCCCGTGTATTGAATATTGCTGCCATATCTGGTCGGGTGCCCCTGCTGCTCTCCTTGGGCTTCTTGACAAAATACAAAGGAGGATCTGTAACGTGGTTGATACTGACTTGGCAGACCGGCTGCAGCCGCTCTCACATCGGCGTGATGTAGCTTCCCTGTGCCTCTTCTACAAGTACTTTCATGGCTTCTGCTCCGATGAGCTTAGATCACTGGTGCCGCCTAAGCACGAATTTACACGAGATACTAGATTAGCAACTAGGTCCCACCCTCTTACAGTTAAACAAATAAGATGTAACCGTAAATTCTACTCCAACAGCTTCTTTTCTCGCGCTTCCCGCCTGTGGAACTCCCTTCCACAAGTCTGCTTTCCCGACAGTTACAATCTCCAGGTGTTTAAATGTAGGGTCAATAGACACCTCCTATCACACTAACTCCCAACTATTCTCACAACACTCTCATCTACCCAACCCTCATTCTCGGTATCCTCACCCGCCTATCACCCACCCTCTGTTATTTCCTATATTTAATCAGCCTTTCTCCACTCTACGTAGCCCCCTGCACAGTAGTGGCAGTGACATGCCTTGCTCGGGGTGAAACGCTTATAAAAAAAAAAAAAAAAAAAATTGTTCAAATACTTTACATGATATACATGTTAGACTAACTGGTCTGTAATTTTCTGGATCAGTTCTAGTACCCTTTTTGAAAATCGCCGTGACATCAGCTTTCTTTCAGTCATTAGGTAGTAATCCTGAACTTAAACTTCAATTAAATAGTATAGTTAGTGGTATAGCTAATTCGTCACTTAATTCTTTTAATACTATAGCAGGCATTCCATCTGGACCTTGTGCCTTATTTGGGTCTAGTTCATGTAGTTTCTTTTTTACAGCATCTATAGTTATGTTAATGTTTCTAGACTCCTTTTCTGGTTTATTTGTTCTATCAACATGTGGCAGATTATTTACATTCTCTCTTGTGAATACACTTGAGAAATAATCATTTAGAATATTCGCCTTTTCCTCATCCGTGGTTATTAAGTTACCATCTTGGTCCATTAGAGGACAAATACCTGTAGACATTTTTAGTTTTGAGTTTATATATTTCCAAAATAATTTTGGATCCTGTTTACAATTATTTGCTATTTTCTGTTCATGCTGTTTCCTTTCTTTTTTTTATTTGCTTGCAGCATTGGTTCCTAATTTTGATGTAATCCCGATAATATTTGCTGTATTTATTATTATTGCTTTCTAGAAACCGCTTATAAAGTCTATATTTTTTCTTTACATTCTTCCTAAGATCAAGGGGCATCCAGTAAGGTCTGTATTTTTGTTTTCCTGACTTCTGATTTTTTACTTTTGGTATATGTTTTTCCATTGACATATGAATTTTATTTTTAATACCTTGCCAACAATTCTCTACATCTAATTCTTCTAGGTGTTCCCAGTTTTGTTTAGCAAATTCTTTTTTCATATGAACATAATTCCCTATTTTTAGATTATATTTTTGAGTGTTTTCATTACTGATGTTTCCGGAATAAATATACATTGAAAAAGTAAGAATCTGGTGGTCACTTTTCCCCAGTGGACGCATGTGGATAACGTCTGATATAAAATTAGTGTCGCTAACGAGAATTAAGTCTAAAATATTTTCCTTTTGACCTTCACGTTGACGTGTGTTTTTTTTAACCATTTGGTATAAATATGAGTCACGTAATGTTTCTATGAATATCTCATCTTTAACTGAAGACCATTCACCATTCCAAGAAATGTTAGGAAAATTAAAGTCCCCCACTATGCATATCTTGTTATATTTTTTCATCTTTTAATAGTTCATACATTTTATTTAGATTTTCCTCGGTGGAATTTGGGCTCTTGTATAAACATCCAATTAAGCATTTTTCTTTTGTTTCAAAATGACACCATACTGACTCTTTGAAATCTTTTGAGTTTAATGGTAGGCATTCCTGTGCATTTAAAGATTTATCACAATATATTGCTACTCCTCGATTAGGATCTTCATTATGGAACAAGTCAAAATTGTTTATCTTATATTCAGTTAGCATAAAGTCATCCACATTTTTGGGTATTGTTTCAGTAATGGTAATTATTTTAGGTTTAATATCTTCAATTATTGTAAATAATTCCTCTTTTTTGTTTAACAAATCATCAGCATTTGTATAAGTAACTATTAATCCTAATTGATCTATACAGCTATTTGAACTTTAATTAAAACTTATATGTACATTTGGCTTGGTAGTGTTTAGTCAGTGTTTTTCTCCATCAGACTCTTGTCTGGGAGATCTTTTTGTTATTTTGCCATTCCTGATGATGAGATCTGTTTCTTCATTTCTCTCCTGGCTTTGAGTTCATCCCTCAACTCTTTTTGTTCTTTTCTCTCCTTTGGTGTGTCGTCTGGGTTTACAAAGACCCTGTCATTATTTGCCGACAAATTTTTATTTAGCATGTAGGCATGCTTCAAGATGTTCTTCTTTACCTCTTCTGATGACACCTTGACCCTAAGTAGCCTTCTTTTGTTTCCTTCTGCTTTGCCCAGTCTGACTGGCTGTGCTAGCGTGTCATCCTCAATGCCTGTGCACACTTTCTTCAGAAGTCCCATGGCTGTGTCAATGTCAGCTTTCTTTTTTCTTCCACATTTTCTTTTAAAATTTCTGGAATGTTCACAAAGATCAAATTGTTCTTTCTTTTTTCCCTTTCATCTCTCTCTTCCAGTGCTTCAGTGACCTTTTTCTCGACCATATTTTCTATCTTCTGATCAAGACTTTCGCCTGAGCATGTTTTTTCGAGGGTCAGAATTTTCTCCGTCAACGTTTGAACAACCTTTGTCAAAGCATCTATCTTTACTTCGAGTTTTCCCGTCCTCTCAGTTGCTCCCGCATTACATTTTGTGCACACCCACTGTATGTTTACATTCCCTTCTGTCAAAAATATATACTCTTTGTTAGTCAAGGTGGTACATTCCATATGTACCCAGTTCTTACAGTCATGGCACTGTATCCCATCGTCGTCTTCGTCTACGGCCGAATTACAAGTCGAGCATTGGTACAGTCCAATGTGTGAAGTTGACTTTTTTTCTTTTCCTTCCATCTGCGAGCACGAACTACCACCGGTCTGTTGCCCTTTTACTTTTACTTTTTTTTTCAAAATTTATAGGAAATTAATGAAAAAAACCGCTCCGGAAATATGGTTTTATTCAAGTTTTTTTACAACAGAAATTATTTTAAAGAAACTCTGTCCCCCCCCCAAAAAAAATTTAATGTTTTAAATAACTTATTTTTCATTGATATGTATGAAGTAAGGATAATTATTTTCCATGGGTTTGTCGATCTTCAAATTGTAAGCTTCTCTATACATGGTCTCAGCGAATGGAGGATCGATTTACTATAAGGTTGTATGAGAAACTGAGCATACCCTAAAATCTTAAATAATGACTTTTTTCCCCAAATTTTAGGGTCTAATCGATGATATTGCACTGAATAAAGTAAAAAAAAAACAAAAAAAAAACAAACAAATTTACAGGTGGTGGTAATGTCGTACAGGTCCGCCCTTGGCTGTATGGTCATTTTCCTCTTGGTAAAATAGTTGTATGTGCATAGTTACCCACGAGACATGGCCAATTTTATTAAAAAACAGTTGATGACTACTCTGTGATTGTGTGAAAACGCATGAAACCTTTCATTACGGTCAGCCATTATTCACCGGAAAGTTTTTTTTTTTTTACTCATATCACACCGAGCAGGGCGGTAACGCCACTGATGTGCAGGGGGCTATGTAAGAGTGAAAAGATTGGAAAAGAGAAAGCCGGAAACCACATCCTAAACAGGGAACAAGGGATGAGCCTCTTCACCTGTTCAATAGACGTGGGTGGAGTGTGAACCGGGCGATAGTTTAATCTATCTACTCCAATTGAAAAAAAAGAAAAGAGTGGAAAGATTGGAAAAGAGAAAGCTGGAAACCACATCCTAAACAAGGAACAAGGGATGAGCCTCTTCACCTGTTCAAAAGACGTGGGTGGAGTGTGAACCGGGCGACTAAACTATCGCCCGGTTCACACTCCTGATTGCTTTATTTAAGGTTTATAAGATTAATTTGTTTGTAACCAGTTTCAACCATTGATGCTCATTAGAATTCACATGCTAGCATACTGCCAATCTTTGGGAATGAACAAATAATTCCATAAATAAAAATGAAAAGGCAGAAAAAGAATCACTGTTTTTATCCAATTGGATGTTGATATGAAAAATAGAATTTGTACGTTGATAGACTGGTAATCAGTTGAATTGTCTCAGAACTATTTAGAATATTAGAACAGACAATGGTGATATAATGCAAACATTACTTAGTTGGGTTGCAGACTGAAAAGAGAAAAAGAATTATTTATAAATTCTACATACAAATATATGGTATGAGATAACGATATATATTTTTATATACCAAGAACAGTATTGAGGAAATTGTGAGACAAAATAGAAAATGTTTATTAATGATGCGCTTTATCCGTTGAAACGTTGAGTCCCACAAAGTACTTACGGATGAAAAGCGTCATTAATATTTATATAACATAAAATATACTTTTAAGTTATGCTATATTAATGTGTTCTACATCAGGTATAGAGCGTATGTAAATATAAAAGTTGACTTTGAATTCCTGATCTGACGATTGCGTTTAGAATAAAGCAAACTGTTGCCTCTGGGTGCTGACTTCAATGTCCCCTTTTATGTTTATACTTTTGCACTAACCAGATACCTATTATCTTCTGTTTGCCTCATTTTTCATGAAGGGAAGTTCACAGCAACGGATGACGTGGGTTGAGATTAAAAAAGAACTTTTACTTAAAGAAGTAAAAAGGCATTGCCGGGAATTTGGTTAATGGTTTCTTTTTTTTTTTTTTAAGCCTAGTGTTTGATATTTTATCAATTTTTCATCGTGTGACGAATTACTGTAACGCCAAGATATCGGGGACACTGCGTTCAGTGTTTTCTGTATATATTCAGTTACTTTGCAGATTTGTAGCAAGAAATGAGTTTATAGTGCAAATGTCTGCTTGCATTCCTACGCACTTTTATGAAAATCAGTTTTCAAATTGCAATAAGAAATACCCTAACATTAAAAAGCAAATCACTCTTTGCTTGTATGTATTTTTTAAAAAAATATTTTTACGAAAGATTCTACGAAAGTAATCCTTTCTTATTGTTATGTTGTGTGTAACAGAAATTGTTGAATAAATAATCACAAACAACGGAAATAAGGTAAATGAAATATATCAGCGGAAAATAGTGTGTACAACAGAGTTATTAGTATAGTACAGGAACAATGGTTTAGTAAAGTAATAAGACGTAGAGTTTGTGTATAGCACACTTCCGGTTCGCTACCGGAAGTACTCAACTGACTTGGTATAGAGCTGAACAGTCAATGCTCAACGCGACGCACCACGCTACTGTATTTACTAGCCTTCCCACGCAAGGCCGGATGTGACACATGGTCATTTTAATGTGGGTATTCCCGGCCTTATAGCCGGGCCAAAAATATGTCTGTCTATTTTTACCGAGTCGTGGTTCTACCCTTCGGCGGAACCACGACTGGGTTTGTGCTCTCTGCCCGAAGGCAGAGAACTGACAGTGTCATAGTAACAGCGGCAAATACCGACTGGAACTATTGTATTTACTAGCCTTCCCACGCAAGGCCGGATGTGACACATGGTCATTTTAATGTGGGTATTCCCGGCCATATAGCCGGGCCAAAAATATGTCTGTCTATTTTTACCGAGTCGTGGTTCTACCCTTCGGCGGAACCACGACTGGGTTTGTGCTCTCTGCCCGAAGGCAGAGAACTGACAGTGTCATAGTAACAGCGGCAAATGCCGACTGGAACTATTGTATTTACTAGCCTTCCCACGCAAGGCCGGATGTGACACATGGTCATTTTAATGTGGGTATTCCCGGCCTTATAGCCGGGCCAAAAATATGTCTGTCTATTTTTACCGAGTCGTGGTTCTACCCTTCGGCGGAACCACGACTGGGTTTGTGCTCTCTGCCCGAAGGCAGAGAACTGACAGTGTCATAGTAACAGCGGCAAATACCGACTGGAACTATTGTATTTACTAGCCTTCCCACGCAAGGCCGGATGTGACACATGGTCATTTTAATGTGGGTATTCCCGGCCATATAGCCGGGCCAAAAATATGTCTGTCTATTTTTACCGAGTCGTGGTTCTACCCTTCGGCGGAACCACGACTGGGTTTGTGCTCTCTGCTCGGAAGCAGAGAACTGACAGTGTCATAGTAACAGCGGCAAATGCCGACTGGAACTACAACCCTGAGGTCTTTCTACTACCACGTTATATAGTGGTAGGAACAGTCCATTATAAGACAAAGGTGGAGAGCGCCCTAACACTTATTCACACGGAAAATGCTATATCTACAGACAGCATAATAGAAAACATTATCAGCTGCTAAAAAGCTATTTTCCAACAATACATTATTTATTTCATAGCATCGATGATTTTGGCAGTAAAAAATAAATATTCGCACAGTCCATCTCTCATCGACCTTGTTGCACAGATCTATGTTACAACTTCTGAATAGTCACCGTCTGTGATCACATCCACTATTTCCTCTCCTTAAATGTTTACAAACGTATATGAATGTCAGTGGAAGCAATTTGTATCTATTTCACTCTATTCCTATCTATCTATCTATCTATCTATCTATCTATCTATCTATCTATCTATCTATCTATCTTCGAAATAGAAATTACTATGACAAGCCACGTATATTGCGATTAGTAAAAATATATATCATAATAGAAAGATTAATTTTATTTAAGTTGGTTTTCAAATAAGAAGAAAGTGGGAGAATGTCTCTTTTTGACCTTGAAGATACTGGAGATGTCGAGGAACTTCTCCAAAGAGGCCGCCCACCTATATAAATGGAAGTGCTGGTTTGAATCGCCAGTTCATTCCACATGCAAACAATTACGCTATCACGGAACAGATAAAAGAACTGACCCTGATTCCCGACGATCAGTTTTCGCACAATCCTAGCACAGACTCGCCGGTAAAACTCTCTCTATCTTTTAATATTTGTGACCAAGACTACTGTTGACTTTATGTTGGAGACAATATTATATTTTATTTTTTTCTGGTTTGATTTAATTCTTAAATTTTCCCTAGACTGAATCAGTATTGTTTTGAATGTTTAATTGTAATATATTTATATTTTTATTTTTTTGTAAATAAACCATTTTTATGGTCATAAAACTTTATCGTTGTTAGAATTTTTCTTTATTCTCCTTTTCTTTCAACTTCTTTCTCTCTCTCTCTCTTCTTTTTGCTACAACCGTGACAAAATGGGGGTTAATTCTAAGCCTTGATGTTCATTTCAAAACAAAAACCGCAGTTCAGCTGTTTTAACTAAAACACATAATTTTCTCATTCGATGTTTATTTCACAACAACAAAGAAAATAATTCATATTTTTCTCCAGATTATTTTTTTGATAAAATTGACTTTGTATTTGTGTTTGCTTAAATATGTCGTTTTCTATTAAAGAATTTTACTTATTAAAATAAACCACTTATTAAAAATCAGTGTTATAGCAATGAGTTACATGTCTTTATTTAAACATTAATGCAAATATGAAAAAAGCAGACGTAACATTAGACTTACCTCAATTCTATTAATAGCAACGGCGCGATTATTGGATATATTTATACATCAAATATGAACCTGGAACTATGCATAGATTATTAGTGAGATTCACTCAAAATATTGAACACTTGTACGGTAAGCATGTAGTGTTTAAGATTATGAATTTATGATGCAGTACTAGTTACCAGGTATTGATAGTTTGTGAATATAAGAATAGATTAGTTTTGTGATCGTGTACGTTGAGAAAAGTGTTGAATATAGTCTTGTAAACTTATACATAGATGAGGCTAGATCAGTGCCAAGACATCCTAGCTATGCCGCTAAGCTAGATCACGGTCTTGTCCGGTATTTTTGTGAATCAGCACACGATAGAGAGTTCGTATTAAGAATAAATACTATTTGTACAATTAAAAAGGAAAAAGAATGTTTAAATATTTAGGTCTTGTTGCAAGCCCACTTATATTACCCTACATCCTGGATTGAGACTAAATACCATATATATATATATATATATATATATATATATATATATATATATATATATATATATATATATATATTCACAAATTATAACATGGATATGTTACAATATCACTACAAAAGTAGCTATTTTGTTTCGACACTTCTTGTGCCTTATTGTAACATATCCATGTTATAATTTCTGAATAAATATTATTAGCTCTACTTTGTATTGAGCACTTTTTAAAAAATAGTGTTTCTTTGGACAAGGAATATTATTCCACCTATACTTTTATATATATATATATTCTTTATGAGAATATACAAGAGGGACAATCAACAAGTTTATCTTCATACCCTGCCTGGTGGCAAACGCTACTGGTGGCGCCAGGGGTGGTAGTCCGCCATAGCCACCGAAACCGTGACATCAGCCCTGGTCGGCGGCTGATGAAGATAGGGTATCGCACGTGCTAACACACGTTGTATGTTACAAATACATATAAATCCAGGTGAATAACTCTTTTAACAGAAATGAAACGTAATGTTTTGAGTGCAGCACAGCAAGAATGGTAACATTTTACAAAAGGAAATACCCAAATCTGTAACAGTAAAGGTGTTTGCAACCCAAAAGACAGATCTGGAAATTTAATGATACTAACATAATAGCTTACTAGATTCGTAGTGGGCCCTCATCATGTTAGAATCATGAGAGCAGCCTTTCAAACTCACGCAGCTGTATAAAACAACTGGAGTAAAGAATATGAAGGCAAGTTGTAAAAATGGCAACTATTTAGGTATGCTGAAGCTGCTGAATTGAGACTTTTTGGAAAAACATCTCAAAATTTATAGAAGTACTAGAAGAGGAAATCCGTCATATTTATCTGCAGATATTTGTAAGGAATTTATTGAATTAATAGAACAACAGGTTCTTCGTACTAATCTTGAAGAAGTAAAAGAGCCATAGTGTTATTTGGATACATTAAAGGCCGTGAGCTTTTGGAACGTTTCTTGATGTTCATCCCCATCTTTTCTTATGGAACAAAGGATCTAACACAAACTATTTCAGCTTTTCTTGATGAGAACAAAATTCCATTATCAAACTGGCGGTGAACAGAAAGTGAATACAAGGTGAGAGGCAGAAGGATTGAACAACAAAAAAAAAAAACAGAAAAAGAAAAACCTGGAAACAATCTTTTTATTACAATTCTTTGGAATGGCATGCTAGAAAAAACGAACCAAACAAACAAGGTTCAGCAATCAAAGGATGTGAACATTCTTATTGCCACGAATCTTCTTGAGTCTATGAAACCCTATCTTCAAGAAACTAGAGACAAATTTAGTGAATATGAATTCAAAGCCAGGAGTATGTGCCAAAATATAGATTAAAATAATGGAAAAAACAAGAACGAAAACGAATGTGTGTCTTAATAGATATGATGGATCATCAGAAAAGGTACTTCTCAGTAAAACCGAAAAGTTCAATGTAGAAACGTTCCCCTCCCTATTCTGGAAACTGATCTTTGAACTGACAAAACGTGCAGAGGTTTATTCACAGATTGTAAATCTGTTTTCTTTTTTCAGTGAATTGAAAGCCATTGTTTCTGATGCACTAAAGAAAAAAGTGTTAGCATCTGGCTAATACGTATCACAAAGATCTGAATTATGATAACCTTTTAAATGAATGTGAGCATCTTAGGCACTTTATGGCATTTGATGAAAACTGTAAGACTCTTCCTGCATTATACAGAAAAATAATTTCGGGCAATTTGAAAACTGTATTCCCGAATGAGTATGATGATAACCGACAGGAGAACGTTCTTTATCAAGACTGAAACTTATAAAAAATCTGCTTCGTAGCACAATGGGACAGCATTGTTTAAGCTGTCTTTCACTTATTTGTATGGAAAATGATAACCATTCCTGAAAAACATTGACTTCAAGCTAATAATAAAGCAATTCTCTGAAAAGAAATGCCGCAGATGTTTGTTATAAGTTTATAGTAATTTCATACTGTTATTTAATCAGTGTGGTTTACTAAGTATTATTGTATTTTTCAAGCGTTGATGTATTGTTCAAATGTTTATCATATTGGTTAGTTGCTGCTGTACAGCATGTTTTTAATGTTTTAACAAGTATTGTTGAAGTGCCTTTAAAATAAATATATGTTTAATATTATAGACCATTTGTTTTTATTACAGTGAGTAGTTGTTTTAGGGGCCTCAGTACACTGGTTTGCCTAGGGACCCATAATGTTGTTAAGACGGCCCTGGATACATAGATCAGTCAGTCAGTTAAGTGCCATACATAATACACGCTTTGGCGATCATGTCTCTTTCGATCCATGAATTTCTGCGATAGACTGGTTGCCAACTAGTGTTATAGAGCCCAGTCTGTCCTGCTATTCAACCCAGTGAGAAGAAATGGATTCATACTTTTCCAAAGGGTATTTGCATGTAAGTGAATTCAACGAATTCAACTGGAATTCGAACACGGTTCTCCGATTTCTCATTCCAAGCCGATATCCATTGTACTACAACACACACGTGAATTATGCTACAATACATAAACAAGTTTCAACATATTTTGTCTAATTCATTTTGACAGCCATTTTCTCTCTACCCTTTTTTTGCTCATCTAAATCTTTATGGCTGCTGCGTAAAAGCCTGCTGCGTAAAAACTAGAAAGAACGTTGTTTTTAGTTCGAGTTCCTGATCTTTCAAGCATGCGTATTGTGTCTATTTACAAAGAATTTCTATGTTATTTTGCACCCTGATTTCTTAGCGTCACTTTTAAATCTAAGTAAAGCATTTGTTATTCTTTTGCATTGAATTTTCACGCGTTGTTCTTTTTTATACTAGAAATCAATACAGCATTCGTCTCAGTAATCATGATGTGATGTTTTTGTGAATCTTCTCCGTATTACCAGTAAAGATATTTGTAATGCTTTTCGATAATCTTCCAAATTTACCAACAATGGGTCACCCTGTTTCACAATATTTAAATTCTTTCTCAAGGTCAAAATATGTATTTCTTTCTGTGCACTCTAGGAATAGCGAAATTGACTGTCGTATTTTCTTCTTGTTTACAATCACTGGCTCTGACCTGGAATGGGTTGTTATACGTTTGAATTTCAACGTCTCGGAAAATTTTGCATTTTATATTTTTAAATACAGATTTTGTTTTGTGCATTGGCTTGCGTGTTCAAATCCCATTAGTTTGTACAATTCCCCAATAAATCGCCTTAATCATTCATATTTCTTTTGCGCTTATTTATTTAATTATTTTTTTTATGATTGGCGATTTAATCCCTACCTTAGCATACTAACATTTTCCATTTGACGGTATCTTATCGGCCTTAATATACGAGTTTCATCCTAATTGAATAGTTCTGGGACACCACTAATAGGAATCCAGTTTCTCTTTTCAGTTGTCCTCTTCGTAACCATATGTTATTTCATCTTCAGTTTCTTTGCTTTCTTTCTCTGAAGATGTTTTTCATTGCTTATTTTAACTTTTCACTTTTGATTTTTCTGGTTCTACATTTGTTCTTTTATCGCATCTGTTGCAACATTTAATTGTCAGTCTTGGGGTGTCTTCAAATCTTTTAATGGTCGAGTCAATCCTTACTGCCGAAGAGTTCTGATTATTCTTTTATTTTAACAGTCAATTAACATCAACATAGTTGTTTTATTATTATTATTACAAAATGATTAACGTAACGCTTCCAATGTTTTTCAACACTTAGAGAAAAGCGCTATTTGAGAAAATAAAAGACAATGTTCAATAATATTTCGACAGGATGTTTGTCTTCTTCAAGCTATGTTTAAAAATTGTATAATGAAGTGTGTGTAATGGTAATCGGTCATTACATTACATACATTTCAGATGTACGCCATTCACGCTGGCTGTATTTAATTTGTTTTAGCACGTTAATTACAAGTGCAACTGTTTTCAGACAAGTGACGTTTGTACAAAGACTTATAATTTTTTATCGATTTTAAAAGATTTTTATACTTGTATACAATTTTTAAAACATAACTTGATTGAACGGGTGAAGAGGCTCATCCCTTGTTTCCTGTTTAGGATGTGGTTTCCAGCTTTCTCCTTTCCAATCTTTTACTCTTTTCCATTCTTTTACTCTTTTTTTTCAATTGTAGAAGATAAACTATCGCCCGGTTCACACTCCACCCACGTCTACTGAACGAGTGAAGAGGCTCATCCCTTGTTTCCTGTTTAGGATGTGGTTTCCGGCTTTCTTCTTTCCAATCTTTTCACTCTTACGTAGCCCCCTGCACATCAGTGGCGTTACCGCCTTGCTCGGGATGATATGATTAAAAAAAAAAATAGAGAGACATTCTGCCGAATTATTGTTGAACATTGATAAACACTGTCTTTTCTTTTTTTTAAAATCGTGCTCTTTTCTAACAGTTGTTGTCGTTATTATTACTATTTTCATAACAAAGTTTCTTACCAACGAGATTAGCATTTCGGTACCAATTAAAAAAAAAGCCTTAATCTCTTTCTATCAGCAAATTTATCTAGTTAGTATCATTTTCTAGTTAATTTGCAAGTGGACTTTCTTTTATTTGATCTATATCTAAACTTATTTATAAATGGAATTTTGTCTGTGTGTGTGTGTGTGTGTGTGTGTGTGTGTGTGTGTGTGTGTGTGTGTGTCCCCGTTACCTATAGACTCCGAAACGGCTGAACCAATTTCTTGAAAATTTACACAGTTGTACTATAAGTGTCTGCGAGTGTTCTTAGCTAGGTTTTGTGTCGAGGTACCCCCGATAAATATCGAAAATCGATAATAAAAAAAATCGGGTTATAGAAGGAGTGGTCCGATTTTAATCAAATTTGATACACTCATAGACAAAGACATAAGAAACGATATTCAGAAGTTCCAAGGTTGCAGTTCTTACAATAGTGCAGAAAATCGATAATATATATATAAAAGGCAAGATGTTTGTGTGTGTGTGTCTGTTTATCTGTTTGTATATCCTTTATACAAATCCACAATTTTTATCCGATTCTCACCACACTTCCCACAAATATTCTTTAGGCTGAGTTTGATCTCCAGGACCATGGATTAGTTTTAAAGCTTTCATTACACCCGAGCAATTGTAACCTTCTATTGTTAGCAGCAGTTTCTTTCTAGTTCCTATTTTTCTTAAAACCTCCTATTTTCTCACATGCTCTGTCCATGGTATTCTCAAGATTAGTCTGTAGAAGTACAGTTCTATCAGTTGAAATCTTTTCTTCAGCTGTGAGAAAAATGACCGGCATTTACCGCTGTATAGAGGATTTGATATCACAGAAGTTTTAAGTATGTGAGAAAATAGGAGGTTTTAAGAAAAATAGGAACTAGAAAGAAACTGCTGCTAACAATAGAAGGTTACAATTGCTCGAGTGTAATGAAAGCTTTAAAACTAATCCATGGTCCTGGAGATCAGACTCAGCCTAAAGAATATTTGTGGGAAGTTTGGTGAGAATCGGATAAAAATTGTGGATTTGTATAAAGGACACAAAGACAGATAAACAGATACACGCACAAACATCTTGCTTTTTATATATATTTATATATTATCGATTTTCTGCACTATTGTAAGAACTGCAACCTTGGAACTTCTGAATATCGTTTCTTATGTCTTTGTCTATGAGTGTATCAAATTTAATTAAAATCGGACCACTCCTTCTATAACCTGATTTTTTCGATTATCGATTTTCGATATTTATCGGGGGTACCTCGACACAAAACCTAGCTAAGAACACTCGCAGACGCTTATAGTACAACTGTGTAAATTTTCAAGAGTATCGGTTCAGCCATTTCGGAGTCTATAGGTAACACACACACACACACAGAGAGTTCCATTTATAAATAAGTTTAGATTTAGTAATCTTAGTTTAGGACAGTACAAGACCACACGTTTGTAACGCCTAGAGAGTATCGCAACCAGTGTAATGATAATGATTCTCAAGACTAGAGGCTAAGGCGTTCACATTTACTCAACTGACTACGTGAGTGAATAAAAATATTTCACTTGTTTTTGTGAAATTGAAATAATACTGCAATTTAAGTACCTAACAACATATATATGCATAATATATAAAATTACATTGTTTAAAGTCTGTTCTGCTTATGGGAGAAGAATATTTGTTGATATAAATAATGTGGCCATAGAAATCAACATAGCATAGTGACTAGCAGCTTCACTTTCTTGATAAGGAAAAATGATAATTCTTTATAAAGAAAAGTTTGATACGGCATCTTCAAACCATGATAACTTAAGGTGTGATCGTCACCATTCAGTGTCGATTTCTATATCTATCTATCTATCTATCTATCTATCTATCTATCTATCTATCTATCTATCTATTCGAGTTTTTTCATTATCTATCTATCTATCTATCTATCTATCTATCTATCTATCCGAGTTTTTTCATTATCTATCTATCTATCTATCTATCTATCTATCTATCTATCTATCTATCTATCTATCTATCTATCTATTAGTTTAGTTATGTATCCAATGTCCAGTTAAACCATTTTTATAAAAACAACTGTTATATCTTTTAATTCATTTTTTCTTGTTGCTGAATTAGTTTCTGTGCCTTGGTATGGAAGATGTAAACGAATTATCCTCCGTTCGTGTTCGTCCTTGTTTATGTTTCAACTGTCTTCAGTTATTAAGAAAGAAAAGAGATCAAAGTCCGCGTAGAAGTTTCTATCTTTGAAAGGATCCTGAATTTTATGCTTTGAATTCTTATGTTGTCACATGAGTGTGATGTTATTCTTTGATTTTTTAAACTGATGTCGTCGTATGGGCATCATGTAGTATAGATTCTGAGAATTACATTAAAAACAAAAACTTTCTTTTTTGATAATAACTAAGGCCAGTCGAAAGCAAGGAACCTTAACAAGAAGTAACCCAAATTGTGAGCAATTCATTTACGCTTTAAACACCAAGACATAGAAACTAATCCACCAGCAAAAAAAGATTATTAAAAATGTTATAAACATAAATTATCTGTTATTTTTAACAAAATTTCTTCTTTTTTCATTGATTCCTTACTTACGGTTTATCGACACATCGCAGGTTATTTAAAACCAGAAAATATTTTAGATTGTAAGGATCTTTAAAGAGATAGTAATGATTTAGTGTTACAAGTCTTACTAACTAACCCATATATTTCTCAAAGTTATTTGCGCAAAAGTGAATATAAAAAAGTTAAGCGAAATTAGAACTCGGCTCTCCGATTAACCATTCAGAGCCATTATCCATTAGAGATGGATTCATACTTTTCCCGATAGTATTTTCGCGTAACTGAACATAACGAACTTAACTGGAATTGAAACTCGGCTCTCCGGTTAATAATTCAGGGCCATTATGCGTTAGAGGTGGATTCATACCATTCCCAAGGTTATTTGCGCCTAATTAAATGTAACGAATTTAACTGAAATTCGAACTCGGCTCTCCGATTAATAGTTCTAGGCTTTTATTCTTTACACTACCTAAACATCTAAGCTTACAGCGCATGGTATTCCCTAACAGTCCCCCATCTAAGTACTGACCAGTATCGTCGTTGTTTAACCTCGGTGATTGTACGGAAACAGGGAAATTTGTTTGAATATATCAGCACACCCCTTTCTTCCGTTAACGGTTGCCTCACATCTTTTCTCTTTTTTTTGTCTTCATCGTCATTGCTACCCTTTGAGCAACGGTCCAACGCTTTCAACGTTAGGCATTGAGTCGAGAGGACACGTTTTTCGTCTCTCTTTTCACTATACGGCTCAAACACTTAGACGTCGGTAATAGATCTTGTTATAGTCAATTACTTTGCCTGAACTACCTTTCCCCATCCCTGACTCGCTCCTAGCCCAACCTTCCGACTTTATAACATAATACGAGATTCTCTTACCAAAAAGAAAACAACAAGCATTTGTCACAAACAATTCCAGAATCTCCACTTGTCAATTATGGCTACAATGAAAGTCCTAGTTAGTTCTATGTACTTACTTCCATCTCTGTCGAAGGATTGTCGCATGTAAGAGAAATTTTTTTTTTATCAACGCTCACCAGTTCTCTTACTTTTAACTCATCGACGACGGGTAATCTAGCATCTTTTAAACAACTGTTGCCACAGTTAAGCTAGTCTTACCTTTCATCCAAAGCAACAAGTAAGTCAAGAACCCACGAACCTACACACGTATTGTATTTTCTTGATCTTTCCTTGGTATATACTTTTTTTCTATGTCGAAGAACATTTCTCTTGTAACTCTGTGATTCCACCTTGGTCGAACGCATGTCGAAGTTTCATAACCTGTCGTGTTAACCTGTTTTCTAAGTTTCCATTGATTCTTCTCGTAGACAAAAGCATTATAGACAAGTTGTCTCCCTTGTACTGTTTATTAAAAAAAAAAAAAAAGGAGATTCTTACCACGACTCCGGTTCCTTTTCTCTTCAGGAACATTTGACGCTAACCATTACAATTTGGCACACAATAACGTTCGACCTCACATCAACAGCACATTTCAAAAATTCGTCAGACCTATTCCAGAAACCAGTAACTCGACACCGCATTCTTTCTTTCTTCATCCTGTCGGTTTATTATTAAATAAACATATTTTGTTATGCTTTTCATACACCATACGTGTTTGTCCATTCTTTACCATTGCTAACCTTGTCAAGAACTGTTGATATCCTAACATAATTTCAAAGCTTGACCCCTGTAAAGCGAGCGGATGTGACGGAATTCCAATCATTTTCCTGAATAAATGTACCCCTGAACTCTCCTCTGTCCTTTTAAAACTTTATAACTACTGCCTCTCTGCTTCTTGCTTTCCTGTCCTGCTGGAAATCCTCCTCTGTGGTTCTTATATATAAAAATATTGGAGAACCCTCTGACTTCTCTAATTATTGACCTATCAGCCTCCTACCGATTTTTGGCAAAGTTCTCAAAGTTATTATTAATGCTGAAGTGATTCAACTTCTTACAGCCCACGATCTCTTCTATGATAAACAGTAAGGTTTCCGCATCTACTGCTAATATGTTAACAACCATCACAGAGTATATATACCAAACTCTCGATAAGAACGGCGAAGCTCGAGCTGTTGCCCTGGATATCTCCAAAGCGTTTGTTTGATCTAATCCAGTCATTTCTTTCAAATCGCGTAATTGAACAGACATGTCCCTCGATACTATCATACGAAGGCGGGTGTTTCTCAAAGCTATATTCTAGGTCCTATGTTTTTACTGATCTTTATCAACGATCTTTATCAACGATCTCCTCGATGTAATAAAATCCCAAATACGCTGACGACACCACAATATACTCTCGCCTCGATAAAAAATCCGCTGAGGCTGACAAATTGAACCTCGCTGCTGAGCTTAAAAAGGACCTCTGTGGTGGACTGGGGTAAGAAATGGCTCGTGAATTTTAATGCTTCCAAAACAAATGTACTATCTGTTAATCATCACAGACAATCGCTCCTACCTCCCGATTAGCATGGATCAGGCTAGTCTCCCTGAAATCAAAACACCATAGTTAAATCTGCTGTTAGGAAGGACGGTTCTCTGTGTAGGGCCAGGAAGTATTCCTGTCTGAATCCATCCTGTACATATATAAATCTACCCGTGTACTGTTGATCGGGTGCCCCTGCTATTCATCTCGGGGTTCTTGACAAAATCCAACGGAGAATCTTTAATGTGATCGATCCCGACTTGGTAGCTCAGAGGTAATATGGCTTCTCTATGTCTCTTCTACAAATACTTTCACGGCTTCTGCTCCGACGAGCTTAGCTCACTGGTGCCCTCTCTGCATGAATTTACTTGAGCTACTAGACTAGCAACTAGGTCTCACCCTTTTACAGTGGAACCAATAAAATGTAACCGCAACTTCTACTCTAGTAGCTTCTTTTCTCGCACTTCCCACATGTGGAATTCCCTTCCGCATGCTTGCTTCCTCGACAGCTACAATCTCCAAGAATTTAAATGTAAGGTCAATTGTCATCTCCTGTCTCTCTGACTCACATCCTTTCCCTCATGTTCTTTTCTCCGTTCACTATACTCTCATCACACCTGTATTCTCATCCTTCTCTTACCCACTTTCTGACTCCCCCTATAACGTGTCCTTCTTTCTCATCACTTTCCTCCTATGTAACCCCTTGCACACCAGTGGCAGTAAAACTGCCTTGTTTGGGGTGAAATGATTAAAACAAAGAAAGAAAGAGTATCACCTATACTTGTAAGTGGAAGTCTGGTGGTCTGACACAAGGCCATACAAAAGTAGGCGACCAGGCTTCTACTACAAACACCTGCACACACATTTATAGTTTTGGATTTGTGTGTGCACGGGTGTGTGTGATAGCTTTTTCTATCAGTAAGGCGCGGACTTTTTGTTACCACTTATCAATGAACAATGTTAAATATAAAAATAAAAAGTTAACACGAAATCAATCTTTAATCAATAAACATTTAAAATTTTCATTAAGTACTTATTTCGTAAATGAAAAAAAATACAAACGTAGACTAGCGGTAAAGTCAGTGGGTAACTCTAAGAAAAGTTCAAACCTTGACAATCGGCATTAAAATACAAATGTGTTTAATTTTAATTTTTTACTACAGCCACAATTTGCGGTTCCATGATATATGCAAATATTATAGGGAATGGGTTGATTGAAGTGTTTTATAAATCTTAGATAATAGAATATCCATGCATCCATCGATCAATATTTCTTTCTTTCTTTCTTTCTTTCTTTCTTTCTTTCTATGCCACTCTGCTTCTATGTATGGATGTATGTCTTGAAAGAGACATGATCGCCCAAGCGTGTATCACGCATAGCACTTATCTATCTATCTATCTATCTATCTATCTATCTATCTATCTATCTATCTATTGTGGTGGATACCGAATTAAAAGCAGCTCTCTTCTCTTCTTCACTTTTACAAAAAAATCACAATTACGTGTGAAATCCAAATTTTGACAAATAGGAAAAGGATTTACCCCGTAAAAAAAAAAAAGACGAAGCCAGATTTCGCGATCCGATGTTAAATTAATTTTCTAACCAATGAAAGGAAGCGATTTGCAAAGCCGAGAAAAGTTAACAAGCCTATGTTAAAATTGTCTTTCGGTATAAAAAAAAGAAAGTCGAATCAGTCAGTCAGATAGGAGCAGAGAGACGACATGCTAAAATGTGACAAAAGAAACTTCGAGCCTGACTCGGACATAAAGTCCCGTCACACATTCGTTCTCCTTCTATTTCTCGTGTGCTATTTTTCTTTACATCTTCTTCTCCATCTTTACCGTACCCACAACCGTCAAAGAAGACGACAATAACAGCAACAAAAATAAGGTACTTCAACTGATTCCTAAAATTAACGTCCGATAAGTACAATTTCCTTTATTGCTTTACCTTCCTTTTCACTTTCTCGTCGGCCACAAAAAATGAGGAAAGGAACACAGACTTTATTAGTGACCTGTTAATCTTTCTACATACACACATTCTGCTACTTACGAATACAAGCTCTGGATACACTTAA
The DNA here is from genome assembly GCA_037127315.1 of Ascarosepion bandense. NCBI lineage: Eukaryota > Metazoa > Mollusca > Cephalopoda > Sepiida > Sepiidae > Ascarosepion > Ascarosepion bandense. The sequence goes on from JBBBDQ010000264.1 coordinate 1,677,292, forward strand.
CTCCTTACTACTATTTCTCTTGAAACATTTAACTCTTAAAAAAGTCATCTTATTCTGTTCTGTTAATAAAGATCTACTTTAAACATACAAACAAAATACGTTTATTCTTCCACATTTCGACTTTCTGATGACCTGATGATTCTGAAAATTTTGATAAACCCTTAAGTTGTATAGAGTTCGGTTATGTTTGACACAAGGCCAATTCAATTAACATTTAACTATCTCCCTACCACCTCACTATCCCAGTCTTGTCATATATATATTCCTATCAATAACAGTCTGTTAAAAAATTAAAAATTAGAGGAGAATTTGTTGGAAAGTTATAGAGAATGTTTTTTAGTAAGTTTTATTTTTGAAATTTTCATAGAGAATTATACTGGTCAAGGCTGGCAGTAGGTCTAACAATACTTTTATAGCTTGTATTGCTGGAGTTGTAGTTGTCCAAGTTTTTGTTCACCGACATTCTACTCTACTAACCAGCGTGGGATGTTAGAGATAAGACTATTTTCTAAAAATATCTGGCCATGGAACAAAGTATAGAGTGAGTGCTAAAAGATTTATGACCAGTCCACTTCTCCAAAATTTGATCCAATGAGCAAATATCAGATCTTTTTCAAGAAAGGCATCTTATTCGGATCGGAAACTTTTCAGCATCTTTCGTAGATTCATGTCCTTTCGTATAAACATTGATAGTAAGTGAACTAGAACAACTTTAGCTAGAATTAAGATTGCCATATGTTATTCAAAAGGAGGGCATGTCCGACATTTTTAGTTGGAGAATAATGTCTACACTTCTTTTTAAAATCGCTTCTCTTTTTGCTTTATATTTCTTTCAAACCTTAAACGTTTTTGAAGGCTGCAAGAACAATGGAGATTATTTAGAAAACAAAACAAAACAAAACAAAAAAATAAATAAAAAACAAAGCAAAAAAAAACAAAAAAACAAAAAACAAAACAAAACTAAAAGCAAAAAACAAAAATGGCAATCTTATTTGTTTTTCAGAGCAACTAAAATTTTGTGAATTTTATTTTTGGATTTCTATTCATAATGCAAACGTTGAGAGGGGTTTTATCGCTGATAAAGGCTCAGTCGCCCAAAGAGCGGAATAAATTTAATATGGTGCCAGAAAAGACCCAAATATTCATACAATGCAATTTAAAGGCCATAACGTATATGAATTTTGACAGTTATCTTGTATTAAGAAATGAAAACGTTTTGCCAAAAATAGCAAGCTCCGAAAAGTATGTTCAATTTCGTATGCAATAATATTTTTTTTGCGTATTAAAATTTTGTTATATCTTTATTAATGTTCTCTTTTTCAATTGATTTCTGAATAGATTTTCATCTTTTTTCTTTTTTGCATTTGATAATTTTAACCGAAATTCGGACTTGGTTCGCTGGTTAGACTTTGTGTTGATAACTGTTAAACCACTCCACACATCCACTTATGAAAAGAAAACTGTAATATTTATGGTGTAGTTTTTTAGTCTCTTTCCATTAACACGTTAGAGACGTGTTAATGGTAATTATTTAAATAATAATAATAATAATAATAATAATAAGTACAAACACTTTGGAAAATATGTAAACATCACCCAGCACCGGTTACAGAAATAGAAGATGTCACCATTTCATGGGATTACATCATCTACATAAACAGGGAAATTGAAACAAATAGGCCAGACATTATTGTCAAAAACCAAAAAGAAGAAAAACCTTGCCTAATTGATATGGCTTGTCCAGCGGATTGTAACATAGCAACCAAGGAATTTAAAAAACTATCAAAATATAAAGATCTGGAAACTGGATTTTTAAAAATATTTATTTCACCCCAAGCAAGGCAGAACTACCACTGGCGCGCAGGAGGTTACATAAAAGGTGAGTGAAGAGAAAGGAACAAGTTACAGGGTTATTATCAGAGAATGATTAAGAAAAGGATAAGAATACAGGTGTGAAAATGGCTGCATGAGAATAAAGTAGAACGAAAGAAGAACATGATACGAGGGTTGTCAGGGAAAGAATGTGAGTCAAGAAGATAAAAGATGGCAATAAATTCTTGGAGATTGTAGCTGTCAGGGAAGCAAGTATACAGAATGGAATTCCACAGGCGGGAAGTGTGAGCAAAGAAGCTGATGGAGTAGAATTTGCGTTTACATTTAATTGGTTTCAGTGTAAAAATGTGGGACCTAACCGCTAGTCTAGTTGCTCGACTAAATTCAGGCAGAGGGGGCACCAGGGAGATAAGCTCATCGGAGAAGAAGCCGTGAAAATATTTGTAGAAGAGACAGAAGGAAGCCACATTACGTCGGTGAGAAAGTGACTGGAGTTGAGCTACTAGATCGTGATCAATTACATTGTAAATTCTTCGTTGGATTTTGTCCAGAAGCCCGAAATTAATAGCAGGGGCACCCGACCAGAAGTGACAGCAGTGTTCAATGTACGGATGGATGGTATGTGTAAGATATATATGTGTAAGATGGATTTAAACGAGAAAAACTTCCTGACTCTACTCAGGGAACCAACCTTTCTACCAGCGGATTTAACTATAGATTCAATGTAGTCATTCCACTTGAAGTCGGATAATAGAGCTAGGCCGAAAAAGTGCATTGATTTGCTTTCTGATGGGGCATAGGAGCGGTTGTCTATGGTGGTTAAAGGATAGCAGCTTCGTTTTGGAAGCATTAAAATTTACGAGCCATTTCTTACCCCAGTTCATCACAAATTGGAGGTCTTTTTCAAGCTGAGCAGCGAGGTTCGCTTTGTCAGCCTCAGCGGATTTTTGATCGAGGCGAGAGTAAATTGTGGTGTCGTCAGCGTAGATGCCTATTTGAGATCTTATTACACCAGGGAGATCGTTGATGAAGACCAGAAAAAGCGTAGGAACTAGAATACAGCCTTGAGGGACACCCGCGTTCATATGATAGCATCGAAGGCATGTCTGTTCAATTCTACTTTTATTACGCGATTAGAAAGGAATGACTGGATTAGATCAAACAGTCGTCCAGTTATACCATAGCCCTGTAGCTTGCGTAGAAGGTCAACATGCCAGACTCTGTGAATTGCTTCGGAGGTATCCAGCGCAACAACTCGAGCTTCGCCGTTTTTATCGAGAGTTTGGTATATATACTCTGTGATGGTTGTTAACATATCAGCAGTAGACCTATTAAAGCGGAAACCTTACTGTTTATCAGAGAAGAGACAGTGGGCTGTAAGAAGTTGAACCACTTCAGCATTAATAATAGCTGTTGAAATTATCAATAACTGTCAGTCAGTTAAAGGTTATCTCTCTTTCTCTTTTAGAATTTCTGTAGGGATTCTCTCCCTTTACCTAACTCTTCCCTCTTCTTCTAATGTAAATAAAGGCTCGCTTTGTGCGTGCGTCTGTCCGCTCTAAAACAAATGTCTCTGTCATTATTTTTACGACAATAAGTATGCAACACAGTTGAAGCTCCTTTATACGAGGTATGTGAAGCTATGTTTCATTTTTAATAATTACCTAACAAAGGTTATGGGCCCAGTCTACGCCAACGTCTTGGAGATATTTGTCCATGTCCACGTGTGAACTTTTTTTGTTTTATCCCGTTCGGCCATCTTGAATTTTTTGTTTGTATTGAAAGTTTTTGTGTTGCTTGTATAAAGTACAATGGCAATGGAAACAAAACTTAGTAACCTGGTACCACTAAATGGTACAAATTATAATACTTGGAAGGTTCAGTGTAAAATGGCTTTAATTAGGGATGGTTTATGGAACATTGTTAACGAAACGGAGATAGTTCCTGATAAACGAACAGATTCTGCATCACACGTAAAATATTTATCAAGAAGGGACCGTGCATTAGCGACGATTGTATTGTCGGTGGAAACTTCACTGCTATATTTAATTGGAGACCCTGACGACCCCGCAGTAGTGTGGAAAAAATTAGCTGACCAATTTCAAAAGAAAACTTGGGCAAATACTTTAGCGTTGAGGAGAAAATTATATTCTCTTAAACTAAAAGACGGCGACTCTGTTCATGAACACATTAAAATTATGATGGAAATATTTGATGAATTAGCAGTCATTGGCGATTCTATTAACGAGGAAGATAGAGTTGTTCATCTTCTGGCTACACTTCCAGACTCTTATAATATGTTGGTGACGGCACTCGAAGCAAGTCAGGATGTTCCTAAATGGGTGTTAGTGACTGAGCGATTGCTGCATGAAGAAACCAAGATCAAAGAGAAGGAAATAAATGGTGCTGAATTGAAAGCCATGGCATCAAAACATCATATCAACAAAAGGGGACCCAAATGTTATTACTGTGGAAAAAACGGACACATTAAACGTGACTGTCGTTTACTTGATACAAAAGAGAATGTTAAGTCGAACCATCCGAAAAGGAAAGTTTTCTTCACTAAGAAAATAAAGGATGACTCAAGTGATTCTAGTGATGACATTGTTGGACTTCTCACACATAATGCGTTGTTGTCAAATAATAAGAAGAGTAACTGGATTGTTGATTCTGGAGCTACATGTCACATGTGTTACGATGTTGAGAAATTTATTAATTTCAGAAAGTTGAATGTAGCAGAGGAAATAACCCTTGGCGATGGATTTTCAGTTGAGGCATTAGGTATAGGTACAATAGAACTTAAAGTGAGTTTACCAAATGGCAAATACCAAAGATGCAGGCTTTATGAAACTCTATATGTTCCTAAATTGTCTTATAATTTATTAAGTGTGTCTAGAGCCACTAAATCTGGAAAGACATGCCTATTTACTGAATCAAGTTGTCAAATTCTGGATGACAAGCAGAAAGTGGTGGCAACAGGTTCAAAAATTGGTAACATATACTATTTAAACTGCAGTGAAGTATATGGACAAGCCCATTCAGCAAACTCCTGCCTAAGTAGTAACACAAAGGAGGTGATTTGGCATAGACGTTTTGGCCACCTTGGAGAAAAGAATTTACAGAAACTAGTAAAAGATGAACTAGTAACTGGCCTTGACTATGATGTAACGAAGGATATCAACTTATGTGAGCCATGTTTGGATGGAAAACATCATCGTTCCTCATTTCCAAAATCTGGTGGAAAGCGAGCTACTCAACTTCTCGGAATTGTGCATAGCGATGTTTGTGGAAGGATAGAGGCAAAATCGCTTGGTGGAGCAGAATATTTTGTAATATTTATTGATGATAAATCAAGATTTGTATGGATATACGTGCTCAAACACAAGAGAGATGTTTTTAAAAAGTTCATGGAATGGAAAACCATGGTGGAAAATTTCACAGGACATAATATTAAGACCCTACGCACTGATAATGGTGGGGAGTACACTTCAAGAGAATTTGAAGATTACTTAAAAAGGGAAGGCATTCGACATGAATATACTGTTCCTAAAACCCCAGAGCAAAATGGAGTAGCTGAAAGAATGAATCGAACATTAGTAGAAACAGTGCGGGCAATGTTGTCAGATGCAAAACTGCCTAAGAAATTTTGGGCAGAAGCTTTATCCACAGCTTCATATATTCGAAACCGGAGCTCAACAAATTCTGTGAAAGGTATGACACCCTATGAAGTATTGAAGGGGTATAAACCCAATGTAAAACATTTACGCATCTTTGGGTGTGATGCTTTTGTCCATGTACCAAAGGATGAAAGGTTGTGAGAAATATATTCACATAGCTTAGCGCTTAAGCAGTGAAAGGAAATTATCAAACATAACAAGACATACCTGGTATAGAAAAAACAATTTATTTGTCTTGCAAAAATATGCTGAATTTTGCTGCTACAGTGTAGCTTGGTATAGTCTCTTTTCTCTGCTTAGCTTGGTATAGTATCCTCCGTCTAGGAGTGGGATGAAAAAGACACAAGGAACTGCGATCCGCGACGTACAGGAACTTTCTTCTGGGTCAGCTTCTTTCACAGTTTCTTATCTTGGTATAAGATGATAGTGCTTAGAGAATTTTTCTCTAGGAAGGCAAGGCTTTGCCCATAGGGTATCCTTTTTAAGGTAAGAAGGGTAACAAGAGATTTTCTCTGTTACAAAGTTGTGGCATTAGCCTAAAAGATTACAAAGAATTGGTAAGATGGTCTCGATATAGCGAGACAAGTGGGCGCCAATTTAGGCCCTGCTGCAACAAAAATCCGGAGCGGCACAAATACGTCCGATACTGTTCGTGCTAGCTGAAAAAAGGAGAGAACAAAACCATCAGAAAAAAAACATAAAACCTCTGGTAAAGCCCGCCTAAAGTTCAAAACGAGGTTCGGGTTAAATCAGCCAATCAGGAGACCCGTTACATCTGTAAATTTCCGACAAGGTTTAAAATGGATTCTAAGTCCAAGAAGAGCATATTTCTTGGTTATGGCATTAGTGTAAAGGGTTATAGAATTTATGACACCAGAAAGTCTAGAGTATTTCATAGCGGGGATGTGATCTTCAATGAATCAGGCTCCATAACTGACCAAGAGGAAAAAGAAGTAGTGAAGCCACCTCCAGTTGAAATCGAATACCAGGAGAGCTCCGAGGATAATGACAACTTGCAGGAGGGACCGGGACTCCGAAGATCACCAAGGACTAAGAAGGCTCCAGACCAGTACGGTGAATGGGTTTACATGGCCCATAATTTAAGTGATCCACTGACAATGGAAGAAGCACTCTCCAGTCCTGAGAGGAATGAGTGGATGAAAGCAATGGAAGGTGAAATTTCTTCCTTGCATACTAACAAAGTATGGGATCTCACCGAGTTGCCGAGTGAACGAAAAGCTATTGGTAGCAAATGGGTTTTTAAACGCAAGTACGATGCTGACGGAAAAATGGAACAGTATAAAGCTCGACTGGTAGCCCAAGGTTTTCTTCAGAAGCAAGGTATTGATTATGACGAGACCTTTTGCCCAGTTGTGAGATTTGAATCAGTGCGAACTGTTGTTGCGTTAGCAGCACAGAATGACCTGAAGCTACATCAGTTGGACATCACCACTGCATTCTTAAATGGTGAGCTAAAGGATGAGATCTACATGAAGCAGCCAAAGGGATTTGTAGTTGAAGGCAAGGAACATCTTGTCTGCAAACTGCAGCGAAGCATTTATGACTTAAAGCAGTCACCAAAATGTTGGAATGAAGTGCTTGATTGTCAACTAAAAAAGATGAACTTCAAGCAGTTGGAGAACGATCCCTGTATTTACATACAATCCTCTGGAGGAGAAATATTCATCACTGCGGTTTATGTTGATGATATAATTGTGGGAAGCAAATCCCAGAATCAAATTCAAGATTTTGTAAAGAATATTTCAAAAGTTTTCAAAATCAAGGATTTGGGAAGACTAAAACACTTTTTAGGTGTTAAAGTTGTTTATCCCGAACCAGGGAAAATATGGATTGGACAACCTGCTTATACAGCAGAAGTTTTAAGAAAATTTCAAATGGAAAACTCCAAACCGGTATCAACCCCAATTGATGTTGGAGTAAAATTAACAAAGGCAACTGAAGTGAGCAAGCTGGTCAACAAAGAGTTGTACCAATCAGCCGTTGGAAGCTTACTGTATCTGTCAACAAGGACACGACCTGACATTGCATATGCTGTTGGCAATGTTGCAAGATTCTGCTCTCAGCCTACAACGGAACATTGGAAGTGCGTTAAACATGTTTTCCGTTATCTAAATGGTACTCAAGGGTATGGTCTATTGTATGACAAGGAAAAAACCTCTAACCTCCTGGGATATTCAGATGCAGACTGGGCTGGTAATTTAGATGATCGCAGATCGACATCTGGTTACTTGTTTAAATTAAGTGGAGCAGCTGTCAGCTGGAGAAGCAAAAGACAAACCTGTGTTGCATTATCAACAGCTGAAGCTGAGTACATGGCATTGGCAAGTGCGGCACAAGAGGCTGTTTGGATGCAGCGCCTTCAGGCTGCCTTATCAGGATCACCAGTTTCCCCGACACTGATCTACGAAGACAACCAGTCAACAATGTGTATGGCAAAGAACCCACAGCATCATGGAAGGGCCAAACATGTTGACATTAAGTTCCACTATATCCGAGAACAGATGGAAAAGAAGACAGTCAAGTTGGAGTACTGTCCGAGCAAAGAAATGGTAGCGGATATTCTAACAAAAGGACTTGTGAGCTCACAATTTGTGAAGCTCAGGGACCTGTTAGGTCTTAAAGAACTGATTATTTAGACTGTCAGCAATTGAGGAGGAGTGTTGAAATTATCAATAACTGTCAGTCAGTTAAAGGTTATCTCTCTTTCTCTTTTAGAATTTCTGTAGGGATTCTCTCCCTTTACCTAACTCTTCCCTCTTCTTCTAATGTAAATAAAGGCTCGCTTTGTGCGTGCGTCTGTCCGCTCTAAAACAAATGTCTCTGTCATTATTTTTACGACAATAAGTATGCAACACAGTTGAAGCTCCTTTATACGAGGTATGTGAAGCTATATTTCATTTTTAATAATTACCTAACAATAGCTTTTTGCCAAAAATCGGTAGGAGGCTGATAGGTCAATAATAAGAGGGACCTGAGGGTTCTCCAGCGTTCTTAAATACAGGAACCACAGAGGAAGACTTCCAGCAGGCGGGAAAGCAAGAAGCAGAGCAGTAGTTGTAGAGTTTTGAGAGGACATAGGAGAGTTCAGATGCACATAGAAAAAAAATAGAAAAAGATGTGGAAATTGAAAACAAGAATAGTACCAGTGATAGTAGAGGCACTTGGAATGATAAAAATGGAACAAAACAACACACTGAAAGAATCCCTGGAAAACCCAGCTTAAGAGATATACAAAAAATTGTCTCAGTAAAAGTAAAAGTACAGCTCACACGCTAAGGAGAACTTTGTCTATGTAGCGCTAGGGATGTTATGGAAGATAGAAAAAAACAGGAAATGTTGCCATAACAACACACCACGACCTACCTTGGTTTTTCCGCAGACTTGTTAGGTAGTTTGTCCATAGCAGAAGTCGAATTATGATGAAAATGACAATAATAATTATAATAATAATAGTAGTAGTAGTAGTAGTGCAGACTGTAATGTGTCTTTGAAGATCTTCAAAAGATCTATTAAAATACAAAAACTTTGAACTCGAAATTTAAAAAATGTGAAACGTGGAGACATCAACAATTTTAGTTGTTAGAGCCCTCGGTTTGATTGGAAAATGTTCCGATAGACTCATTGAAGGGATTCATGATTGCCCTAACCTTAAAAGAATACAAGATTGTACTGACAAGTAGAACTCACACCTTACGGAGGATAAACTATGTAAAATGTGTGTAAGTTATTTTTTTTTTTAAACAAAATACTCAGTGGAAAATATGATGCAATTTTTGATCTTAGGTCTCTGGTTCTGACCCGTAAAGAAATCAGTATACATCAGAAACCGAAGAAAACAACGTTACAACAACAACAATGATAAAAATAGTAGTAGTAGTGGTAATGGAGGTGTTAACATGTACATATTTTATTTGGTGAATTGAGAAATGGCCTACAGTAAATATACCACTTATTATCGCAGATTTGCTTGTCAGTTATCTAACCATAACCAGTTGGGTCGACGCATTCCTGTTTTTATGAGTGGGAGTAGTGGGGAAGAATTATTGGTGGGGGAGCCAAGAGGGTTGGTTTAAAAAAAAATTCTTTGAAGATAGGTAAGACTTGGAAGTTACATTTAGATTTTTGGGAACACTCTTATTTAGAGGTGTGCGTTGTGGTACAGTGGATATCGGAACGAGAAACCGGGGAGCCGAGTTCGAATTCCAGTTGAATCCATTGTATTCACTTACGCGCAAATACCCTTGGGAAAGGTATTAATCCGTCTCTTCCTTCCAGTTATGGGTTAAATAGCAGGACAGATTGGGTTCTATAGCCTTGGTCGGCAACCAGTCTACCGCAGAAAGCAAAGCAATGGCAACCTACTGCGGGATAATCTTCTGCTCAGTCAGTCATGTCTCTTTCGAGACATGATCGCCCAAGCGTGTATCACGTACGGCACTTAACTGATTGACTTATTCAGAGAGCGTCTGAATGGACTGACTTACCCGACATGAAGTTATTTCTAACTGGACTCCACTAACTGGACTCCACTTGAGAGTTTATACTTTTAGGTTATGTCATCCTGTTGCTCACATTTGGCTGTGATACATGTGCATGTTGTGGTGCAGTGGATATCAACTCAGAACGACAAATCGGGAAGCCAAGTTCGAATTCCAGTGGAATTCCTTGCATTCACTTACGCACAAATACCCTTAGGAAAGGTATTAATCCGTCTCTTTCCTCGAGTTATGGGTTAAATAACAGAACAAATTGGGTTCTATAACCTTGGCTGGTAACCAGTCTACCGCAGAAAGTAATGCCAACCTACTGTGGGATAATCTTCTGCCCAGTCAGTCATGTCTCTTTCGAGACATGATCGCCCAACGTGTATCAAGTATGGCACTTAACTGACATTTCCATGGTATACTATTATCAGAGTGGGTGTAACGATGCGTGTAATGGGCTTTCTATATTTGAACTTCAGCTTTGTTGGCAATCTCACTCTATAATAATAATAATAATTGTAGTGAGACATTTATGGTTATATTTAACTTCATCTATGTAAAATGTGTATGGTCTTTGGTTATTTTTAATTTTAATCTTTTAATTTCATGAAGCAATTTTCGATCTTAAGTTCCTGGTTGGGACACGGAAGAAAATATGTATACGACAGAAACCAAAAGAAATAATAATAATAATAATGGTTACGTGCATCTGGATTAAAGTCTGAAACTGAAGGATTTATACTTGCAGCACAAGACCAAAGTCTTTTCACGAGAAACTTTCAGGCAAATATTATGCATAATAATATGGATCCAAAATGCAGGTTTTGTGATAAACACCAAGAAACAATAGACCACCTAATCTCAGGCTGTTCTGTGCTTGCCCCAAACGAATATAAAAATCGCCACGATAGAGTTGGGCAATATTTACATTGGGCAATGTGCAAACATTATGGAAAAGCTGTAAACAAACACTGGTATGAACATCATCCAGCACCGGTTACAGAAATAGAAGATGTAACCATTCTATGGGATTACACCATCTACACAGACAGAAAAATTGAAGCAAACAGGCCAGACATTATTGTTAAAAACCAGAAGGAGAAAACTTGTCTATTAATTGATATGGCTTGTCCAGCGGATTGTAACATAGCAATCAAGGAATTTGAAAAACTGTCAAAATATAAAGACCTGGAAATTGAAATAGAAAAAATGTGGAAATTGAAAACAAGAGTTGTGCCAGTGATAGTAGGTGCACTTGGAATGATAAAAAATGGAACAAAACAACACATTGAAAGAATCCCTGGAAACCCCAGCTTAAGAGATAAACAAAAAATTGTATTATTAAGTACAGCCCACACACTAAGGAAAACGTTATCTATGTAATGCTGGGGATGATAGGGAGGATAGAAAAACATGAAATGGAGTCATAACAACACGCCACTACCTGCCTTAGGTCTCCCCGCAGACTTGGTTGGTAGTGAGACCAATGCAGAAATCTAAATATGATGAAAAATGACATAATAATAATAATCTGTGGTTCATATAACACCAGGACTGTATTCAAAAGCAGCTCATTTGAACTGAAGTATGTATCTCGAACCACGCTTACCACGGAAGAAAACATAACCAAGAACTAAATATTCCAATCCATGCAGTTGTAGAAAATAATACAAAATAGAGAATATCTTCCCCCATCTCGAAAAATACGGTGGAGGGACATCGAAAAGTGGTTGTCCATAGAGGGATATTAAAATTTGACATGACTGATCTTGTATAGAGGTGAAAGTGGGATTATTATTAGTCCTTGTGGAACGAACTGAAGATAACAGAGAACAACATTATAGGATAAGATGACTGAAGGAATTAAAGCACATTTTAAGCCCTGAAAATTTTCAGTAGACCCCAGAGCCTTTGATAAAAAAAAGAAAGAACACCTAAAAAAATTTCAATCACCTTTGTCAGGACACTCATACAGCCTCACCAACGAACTTTATGTTTAAAGTGCCATAATTACACCACTGTATTGTTCAAAAGACACATAGCCTAGCTCTAGTTCAATCCCAGGATCTGGTAGTGCTAAAAAGCCATATGCTCTGGCTCAGCGGAAGAAACAAACAAGCAATACGATGGTAAATAAGATTGGTGAAGAAGAAAAAGACAGGAGGATACAATAACTTAAATATTGGGGGTATAAAAACCAAGATGAGCGTACAAGTCCGAATAGCAAAAAATATAAAAAGATATGTAAGAAATGTGCTTCATATTGTTCTTATGTCACTTTTGGCGTGTTTTATTTCATAATGTTACAATAAAACGACTGACAGGCGAATGTATATATTTGAATAAATTCAACACAAAATATTGCTTATTACCGACAATTTTAGCAAACATTTATTTATTAATACAACGTTCCAGTGAACTCATCATGTAGTGGACATTTCGAATTTATTGATTTTTTAAAGAACTTGAAAGGCGATGTGTAGTTGTGATAACCAATAAACAAGCAAAAAATTAAATAAATAAAGAATTCGCAATTAGTAAACATATCACAAAAGTGATAGATTCTTGTTTAATAGGTGATCAATTTAACATCAGATAAAATATGTGGGGTGAAAAAATAAATTTATTTCGGCCTTTTTTTAATTAAAAGATAAACAATAAAAAAAATAAAGAAAACACATAGATATTAATAAATGCAAATTTTGATTGAACACTGGAAAGCCGTGTGCGCATGCGTATGAATAAGCGAGGGAAAAGAGCGGGAAACTTTGGAATACAACAATTTTTTTCTACGAAAAGAAACTACTGTAATTAAGGTGGTGATATAAACATATAAAAATAATATTTAATTGGAAAATTGCTCTTAATAGTTCTAACACTTAAAATTTCGATGATTCCTAAAATATATGGTTTCTTCTTGACGAGCGTATAGTATTTCTATGCCGATGAAAATTTGGCTTGTGCATATATTATTGGTTTTCTTGCACACTGAATCTTTTGACTTTCATTTTCACACACCCAGTAAAAAAAAATTAAAAAACAAACAAAAAAACAACAACAAAAAAAACAAAAACAAAAAAAACAAAAATGCACTAGTTTTCCTTCATCAAACTACTATTCACTAAAGGGGATGTCGATACGGGATAATGTTTAGAGAGATAGTCTGATTTACTACTCAGTAGTATGTTCTATAATGTGTTCCATATTTGCACTATACTTGTGACCTTGTGTTAAACAAAGTTCAGTTTAATAAACAGCAGCTACAAGTATACACCAGCCATTCAAGGGAAGAAACTTTTAGGAAGCCTATTACTAAAATCTATGAGAAGTAAAGATTCTGTTTATCTGTACTTAGTTTCAATAAATGCACATTTTTGTTATTATATAATACTATATTGAATATCCATTTGAAAAAATAAATTCTATGTTAAAAAACGATAATGCAATTAGTATTTATAAATTAGTTAAAAATACTTCCTTTATAGTCCTATCTTATTTTTCTTGAGCCACGTCTAAGCGGCGCTTAGAAAATCAACTATCTTTTTTTCGAAACTTTTGTTTCAAATGAAAATCTCTTTGGTTTCGGTGGTATTTTTTAAAGATTTTTACACAACTACAGAGTCACGTATTTAGTCTATTTAAAGGTTTCCAGATCTTATTGCAATTTCATTTAGAACTGTTAGAAAAAAGCATAAATTAAAAACATAAACATGAAGACTACATTATATTGATTTATTAGAAAAAATGATTCAGAAAGGGTTAAAATACAAGGACATCAGGTCATTAGTTGAGTATGAATTATGACATTGAATAATAAAGACAACTGCAAACATTAAAATAGGTACCTCCACTAATTCGCTGAAAAAGCAGCATAGCATGATGTCAAAAGGTCCCAAACTTAATAAAAATAAAGTTTTATCGTCGAAATGTTTATGTTATTATTAAGAGAAAAGATCAAAGTATTTTTTAGTTATCTTAATTTTTTTAATCCTTTCTAACATGTTTGAAATTTTGGTTGAGAAACTTGTTTTTTTTTATTTGTCAGCGGGTGATCAGATTTTTACCAGAGTTTACTATGATAAATGTAATATTACGAAACTAATTTTTTCTACATTAATTTGGAAATTCTTGCAAAAATCAAATAATGGTCGGATTTTAATGAGCCTACATGACTTATTCACAAATGAATAAAATTATTTGTGAAATCATTATTTTCATAAAATCTTGGTAAAAATATATCTTTTTTTTACATCTGTTACTCACCCTCCAATTAATTTCCTGTAATTTCTCGAAATTGACTTTGTTTTATTAGTTAAATACAGGGCTCATTGGGGAATGTAAATCACCTATTTGATTTTTTTCTAACAGTTGTTACTTTTCCGAAAATCTGCTCTGAATAGTGAAATAAAAAATGCAATAAAATTTTACCATTTTTTTCAGAAAATTTAAATAAGCTTTTAGTTGTTTGATAAATAATATATATGAAGGATATTATAGTCTGAAGAAAAAATCGATGTATAATGAATTTTTACAAGTATTATTTTCATTTTTATTTTGTAATTATAATAATCTATAAAGTTTCAAAAATCTTTAAAAATTTCTTCCAATCACTGTCTTTTAGGGTATTAAGTTATTAAGTGAAGACTATATTTACTCACCAAAAATTGAAAACTTAATGCAAATCTTCACGCACCAAGATTTTTTAAAACGATTATTTTTTTGTGTGTATGTAGAACTCTTTTTATTTTTAAGTATGGAATGTCCGAAGTGACATATCATTAAAAGGTTACGTGTTTCAAGTGTTGTTCCCTTACGAAACGTTCACATAGGTTTCATAAATTTATGTCAATTCTGGTCAACCATGCTTAGTTTGTCAATACGTCTGTCTGTCATCAATCACTTAACGCGTCAGAAAAATATGACCATGATTAAGAAATGCTTTTATTCTAAATTTTATGCTATAAGAAGTAATACTCGTTTCAAATTAGATTAATTTGACTTTTAGTTTGCTAATAAATAACGTGTCACAAATGTATATTTTATTTTTGCAAAATTTTTAGAACCGAGAATTTACGTTTGTTCGCAAAACTCTCAATCTGTCAAAAATAGACGAAAAAATAATAACTTTTGAAAACTCTAAAAAGTTGAGATTCCAATTAATATAATTTCCATTTGAAATACATTTGAGTGCTTT